>CM029556.1:17261764-18461764 GCA_017141385.1 Sogatella furcifera
CTTAATTTTTACTATTGATATTATTAATATGTACTATCGCTATTATAGTTTGTACTATTTTATATTTTTCAGAATGTTCCCGGCGTGTAAGTTCGGCGACCACTGTTTGTACATTCACCCACCGTGTAAGTTTGGCATGGCCTGTACGAGGCCAAACTGCGCCTACCGGCATCCTAGCAAACCGCTCATGGCAGCCAAGGCCAGTGTCAGTCTCATGACTCCGGCTCTGTCAACTACCAACTGCAAATACTTCCCCAACTGTACAAACTCCGCCTGTCCGTTCTTTCATCCAAGGGTGCGTTCCATACAACCACACGTTTTTATACAATAATAATTTCAAATCGAAATGAAAAAACCGAATTTATCCCGATCACAAGGGATTACATACATATAGTCTTTCCATGCAAAGAAGACCCTCTGGCAAGATGGGAAAATGACTCAGGCTCGGTCAATATTGGATGAAAAATTATCAATTTGATCTCAAAATTGTTGGAAACAATTTGATCTACTATCAAGACCACATTTATAATTCTTGAACAAATATTGATCAAATCAAGCTGGAGTCATTTTCCCATCTTGCCAGAGGGCCTTCTTTGCTTGGACAGACTATTACTTACAAGGAAATAATTTTACAGTTTTTGAGTAGTTGTGGATCACACAGTTTGTTGTTGAGTAGTTTGTAATTGCCATTCAACTCAATCAAATTCTGGTTTCACCTTCTATATTAATATGAGTAAAATAATGCATTTTCATTTTCTGAAGTTTAAATTATCTCCTTATCAGTAAAATCGAAATAATTCATTTATTTCATCTATGTACAAATATACAAGATGAGGAAAGAAAAACAGGCTATTGCCTGAAACTTATTCTATTCCTAATTTAGTCGTGACTGTGTGAACATAATAAACTAGTAGTTCTATGAACAGTAGACCTCACGAAGTCACCCATGGATGGGGCATTATTCATGAGGGGAATACTTAGTTATGTTGAGTTTCAATAATTGCATGCGTCATTGCATGCATTTAATACTCGACAGCTGGACTTGAATATGAATAATTCTATAGTCTGGATTATCTTATGTTCAGAAATATAAATAATGTATATAGTAGTATTTTAGTATGGAGGTAATTCCTTGTCCTTTCATATTATCCTCAAAATGCAATATTTCAATAAACCTTACATATACATCGACGCGCAATTCAAGAGGAACATTCCTGCTAAATTTCATCAAAATTTATTGCCGCATTTTGTCGTAAATGCGGAACAAACATACAAGCATAAAAAATGCAAAATCTTCGTCTTGAATCTAGACCTCACTTACGTTCGGTCAATAGTGCTGAAAAACATTCAATAATATGATCCAAAACTGCATAAAACATACTCAAAAGATTGAAAGAGATAGATATTGGAAAATCAGTTGCTAAATCAAACTTTTTAGGGTCTGAGGGGTCGAAAAAGTGGGTGGGAGCAAATTGCTAATGCGCTAGCACTGACGTTCTGCAAGTAGTTCTGCGAAAATCAACTTACAAAATACGTATTATTTCCGGTTTTTCCCCACAATAGATGCTCGAAATGACTTTTTTTGCTGTGATTCGCTTAAATTCTTTTCAAAATGTGAAAACACTTGCATTGTAAAATGACAACCTTCTTGATCTAGTCGCCAACTCTACCGCTCTTGAAATAAATCTTCAAGTCTTGACGTAGAGCAGACTATAGGCCTACATTACTTTTGTTGTCATTCGAATCGTGTTATTTTTTTGTAAATTACATCACTAATTTTTCTTTATTTATTACAGCCTTGCAGATTTGGCACCTATTGTACAAAAAAGAGTTGTCCATTCGATCATGCAGTACGACTGAGCCAAAACAAGCTGAAGTGGATTCGGCAAGAATAACTGTGACGTGAAGAAAACAACATAAGACTGGAAATTAACATTAAAAGAAAGACATTCAAAGTTTCCAACCAAGACTTGAATATTTTTAGTTACAAGATTTGCATTTGTTTTAGTCGATTGGTAGCTGAAGTGATATTTCTTCCTCCAAGTGTTTTGTGCTATCTTGAATTTGTCGTAGACGTTATAAAATTGACTATGTAATAATAATAAGATCAAATTTGTCAATTCCATTTCTCAAATCTGTGATGTTTTTGTAATGAAGTAATTTAACTTGAAAATCAATTGAATTCTTCACCTATTGAAGAAATATGGAGTCAAGGGAAATTTTGTCTTCATTAACAAGAAAATGGTGAATTTACACTAAACTTCTAGGTATGAGTCATGTCCAAAGTCCTATATACTTTGTTCATAGTTTAACATTAATTTAAATAATGATAGACTATAATCGAGTTCTAGTTCATTGAAACAGCCAACCATTAACAGATTATCTGAAACATCTGATAGACAAGCCGAATTGATGAATTGAAAATACCAAGTCACTATGATAAAAAATAAAATATTCCATTCAACAATTTAAAATATTCACTTATAATTGTTTTTTTGTTTATTCACACTCATGTATAGTCTTTCCAAGCGAAGAAGATCCTCTGGCAAGATGGGAAAATGACTCCAGCTTGGTCAATATTATTGTTCAAGATCAAATTATTTCTTATGATTTGAAATCAAATTGATATTTTTTGAACCAATATTGACAGAGTCTGCTCAATTGACCAATAATGCCCAAATCTGTCTTTCTTCTAATTTTTCTTGAAGCAGGTTTTTTCTAAATAAATTCAGGTTATATGTGTATCTTATTTCACTATTAACAATTTTCATTCAAAATCAAGCATTGATTATGCAAATTCAAACCAAAAAATTATAACATAATAAAAACTCTTCGTATATTTAGATATTGCATTAGTTTTGAATTTCCTTCAAAAACTAATTTCCTGTTTTATTTAGTGTGAGTTCCCCATTTTTCTGTTTTACAAGACCTGTTTTAACAGTTTTCAAAAATTTATAAAGCTGATCTTACTGGTCGGATAAGGTTGATTTCATTAACCTGGACAAAATGGAATCTATTAATTCCACTATAAAATACAACCAGATATTCTAATAAGTTCATTTGTGCTTCAAAATGATAGTCTTTTGTAAAAGGTCGTGGTTACATTGGTTGGAGATGGTACTATATAATTTTTCAAGCAGTGCGCACATTTCATTTCGATGTTTATGGTTGGGTATCTCTCTGGAGTTGGAGCTGGAGTAATTTTCCCATCTTAACAGAATGTCTTCTTTGCTTGGACATAGGTACTATACCAACTCATATCCAATGCAATCTCGCCTTTAATTTGTAACAAATTCAGTCATTTTTGCCGCTTACTTGTACTTTGTGCATGTAGGTTCTATTTGAAATGCTCAACTACTTCTTACCCGGTTGTTGAAAATGTACCTGTATGACAGGCAACACCAAGGATGAAATGTCGGTTAGAATAAATTTTAATTGATTTTTTAATGGATGATTTGATCTCTTGAAATTGTTTTGAACAGCGAGGACTCAATATGAGGTATATCTTCATGTAAAGAGAACTTTACAGTGAAAACTAAAGACAATAATCAAGAATGCGCCAAAGCTATAATAAAATTCAACTTATTTTTACAAATCTGGAGCTTGTTCACTGTAGATATTATTTAATTGGTTCGCTTGTATTTTTTGCATTTGAAACTTATCAGTTTTAATTATTTATCTCTTTTATTGTATTTTAACCGAGCTAATACCACAGTTCTTTGTTTTCCTCACTCATTAGTTGTTATTGATGTAGCTGTACCTCAGGGACTAAAATTAGCAAAATATTAATTTTTAGCAGTAGACAAATGTTTCTCTGTGTCACATTCATTTCTCAATGAAGAAGTAATATTAGAATAGATCCAATCTCTATTTCAATAATATTATAATAACTTATTCCATTTATAAGTTTCTATTTCTATCATGCAGCGAAAAGATGGAAACGTGTGTGGTACCGACTCTATAATTTGCTAATGGACTACTATTGCATTTCATTTATCAAATAAATGACAGAAGTTTGGTATCATGAGCGGTAATCAAGTGTTCTATTTATAGATTAATTCATCGTATGCTCGAAAGACATATGCCGGGTTTTTTCAAGCACACTCAAAGGGACCCTCAAATTTTGATGAACAGCTGACATTTTCTATGATAAGTATAGGAAATGTAGTAAAGTGTAGTAAACTTGAGGGTCCCTCAAATTTGAGTGTGCTTGAAAAAACCGGGCATCAGTCTCCACGTTTCAAGATGAATGAAGAAAAGCTGCACTGATACTTTTACTCTTGAAGGTTTTACCCATAAAAAGCTTGTTTTTTTATGATGCAAATTTTTCTGAAATTATCAGTCCGAAATAATCCTTCATTTATATAAAAGAGTAGTTTTCTTGGCTCTGATGTGAATTATGCTGATAAATTTTCAAGTATTCTAATTTTTACTATTTCTTTAGCATATAGACTTTAGTATTTTCTCACCATAGGAATTAAACTGAGTTGTTTTCATTCATTTGCTGTTTTTGCTTATTTAATAGTGATTTGATTTTTTATTAGTTCAAGTTTGATAAAGATATCTTTGATTTACTTTTTTTCTAGTCAAATTGATTAAAAACAATCTATTATTCTTGAATTTACAGTGATTGAAAAAAGTGATTGAAAACTGTTGTAATTATAATTATCATGTAAATAATAATAATATGACACGGATAGTATTTCATTTTTGTTTTCCTTTCCTTACTTAAAACAAAAAAATTGTAACTTTTCTGAGATTTTTTTTTAAAAAT
This sequence comes from Sogatella furcifera, assembly GCA_017141385.1. Taxonomy (NCBI): domain Eukaryota; kingdom Metazoa; phylum Arthropoda; class Insecta; order Hemiptera; family Delphacidae; genus Sogatella; species Sogatella furcifera. The sequence continues at coordinate 17,266,539 of CM029556.1, forward strand.
ACGGTACGTACTTGACTTATTCTCTGATGAATAATAATCCTGGATAAGAGGATATGTAACAATTGAAAAAATTATCTTCTGTTCAGAAGATGTAAGGTTGTAAGCAATTGGAGTTTGCTAATTGTACCTCCAGAACAGGCATTATCCCATTACCGTACTGGAATACTTGAAAATTTTTATAATCCTGAACGATTGCTAATTTTGAAAGACTTATTACATTAGGCTACATATTTTTTATTGTTTATTTCTTCACTATAACTCATGTGAGTAGAACCAATTTCCTTTAACCATTGAGTAACAGGATGTCATGATTTTCATCTAAATTATTCAAGAAATAGAATTTTCTTGTACTTTATTTAGCGTATGTATGTATGTCTTGCTCAAAAGCCCATGAAGGGCCTAGGCCTACCAGCTGGTTGCCAGTTTCAAATTCACTCTACTATACAGCCCGTCCAAGCCAAGAAAACACCCCGGCACGACGAGAAAACGGCCCCAGCCCGGCCAATACCGGCCCAAAAGCCATAAATTCTCAATCAGAACTCACACAGACCTCGAACCAACACTCCGCCCCAAAGCCGTCCCCTCCACCCCGCCAGAATTGCCCTCCGGCCGGACAGACCCTACAGCAAGCAAATAATCATCAACCAGGATAGAGGTAACATGTGGTTAGCACGTTGATCCTCTCAACCATAAGCCAGTCTCCGCAATCAATTGGCGGCGCAGAACACCTCTCAATAACATGCAGTTAATCAGTTAGAGTGTAATGCAACAATTACTATTCCTCCAGAGACTGGAAACAGACCAGGTAGGCCTATCCTCTAAAAAATCGATCATTTTGGAGCTTCTAGCAGATGGAATGTTATCAAAATGCACTTAGATCTAGGAAATGAACTGACGAATCGAATAAAAATAGTTTCAAGCATGTCACTTACACATTTTTTGAGTGATACGTGTATTAATGAGAAAAACATGAAAATTTAGTTGTTTTCTAATAACTCAAAAACTACATCATCTAGCAGCTTTGAACTGGTCTCAATCGATTATCCAGAGCATTCTCGATTTTTCAATACTGAAATTTTTGCTTTCCAAGTCCTAAAAACGTCAGGAAAAATAAAAATTGTGAAAACTTTTACGACTTCCAATGACTTTTCACTCCATAACCTTGCGTTTTTCGGAATTTTTCCATCAGACTTTCTTTTTCTTTTTTGTGAAGAATCCTATACGATTTTTTATTTTACGATATCTTGAAGCTTAGGATTTTTGTAAGAAGAAAAGTTAAAGAAGAATTTTAAATACTGGCCACTGTACTATATACGAATTAACTATAGCTATATAGCTCTGAACAGCTTTATTTCATCTGTGGACATTCGTAGCCGGTTGGTATTAGAATTTCAATTCGCTGCTAGATGGCCGTCCTATCCAACCGGGAAGATTCAAAGCTGATCTCCACTGTGTTTTTGTTACCATCTGTTTATTGAACGTTTACGGTATGTATTTCAGGAGTGTTTGAAGTCACTAAAATATCAAATTATATGTAAAATCAACCGAGGAATTGAATGGAAATGGTTTCAGAGTCGCAAATACATTGGCTTTTGCATAGACACGAAAAAATATTGGAAATTAGGTACTTTTCTAAGATATCTGGAAAAGTACTTGAGGTTGCATCTTGAAACACGTGTCAGACGATTACTCAGACAATTTTACATGATACGAATATAATTTGAAACTCCGATCTTCCTCCATAGCTGCAGGAAAAATAAAAATAGCATTGAATAATATTGACATCTTTGAAGGGTTGTAGCTTGATTTCCGGATATAAGTTTATCAGATGTTCCTATGTTAGATTTCAAGATACATGTTCTCCAAGAAGAAAATCTCAATAAATTTGATTTTCACTTTTTTGGTTTTTTTTCTTTTTTTAAATCCCTTCATCCCACGTCTCTGAATATGCCCTCAATCAAGGTCTCTAGAAGAAGACCTTCTATCAGTGTTGGGTAAACTAGGTACTTTTAAAAAGTAGTTAGCTACAACTACAACTACTTTATTCAAAAAGTAGCTAAACTACACTACAACTACTTTTTTTAAAAAGTAGCTAGCTACAACTGCAACTACGAAAAAATTTGCTCCGGCAGCTGGCGGACGGAAAGAGTGCATTTCAAATGCAATACTATGATAGCTCAAATCATATGGCTTATAATGAGCTATTCAGGGTATTGAATCAAAAGTGCCGTTTTCGAAAAACCCGTGAAAACACCATTTTTGGCATATTATTCGTCATTTTCTCCGCCATTTTTGATTGGATTTTTTTCGTTGATGGCTCAAATTGTAGGGCATAATAAGGGTATTATACACACCAATTTTCAAAACGATCAAGGCATTGCTCGATTTGTAGTGATCTTTCAAAATTTTCATCCCCCAATTTCACCCCCTTCCCTTGGATCAATTTGGCTGGTTAACGAACTTGACCGAGATATTAACACTAATGATTTTTGTGCAAAATTTGGTCGCTCTCCGACAAGCCCTTCGGGAGTTATCGTGTTAACAAGAATCTGTACATATATAAATATAAATATGAATATATAATCTATATATATATATTGAACGGACATCAGATTCGTGTTCTAGGGGCTCGGAAACGTGTAAAAAAATATATCACATCATAAATTTTCGATTGTCAGGGCAAGACCAATAGTGCATTTTTTCGAATGAAATGCACTAAAAGAAAATAAAAATCGGTTGAATAGATAACGTTTTACATTCATTAAAAAAACACAATTTTTCCAAATTTTCCATAAAATTGTTTAAATTCTTCTGTAGCTCATAAAGTATCAGAGAAATGTATTACCCTTCTCCCTGAAAGTTGTATAGCATGAAAAATTGAGTTCATACAGTGCAAAAAAATTGATATTTGACCTATTTTTGGATCATCAACAATCACTTTTCCAAAAATAAAACAGGCTACAGGTGATTTTTTTTTAACATTTCGATGTTATGTTAGACATTTAAAGTTCAAATAGAGCCTATCTTGTATTTCCTAGTCTACTTGGATCACTCACCATCAGAATAAATACTCCACTGCTCTAAATCCAAATTATTTTTGATACAAAGGACATTCAAGGATAATAGAATAAGGACACCCCTAACCAGTGTTGGGTAAACTACTTTTTGAAAGTAGTTCCTTACAACTACAACTACTTTATTCAAAAAGTAGCTAGCTACTTTTTCGCTACTTTTCCGCTACTTTACAAAAGTCATGATAGAATGTTTTTTTCGTGTATGTATGTATGTCTGGCTCAACAGCCCATGAAGGGCCTAGGCCTACCAGCTGGTTGCCAGTTTCAAATTCACTCTACTATACAGCCCGTCCAAGCCAAGAAGACACCCCGGCACGACGGGAAAACGGCCCCAGCCCAAAAGCCTTAAATTCTCAATCAGAACTCACAGTCTCCGAACCAACACTGGCCGAGCCGAAGGCCGAAGCTGCCCCCTAAACCACCCCCCCCCCAGAATTCCCCCTCGGCCGGACAGACCATACAGCAAGCAAATAATCATCAAGCAGGATAGAGGTAACGTTTGGTTAGCACGTTGATCCTCTCAACCACAATCCAGCCTCCGTTACCAATTAGCAGCGCAGAACATCTCCCAATAACATGCAGTTAATCAGCTAGAGTGTAATGCAACAATTATTATTCCTCCAGAGACGGGAAACAATTAACTATCTTTGCTAACGTTTTTTCGTGTGGTTTAAGCAAATAATGTCCATCAAAACGAAAAAACGTTATGCTTAGGCTACACATTTACTATATTGATTGACATTCATTTATTGTTGCAGAAGTAGTGTCGAGCATTTCAGGGTATTGTTCCTTGGTAGAAAACATACCTAAATATCATTTTCATAATGTCTGAAAGTCCTCAATTACTCACACAGCCGCCATTTTTGTTTCCTCATTTTCATTTAATCTTTGAGAGGGTACTATAGTGGACAAATACTATGTAAAATCAACCGAAAAATCGAATAAAACCAGTTAGAAGTTCGTAACTTTGATGGTTATTGAGATAATTAGAAAAATAAGCTGAAAAACTACATTTTACAACTAGCTTTAAAGGGATAGAAATAGGGTGTTTAATTGTTGACTAGAATTTTCGTATCTCATATTGTAGGATATTCAATTCTGAAGGAAAAATGTTCAGTAACATTTTCGTCTAAAACTTACCCAAACCTCACAAATTAGGATTTAAAGAAGTCAAAACAGCAATCTTTTTATACCTGCTCTTTTTATCTGTTTTGTCTTCTTTAAATCCTGATTTGTGAGGTTTGGGTGCGTTTTAGACGAAAATGTTACTGATTATTTTTCATTCAGAATTGAATTTCCTACAATATAAAATAACCGAAAATTCTAGTCAACAATTAAATATCCTATTTCTATCCCTTTTAAGTTGTAAAATGTAGTTTTTAAGCTTATTTTTCTAATTATCTCAATAACCATCAAAGTTACAAACTTCTAAAAGGCCGCTACAGAATTATAAAATTGAAAGATTAGATGAAAAAGAGAAAACAAAAATGGCGGCTGTGTGAGTAATTGAGGACTTTCAGACAATGATATTTAGGTATGTTTTCTACCAAGGAACAATACCCTAAAATTCTCGAACTACTTCTGAAACACTCTGTATAATATCAATGTGAATATAGACCATACTATTGTAGAATTGTTTTTTATTTCAAATAATTATTATCAAAGTACTCTTTTTGAATTATTTTTTTTCTGCATTGAAAAATAATTCAAAAAGGGCACTTTCATGATTATTTAAAATAAAAACATTGATAAAAAGTAGCCCTAAGAATAAGGAAACACTATTGTAGAATGTATAATAATTATATGCTCCTTTTAATGTAATAGAGAAATATGGAACTACAAAATCATTCTATTTCAACGTTTTCATATCATACCAATTATAACGTAATCATACTAACTCACAAATCAGGAACAAACAGAAAACTTACTTGAAAATTACGGACCAATTTCCCTCTTAGCTTCTGTTTCTTAAATTATTGAAAAGTGTGTCATTTTAGAGGTACAATTGATGTTTTTTTTGCAAATAACTATATTCTAGCTTATTCTAGATTATTATGAATTATCTTCTTCTTCTTCTTTTTCTTTCCCCCTTCTGCCGTCACAGCGTAGGGGTGCCAGCCTCGGTCCATCTCCTCCATGTTAACCTATCCTCAGCCATTCTCTTCATATCTCTCATGGACTTTCCTCTTTCTCTTCCCAAGCCCTCCATATATCCCTCCCAATTAACTCTCGGTCTTCCTTTTCTTCTTTTCCCCTCTCTTCTTGCTTCCACCACTTCCTTGACCACTCTACCTTCCTGCATCCTGGTGACATGACCGAACCACTTGAGTTGTTTCTCCTTAATGTCATCGCTCAGAGCTCTCCTTCCCACTTCCTGTCTTATCCTGTCATTCCGCCATCTATCTCTTCTTGTCTTCAGTGGTTTTTCAATTCTCACATCCATACATCAGGGTAGGGGCAAAGACACAATTGAATATTCTTTTTCTTGTTTCCATTGAAAGTTCTCTTTCCTACCACAGTTTTATTCAATTGGAAATAAACTTGCATCGCCTTCCTCACCCTGTTCAGGATTTCCCCATCCAACTTTCCATCACTGCTGATGACCGTACCCAGGTATTCATATTTCTGTACCTCTTCCAGCACTTGTCCTCTACATGTTATGGGTATAGCATTTCTCTCTCCGCCCAACACTCTTATTATCTTGCTCTTTCCCGAGTTGACTTCCATGGATCTTCTAGTCAAAACTCTTTCCCAAACATCTACGGCTTTCTGTATCTTTCTGGCACTGTCCTCCAGTAGAACTATGTCGTCTGCAAATGCTAGGGCCTGCACGTACACTGGTCTGAGGTTCCGGTGTCCTACTTTCATTTTTGGTGTGTTGCGCTTGCAGTACTTCAGAACACTATTCAAAAATATAATGAAGAGTAGTGGACTCAGGCTGTCCCCTTGTTTGATGCCTCTCTTCATTTCAAATTCTTGAGATACATCTCCATTTAGCCTCACAACTCCTACCGTTCTTCTATACAGTGTCTGCACAGCTTTTATCAGTCTGTTACTGACCTCCATCTCCCTCAGTGCACTCCAAATCTCTTTTCTAGGCACTGTATCAAAGGCGGCCTTGAGGTCCAGGAATGCTATGTACATTTCTTTACCTTCTTCCTGATATATTTCCATTATCCTTCTTATAGCACAGATGTGATCCTGGGTTTGTCTATCTCTTCTGAAGGCGCTCTGTTCTTCTTCAAGTCTCTCTTCCACTTCTGTTCTCATTCTCTTCTCAATAATTCTATGAATTATAATTATTAAATAATTATGGGCCACCAGACCACTGGTGGCCGTTGTCGGCTTGTGGCATCGATTTATCGTTCATTGTACTATCGATTACAATGAGTTGATGTATACCAAAAGTAGCGTGATTTACGCTACATACTACTCTTAAAATGTAGCGCGCTACTATATTTATACTATTTTTAAAAAGTAGCGTCGTTACACTAAAAACTAAAAAAAAGTAGCGCGCTACTCCCCAACACTGCCCCTAACTTTCGTAAGAGTGAACGGATCCGGATGAACAATAGCTCATTGTTTTCAGCTTGAAAGACAGTTCTATTTCGTATATCATATTATGTTGAATTTGGTCAAAATTGTAGAATTCCATCACCTAGAGTACTTTGACCCCATTCCTATTATACCGAGAAAAAGGCGACTTTTTGAGTTTTTGTGTTCAAATGCGTCAATTGCGTCTTCTCTGGCTAACACCATCTAGCGTGCAGATCTAGAACTCCATTAAGCTTTTCTCTAAGTAGATTCTGCTGGACATTCATTTTGTTTTGTTTATTATAGACCCAGTTTCAAAAGATTTTGGAATAACTGTCTAAATAGCTATTTGCTGTGACACGATTAGGGTTACCAACCACTTAAAATGGAACCAGCTTAGAATTGCTTCGAAATAATTGGAATTTTATCTGATACTTCTCGCTGCGTCGAATTAGTTTGAGAGACTCAAGTTTACCATTCGTTATTTCAGGCTTGTGAATAGTAAGGCCCAATAATTAAATTGATTTTGGAAGACCATTGACTCAATGATCTGTCATTACTAGTGATACGCGATAGCGAAGTGTTTCAGCTATCGATATGTTCACTATCGTTAAGAAAAACTATCGAATGAAACACTTCGATAGTGAACCTCTCGAAAGGTCCTGATCGAATAGTTCTATACAAACCGAATAGAAACCGATACCGATAGGCTATCGTTGAGAAAAGCTTCAATGTTTAAAATCTCTTTCTAAGCCAGTTTAAAATACTGCAACTGAGCATGCTCATATTTTCAGAATTAAAATAAATTATATTTTTATATTAATGAATATAAACATGATAAATCAATAATGAATAACATCCAGTACCCTTGAGAATAAGTTTATTTTTTCAGAACTAATTTTGAACTATTAATGTTTATTTTGAATGGAATCCAAAGAATAAACTCATTTTAAAAGGTACTGTGAATCACTATTGATTTATTATACATTAATAGCCCTTATAAAAAATTGAACAATCGATACAAAGTATCAGTATAAATTAATTATAATAAAGTAATCAATTTAAAGTATTAAGAGGTTATGTCGCCAATGCCAACAATCAATTATTAGTTTCTGAAGTATTTCCAAAGCAAAGTGTTTCCAATGAAACAATTTCTTCCGCCATTTGATTGCTCCTTTCATTCTTTACCGTAGCGATTATCTATCGGAAGTGGACCATTCGAATGGCCAAAAACGAGAGGTTTACTATCGAAAAAGGGATCCGAAGTGTTTTTCGATAGTATTCATTCGTTTCAGCAACAATCGAAACAATCGCTAGGTGAAAACTATCGAAGTGTTCGATAGTAACACTTCACAATCGCCCATCACTAGTCATTACATAGCAATCCTATGTATTTAACTCTTAGTGATGTGCGGTACCATTGTATTAGTCCAGGCATTTTAGACGAAAATAAGGTCGAATCTCCCATTGAGAGCAGCTAAGCTGAATTTTGGCACAAACAGAAACATCTATAGTGGCATTCTAAATAAGGATTCAAAAGTACAATACTGTATCACGTTTGCAAACTTTTTTTATTCAAGGTCAAAGATCACGAAAATCGGTTTTTTGCGAATAACTTGTTTCCTGTCCGAGTTATGTTCTTAGATGTTATCATAAGGAATGTAAAGCTCGAAAATCCCTGTGAAATTGGTCACATGCATTTTTCTCGAAAAACCAAAGGTTTTCGAGATAGAGCGCGGAGAGGGGGGAGCGCGCACTTCATCAAGGGATAATGCCATAACATACGAAGCGATTTTCGTGATCTGAATAATAATTGACCTTGAATAAAAAAGTTTGCAAACGTGATACAGTATTATACTTTTGAATCCTTATTTAGAATGCCACTAAAGATGTTTGTGCCAAAATTCAGCTCAGCTGCTCTCATTGGGAGGTTAAATCCTATAATGCCTGGACTATATGAAAAGTTCTGAACTAAAATTTGAGACCAAAACAATAATAATTTTTGAACCAATATTGACCGAGCAGCAGTCATTTTCTCAACTTGCCAGAGGGTCTTTGCTTGGACGGACTACCTAGATATTTGATGAATTCATACAGGTTAAAAACGAAATCATATGAATTTCATGCTAAAATCAAACACATGTGTTTTATTAGAATAGAGTGTAAATAGAATTGATAAATGTTCTTTACTTGTTTATTTGTATTTGCATACTACATTATTCTTCCTCTATTCAATTTTCACAATTCTCTTTCTATCGTAAAACGCCCTTCTCCTTCCCACGGAATTTCTCCTTCCCTGCCAAGACTAAATACTAATACCTTCCAATATGTCTCTATATACTTTGCTATATTATTGTTGTTGAAAATAATTTATCAAGTTTGTGAGAATGAGAGGTTTGACGGAAAAATTTATTTATATAATCCTGATCTTTGACGAGACCTTCAATGTACTTCAATGTATTTATTGCAAGTGTATCATCACAATCAGTATTGATACAGTATCATTTGAACAACACTCTTTGTAGTCTTTTTTGGGTGCTTCCTGCTTGTATTGACAGGCTGATACACTGGCTTCTAGGTATCGATACGGAGTGAATTTTCGGCATCTGGAAAACTGCTCACCGCAGATGTTTGAGGAGTACTAGTTACGGCCAGTGATTATGAAATAGTTCTATTATATTCTTTTCACGTTTAGAAGAATAGAATATAATAGTATTTTCTCGTAATATTTATTACGATTGAAGTATCAAATGCATTTCAAGTATATTTTTTTCTACAAATAATAGACTAGAATAGAACTACTTACTGGTAACGGAAACGATCTAAAATGCACTTAAAACAACAATCCGTCTGCACACAGCTATTTTGCACATTCTCAACAATTGAAATTGAATAATAACTGATTCAGATTGACATTCATCAGAGATAGCAGCGACCAGAGTGATTAAAGTGTCAGACCACACATGCGCTGATTGGTTTTCTAGATGCAACTTCAATTTCGAGATCTTCCATTTTCACAAGAGGGGCTTCTCGAATCTGCGAAAACAAAAGAAAAATTTATTAAAATCATTAAATCATTAAAACACGTCAAATTGTCAGACAAAGCAAGGAATAAAAGTTATCGAACCTCTCAAGACACTTCCAATTAGAGTAATGTAAGTGTCCAGTCATCACAAACAACACAATTCAACACCATAAGGAGTGAAAAGATTAAAAATAATTGAACAACTCTACACGGGTTCGGGACTCACCTAAATAATAATCCCCTAAAAATTAATAGTAATCCATCACTTTCAATTAGAACATTCAGGTACACCTGTAATGAAACATTATTACACCTGTAATAATGACCAAAATTGAAAGATTGAAACCCTCTAAGAATTCAATAGTGAGCAGAAACATTTTTGACCACTTTTTGTGAGAAGAGTATGTATTTTTACATTTCTTAGTCAAAATACTCGAAACCTGTGGGGGCTTGACTTATCACTCAACCAATAGCAGACAAGATTCCTCGAATTGGCTACCTTATGGATTTAGGTGAATGTCTCAGGGAGCGGGGCCAGAAACGTTTCTGTTTACTTCTTGTGAGAAGACTATGCAACCCACAATGCATTTTTACATTTCTTAGTCGAAATACTCGAAATCTACTGCCTATAGGTCTTAACCAATAGCAGACAAAAATTGTTAAGTCGGCAAACTGTTGAATGTCAGATAGCCTATTTGATCAGTGGGCCTGGCTACACGGCATAAACTATTTTTCTTCAATGTTGAATGTGAGTTACTGTATTATAGGAAGCGTGGCTGAAGACCAGTGGCGTAAATAGCACCCTCGCAGCCCCCGCAGTGCGGGGGGGCGCAGGCTTCTGGGGGCGCCACTTAAAAAATGTAATTGACTGCAAAGAAATGATTTTTTTTAAATTAAATTTTCAAAATTAATAACAATTGAATAATTTTCTAATAAATTTATATTCTTAAATCTTTTTATATTTTTATTCAGACTTGTTATAGATAACTTGAAAATATAGTCCTAGATTAGTGTTTTTAAAAAATATTTCCCCTGATCAAACTTTTACGATTTGATAAACAAGACAGAATATACAGGGTGTTTCAGGAGGAATGTGCAATACTTCTCAGGCTGATTCCTTACACCAAGTAGACAAAAAAGTTCCATGGGAAAAACCCCCAGAAACGCTTTGTTACCGAGATAACGATGGCGGAAAATTGAGATTTTTCAAAAGATATTAATTTTTCTAATTTTTTGGTGGCTTTACTCAGGTTCTAAAATAAGCAATTCTCATGTAAATTTAGCTCGCGAATTCAATGAAACCAGTTTGAAGTTTGTAACTTCAACGGTTATTGAGATAATTGGAAAATATGCTTGAACACGCAATTTTTCAACAATAAGGGTTATAACTGGATAGGGAATCATAAATTTGTATTTTTTATAAATGGAAGATGAAGAGAGCGGGATTCTGAAGTAAAAGTTGAGTGGTGGCGTTTGTGTAAATCTCAACTACATTTCGGAAATAACGATCAAAAATCGCTACTAAACACAAATTTTTCACTTGTGGCACATTTTGTCTATTTTGCGATTTTTGATAGCTATTTCTGATATTTGGGTAAGATTTACACAATCGCCGCCATTCAACGTTTTCTTCAGAATCCGGCTCTCTTCAACTTCCATTAATGAAAAATACAAATTTTAGATTCCTTATCCAGTTATAATTCTTATTGTTCAAAATTGGTGTTTTATAGCTTATTTTTCCAATTATCTCGAAAACCGTTCAAGTTACAAACTTCATACTTGTTTCATTGAATTCCTCACCTAATTTCACACAGGAGTTGATTATTTTAGAACCTCAGTAAAGCCTCCAAAAAATAGAAAAATTAATATGTTTTGTAAAATCTCAATTTTCCGCCATTGTTATCTCGGTAATAAAGCGTTTTTGGGAGTTTGTCGCATGGAACCTTTTTGTCTACTTGGTGAAAGGAATTAGCCTGAGGAGTATTGCACATTCCTCCTGAAACACTCTGTATATAATTGTGCTTTAATGCACTTGTTAATCACCCATCACCTCTTTTCTCTCCTCAGTCCTGTAATGTTAATAATACTATTAATCTAGACAAACTTGCTGAAGGTTTTGTGAGAGCAGAGAAGAGAAAAGAAATGGATATGAAACTGGCAACCAGATTGTAGGCCTAGGACCTTCGTGGGCTGGTGAGCGCGGACAAACAAAGAAAAGAAGAGGATTGGCCGATTGGTGATAGCTCTCTGATCTACACAGTAAACAGTTATTGGTAGTTTGTATGTAACTTTTTTGTCTGTAATAAATAAATATTAGCTAAACACGACTCATAGTCTACAAGCTCTTTTTATTATAAGCCCATTAAATTATAGTGCGTTTAGTGCATAGCTCAAACCCAAATATCAGTTCTGTATAATATATTATGGGCTATAATATATTTACAGCCTATTATTTAAAAATATTAATCCAAATTGCAAGCTTAATTTCTTCTTACTTATAGTTCCTTTAAGGATATACTATAGTAGTTGAAGTAGGCCTAATTGTTTCCGACCTTTACAATAATTTAATCTATAATCACGTCAAAGAAAGGCTACTGTCGAGCTCACGTTTGTCACCGTACATTAACACATGCTAAAACAAAACAAATGTACCATAACTTAAATTAGTTTTTTCCGCTTCGTATCTTAAAGGGGGAGGGGGGTAAGGGCACACCCACTCGGCTCGCGGGGGGGCGCTCAATAACTTAGTGCTGCTGAAGACGTTTTTGTTAATTTTTCATGTGAAGAGTATGCAAACACGAGATCCACTGCCTATGGGGGCGTGGCCTATGGCTTAACCAATAGCAGACATGAATCCTCAAGTCGGTTACCTGTTGAATGTTAGTTAATGTCTCAGGGGGCGTGGCTAAAGACGTTTTTGTTAATTTTTCATGGAAAGAGTATGCAGCCCGCAATGCATTTTTACAGTTCTGAATGGAAATACTCAAAATACACTGCCTAAAGGGGCGTGACTAAAGACGTTTTTGTTCATTTTCCACGGAAAGAGTATGCAACCCATCATGCATTTTCATTTTTCTTAGTGAAAATACTCGAGATCTCGAGATACACTATCTGTGGGGGCGTGGCCTATGGCTTAACCAATAGCAGACAAGAATCTTCAAGTCGGCCACCTGTTAAATGTAAGAAATCCTCTCATGAGGCGTGGCTAGAGTCAAAAATCTGTCTTTCTACTACCTCCATTTTACAGAGAATGTAGTGTTTTGGAGGTGAGGCTTTTGGCTCAACCAATAGCAGACAAGTATCCACGAATTTCAGATATCTGTTGAATTATAAAAATTCCTTCAAGGGGCGTGACCAGACACAAATATCTGTTTCTGGTTTACCGTTTTTTTGCAATGGTTTGGCATTGGAGTGTGGTCAGTGTGGTACAGCTTGCCTACAAGTAGATACACAAGATGTACATTACAAATTGTGGCAATCACATTGAAAATCTTGAATCAAATCGACATCTGGTTCTATAGAGGTAATGATTATCATGTTATCATATAATTCTTGTCTTCTCAAATCCACCATCTTAAAAGTGAATTGAACCGTGTACACCAGAAAATTTATGCGTGGCTTCAAATGTAAGTCACTGGCAGCTCTGCTCACGAAACTGGTGAATTGCTGTACAGTGGAAGATACTGGCACTTCACCTGTTTCGTGGACACCAGTGATGTAAGTATCGGATTAAAAATCTTAAATCAAATTTACTTCTGATACAATTTTTTCTAGTATTGCGTATATCATTATTTTTATATTTTTATCATTTGTGAATAAATAGTATTATTTTTTTATTTTGTAAATTAATTTTCATCCACTTCCACTATTTATAATAACATAGGCTATCTCAAGAATTCCAAAAGCTTTCCTAAATCATTAATATGCGTAGCTTATAAGCTAGAGGATTCATTATGTACATATACATGCGCCTAACGTTTCTAGTCTAAAAGATGATATGATAATATAATAATAAAATTGGTGACAGAATATATTAATAAATTCAAAATATATTTATAAATTCAATACATAAAGAGATTCGAAGCCGGCTAGAAAATTTATTTTCTTTCTTTAATCTGATTTTAAAACGTTGCTTTTTGAAAGTTTTTTCTATATATTTATTGAAATTGAAGTGAACCGTGTACATATTGCTTTCAAAGTAGCCTATACTATTCTTATCGATTTGGATCACCGTCTTGAAACTGGATTATCATCTGAATTACAATCTTGAATTACCAAAGTGAACTGAACCATGCACACACTACTTTATAAATTTGAACTATTCATTTATAAATCTTGATTTTCTTATATTTCATTTAATCTCCAACGCCTCCACGATAATAATAATTCACGTGTTCGGCTGACCTTTGAGGCGCTCAGGCGACAATGAGGTCGTTGTTTCTGGAGACATCTTCTCCCGATAATCCGTCCTTTGACATCTGAACAACTCTCAAGGCCGACCACTCTGCCATAAATCACCCGGCTTCACCACACGTCAATGTCGTAAAAATTGCTGTACGAGTCAAATAACAAGGCAGCCCACTTACACTGGGCCATCTTCTGTTACGAAATTCAAATCGAAATCACACAAGTCGACCAAATGCTAGTTCGTAGAGAAACCCGAAAATACCTTGAATTCCGTTATTTATGACAATCAACTATTTCGCTGCTTGTTGAACTCAGCCAATAAATTCGAAAGATATTAATTCCAGAAAGTGTTCAAATAAGCCTTGAATTTATGACGAAAATAGAAAACTGAAAAGAAGTATTTCAAAATATTGTGATTGATGTTATAATTTACAGTTGCATGTGAGGAAAATTATGAGCTGAAAAATAACTTATATTTGATAAAAGCTTGTGAAATAATGGAGATTGATTGTAATTTTAACTGGATTAAGAGATAAACTTAGTTCTTGACAACAAATAGATCTTGAAACACTTGGAACTTGAAAAAAGAGGATCAAATTACCATATTCTATATTATTTATGAAAACCTGAGAGGTTGTATCGTTCCATTACATTTGAAAATTTAATTCAACAACTATTGATGCGAATAACACTAAGTGCAATATCTATACTAAGGTATGATCATATACCAGGAACCAGGTTCAATTGAATGGAGAATTTGAAATGAGAATTTAAGAAAACTTGAAAAGCATTTGTTGATTACTCCAAAACTCGATAAAATTGTGAAAATGTCATAATATCTCATTTCATTTAACCTCCACTGACAAATTGTTCACAAAACAAATAAAACCTGCAACTATAAAGTAAAATACAGTAGATTGAATGCACTTACTTGTAGGTAATATTGATCTCCAGAATGGGAGCCTCAAGTTGTAGGATCAACTGAATGATTGCCCTGGAAAAGAAAAAGTATTGAATATTATTTGATAATCAACATTTTATTCGAGAGCTCAATTACAAATAAGTTAGGCCTATATGTAACGAAAATACCTGATTCCGGAAACCTCAATACAGAATTACCTATTGTGGAAGGCCTTGAACATTCAAATATCCCAAATCCCGGGAAAAATTTTACAATCGTGAATTATCAATTTTCCTTGATTCGATGAGTTGTTCTTTTATCACTAGAAGAGGGTTATTGGCTCCAGCTAGTAAACGATTCCTTGTACAACAGAGATATCAAGCAAAAATCTTGTTCAATTCAAGAAGGAATCAATATTGTATTATAATTCAATTACAAGTTCCTCTTCTAACTTCTATTACATCTCCTTACTTCTTTCCATCATTATAGATGACTCAAAGAGTTAAGCGGTTACGTCTGTCTCTTGTAAGTGATGTAACTTACCAACAGCTGATTGTTGGTAAATTGTCTCTTATGTTTTCAAAAAACACCATTGAGGCTGAATGATAACTAATTGGCATCATCAGCTGTTCGAGCGCAATCGGAGCAGACGAAACCGTCTAACTTTCTGGCGGCAGCTATACCTCTTCGTCGGTATTTGAAACACTCTTATCAAAGTTACATGGTAGAGTTTGAAAAATTACTTTGTTACTTTATATTTATGTAGATTTCAAAGAAATTTACTGTGCAGAAGATTGAAGTGACATTATTCTATTTTATTTTATTAAAATTCTGATCATTTTCTTTATCTGAACAAGTTTCATATCAATAAATTGTTTTTTGCACAGAAATAAAGATTATTATTATTATTTTCTCATTTCTCCTCATTTCCACTTATCACTCTTACTTCGGTGTTAAATTGAAACATTAGAATTGAACATAAATTAATTCTGTAAGCGTGACTGAAAGTCTTTGAACCACTCTACATACTTCATTTCAATATTACTATCTTCCAATGAACTGGGACTACGTTTTTTAGAGGTAGGAGAGGCCATTCAAAAAATATCTCCTATAATACAGATTGTATGCATAGCAGGCGCCGAAAATTAAGGCGGTTGATGAGTGACTTTAATTAGCTGATCATCTGATCAGTTGATCAGCTGACATGCTGTTAATCATTCAACAGGACAGTCTGCGGAAGCTGTCGACAAGAACCAAACGGTTTGCTGAGGCTGCTCTCGACTCGATATTCTATTGCAGACCAATCATCGACTGTTTCATCAGAGATTCATTCATTCATTTATTTATTCAAGAAATTACAAAAAAGGGTAGAAACACAGACAATAAAGTCCAAAACTCTATTTCCCATATTTTGATAAAAATAATAAAATACAGTAGAGGCTATTTAAATCACTGGCGGCTCGTACCCCCGAAAAATGCCGTACAGTGAAAGATACGGGCACTTCACCTATTTCGTGGGTACGAGCCGCCAGTGATTTAAATAGAGATGTGCATTAAAACAGTCATTCGCCAACCGGATTGATTTTTGGTGTTACAAGAGAGAGTGAAACGATTGATTGAATAGTATTTCTGGTATGAAATGAGAAGGGGCTAAACAATCCTGAAGAATCAGTGGAGGAGCAAAAGAATTCCAGAGAATCACCACTAAAAAATACAAAAGATTCAGTGGTGGTGGTAATGATACATGAAAAAGATCACTGGAGAGTGATGGTGGTAAAAAGAAGAAGGGAGAAGATGTTCGCCGACGTGTGTGGGGGGGGGGTCTGAGTAGAGGTACCCCCAATCAAGCGTAACCACTAGACAAACACTGAACAGTATCTTGGATGATATATACAGCTGATGGACACGCTTCCAGTTGATTCTTCGTTCAGCCGACTAGTCGATATCTGAGTATCGATTTCGCGGGAACCGATCAGTCGAGATTTGTGCGAATTCAACTGTAGACACACCAATCACCTTCATATCGTTTCACCATCATCAACATCATCATACATCAAAACCTTCATCATCATCATCTCATCAAACTAATGCGATGGCAAGTA
This sequence comes from Sogatella furcifera, assembly GCA_017141385.1. NCBI lineage: Eukaryota > Metazoa > Arthropoda > Insecta > Hemiptera > Delphacidae > Sogatella > Sogatella furcifera. Next base: position 17,283,582 of record CM029556.1, read on the forward strand.
GACATCACTTCATTATTCATTTCATTCATTCACATTATTTCAATATACATATAGGCAGTTTATTCATTTCATGATAATATACTACTTGATACTCTTTTCTAATTATTGGCGGCTCGTGCTCACGAAAAAATTGAAGTGCTGTACAATAAAAGATACGGACACTTCACCTGTTTCTTGGGTACGAGCCGCCAGTGATTATGAGACACAATATCTAAGGTATCTCAACAAATACAATAAATAAGAATCTTAGGAATCTATAGGTTTAAGAGCATGCAAAAGATAATTAATCATCTTCGCACTACAATGGTAATAAATTTACACAAATTATCTTCATTTATTTGAAACAATGACAAAATGGGGAAGAACAAAATAAATTGTCCAAAACGACTTTTCATCCTAATAAAACATTTTGGCTATGAGTTGTAAGTTTAATTTATAATATGAGACTTATAATTCACTGTGTTTTCAATAAACGTAGTTTGGTTAAAAAGTCATTAGAATGTTAAATGGCATCGAAATATCAATTGTAAAGTTGTTAAAAAGCCAATAAAAATTCTAATATAATAAGGTAATGATAAAGAATGAAGAAAAATTCATAATAATGAGGTAAATTATGAAAAATTAAGGTGGTAATAATAAAATCATTTAACAAAATTCCAAATAGAACAGAAAATGACAAAAACACCGACCTGAATTTAAACCCTACTAGCTGATTCTCGCCTAATAACAGGCAAAAAACACCAATCCTTTGAATCACTGATTGAATGTCTTCGAAAGAATTTAATAAACTTCGCCAGTTGTTGATATTTTCGAGAATAATTGATGAATATATTATTTCATTGATGTATAGTGACGAAATTATACCGTTCACATTGAGTTATTTTTCAAAAAACAACATATAATGACTTGGATGGGCGTAAGGTTTTATCCATCCAAGAATCAAAGGTCACATTTGAACAACTTCGTTAGATGACTCCCACGCGGTATTCAAAAAGTTTTAAGATTTGAAACTATCGGCAGAGTTTTCGGTTTTAACTTGCTGACAAAGATAAATTGATACATCAAATATGTTTACAGTGAGCACAGTATGGGCTAGACGTACCCAGGCGATAGCCTATTCTCCCCTGCAGTTGAGCTACTTGGTTAACTGCCTATAAAAATTCCTCCAACGTTTTTAAGACTAGAAGCCCCACGGCTAAACAAATGTGACCACTGTGAATCTGCCAATTTGTTACAACCGGTTCTATAATTCATCGAATGCCTGGCGAGAACAGAAAATTGATTCAGGACATTTTTTAGTTCTATAACTCAAATTCGGGACAAACTTTGTAGCGTTTCTTTATGTAAATCAACGTAGATGTACTTCATTAGTCATTTCGTTTTGTATGGATGAGAGTTGTATCCATGCACTGTGGTGTGTTAGGAACATCTCATCAACAAAATTCGGTAGACGCCAAATTAAAATTCTTCCCTGCGAAACTTCATTAATTTTCAGAAAAGATGATTTATTATTCTATTTCAAATGTTCATATTTATGTTTTGTCAAGCGATTTGTAAAGCATTGCATGATAACAAAAAACTTTAATGATATATTCAAATATTTAAAGTCTTAAAAACTTTAATCATCTTAAACCATGGAAAATCTACATTTTTTAATAACAATTGAATAGATCATATCATCAATTGATATTCTCAGCGATAAGGAAAGGAATGCTAGCTGTAAAATACTTTTAAATGTTTATGAGTCTTTGAATAACTTGACCCATATGAGAAACACCCACTATCATCATGATTTATGTAATTGTACATGATCTTTACACTATTTTATCAATTTTTCACAAAATGATAAGAAATTTGAGTTGTTTTCAGAACTTTATAATATAATAAGTTTATCTGTCTTAATCAAATTCAAAACAATGTTCCTTGTCTTTCCAAATTTTATTTCTCAAAGTTCAAATCGAGTGAAGATACGATAATATTGATATTAAAGTGATTGGTAGGTTTTATTTTTTATGTATGATTGACATTCTATTCCTTGCAATAGAGTATTATATTATATTAGAGTATTTTATTGGATGATAATTCATTATTTGCCTTATTTCTATAATTAATCAAAAATCATCTTGAATCCATCCAAAATATTAAGTAAAGAAAACATCGAAGTTACTCGTCGGTGTCTGTTTACCACTATTGCTGAGAAGCCAAAATAGTTTTTCTAAGCTATATGATACATCATAAAACAATAAAAGATGAGCATAAACAAACTAGTATATGACAACTTCGTAAGTAGGGACCGTGCGTTACTATGTACCATAATTTCCCTCCAATTTACGACTCCAACACTAAAATGTAATGACGATTCCATACTGTTATATATATTACAATCAAACACCCATAAACAATGTCAACTTAACAGTGTGTGCTTAATTGATTACCGTATTATAGAATGTCGATTGTTGAGGCAGAGTTCACCCGAACGCTCCAAGGCATGCATAGAACGTTACGCCTGAATGACAAGGAAGCTCTGCCGCCCCAGGCAAGTTATAATTGGCTTTAAAGTAGCCAACAAACAGCAACTTGGCGTGGGCTGACTAGGTACAACTATACTTGAACATCTTCAACTTATCTCCCAAGTCTAGATACTAAACACTCTAAAGCTTGTACAGTAATTAGTTATGGTGTCATGTAGATCCATTGCAGATAGTTGCCATACGCTATATTATCGTAGACAGTATCTGATGTAGATATTGCTAATAGCACCAGAATACATCGAGGACCTTTTCCACTATGCAAGTAACTTCATTTCTGAGTCTATTTGTGGTTCGTTTCATGACCTTTTTCGTATTTTCTCCCGGTATTCACTCCTCCTCTCGGGATTTCAAAACGTTGAAAATCACGAGTTTGTACTTGAATATTCAAGAGGATGAACTCTTGAACTGGTTAATTGAGGAAATGTTTGATTACTGTACTTCTGAATTAAGTAGCTAGCATTTTTGATACGTAACAGTTTGCAAAAATATAGGTTTGACATGACATTTTACCACTGATGACCACTCACAGATTGGTTAATTGAATGAAATCAGTTTTAGAAAGATCAGCATTTGCTTTTTTTGAAAGATCCACTTTAAAATAAAGCTCAAGCTACCTACAAATTAGCCTATTCAAAATGAGATTGATAACTAAAATAATATACTTTGAGTTAAAAAATCTATGAGAGTATCTCCAACATTTTCATAACAATCTAAACTAATCTAATCGAATTCAAACCGAATTTAAGACTTGTCAAAGGAAGAATAAGTCTGGAGCACTTTTCAACAGCAAAAACTGTATTATTTGTTATAATATATTAATTGAAAACAATTAATTTAGTAAGAAAAATAACACTACACATCGCTATCCCGTCTTGCCGGGGTGTCTTCTTTGCTTGGGTGGACTTTAATTATAGTGGAGTGAATATGATAATGGCAACCAGCCGGTGGGCCTAGGCCCTTCATGGGCTGTTGAGTCATTGACAAACAAACAAATTACCACACAAATTAAATTTTTTTCTGAGGATGGAGCCCGTATGTGCTCTTAGGATTGTGAGTTGGCGATGAGAGGGGCGAGGATGGAAGATGAAGAAAGACCATTTCCTAACAGAAAGTTCCATCCACTATGAATATAATAATTGTAATATTATCACAATCATTCCGTGCTAGATTAGATAAAATTATATTTCTTTCATTTATTCATTTACTTAACAACGAAATATTTATGCTTAGTTTCAAGATTACCAGAGTTAATAATGAACCCAATTATTCTATCATTTTCACAAGTTACATTTCGCACTTCAATTTTTACAGGCTATTCTATAATTCTATAATCTATTCAACGAGAGAGGGTACATATGAATGCAAAAATTGTAGAACAATTAAGCAAAAAATATCTTAATGAAAAGGATAAGTTTGGACATAGAAGTGTTCATTCTTGGGAAAGGATAAGTATGTCCTTTCCATTAACAATCCGCCTGGATACGAGAATTTTGGTGGTCACAAAACAAACTATTCACGAAACAAGTAGTTCATTCCACAATCACACTTCAAATTATGATAAGAAAATCTTGGTAATCACAAAACAATTCAATTTTGTTTCATCCAATACACTTATTGACTTATTTCATTCGTATAATCCTCTAAGTAATAGAAGACGATTTGGACTTAATGTCTAAATTTTTACACTTGAGTTCATTGTTCTTTTTTGAATAAATAAATAATTTCACAATTATTCACAAATTGAAGTGAAAGCATCATTGTTCGTGAAGCCAGTCTCGCAATAAGCTGTTGACCACCCGCTTGCTTGCACTTAGCAATTCAGGGCATATTCAAGTTTTGTCACTTACCGTGAATAGCGACGTTTAGCGTAAAGCGTTAGGGCATCTTCAAGTTTTGCCGCTTGCCATGAATAGCCCCACCGACGCCTGCAAGCATTATGTTATTTAATAACTTGGCGCAGTGTAGAAACCCTAACCCTGTCCAACACAGGTAACCAGTAACCGCAAATTCAGGCAACTAGCCAAAAGATGTCTCCTAAATACATATATACATATCTTGTACAAGATTGCCTACGTATATACTATAGGCCTACATTTTTACATATATTATGTCCAAGCAAAGAAGACCCTCTGGCAAGATGTGAAAACGACTCCAGCTCGGTCATAATTGGTTCAAAAACTATCAATTTGATCTCAAATTGTAGAAAACATTCTAATCTACAAAATCAATATCTTTTGATTCAATATTGACCAAGCTGGAGTCATTTTCTCATCTTGCCAGAATGTCTTCTTTGCTTGGACAGACTATACACGTATGCGTTTATGCTTGTATAATGAATACAATTCAACGTATATATTTCAATGACCGGCGCACGTTTGCGTAAAATAATCGTTAATATAGCTGCCTGGTCACGCAAATATTCAAGTGTTGCCATTTTCCAACACTGGTGCCAAAAACGTTGGCGGTTGACTAATGGTTGCTATCAATTATCACCTCTGTCAGAACAATCTGTGAGCAGTCTTCGAGAGAGAACCACGTTAATAACGATCTCAGCTTAACAGTTTCAATTTCGTGGACCAATTTAAGACTGTCCTGAGAGAGATGTCGTGAATAAAAGACATTCGCCAACCGCCAGGTTCGTTGTCACCTATTCTTCAACATTCCCCATCTTTGTCACGCCTATTATCGTTGTCTTTTCTCTTCGCGGAATCGAAATTTTTAGTTTATTGTCTCCATATGCGTTGTCAAGGATAACGGCCACTTTTTCTGCAATTTGTCAGGGGTCAGATGATTTATTAGAAGAGCGTTTCGATTTTGGCCACGGTTACCTGGTGAGAAAAGCTGTTAAGCACTCTAGCTTCCAAAGAACATTAGAGGAAGCTCGAAAATAATCCAAAAATAGCTCAAGAAGTAGTACAAATTAATTACTACACATTGGTTATTAATGTGAGTACGAAATTGAAAACAAGTTGAATTGGCCAATCTTTTTGGTAATACAGACGATAAACTACCACAAAGTGAAGAAATTATGAGATTTAATTCAATGTTTGCGAATATGGTGATCTTTGTCTACCTAAGGTGCTTTTAAACAGATAAAACAAAACATAACATTTCTTCAACATCACGGAACGTTTCTTTTACTAGTGGGAAATATTTTTGAACTAATCAGGAGAAAGGAATAAAATTGCACATTTTTCGATAATAAGGTGTTTGAGTCGAACAAGAACGTTTTATTTGTATTTGTTTCATATGGTTCAAGCATCCTTGATAACAGTCAGTTGGTAGAAAGGAGATAATTATTGCATATTGGAATGAATAACAAGAAGATGAATTCGCGAAAATTACACCAAACATTGTTACTCTAACACAAACACTAAATTGGTTTTCAAAAATCCACCCCGAAAAGATAAGAAAGTAGTCGATTTTTATAAAGAAAATATTAGATTTCCAACTCCAACGTTGCTTAGGGCTGACCATGAGAAAAAATTGTATTTGGTAGTATTCTCTTGATCCGACAAGATTTTCAGGTAGGCTATACCGAGAGCAGGTATTTTGATCCGAGATTATATACAGTTAGCCTATAGCTATTGATTACTTAAAGCATCAAAATTGAGTGAGAAGTACGAACTCTCTCGAGTTTCTTGAGTTGTACCGGAAAATAAGGTCGAATAGCAGGAAAGTGCCTGCCTTCAAAGCCAATTAAAAGTTTCGAATCAATCTCTCAGCTCCTGTGTACTCTCTTCATAGAACTCATGTTCTGCTCGATAAAAACTGTCTAAAAAGACACATTTTTAAAAACTTCTACAATAATGCTTATCTCTGAAGGTGTATTTTCATTCTCTTATCACTTCTTCAACATCATCTTCTTTTTTTCTTCCTCTTTTTCTTCTTATTTTCTTCTTCTTCTTCTTCTTCTTCTTCTTCTTTTTCTTCTTCTTCTTCTTCTTTTTCTTCTTTTTTCTTCTTTCTTTTTCTTCTTCTTTTTCTTCTTCTTCTTCTTCTTCTTCTTCTTCTTCTTCTTCTTCATCTTCATCTGTTCCCTCTTCTCCACCTGATTTTACTACCTTTTCTTCATTTTTTCTTTCTTTACAATTGCGACTTGGTTTCCAAGTATTTTAAGCAAAGGATGGATGAGTGATGATGAATGATGATGATGAAGGTTTAAGATGTAGGTTATATGTCTATCCACAATGTCCACTTCCACTTTCACTATACTCTCAAATTTCAACTCTCAAGAATAAAAAACACGATTCTCTTTTCTTTCCCTTTTCTTCCTCTCTCCCGCCTACTACTCCTACATATTCTTCATCTTGATTTGCTATTTTTAACAGGGATTTCCATCTCTTGAACAGATAGCCTACCTAATTTCCAATCGCAATCCAAATTTGCTACTGTTATCGACTTTTTTGCGTAATTCTCAATCTTCAACCCGCCCCCCCCCCCAAAGCACGTACCCCCACGATCTTACAGACTAAGACTACTCATCAATCCGATAAGCTCATTATCGTGAGTTTGGCAATTATTTGGAGGGTCTCTTAATATCAAGGATATTCTGCATAATTAATTATTATTATTATAGTGAGAAAGTACTTTAACATGATTTATCTCTATAAGCATCGGGTAGGTTGACTGTAACCCTACCTTGGATCTATCCTATTTCCACCTACACAGTATTTGATAGATACTTAAATTAGCTCATTTTGGAATAAACCTTATGAAATAGTTTGTTGTCCTAGGAAGAGCTTAAAACCTTATGAACACTTTACCGAATGTTTTTAAAATAGACTGACATAACTCTCAGGCTTATTACTTACAACAAATAGTGGAATTAAAGTGTGGATATACACACAGAAACGCTTTGTTAACCTAGATAACAGTGGCGGGATGTTTTGTTAATTTCAGGAAGCTGAAAAATAAAGTCACTAAATAGATTCAATAGTTATTACATTCAAGTAGCCTATATTATTTGAACTATTCAAAGATATTTTCGGGTTATTCTTCACTTTCATTAGATTGAATACATTATGTTGATATTGACTGTAACGATATTTAATTAGGATTGATGCAATAACTTGTGTGATTTTTCATCCTGATCAAACGATGATAGTGTTACTTTTTCATTAAAACGCCAGGAATCAAATTTACAATCTAGAAATCTGGGACGGAATATTGGTATAAATTGATTCCAATAGACTTTTTGTTGACTGATGGATATTTTAATAACAAACATTTTGTCCAATTTATTGAAAGTTTCAGAGGCAAATTCACTTTTATTTTGTCATCCCGATCAGTGATGCTTTTCATCATTCTGCACTTAAATCATGCTGTCAGGATTTTCCATCAATACGCGACCAACCCTTTCAAAATAACATGGGGATATAAAGGAAGAATAATTTCCTACATTTATTCATACTTGGCGGAAACTCGAAACGAATGGCAATAACACGGAATTGACAACTAACATTCCTTCGATATTCGTTCTGCGTCTTTTTTCGTCGAGATTCGAATTTATTCCTGAAAAATTGTCAGAATAAATAAGGTAGAGAAGAAGTGAAACGGAAATTTTACCAAAATCTATGTATGACAGCTTATCATATACGCTATACCACATTTTAGAACCGCAAGCACGGGAAAAATGCATGTCAAAAATTGAACATTCTTTACCATTTAGTTTGGACTCAACGACAGCAGCTGAAAAGCTTATTCCGTTTTCTTGTGACATCTTCAATGATAAATTACATCAAGCTCTCTTTTCTAGGAAAATATTTTGAGAGGAAGATAGGCTACTTATGAACCCTTGTTTCGTAGAAAGCATTAAAGCTCGGAATAAAACGCTCTATAGTCTAAAGCTGTATCCTAAATAACCCATGCTAGTAGGTTAGTAGAGTGTCGAAGGCATAGACTGTCATCTGGGTGTCGCTACCATGCTATGCGCTGCAAGCTCGTGTTACCTCTGTGAACAATCATTCTAATAGTAGTTGTTACAATCAATCAATCTCAGTTAATGAAGGTTTGTTTTGCGATCAACCTAAATAATGTCTTTGATAACTAAATAACGTTATTTATTGAGTTAAGAAAAACATATTATGTACAAAATTTAGCTGTAGTGATAATAATTATTTGATACTTCCAATAAATATAAGTTGTTGAATTTATTTGAATAATTTCATTAGAGTTGAAAATTTGAAGCTTTTTTCGGAATGTCGGTCAGTTACAATATTGATAGTCAACTTTTTTCAATAATTGACTACAAGTTCTTTAAGTGCAAACAACTGCGATCACAAACAGTTTTTGAAGTGTAAAAAAGATCAAGCTACAAACAAATACTTACCACATAATTTCATCAACCCTTAGCATTTCCCGGTTTGGAAATGCCAATGAGAGCCAATTTCGATCCTTGACTACAAAAAATCTCCCAAACACCACATGACTGGCATGGATGCGGTTACACAGTGCGGTATCCTAAATAAAGCTTATATTAGGATATCCAAGTGGCATGTCGAGCCACGCGGCTTTAGCCATCACAACTCTATTCACTTTCACATAATCATGAATGATCACTTTGTTATTAGGGCTGATAATATCCTGAATAAATCAATAAATAATCAAAATACCTTTTTTAAGTGAATGTCACTTCAAAATGCCTTGAAAAAGGTACTTTGATTGTTTTTTTTATTTATTATATTAGTAGCCCTAAGGCTGAGACCGCACTGCCGGTGGGTAGAGCCTGAAGGGTGGAGGGTAGTTGGTAAATCTATAGAACATACACACCATCCATAGTAATATATCGTATGAATGGTATGACGTCATTCTGTTTTTTGAGGTTATGTTGTCCATATTTAAGAATTACAAGATGGCGGCTTAAAACATACCATTCATACGATGCATTACTGTGGATGGTGTGTATGTTCTATAGATTTACCAACTACCCTCCACCCTCCAGGCTCTACCCACCAGCAGTGCGGCCTTAGCCTAATAGCAAAGTGAACATCTATAATATAGTAATCTGATATAACAGAGTTGTGATGGCTAGAGTCGGACATGCTTGGGAATACTGTAATAGTACTCGTTATTCCATATTAGGCTGATTTGGCCTTTTTTATGCCTTATCTGAATGCGGGACGACAAATGACGGGAGCTAATGACGACAAATGATTATTACGAGAGTTTCTGGACCAGACCTAAGCCTGATAAAATATTAATATTGTAGTCAACAGTTTACAGCATAAAACCTTTTCTAATATTGTATCAAGTTCTAGAAGTCGCATTCTAAATATTTAAAAAAATTTATGAATAAAAGTAGAAAAGCAATTCATGTCTTTGACAATATTACACAGATAGATGAAAATCGACGATCAAAAATCTTATCAAAACTTGATAAGAAAAGATCTCTGCAAAAATCATACTAGGGTATCCAAGATAGCATCGATGATAATTATGAATAAGTTATGTCCAAAGGCGCACTGTTTCCTGGATTAGCATTAGCAATAACTTGGATTGGAGAATCCGGTTTGGCGTGTGATATTGGAAAAATGTTGCCCATGTCAAAGAATTTGCAAATGACCAACGGGTTATCAAGATTCTCGGTGTCATCTTGCGAAAGTATTATTCGGAATTTGCAGAAAAATGTCACCTTGCAAATGGTGTTCCCATGTTATTAGTTATTACATCATGCTCTTGAGACTTGAATTATAGATTATCAACGACTTTTGAAGATGACAAGCCTCACATCTCACGTTGTACAGGATTTGAAAAACTTCAGTATTCGAATATATTCATATTTGAATTTATTTAAAACGTGGCTTTCCTTTGATTGAAAAGTACTTCACTTGACCTGGTAGAATGATCCGAATGTTCTATTAGATGAGCTATTTATTTCTAGTCAATCATTTCATCAGTTGCAGGAGCAGACACTACAAGTGAAAGTTATCAATAATTATAGCATAGTTGATTATAACATAAATTGATTCGAGGAAAATTTCCAGATATTATGTTCAGGAAAGCTGCTCATTATTCATGTGATTTTTTGCCGCCACATTTAAAATCTCTGATGTTCACAGAGTTTTTGTTTTTCTAAGTTTGTAACAGAGCTAAATAAGAATATTTTCCAAGATTTTTCTCACAAGAGATTGATATTGATCGCTATTGAGAAATGATGATTTGCTGATCCATTTAAGAAGTGCAACAGAAAAACTATCTTTACACGAACTTGACTTACTTGTAGACCACCTTGACGAACCGACTTACTTGTGTGGCTCGTACCCACGAAACATGTGAAATGTCCGTATCTTTTACTGTACAGCACTTCACCTGTTACGTGGGTACGAGCCGCCAGAGTTGTAGACAAACACTAGCAATGTTTTTCTCCTCAATACTTGATATCGATGTCGGTAATAGTTTCTGAAAACAATTCTTTTCTAGGGGGAAACTAGAAATGTTTAAAGTTTTATCACAGTAGTATGATACTTTGGAGGTCACAGTCAGCTTCGTCGAAAATGAACGAATAGAACCGAACAAACTGAAAAGGTTACTTTTCCAACAAGAGCTCGGAAATCTTGACAGTCATGACACTGGATTAATTCACTTAGCGATGAGAAAAGAACTAACTGGTAAGAGCTAGCAACAACAAACAAAACAGTTTATTTGATTAGAGAAAAGCTTCCACTGAAAAAAGTCGATTGAGAAACAGACAGTGTAGTAGACAACACTGGCGGCTCGTACCCGCGAAACAGGTGAAGTGTCCGTATCTTTTACTGTACAGCACTTCTCCTGTTTCGTGGGTACGAGCCGCCAGTGGTAGACAATAAAACAATACGGAAGATGTGACTGTGGCGTTTCCATAGTTTTTTGCTATGCAGCGTTCAACCTCAGTAGGCATTGTAAAGCTATAGAGCAGGAAAATAGAGTCACAAGTGCAATCCATGCTCAGTTGGCAGTGTAAAATCTCTGACAACTTATGAACTGAATATTTATTGTTTCCAGAGGAGAATTTGAAAATAATGTATATATATCTCGTATTTCTGACTCCACTACACTCAGTTAAATGTGCTCTCTTTTGATGTTTTAAAACTGGTATGAAAGAACTAAGAGTAGGCTATTCGACGCAACCATACAAAATGACTGAGTTTTAAGGGCCTCTCATGATGTGATTATTCGATGTTTGAGTTTATAATGTATGGAAGAATAAAAATAAGTTTTTCAACTAGTTTTAGTACGTTTACAGTTCAAATGAATTCAATACTTATCACGTCGCTAAAACCTCACTCTGTGGTATTCATCAGCTTTCGTCGTTGAATTTTTTTCAAATAAAGAAACCTTTCATGTCATAGGCATATACAGAATCCTCTCCACTGCTTTCCTCATGAAACTCTATAATACATCTATTTAAAAAATTGCCCAAAAAATCAATTCATCCAGTCATCCAATTCATCCAGTCATCAATTCATCCATTATTAGTATTAATTTTGTTATAATTTAAACTAAAGACCCAAATCATACCATTTCCAGAAGCCCCACCTTTGCTTTGATTATTAAACTTCTCATTATAAAAAGTCGTATAAGCTCCGGTTATTTATGAAACTAATATCAAACTAAACAAATCAATCATACTTTATTCTCAAATCAATAGACTGGTTTCCTTGAAACTTCTCAATAAAATCGACAAATCTTACATCCTTTTGCCATTAATGGAACTTAAATTCAACCATTGCATCTCACTATGAGCCAGACCACATCATTTCTAGAATTCTCTTGACTCGTTTAATCCTCAATACAACTAACGAATCTTCTCATATTGTCATAAATGAACTCCAATCAAACTAAAAAACATATTCATATAGAATTCCCTTGACAGCTGTGCATCCTTCAAATGGTTACATGGATTTGATCAAAAGCACATCAATTCCATAACTTGAAAGGATGTTGAGGCTGGTGACTGTTGAGAAGATATATAAATTCGCTCCTGGCAGTGATCAATCATGTGAGATCACTTGACGTGAAGCATGACACGGACGTATTTCATGACAGCGTATACGAGAATGTCTTGATATTGAAGCTCAATTAATGTTCACTAGCTTGGCAATCAGTCAGCGTGTGTTGCTCTATCGTTTTTGCACTCCCACGCAATCATTCACACCTCTTCTCTTTCTCTCTCAGAAATAAGAATCATCTTCTCTTTCCCAGAACCAGAAACTCAAACTTGCAATTCGGTTTCTCCTATTCATTTTCTCATACATGCCAATGTTTTATTTCAAAACAATCTTCTTGTCTTGAAAGTGTGGGTTTGTGTGGTAATGAGTTGAAAAAGGTCGTACGTCAAATTTGTTCTCATTTATCTAGTAGATATATGTATGGTGGTGGAAGGGTGGATATATGGAAGGTGGAAGCTATGAGATGATTATGTCGATGACGGATGATGATGCTAATGATAATTCATATAATCATAATTATTATGATTTTGGACTATATTTAAAAGAAAATTGTGTTGGAAATACCAAGGGCCTGTCCTTTCTTACCAATGTGTTTTTGCCAATAGATTGATGAATTATAGAGATAGAGACTTTGTATGATAGTCAGTATCATAACTGACTATAATCTGAATGTATAATACACAAATTCATCTTTGTAGAGATAATGATAATAATTTCGATTTTGAGAATAAGTCCACTTATGAACAGATTGATTGAAGATATGTTTAAATAGATACAGATGAGTACGAGTACTTTCACTTGAGTGAATATTGAATTATCTATGAGTGATATAAGATATAACAATTTTCGTGATAGAAGTTGTTGATCTCATCATGGAATTTTGGCAATATAGATAGTTCTTGAATAAAATCAAATACATAGAAGACAGAATTATGAAACTTGAGTTTCAATTGCTAATTTGGAATGAATCTTCAGGAGGAATAATAAGTGAAATATTCATTTTTCTTTATTCTCTGCCTAGTCTAACAATCGTCTTCAAAACATTTGACATTTGAAGCCCACTAAACATTTCACATGAACTTATGTAAGCTGCTTTGGCAGCATGCAATTTTGTTTTAACTGATTAAAAATGGTGAACAATAAAAGTTACAGTAACATAACAATTTCACAATATGCCACAAGCCATTATTCTGTACTTAATAAAGTTAAAAGCTGATGATTCGCATCGTGGCAACAAGATGCATGAACATGTACATAGACATGTAAACATACTGCAACATGTATACATGTATTAAGTTCAGGATGGGACTGGAAGCTATCCATCAGAGCTCTCTCTATAAGTTGGTCGAATAATGAATGCATCATTATTTTGTTTCTAAAGAGTATGGTGTTACCTAACAAACCTTTTTTTCAGGTGCATCCAAGGATGATAAAATTCTGACATGCGCTAGAATAGAAGGTCAATCAGAGGCGATTCGAAACAAATCACGTGTTAGATCAGAGTATTCATAAATTTACATCATCATTCCGGAATCATTAGGTACATTTGTAACATACATTGTAAGACCTTATAATGTACATTCATTATAAAAAGACTCATAACAAAACTGGAGCGGGCCACACATGAAAAGGACATCAAAAAAATTGATGAGAAAAAGTAGAACTCTTTTGAAGGCAAATGAACTATTCAAATCAGTTGAAAGGAAGGAACTTATTATTGTTCGGAAGATGCTGTATCAGAAAGAACATCCTGGGATAACTATCCCGACAGTACCTAGCCTTGATTCTTAGATTCGTATTTCATTAGAGAAGTATTGATTGTCAGTTTGGACTGACAGTCAAAAACTGTAAGTGGATGGAGAAACCGGCAGTCCAAAAGAGCTGTAAACGGGCAGGCCGGCGTTAAAATTGTACTTGAATGATAAATTCATGTAAAAAATGACAAATTTCAAATAATTAAAATAAATAGAATGTCTACAGTATAACCCACTTGTGCCGATATCTAATCAAATAAATGATTTTCCCAGAGTTGATTATTGCTCAGGTTGAGAAAAATACAGTCAGTTTAATTAGAAATTTCATTATGAAGGCACGGTAGTAGAAGCGTTCAGTTGAGGTTGGAAAAATAAATTAAATTTCGGCCGTGAGATGAATTGCGTTCAAGAGAAGAATGTACAATATGCAAACGCCCAAACGTCTTAATTAAAGAACACAGCGGGAATTTCTAAGCGAGTGCGTCTTATTAACCTTTTCATCTCGATTATTCATTTCGTCGGCGTAACTCCAGTAGCAAGACATCACACAATGAGCCCCTGGATTGGTGCAGACATCGCGCCAATATTTATTGCGTTACACGTTCAATAAATCTAGCTTACACTCATTTGTCACACTTGCAGAATGAACATTACCGAACATTTTTCACTTTGTTGATAAAGAGTAAATGTCAGGAGGTCGTTACGCCAGTGCGCTCACCTACATGCAACTTATACTCGAATATATGTAACTTCGCAATAAGCGTACCACGTATAACATAGGGGATACAAAGTGTTCCCATATGGAAGTTGCAACTCTTCAAGAACATACACAACTGTTGCTCACCCCCACTGAACATTGACTGAGTACATTCCAGTATAAGTGGAAAAGTAATTTATTTCGGGCGGAAAGAATGAAAATGTCTTACTTCGAGATCACAACTTTTAGAATCTTTTCTGTGTGCAGGTGTAGTCTGCCCAATCAAAGAAGACCCCCTGGAAAGAAGGGAGAATGACTCAATCTCGGTCAATATTGGCTCAGAAACTATCAATTTGATCTCAAATTGTAGAAAACAATTTGATCTACTATTACCACATTTATAATTCTTTAACAAATATTGACCAAGCTGGAGTCATTCTCCCATCTTGTCAGAGGGTCTTCTTTGCTTGGACAGACTATACCTGTAGGAAAAGTACATCATAATTAATGAGAATAAAAAGTTCAAGTTCTACCGCAAGTTATTGCAGTAAATAGAAAAGAGTAATCTAGAAAAACCACAATTCGATTTTGAGATCGAGTTTGATGACTAAGGTTCAATTTTCTCCCAAAAATGTAGGATACACGAATGATGATAAATATAGAATGGAACAATCGAGAACAAATACATAAAATTCGACTGTTCCATGTGATACATTTCTTCTATCATCCTGCACATTTCTTTGAAAGAGAATTTTGAATAGAATATGGTAAAACAGCTTGAAAAGAAGAACACTCCTCAAGATTATAAAGATTGAACCACTCAGATAAAGATTGATATAGGCCAATCCTCCTTCTCACTCAGAAACACGTTAGCTATGATAAAAACATTCAGCTCTACTTTACTAACGTGATTTTATAACACCGTATATGAGTGAAGAGTTAAGCCCTAGATAATCCATCCTCATATTTGGTAGTCCATAATAAAACAGGATGATCAGTATTTAAGACACATTGTTAATCTAGCTCATGTCTCCCACCACCAAGGTTAGTATAGAACCTTTTCCCACCACTACCTCAAAGCTTAATTTAAAAGTCACTGGCGGCTCGTGTACAAGAAACAGGTTAAGTGCCTGTATCTCTTACTGTAAAACACTTCACATGTTTCGTGGGCATGATACTGTACAACACTTCACATGTTTCGTGGGCATGATTCGCCAGTGTCAAAAGTTGATCTTGAAAGAAATGTGTCTGTGGTAAGAGATAATCCTTCTAAAGTTTGCCGTCGCTTTTGAATTAATTTCTTTAAAAGTAAGAAAAATTCGCGTCAGTTTTGTATCAACGATGATTCATTTGCTTTCATAGAAAACACGGTTGTTGGTTAATCTCTGAATTAAAGTTCAATATTGATATAACATCCGTACCGGTAAAGCAAGATAGGGAATACAATTTAATAGTAATCCGGTTAAAGTTACATCTATTTAACCATAATAGAAGAAGAGCTGTTGATTTTGAAATAGAGTACAGCTCTGCTTTGCTAATAATAAATGGTGGCACCCAGTGAGTGGACCCTTGAAAACATAAGCCATGTTTTTCTAAGCTCTCCAAGCACTCGAAAGTAGCGAATCTCTTGACAGGGCTCAAATGTTCCATTTCGTTCCTTTCCATTCCTCTATTCCCATGTATTCGCTCTGTTCCAGTGCGCAGCTTGCGGTTTTCAATCCGAATTTGTCTCTGAAAATCTTTCCCTGACTTTTCCGACCTTCTCTCAAACAAAATCAATCTATTTCGCACTGCTTACTGGGCAAAACTCTCATTTCTAGATGACATTCATCTCTCAACGAATCTAGACCCTGGATTAATGAATAGATGTTTTGAAGATAAGACACATTCATTTATAATTTATTCGATGTAACTCCCATAATATGGGTATAAGAGTAACAAGTACAAGATGTAACACGCAAAATATATTCCAAGTCGAAAGTTACATCTAATTAAGTATAGATGTCGAATATGGATTGCTTTCCAGACTGATGAAATTTGGTGAAGGTTTTGACTAGAATTGATGAAGGTCAGGACTATTTTGTTTGATGGTTCTCGGTATAAGTTTGAGTTCAGAGTTCCATGTATTGAAAATGCTTTCTAGTCTTTCTTCAGATGAAAAACGAGATCGAGATATGAGTATTGTGGGTATCGTTTTTAAAATTATAATTATAATTAATGTTTCATAAGTGAATTTTTAATCATATTAGAAACAATATCAATTAATAGACAAAAATGATTATAAAAAAATGTGATCTATTAAAAACATTTATCCCGCACTTAGTATTAATCAACAAATCAACCGAATATACAAGTGCGATTCAACTTTTTAATATGGAGAAGTTGTACAGTGTTCAAAGATTAATACATTCAAGTTTCATCTTTCATGTGGAAAGAGTTAGGTCAAGGACGTAATTAATCGTAAAACAGGTGTATTTGATAGGGAATTGAGAAATCAAACGATTTTCCTCCTCAGTAATACTCTTAAACATAATTTATACAACAAAACTTAGTTCAATACTACCTCCGTCGAAGAATTTCTAGCAGAATGTATTCTCCAGGTTGTCATTTCCAACAATTTATCAAGTACAAGTTGGCACAAAATTTCAACCATCATTCAATTTTCTGCTCTCCTCTTTCTCTTTCTCTCCACCATTTTCACTATAATCTTTCTCTCTCACTCACTCCCTTTCTCTCTCTTCCTCTCTCAACAGGTTGTTTAGGTCTCAACTCTTGAATATTGAGTAATTGCTTGCTATTTCACCCAATTGGAAGGAAACTCAACTTATCTTGAAATAAATAAAGTCTTGTAAGTCTCTTCCACTCACTCCCACTATCATGTATTTCACACACTTTACTTAGGCTACTCTTTCATAATTTCTCTCTCCAACTTTATTCTAGCCTACTTTGTACTTTTATTTGAGTGTATTACATGAGCGCTTATCAAGACTTGAAATAAATTCAAACTGTTGCTTCTCTCACAATTTAGTAACTAGTAAAGTTTTCACAAGCTGAGAAGACATGCCATCACAATGTGAAGAGTATTGTGACAGGTGTCTTCTCAGCTTAGGCAAATTACAGGCCTAGTTGTTGTCATCGCTTGGTTCGAGGTTGGATTGAATAATTGCATATCGTTCAAACGTTTCCTAATATCTTTGTCAAGATCATTTGAATAATCTGTTACATTCATCACTTCAAGTCTAACAGAATTATTCGACCAACAAATTCAAGAGTGGGGAGAATAGAAGAGTCATGTCGCATGAAGTTTTATTGAATACGAGGGATCTTCTTGATTCTCTAGACATTTTGTTAACGCCTGATAACGTTTATAACGATGGTGAATTTGAAGATTAAGAAGTCTTCAAAAATCTCATTTCACCTGAACACTAAATCTTAGTTGCAAGGTGACGTTTCGTTATAATAAAATAAAGGTATTACTCAGGTTGAATACATTTAAGGAGTCGAATAAGACCATCATTCAGACAAGTCAGAATGGGTAATACAAATGAATGAATGAATAATTGATTCATTGACAGTTGAATCAATAAATGATCAATGAGACCGTAGTGATGAGACTTTATAAATTCGAGTAATAAGCATAAAACAGTTTGAAACATCAAATGTGCGGTTCGCGAACTCATCTACAGCTTCTTCAACATGCAACATGTAAAATGGAAATGTGAACTTTTCAATCGAAACCTTTCCAAAGAAATGTAGATTAGCCTCAAACGCATGATATTTTGTCGAGAAAATGGCACACTGCATCAGAAGGCTGATGAATCGTCAACAACCACAATTCTTGTTACTGAATGATCAATCTTTTTTCTTGACTTGAGCATTCAGCAATCAGCATGTACAATGTGCATGTAGTATATGCGTAAAAAACCTTCAGCTTGAAAACTTTGCATCCCTACTTGTGGATAATCTAGATACAGCGTACATACCTCAATAAATTCATCAACAACATGAATTCCATCTATTTTTCTCTCTCTTTTCGTCTGCATGTAATTCACTTCTTCAACACGATCGCAATTCCTCAATCTCTCAAAGACTCATAGTTTCTGTTGATCTCATTTCTATCTACACTCATTATCGTAATCTAAATTCACAATTCCTCTTCGTATTTTTTTACTCTCCCTCTCCCTCCAACTTTCTCAACCACAATTTCTCAATTTTCGCCTATTTATATATTCTTAGCTCGAACTGCATCTAATCTTTATCTGTCTCCCACTCATCCATCTTTTCTCTATACAGCTCATAATTCCTTTCTCCCTTACTCATCCATATTTTCTACGTCACCATCATTCTTTCTAATTTTCTGACCATATCCTTCATTTTCCTACTTACTCCAAAGTTTGTTTCTTTTCTCCTATCCGTCATTCTCTAACAGACTCATAAACTTCAAATTTTGAGTTCTCTCCTCTCTCTTTTTTCTTTCTCTCTTGATTAACACTCATGTCTTTGAACATCTCTCCCCAAGAATGGACATTTATATGTATAAACTCCGATTGGATGTAGATACAGATATCTAAATGTCTTGTACATTGTAAATGTAGATACAGCACAAATTTGTATTATCGTTAGCTCCACAAATCCCATATCTTGAACATTTTACAAGTTCCCATAGTCTTTAATTAGTTAAGCCAAGCAAACTGTAGTTAGTCTCATTTTTCATCATAGCATGGGATTTGAACCGATATAGGCTACTGTAGTATTTTATCTACATGAATAAAGTGATTGAATCTGATCCTTTCTCTCTCAGATGAAAACCTTTTTTTCCACTAAACGAAATTCTTTTCCACTCAAACTTTCACTCACTCTCAAATATTTCCTCTTTCGTCTACTTTCAACAAGATCTAGGCGAAGCTTCATCATTTTTGAAGAAGACTGGTGGCAAAATTTTCAGATTTTTTCCCAGTCTTGATTTCACTAGAAGCTTTATCCTTTCTGGCAAAATGTTGATGAGTTGCGGCGCTTCGTAAGATGATTCGCTATTTTTGAAAAGGTTGCCGCTAGCCGGAGGCAGCCGAAGACATACCGGTGCCGTGTACCGGAGACCGGTGTACGCAAGACAAATTAACGAAAACAGGGCTCACTACAAGCTTACTGCGAACAGATTTAAGCGGTCGTAAATCTTAATTTGCAGCCACTGCCGCTTTTTTCTGCTATTATTCGCTAAGCACCACAGAATATGCTCTCCGTATTATAAATCGTATAAATGCTCTACGTATTATATGGTCGCTGCTCAGCACATATTACAATATGCATATGGCTCAGCAACAGAGATACGTCGCTTTGTTCAGCTCATTTGGCACTGTTGCCAAGGAGCCAGCTCAACTGGAAACAATTATGAGGGCGGAGAGAATATTATTTGGTAGTCGTGACTTGTTTTTGAAGAAGACATGCGTGCATATTCTATACCAGACCTTAAATTCCTTCCGGCACGCTTATTTTTTTATGTTTCGTTTGAAGAAAATTTGAGTTGACATTGTCATGAAATTTTTCAGTTATTAGACTATAATGATTCTATCACATATGAGATGAAATGTAACATGTAAGTATAATTCAATATTCTAGGCATAATTCTCATATCATTTTATAGGCTTCTAATAATAGTATTTTGCTGCTGATAATAATTTAATAGCTACATAAAATTTTCAATTATGTTTGTTATTTGGGTGAATAATGAAAACTTTTTCAGGTATAATTACGATATGATCGTTAGGCTAGCGTGTGGATAGTGGGAAGGTTATTAAGTGATATAGATTTAACGAGTAGAGTGCTTTTTGAACAGCAGAAACTAAAGACTAAAATATTGTTCTCCGAAACACGCGAGGAAATCAGAACTTGATGATAAGGTAATGATCACAGAGATAGACGGAAAAGGAGACAGATAAAGGAGGTTTGAACCAACCTCTGACGAAGAGAATATGATGAATAATACTTCCATTTCTACCGCTTATCTTCATATTTGAACATACTATATTATATTGTTATCTAGTTGTTATTCAGAATACAGGACAACCTACCAGTTAATATTGGTGACTTGAAAACACATGAATCTATTGTGTAAAACCAATATTTCAGGAATTTATTGCCTTGGAATCCATAGGAATACAACTGACCATTGCATTACAGGCTGGTGAAACATCGAATGAATTACTGATTACCCAATAATTTGATACGGCATATTTTTAGGAGTTTTATTTGTGGGTGGAGGACGTCTGTAGATACTGATATTTATGCAAATTCCTAACGTAAACAAAACTATCGACGGATATTGTTTGAGCATGAGAGCGGGTGAGTTACGATTGAGTGAGCAGCAGAGAGTTAGCAGCAAAGAGTTAGGTTTGAGTTACGAGTCAAGTCGTAAGGAGGGATACTTCAGAGAAGAGGTACGATACGGTACTTGAGAGGATAGGAATACTCCACGATTACAAAACATCATAAAGGTCCAATGCATAAGCTTGCATGATCTCAGGTCAACACAGAAACAGCAAAAATATAGGTAATAACACAATAGTACTTGCTCAATTGTGTAATACTCTCTTGTTGACATTACTGACACAGATTGGCTTGCAACCGATGTCAGGATTTATAACTTTCTGAATGTCATTGGCAAGATAATTGCAGTGAGAGATACACGATAATAAATAACGCGAACTCTATTGTAAATCTTTAGACTTTCTTCAACTTTTTCAGACGTGGGATAGTTGATTGGGAAGATAATCTTTGTATAAATATAGATGCGTGTGAAACCGTCATTTGTCTGCTGGATGACTCAAATTTTGCAAGAATTTAAAGAACGGTTTGGTGTATAGTTTGTCCAAGCAAAGAAGACATTCTAAAAAGATGGGGAGATGACTCCAGCTCGGTAAATATTATTTCGAAAATTATAAATTCGGTGTCAAATTGAAGGAAATATTCTGATCTACAATTCGAGGTCTAAATTAATAATTTTTAAACAAATATTGGCCGAGTAGGAGTCATTTTCAATCTTGCCAGAATGTCTTCTTCCCCTAGACAGACTATAATAATGAAGAATTTAAAGAACGTTTTGGTAATAATCGGGAGAAAAAAAGAATGTATAAGAGGGAATTTGTGAGACTCAATTTTTATTTCCTAGTTCCTCAACCTCCCTGCGGGGTGAATATGGAGAAAAATAAAGGAGATACGGCTAGAACAATTGTATCCTGAAAAAATGCTATTCAACTTTGGTAGGCCCACCTAGAGAGATCAATTGGAAGTTTTAATTTGATTCCCAAGGTTTCGAGTCTACAAGCTTCTTACATTTCAGAGGTGATAAAAGTGAAATTAATCTCTATTCTCTGAGATATGTAGGCTGGAATATAAAAGAAATAAAAAACAAAAGAAAAGGGAAAGGGAAGGAAAGGAAAGTTAGTTATAGAAGATATAAGTAAGTTATAGAAGAAATGATAAGTAATCTGACTAGTGGAATAGAAAAGAAGAATACATTTCAGATATTATTGGTCCTATACCAATTCATAAAGTTCTCATATTCATCGGTTTTCGGTTTTCTCATATTCATCACTTCATCGGTTTAAAATCAAATCAACTTCAAAGATTCAAATCAATTGAACAGAATATTAAAAAAAGCAAATGACAATGTTTCAATTCAGATTCATGTCACTGAATTCGATATCGACTCGAGATTCCACAACCCACATACATATTCAAAAGGAGATCGAATTTCCAACCTTTTTAATTGACAGATTGCAGTTCGTAGATGAGAAATGTTCATTGATCTCAGTACAATACTCAGCCTACGCATGGAAAACACGTATTCAGAATAAGGTAGCATTCACTCTCCGATTACATAACAGAAGAATCCAGGTAGCACAATAAATATTGCCGTTACAAAACGCCCTCAAAGATATCAGAGAAAAGATTTGGCAATATTTACATTATATACTGCGCTCGAACAGTGATAGCATCTTTTTATCTTAGTTTATGACTTGCTAAAACACGTATCTCTGTTGGCTGCCGGATGTACATAAAACATACATAGATATATTATACATACTGCAGTTTTTTGTCAATTCACGTGGGAGGATTCCAATTGTTTTGCATTGTTATTTACAGAGTTGTTCCTTTGTCCTTAACATTATTGCAATACCAAGTTTTGACAAGATTACTTGCATAAGTTGGTCTTACATGTTCAGAAGTAGAAACATATACGAGACTATAATATTGGACTCACTGTTGATAAATTACCATGCCAGCCCATTAGGGTTGCTACTACAATGTTTGGTTCACAGTAGTATTTCACGATTAAATCACGGTAAACATACCTCAGCAAAACTACGTTATAGAGCGTCTGATTTCTAGATAGCTACTTGAAATCCAAGATTGGATTGAATAGAGGAGAATATAATTTATTAATTATTATATATTATGCAGAATGAATTTGCTAATTAAAAATGGTGTAGGATTTACTATTCTTACTGAAGTAATGATATGATTCTGATTTATCTACATGAAATGGCGGAGTTTGGACATAGACGTCCATTCTTGGAGCGGGATATCCAAGGATAAGGATATTCTGCCCATTAACACTCAACCATAACAGATATTCTACTGATAGATTCGACTAAAAATGGAATTAATGAATTTTACGTTATGCAATCGTGATAACATATACATAAATTAATGTGGAATGGATACTGTAGCCTAAAATCTTGAAATATGAATGAGAATGATAGAATGATAAATAAAATTTATTTGAGATTTGAATGAGATTGAATGTGATTATTATTATAGCATAAATAAAATGACATTCAAGTATTAAAGCTAATGATTAATGGCAGTTGGTCTCTCGGCGAGGGTGAACTATCGGTGAACGTGATGTTAAGTCACGAACACTGTGGACTGCTCTTGGATGGGTGACCAGAACACATTGGTGAGGTGGAGCTACCCGTAAGGGTGTCCCCACCATTAAAAGCCATAAGATTTTTTTCAACATGATTGATAATGGATCTAGTTTGAATAGAGCTGAATATAATGAAATTTATTTCAAGTATTTCATATTGAATTCAATTCAATATTTAATTCAAAGAAGTTTAATCCAGAGAATAGAATAACTGAATTGGATTTGATCAAATTTGAAATAAAATGATCAATTCTACTATTAAAAAGATGTAAAGTGTGGTGAAAGGAAGAGGAATTGCAATGTAGCTGCTCTAGTATTGGACCGTCCCCGTCATTCTCTCAAAAAGATGCTTTCTCAATTTTCATAGCTCGCTCCACTCTCAATTGATTTGATGGAATTTGGAAGTGCAATCCAAGCATGACAAGCGCTCACAAGAAATTATTTCTTATAAATAGTAGTTCGATGATTGGGTAACCTTAAAGTACTTTTCTCCAGTCCTAGTGCTTGAAAATCTAAATACTTACCTTCAGAGACAAATTTGAAATAATAGGGCTATTGAAAAATCCTATACCTGAACCTATTGAGAGATGATCAATAAACTTGGATTAGTAATGCAAATTGACAATAAATTTGATAAATTCACTAATGGATAGAATAGAATCCAATATTCACTAACAATAGAATCAGAGTTTCAGTTCTAAAACTAGAACCTTGCCTTTTTCAGAAAATAATTGAAAGCCTGCATACAGTTGTTATCTGTCAACTTCATAACCTACTCAAATTCAACACAACTTAAGAATGATGGGGAATAATAGCTTCCTACTTTTTTATTCTTTACAATAATAAAAATCTCTTTCAGTACTTTCATATTCAAGGGACTTCATCTGCCTTTGATGAGTTGTATTTCAGTAACATTTGAAAAAAGTATGAATCTATTAAAAACCGTCTTATCTCATCATCTTATTACATCATCAACAATAAACACCACACCAACTAAAAATCCATTTGTAAACATCAACCTCAAAACTAAACCGAATTTGGCTCGCTATACTTGTTGTATAATTCAAAATAGATTCCAAATGGGAATATGTAACTTCTTCATAACGAGTATAAACTCTGCTCAGGTGTGATTCAATTTCTACTGCCGTTATTTGTTTTTGGCAGAAGAATAACATGAGTCGTAATCAGTCAGCCACTTGCAAATTCCTCATCGCGTGTGGACATCACATCCAAGTAATAAAACCAGTTATATAACACTACGGCACTGTCCAGTCTCCAGTATTATTGAATCATTCCACATGGCATAGAAGCGAGAAGTCATTGTCTACGGGAAACGCATACTGCCAATTAAATTTTCAAACGACATGATCATCTTTGATTCAAATTGCATTCCATTTCAAACTTTAATCGAATGGTGTTTTATGAGACATAACGTTGAATTTATTTCTCCTCCATTTCCCAACATGGATCATCTTTAGCATTCTACATAAGGATATTTGCGAGAGACCGTTATTTCTACTTCGACAATACCCAAATAAGTTGAATTAGTTCTGTATATTCTACTGTACTCGTATTTATAAATGAATCAAACTATTTCAAAGGCTTTATTTTCTCAAATTTCAAATGGAGCTACGTTCAACATAACAGTATTTAAGTATTGTTAGTAGGTCGATACATTCCTACTATAATAATCTACCCAAGCAGAGAAGACATTCTGGCAAGATGGGAAAATGGCTCCAGCTAGGTCATTAAAAAATTAAATATTTGGTCTCAATTTGCAGAGCAGAATGTTTTCTTCAATTCGAGACAAAGGTAATGATTTTTGAACCTGTATTGACTGAGCTGGAGTCATTTTTTCAGGGTGTCACCTTTGCTTGGATTGATTAAACAATATATTTAAATCGCTAATCATTATTTGAAGTAGTATGATAATAGTATTTGAAATAAAATACAAATCATTCAAATAATAAAAGAATGATAATCCATGAACCTATAGAATAAATAATCAAATAAACTGGTTTAGTGTTAAATCGTATTATTTTAATCGAACGAGATATTACTTAAATTGAACATAACAGACAGATCAATCGATGATATCAATGTAGAGTAGCTCAGGGTATGCCTATTGCTCAGTAGATCTTATGAACAGCACAGTATTGAGAGAGGAGTGAGCTCAAGAACTCTTATCTAGTATAAATTCATTTATTGAGATACATTGAAACATTCAATGAGAAGAATAAGTCCTAATAATCCACTCAATGCTAAAAGCTACAATGAATCACTATTTCATGATCTCGATTTCTATGCACTATCGATTCTCATGAATCTGTTCAAACAAGTTCTACGCGGATTCCCATCAGATTTATAGGATACCCCAGAGATAACCCATTTTTTATTAGCCTATGCCAATATTGAACTCATTCAATGGGATTTGTGAGTATTGAGATTTCAGCTACATATCATAATCTTATTCAAACTGTAATCTGAAAAGGTTTAGGTGTGAATATCTTAGCAAACATCTTGAAAGATTCAGGGTTTGCGCATTAATTTTTCCCAGCAGATTGTCCTCTGCGGCTCTCCTTGTTTATCGCCAGAGAGGTGCTTTGCAGGAACATTTTCTGAATATCAATCAAGGGCCCGAACGTGACCACGACAGAAAAGATGAATGAGAAAGAAAGTGAACTTGGTCGAAAAGTACACGACCCGACTAGAACAACGTCAGAGCCACGATAAAATAACATTCCGACCATTTTCGGTCCGTAATCAAGTTAATGCGATTTCACTTGGGAGACGTTAGCCTGCTGTCTTTGCTTTGTTCTTTATCTTTTGCACTCAAGTAATTTGTAATCTGTTAGCGTCACTGCTTAATCTAGTCCCAACTATGCTGGAAAATTACTGAAAGCACTTCAATCCTAATATTTGCTCATTAACTCCAGAATAAATTCGAAATCAATTATTCCCTCGTTACAACAAAATGGAAGCAGTGAGACTACTGAGTGGTCCACTCAAGATGAGCCGACCCTGAACAATTGCATTGTTATTTCGAGTTTAATTGAAGTTGAAACAAAAGTTCTACGGAGTATCCAAGTTGAAAAATTTCAAAGCGACATAATCAAACACCACTACACAACACGATCAAGATCAAGGCAGAACAATAACGTTTAAAATAACTTTTTCTGTCCCCGAATGTTATTGGATGAATATTTGGTCCTAAGATTTCGTTCAAAACGGAAGATACACCAGAATCGCTTTCAAAAATTATCAAAAAGCTCGATCGGAAAAGCATGATGTATTTTCGTGATCTTATCGTTTTAAAAATTTTTGGAGGGACGTTCTTCGTATTCCTATACAGTAGAAGTCCGGTTATCCGAGTACCGATTATCCGAGCCGCCGAGCTAATTTCTAAGAGCATAACAAATATTTTCTTACAAGATTTGGACTATTTTTCCGATAAAGAACTACAATTGTGAACAAATTACAATCACGAAAGTAATAATTGTAAGTGATGTATATCATTTTATTTCATCACGAATTATTACTTTCGCTGTATCAATGAATTGAATTATTTAGATTCAATGCGATCTATACTTAATTCATGCTTATTCCCTTTAACTCCGTGTTAACCGAGTTTTTCGTTATCCGAGCTGGCCCTGGTCCCGTTAAGCTCGGATAATCGGACTTCTACTGTATCATCAACGATAATTCAATTTGAATTAAATTCACTTTAAGCTGGAGAACAAAACAAAAAGTATATTAAAGTCTGTGCAGCCACCCAAACACTCACTCTACTCTACGAGTACACCCACTGTACTGTTGAGTTTGTGAAATTAATTTTATATTTTAAGGGTAATAATACTTTGTAAAGTGTAATAGTCAAAAAATAAGTGATAGCTGATGCACAATGATCATTCTCACTATTGGACCAAAGATAGGCCAAAGCTTCCTAAGATGTGAGTGGGAGGAGACTTACTCCTATCTCTCATCGAAGTATCAAGTATTTGTACTTGGTAGATTACAGTTGAAGATGGCTCACCTCCACTCCAGTCAACTCTAATGGAGTGAGTAATAAGTGTATTCCGCTCGATAGTAGACACAGAATAACAATACTCCATGGAGTATATCTATCAATGGTCTAGATAGGCGAGTCTATAATCCAATCAGATATTTGCTGACTCTCGAGATTGCAGACCTCATTGATAACTCATGGAACGGATCAAGCAAGATGAGGGTTGAGGAGCAGAAAATGAAGTTAGAGTTATAGCTATCCTCATCTAGTCAATAGACCATAGCAAAAATATTGTAATTCATAACGGCGATGTCTTAGTCCGGTATTACACGATAATGGTTCTATGATAATATCTGATCATATCATTGATATCTGATCATATGGAAACAGATGGAAATACGAAATCATATTTTCACCTCTTTCCATATTATATATGATCAACTATGATCATAGAACTATTATCGTGTAATACCGGCATAAGGTCTCTACCAATATTGAAGTTGCTTACTCACAACTGAATATTAAGTACAGGTGATGTAAGACCATCCTTGATATTCAGATTTTTATCTATGCTACACCCTATATCTAACTTGACATCCAACGGTTATATTCTTTGACGAATCTTTGAGTACTACCTACAACCTATTACCCACAACTACATAATATTATATTCTTTTAACAAATCTTTGAACAATTCTTTGAGCACTACAACCTACAACTATATTCTTTGACAAATCTTTAAACAATTTTTTGAGCACTACATAGATAAACATTTACGACCATCCGGTCTTTTGGAGGAGACGTAAAGCCGTCGGTCCAAACTGTCTAAAAAGCAGTCATCTCTCATAATCACCCCTCTAATTATCCACGCACATGCTAGATGAAGCACATGTGAGTATCATCCTCAGAAAACAATAAATTTTACGCATGAACCACTTTACCTTTGAACCCATGTACATGCTGGCATTATCCTCAGAAAAATTTATATGATAAATTCTTCACATTTGATACTTGAACCCACACGCACAAAATGTTATTATTATCATACAGAAATATATCAGTGGCTCAAATTATCATACTTTGATCTATGATCTTCCAGCGTTTCAAATCTCGATACCGACAAAACCATCTATCATTTTTGTTTCCTAAGCCCTTCATCGTCTGTTTGCACACTCCACCTCCAAAATCACCTTTCCTGAGCTGTCTTAAGATATGGAAGCCGCAACATTCCCCAGCCGCTAATAAATCTTTCACTGACTCTATCTCGACTGTGAAATCTGACATCTTGATAGTCATCTAACCTATTCACCGGGCGACCAATCGTGTTACATAATTTGTTAGTTAGCTGCTATTGTTTCGTGCATTTGTCTTTACCATAATCGGAATCTGCTTGTGAGCCAAGATTTATTGTAGCATCCGTACCGATCCATCTTTCTGACTGAATTAAGCTGCTGAATGATTTATCAGAATACGAATGGAGGACGATGTCAAAAATGATGCGAAGTTAAACACATTAAACAGACAATTTCAAGAATTGAATCTCATAACCAATAACCACCAATTTACAATGTGAAAAATAGGCTATCAATTTAATTAATCAGAGGTGTCCAAGGTAATGGTATCAAATGAATAAAATAAAAATAAAATAAATTACTTCATACGTATAAAATTATTTATTAACCATTATTTCAAGTGCAGTTCAGGTATATTCTGTCCAAGAAAAGAAGGCGTTTCGGCAAGATGGGAAAATGACTCCAGGTTGGCCAATATTGGTCCAAAAATTATGAATTTGGTCTCAAATTGTAGAGCCGAATGTATAATTCTTGGACCAATATTGACCGATCTGCAGTCATTTTCCTATCTTGCCAGAATGTCTTATTTGTTTGTACGGACACGAATAGAAAATCTTCACGAACTTTCGTTTTCATCGGAAAACTCTCCTCGCGGGTGCAAGAGCACATTTTTTTATTGTAGCTGTTCATACAATATTCACAGTCGAGCTCGTGAAGTTTGGGGTTGATAAAGTGCCTTTTGACTGAGTTCGGTTTGTATGGTCAGGAGTCGTATTATCAATCGTAACACGGACGATGCGAGCTTCTGTGCATCACACGTCCACCATAGCCTCATTGAATTATTGAATCATCCAACTCTTGTTCCCATTCACAAGCGAGGAGAAATGTGAGCTTAACCTTTAATAAACGAGCGATAATAAAATAGTAATCTCATGCTATAGTCTGTCGAAGCAAAGAAGACCCTCTGGAAAGATGAGAAAATGCTTCCAGCTCGGTCAATATTGGTTCAAAAATTATTGATTTGGTTTCAATCGTAGGAAACAATCTGATCTACAATTTGAGTCCAAATCAATATTTTTTGAACCAGTATTGACCGATCTGGAGTCATTTTCTCATCTTGCCAGAGGATCTTCTTTGCTTGGACAGATTACTACAATCATTTCTTTACAGAATAAACTTAACTGCTCACCTTCAACTATCAGATATGAATCAGATAAGAAAAATGCTCATGATAAAAGTTATATTTCACGGTGATCGATGAGGAGAGGAAAATACAGATCTCACGTCATTATCCCAGAGCATAAGGTCGTAGATAAGGATATTCCACAGAAAGATTATGAATCACATTCAAATTTTATTCGTTTCAATTCACAATAGAAATAACAAAAACCTCATTACAATACATTGAAAGAAAAAGTGAAGTTGTGCTTTGAATTCTCAATGAATTTAGGTCTAATAACCCCGTGCTTTTAAATATTTATAAATTTATTATCATACTTTACTAAATAGGAGCTTTCACACTGGAAAATGGAACAACTGAATCAGAATTGGGATCATGATTACTCAGCAACAATACATCTCAAATCTGTATTTAGTATTGTAAATTCACAAATCAATTTGCTAGCTCTTCCCTGGAGGGTTTTTTACAATATCCTCTAATGAACTTGATTGAAGTTTCTCAACAATATTCTTTTCAACCCTGAAAAACCTGAATGTTACGAAGTTTTCAATAAATGTGGATTTCAGTACCTTTTTTAAAAAAGTATAATTATTTTGAAGTAGATTGTTTTAAAAAGGGTACTGAGATCTACATTTATTGAAAACTTTGATAAGTACAGTAGCCCTAAGAAAAAGGAAATACTGAATGACGATATGACGATAGACAATATGACACTCTGACGATATGAAGAATAGAGGCTTTCTGAAGAATTTATTATCAAGACATCAATGAGTTCATTATAGAAATCACATTATAGTCTTTTAAAAATCGAATTCAAAATTGTGGCTGAACATTAAACAAATTCACTAGATTTATCAAGATATCTGTGAAAAACTATATTACTTAACTATGGAATGTTCGCTAGCTATATAGTGAAACTTAATCAAGGAACCACCTCCAAAAAATTGGATTTCTTATTATTGCTGAAACCATGATGAATGATTGAATGGCTATGGCTTAGAGTAGCTGCATATAACTGGTGAAGCATAACAATTACATGGTATTCCATAATGAATAAGTTATATTCAATATTTTTGCCCATGCTATCATACGTGCATTGAGACACTCAATTACGAAAAACATTTCTGACCGCTGTTATGTTCTACGATGTTGTTTTTCAAGATTTGAAATTTATTTTCGCCTGTTTATATGACAGCGTCAATTAAAACCCAACTCCTGCTGAGTGTCTTACTAACGAACAAGTCGCTGGTTAGGAACGCATGTTATATCTTTATATGTGTTCACTACATGTATAGCCAAAAAGGCAGAACTACACTATTGTTAAATAATAAACAACAGTTCTCTCGATATGTGGTAATGAGTTTCGACGTACAGTGTTGATGTTCATCGATTCCACTTCTCCATTCACCCTCGATTAATTTTTGGTTTTCAGTTTTTGACTCCTCCATTGATTAGGATTTATTTCTGTTTTGTCCCTCATAGAGAGAATTACATGAGAAAATAGTTAAGTGGAAGAATGATACATTATTTGATAATGCAGTACACCAACTGCTGGATAATTATTATAATAATTAATTAGATTCTTCATACAGCCTATTGTTATATAAATAGACAAAGGACTTGGTCAATATTTGCAGTTCCAGGAGTCCATTGTCTATTTATATAGAAATATATGGAGTTTCTAATTAATTATTATTAGAAAATAGTAAGTTAATCGATCATTGTAGCCTGAAAAATTAAATATATTTTTATCAAAACTGTGTTAGTAATAGTAAGGTTATGACTACTTTTTCTCTCATTATGTAGATTTTTAATTGATTAGAATGAATAAATATTGGCATTGAATGGATAAAAATAAATATTAGCATTCGCCTCATATTGTCAGAGAATTTTTAAAAAATCGTTCGCTAATCATTCACTAGGTCTTCAACTTTCGTGAGATTTTTCGTCAACAATTTCAATTGAACAACAAGTCAACAATCCATGATTTTCCAGGATTATTCAAGTAGAGAACATGCTCAGTCTCATTCAGGATTCTTAATTAAGCTGTGTCCAACTGTCCACGTTTCAATTTCATTTGGGGAAGATCGAAGATGCAACATTTAATGATTCAATATGTTATGATTCATATGGAACGAAACTTTCAAATTCAAATCTCATTCAAAACATGTTTGTAATTAGAAATCGTGCTCCCCCACTCTCACTGATTCACCCTTTCCAATATTCTTATTAAAATTTATAAATTTAATCGAAACCGTTCTCAGTCTCACACTGACCTCCAGAATCAAATTTCTACAAGTTGCATTCTGTGTCAAACTGCAGTCTTTCGAACGACTATATTCGTCGAAAAATAACAGAAAAACTGGACAGATGTCGAAATATGAATACACGGTCACACATTCTCATAACGTGTAGAGAACTAAGTTGGGAAGATCGTCTACATAAAAAGCTATCTTTCGTAAGCAAGTCCGTTTCAAAGGTCATGTCGAGCTATCTATTTGAAGAGCCAAGGTTGGAGGTAAAGATCTCTATTATCTGATTCATCTCTGCAAAGGAATGTTGTCAACAGCATTCTCACCATTCTAAATTTATGAATTATAAATTCTCAATAAAATTCACTATCAAGGTTCGATTTATGATGAAAATTATTACTGGGATTGAGGATTGAATAAAATATGACTGACTCATTCGATTCATTTTGATGATTCATATTCAATCTAAACGACTAAAAGAGAACTTCTCGTCTCGGACACGAACTCTTGTCTTCATTCTCCAATAATCAATAACAATACGTTTCTGATAATAGAGTGATTATTTCATTGCACAGTTGTTTTCTACTAGTATTGAACCCAATGATAATTATTTTTGGGGATAAATGACTAAACTAGTACAATACAATATTCTATCGACGAATAAATTATCTTTCATTGTTAGCTCCACAATAAATTTACAGTAGCTCAAATTTTACAAAGTTGATGTTGCGAATTAGTGAAGATTAAATAGAATAAGTGAGAGATACAAGTAATCATAGGTAGGCCTACATACAATTGAAATTGAAATGAAATTTATTTCCCAAGAAACATACAATACGATATAGCAAAGTACAGAATTCATAATGACAAGAAAAATATTACATGGTTTGATTATTACAAAAATACCGTACCTAATCCATGCATTTATTATAATTAATTTGAAGGGATATAATATCTGCATAGGTATAAAAAACCTACAAGACATAAAAACATACAAGAAATTAAATTAAATAACATATTCTATTACAACGTACTAAAAATGAAAAATTTAAAACATTCAGTGAGTAGGTTCAGTTGATTTAGTTTCAATCAATTACAAGAATATACAAAAGATAATACGTCAAATGAAACCATCAAGAGTGAACATAATTATGTTTCAATGATGATTGAAGACCGTTTAGTACTTTCGTTTGATACCGTATCATCTTGCGTGTATCTTCTTGAGTAGGAATAGAAAAGTAGATGCACAGTTTCAAGTATCCCACCAAAGCCAAACTCAAAATAGAAAGAGCTATTATTCAACGTGATAAGATACAGAAGGCGAATTTCCTCAGGAAATTTTGAAAAGTAAGAACCACTCGAGTGAAATTTCCCCCAAGTGAACACTTTTTTCCACCACGTCCAACTAATCACTTCAACATGAGTTGGTAGCATCAAAATTCATTGTAACCGAATGCAAATAAGGCTATAGTCTGTCCAAGCAAAGAAGACATTCTGTCAAGATGGGGAAATCACTTCAGCTCAGTAAATATTGCTTAAAAAATACAAACTCAGTCTTAAATTGTAGATTAGAATATTTCCTACGATTTGAGGCAGAATTTATAATTTTTGAACCAATATTGACCGAGCTGGAGTAATTTTCCCAACTTGCCAGAATGTCTTCTCTGCTTGGACAAACTATAACTAATCCCCCAACTCCCATCAAAGTGATGAATGAAACACAGCACCCAACTAATTTCCAACAAACTTGGACTACCACTACACAATTGCAACCAGACCCCACCACACTCAGAATGACCAATCACTTTCTCTGTTCCACTTGAAGTGTTGTTCAACAGGAGCGGTGTGCAGCTATTATTGAGCTGCTATCAATTTTCGGTACTCTACACATCTAACAACCTTAATTGCCCATGAACTTTGTTTTACAATATTATTAGATAAACATTAACTTTCTACTTGGAAGCTAAAAGGATGCTTCGTAGTTTGTTTAACCTGTTGAAGCAATTAAAACAGCTGTCTAAAGATAGAGAGTCTTCACATTAAATTGAGCGTTTAATTCATTTGCGTTGTGTAATTATGTTTATTCATCTGCGTAACGTGTACAAAATGAGTAGAAATTAGACGCCTTGTCATTATCACTAATGTGATAGAACTATGATTTTCCACTCTTCTCTCAGAGAAATAGATGAGATCAATGTTTTTTGTGAGAAATAATAAGACATAGATATTGTCAATACCACTAATTTATTAAAATATTTATTTACAATAGAACCATTGGTTTTGGGGCTATACCTGCCCTATACCTATCCTCAGCTAGATTGGTGCTTGGGTAGCTACCCAAGCTGAGGGTAATCTAGCTGAGGATGGGGCACGTATAGCCCCGAAACCAATGGTTCTATTGTGATTAAAAATTTTAATAAATCAGTGGTATTGACAATATCTATGTCTTATTATTTCTCATTAAGGAAAAAATACCACGAAATCTCATCAAATACAATTAATTTTTTTATGTTCTTTGTGTTGAAGTTGTTAGGGTAGATTTAAGGTAGGGTTGATTCATTATAAATTCATTTATTTATTCTTCAAATAATATTCTGATAGTCTTCACATCAAT
The DNA here is from genome assembly GCA_017141385.1 of Sogatella furcifera. NCBI lineage: Eukaryota > Metazoa > Arthropoda > Insecta > Hemiptera > Delphacidae > Sogatella > Sogatella furcifera. The sequence continues at coordinate 17,318,766 of CM029556.1, forward strand.
GTCAAAAAATCCAGTCAAACTACCTTTCAAATTTAGATAATGTTGTTGGGAATTAAAGTTCTTCACAATTCACAAATTCCAACAGTAATAAATACAAAACGAGAGACTTCTATGTCGATAAATTCTTCAAGGTTAATATAGGCTACTGTAACTTCAAAGTCGGAATAGCATGAACAATAGATTCAAAAATACCAAACTTGACTTGAAATTCTCAAACCGAAAATATATTTGGAGATGTGAAAATTGAAACGACAAATTATAGTCAACTTGAATTTTTTTTTCATTTTTCTTATCATTGCCTTCAATACTTGTTTAATTTCTCATGCAGCGACCGCCTTTACAAGCCAAGTAGGTCATATAACATCTCATACCAGTGCCGTCACCATTATATAACACCCATAATGAATAGATTACTTTATCATTTCCTCGAAGGTGGTCCCTCAAATACCATGGACCTCACGATGTTACAATGAAAACAAATCGAAATTCATTGTTCAAACATTGCTCCCTCTGATGGGTCACCGAACACCTGAATTGATATCACGAATTTACAATCAATTATTGAACAGAACATCAATGTTCACATGCGTTTCTATTCATGCTATTTGTTCATCAGCCTATTCATATTATACCTATTAAAGCCCATGGATTAATAAGATTGGACACGCTCTCTACATTAGTTATACGACATACAAATTAGTCATTAGAACATTCCAACCTTCAGGTTCTTTAGCAGAAGAATCTTCATTCAACTATTTACTATTCATCAATCCCATTACGTGATTTTGAGGACGATCTCTCATATCCCATGATTATTAGTATTTTTTGATTTCCATCATACCATGTTGAGGAGGAGTTGACAAAACATAGCAAAAGTGATAAATTTGTGTATAGTAGCGATTTTGCGTTTTTTGATCGCTATTTCTGAGTTTTGGGTAAGATTTACACAATCGCCGCCATTTAACTTTTTCTCCAGAATCCGACTCTCTTCAACTTCCATTAATAAAAAATAAAAATTTATGATTCCTTATTTAGTTATAACCCTTATTGTTGAAAAATGGCGTTTTAAGCATATTTTTCCAATTATCTGAATAACCATTAAAGTTACACACTTGAAACTGGTTCCATTGAATTTCTCAGCTAATTTTACATATGAATTGATTATTTTAGAACCTAAGTGAAGCCTCTAAAAAAAATTAGAAAAATTGATATATTTTGAAAAATCTCAATTTTCTGCCATTGTTATCTCGGTAACAAAGCGTTTTTGGGGGTTGGTCCCATGGAACTTTTTTGTCTACTTGGTGTAAGGAATCAGCCTTAGAAGAATTGCACATTCCTCCTGAAACACCCTGTATAATCACTATATAATTTGAATAAAATTTAAATGTTATTTTGACTGTAATATTTTCACTTGCTCTTCTTACAGATGTTTCGACTCAGGATCAACAATTTACAATTGTTTATAATATATCATTCTACCACTTTCATTTTTCTATATTCATCTAATTCCACTTATTGTTTGGAATTTTCAGCTGGAATCTCTCTCCGACCGGGTCTCAGCAGCCAGGATGACTGACCCGAATAATTTTATTGTATTTTAATAGATAAAATAATAGAATTATACATATTTTGTCAATGAAATAATAAATAATTGTCTTGTTTGTAGAATTGGGAATTCCTTTTAACATAATTCATTACTCAAAACATTTTCATTCCATCCTATTCGGGCTCAGACCTCACTGGTATGAAATAGGCTTCATGTATAAAATATTATTATCCACATCATTAAATGAATTATTTGAAAGAAAAAATACAATAAACTTATAGAATGAAACCACAGACAATTAAGTCCAAAACGAAAATGCGAAAGTAGTTCTCAGAAATTGACAATCAAGGCTTAAATTATTAAGATTAATAAAATAATACATTAGATGTATACATGATGGAATCAATTTCCAAAATCAACACCGACATCACCAGACAACAATCTGGGATCCTCATACACGATCCTTTGAGATTGTTTGCGCTCTCACTGATGGAAAGGATAGGGTTGGGAAATGGCCTCTAATGGGATGATTCACATCGTGACTCGGGTTTAAATCACTAATAATGCAAGGGCTGCTATTGGCTAAAGCCAAGGGACAATTTTGTGAAACCTTATATGGGTTACTATCATATACAGTCATAGCAAACTAAAATATCTTGCCCTTATAAATTGTTTATAGTGATGATGATAGATTGAATTAAGCCTACCTTTCAAGCTGTTAAGTGTTCACAATTCAATAGATTCAGCAGGATACAGGAATGACCTCGAAATCTTAAGCTTGACTGCTTCCTGAAAAACAACAATAATTGTTAAATTCTTTTTGAAAGTACAGTTTTTAGCTCACAATATCAATATTATCTCCACAAATATTTTACGAACTTTTTCGTATTTTCTATTACATTACATGAAATAGAATTCAGATTACTTTTTACAATCGTTTTCTCAATGAAAAATTACCTATACTAATGATTTGATTTCATAACATAAAGTCCGGTCGAACAAAGAAGACATTCTAGCAAGATACACTCAACTTGTACATTAGAATTTACAACAGAACATTCAATTACATTTCATTTACCTTAGTACATTTCAATTTGTAACTTTTTCTCATATTACATTTTTCAGTTTGGGCTAGTTTTTATGCTATCAAGTTCATTTGATTTTCCAAGTACTTATTTTGTTTTGCATGGCATTACTTTTCTTCAAGTTATTGTAAGTTGAAATTTTTAAACTTGTGTTAAGGAGGTAATGTTTTGGATTTACCTGTTTGCCTCCACATATTTCTTCTGTAAATAAGTAAAGATAGGACAATGATTGCAGTTCGTTCAACATTGGTTTAAAACTTATAAATTTGTAATCGAATAAAATCATAATTCATCTAGTGCTAATATTGAGACACGATAAAAATTCCTTTTCAATTTCTTCATTCAAATTATTAGAGGAAGAATTATTTCCCAAGCAAAAGGTTTGAATGAAATTGTACCTATAATAGTTTTCAGAAATTGAAAGTACAAAATGTAAACCAGTTCTGAGAAATTGGCTATTTCATCCGGGGAGGAAAACTATAATTTTATTTCTTCAAGAAAACTTTGTTGCACACCATCTATATGACCCATTATTACGTTTTGTGATAAAATTTTTGGGCAATCTTAAATTAAATATAGCCTAAACCATAAATTCCAAAAAAGATTCACTCCTAATCTAGTTGCTCAAGTATCTGGGACAATGCCTGAATGTTATGCTACTATTCAAATACACGTCATTAGGAAATGTGCTTTAAATCATGTAATGTCTGCGACCACCCAGATGCAGAAAACTCTAATAAAACTCTGTTTCTATCATAGGATCATAGTATTGATCCCAGAAGCAACTTAACCATCTCTTTACAAATCTTGTAATACAAGAGATTCTACATCTACAACTTGTATTCCTTCTATAGAAGAAGAGTTCCTACTGTACAAATTGGAAATTATTGAAGACATTTCCTTTTGAATGTCAATATTGATAACATTCATGACAATATTGACTAATGAATACATGGATCCAATATTGCCGACTAATTTCGATAATCGTGATGTTACAGAAAGTGGAAATTTTGACCTTTCTCCTACTCGACACAATATTCTTGTCTCTATTTCTTCCTCGACTCGCTCTTCATAATAATCGGTCTAATATTGTTATCCAACTGCAGCCTGAGGAGGACGTTTTTGGGACACTACAATGGTCGTCTTGTTATTGTAACATATTCAAGAATACTTCACCGATAAGAAAACGTGCTTAGCAAACTAACTTTATAATTGGCGAGCATCTTTGGCCTATCACGCTTGGGCGAGGAAGAAAGCAAGTTATTCGAACATGAAACTCTCTTCATTTAATAAACAGTTATCAGTGTAAAACCCAAGTTGGTTCAGTTGCACTGTAAAACAGGTTACTGGTACATTATTTATAACATATATTTCACTAGGAACTCCCATATAAGATTCACTCCACTCCCACTACAGCTATTCAAGTATCGGGGACTTGTTCGTATCTAAATGGAATGCTGCTATTCATATCTCTCGAAGAAGAAAAAGCTTTGTAACCAATGAAATATCAATAAAGTTTTTTTTAATGTTGGATAAAACTGCTTTAGGAATTATTTTTTAAGTTCGTTTTCATATAAGTGGCGCCTTATAGAAAGAATCAACTAATTTTTATTGCTTTAAAAATAAATTGTAGTGGGATTTCATGCAAATGTGGGATTGTGGGATCATGTGGGATTGTAGCAAATTCATGGGTTGGTTCATTAGTTCAAAACTTAACGTAATTTTATGAAGGTTTGATACTGACTAATAACCCTATGCAAAAAATTATACAATTCACTTTGCAAATTAAGTAAAGTTTCTACATAAATTTACAGAATAAGATTGATTAAATGGGAAAGTTACATTATTAGCTGAGAATACCTGTACAATCATTCAACCTAGAACCTTGATTAAGCATTATTAAAGTTATTGTGCTGATTCGTAGCTGAATTTCAGATGATAGTTATTGTAGGCGACATTACAAACATCATTGAACATCATAGTAAAATGATTGAAGTTTAAAATGGAATAATATTGAAGGGATTGAGTCAATCGATTGATGTTTCAAGATAATAATATGTTTAATTATCAACTGGTGCTTCTCTATAATTTCAACATTGATAGAAATATTTATTTCTGAGGATACGATGATGGCTTCGTAATGTAATTATTTAATCCTATTATATTAAGCGAGCAATTTCTGTATGTATGTATGTTTGTGGTACCACGGATCTAGAAAACGGCTCTAACGATTTCCTCGAAATTTGAAATGTAATATAACTGTGATGGAAAAATAAGATTGCACCAGGTCTCATGTCTGGGAAAACTCTCTGGCAGGATTAATAAAAGAATAAAATATTTCTTATTCAGGCATAATCCCAAGTACTGCGTATAATGGCTGTTATCGTTAGCTGACCAACGCTATCCAGCTGGAGTGAATTGAGTTACATTCAAGTCTATAACCCATGTTCATGACTGTCAAAAAATTGTGAGAGGTGATCATATCAATTTTGAATTTATTTTTTACAAGGAGGTTCCTTGATTTTTTACAATACCATATTTATGTATTTTAACAATTCGGCCGCAGCTTCAGAGCGAAGCTCGGTACCAGATATTGATGGCTTACAATAGAAAAATTTCCAATTACCTACATAGAGATCGCTCTGGTGGTGCTCAGTTATCAGAAAGATGAACATTGTTATAATTGAAGAGCTTGAGAAACTGTCAATTCCACTTTATTTACAATTGCAATTATCTTAAAAATAGTTAAATAATTTTACTGTAAAACATTTCTTACAGTGAGTGGAGTGGAATTAACAACTTTTCAAGTTGCTTTCATAACTATGGAATCGTTCCACAACATGAAAGTTTATTCTACTAATTGATTCAAGTTATTATTAATGAAGATCTGCCATATCCTGACATCTGATTGACAAATTAAGAGCACCATTCCATTCTCTCAATCAATGAATGATAATTATTGAATTGTCAAAGTGTTCCGTTTCGTGTTCTCTGTGAGATCTAGAATTCAATAAAGATGAAAGCAGCAAATAATGATTGACAAGAAGGTGTATAATCGGATGATGCATCTCATCAGAGCGTGAAACAAGCTCTATTCGAGCTTTCAAATAACGTTTTTGGCAATTTGATTCTAGAAGGAGAGCATATTCAGTCTAATTACGCGTACGAGATTCTGAATTCAGACTTCAAATTCAACTGATAACATACAAGTCAAGTTAATTATGATGCGTACAAGTGAGTGACGACTAATGAATCTGGCAATTATAATTCCTTTCAGAAATGTTTTAAATACGAATTTTAGTGACCGATTTTTCTGTCTCTCTCTGTTACAGGTCTCAGAAGTGAGTTTTTACTCACTGCTCCTGGTGGCCTTCTGTGTCCTGTTTTCCTCAACTCAAGCAAGGAGTTCAAATGGTAGATTGGAGAGGCGGCAACTAGACTTTGATTCAGTCAACGAAAATGCAGATGTACCAGTCTTCGGGAGGAGGATTTCCTCCTTGAATAAGAAGAAACAAGACCACATCCCTGTGTCATCACCAGACAGCCAATCAGATGGATCAGCTCCTGATAGAAACTATTTGCCAGGAAAAGATTATCTACCACCACCTTCAGCACAACCTCCAAAACTGAGCAACATCATCAACATTGAGCCACCATTTGGATCTTCTGATCAAGTGAACAATGCAATCAACTATACTCCAGAGCCTGAGAGAACCACCAAAGCTGTAACAAAACGTGTCAAGGTCCCAAAAGTGAAACCTACAACAGAAGGGTATCCAAATATAGAGCCAGCTGCAGCAGGAAACGTACCAAATTTAATTCAACCAGTAACTGAGAAACATGAAAACTACTCATTAGCTCGACTCTGTAACGACCCATTCCATAGTTTTTTATGTACTGGGGCTACTAAACAAAGGGAGAGGATAACGGGACGTTTGAGACCACAAGCTAAAATTCCACCAAATGTCCTGAATGGACAAGCATCTTTCCAGAATGAGAGAAAATCTCTTCCATCACGCCCCATTGAACCTAGCCCTTCAAGAGATTTTCCAGCATTTATCAAACCATCTACAATGGAGCAAATACCTACAACAACTGAAATACAGTTTTTCAAAGGATTTGATACCCAACCAACTTCTGATTTCAGGGCTTATCTTCCTCCTTCAAAACTTAGTTCCAAGCCAGAGAAAAACTATGACACCCAAGCAGCTTCCAATTCGAAAGCTTATCTACCTCCCACTGAGACTCCTGTACAACCTCAACCGTCTTTTGAGTCAAGAGAATACTTACCACCTGTAAAACAAGCAAGCTCTGATGTAGTTCAACAAAGAAAACAGTTCTCAACACAACCAAAATCTTTCAAAAGCTTTTCTCAAAGTCAAGCATCTTCTAATAACCTCTACAATGTCCCAATTTCATCTACTCCAAAACCTATAGTTGTGAATAAAGCTATCGCAACAGTGAAACCTATACATTATACAACACAGAAGCCAGTATTCCCTCAATTCAATAATTTTCTTGGTGGTCAAAAAAACGACCCATACAAGTCAAAATCTGATGGTTATACATTTGAAGCAAACAAACCTGTTCCTCCCACCACAACAATCCTGCCTGAACCATCAAATGTGAACGAATTCTTTGCCAAAGACAGTAAAGTTCCTCAGCCAAATGATCTGGACTCAAGATTGTATCTGCCACCAACAAACACCAAGCCCAACATTCAACCAGAGCCATCAACAGAGGATAAATCATTTTTACCTCCTCCCATACCCCCAAAACCAAAATTCCAGCCAATAAATCCTCTCCCAGCTCAGCAAGCACCAGTCAGATTGTTACCAAAGACTACAGCAAAACCAAAACTAGACAATATAATAGGTGCTGGTGCTCAGAACTCCTTATCAATCAGTCAAGTGACCACAGAAAGACAACATACCTTGGAAGAGCTTTGCAATGATTCATTTCACAGTTTTCTCTGTGTACCATTGAAACCTAGACAACGTTTCAATGGCAGATTGAGACCTCAAGCCAAATTGCCCCCTGGTTTGATACTACCTGAAAGTTCCAATGTTGATGAGGAGAATAAATTACCAGCCCCTTCATCAAATAATGAACAAAGAATAAAACCGAAATACTCAAAACCACCAACCACAGTTCCACCTCCAACCCCAACAGTTCCAAAAACTACAAAACAGCCTTTCTCATACCTACCTCCAGACCAAGGAAATATCTATCCTCAACCATCTGGGAATGAATTCACAATTATAAGAACAACAAAAAAGCCATTGATTCATTTTGAACCATCAGATGCATTCAACCCATATCAAGCTGTAACAAGAAAAGAGCCAAAAACTGTAACAAAGAGCTATACATACTCTTATTCACATATTACAACCAAGAAGTACAATGAAGACTACTCACCACTACCCTCTTCATCAGATAACACTGCAAGAATAATGAATCTTGATGATGGTTACACATATCCAAAGCCATATCAACCATTCACTTTCCCAACCACACCAACTCCATCCCCAACACCAGAAGTTTATCCACAACCCTCCAGTGAGCAACTTCAAGCTATTAAACCATCAAATGGTTATAACTATCCAAAACCTTCTAACCAGTTATCACTTCCTTCTGAACCATTGAAAGACAATGAATCACCTAGTCCATCCAATAACTTTGGAACTGTACTGATTCCTGAGAATGTGAAGAGGAAACCTAAGGTGAAATTCACATTACCAACAACTGCAGCCCCTACAACACCAAAACCAAGAGATCCAGACACCAATATTCAACCTGCTGCAGCACAAAATCCAGTGGTGGCTGTGCAAGTTGTGAAAGGTAAAGATGATCATCATACATTAGAAGAACAGTGCAGTCATGCTTTTCACAGCTTCCTATGTAAAACTCCCAAGAGGAAGCGTCCACGGCCAGATGGCAGATTATACACAGGAACACCTGAATTTCAACCAGCACCCTCAAACAACAACCCTGAAAGACTGAAACCAATAATCACAACAAAAGCACCCAGAGTAGAAACAACAACAAAAGGAAATGATTTGGAAGAACCAGCTCCATCTTCCAATCAGCAACAAGCTATTCCATTCAATGGGTACAACTATCCTAGTCCCAAAACTCCTCTCAAATCAACCACTAAGCCTAATTATGATACAGCACCTTCAAACCCTATTGAAAATAAGACACCTTTAAACAATGGATATTCTTATCCAAAACCATCTCCTGCTTTCAATGTCCCAATCTCAGCCCCTTCAAATCCCATTGCAAATAAAGCACCCTTGAACAATGGATACTCCTATCCAAAACCACTGCCTACTTTTAATATCCCCATTTCAGCACCTTCCAATCCTATTGCAAATAAAGCGTCTTTGAACAATGGATACTCTTATCCAAAACCATCCCCCGCTTTCAATATCCCCACATCAACCACTACCACCACAATTCCACCACCTGAGTTCATTGATGAGACTAAACAATCTGGAACTTCCCAAAATGTGGGTTATTCCTATCCCAAACCATCAGAAAGACTTCCCTCTGCAGCTGAACTTTCTCCAGCTATATTAAAAGTCGATGAAAGTAAAGAATCAGAGTCGACTGGTTATTCTTATAATGTACCCACCAAATCATTTACACTACCAACTAGAGCCACCCCTTCAACAACTCCATACTTTGATATTGATGTAAGATCGGCAAGTGGTGACTCAGCTTCCATTCTGCAGCCTGCCCAGAATAGTTTTTCACGCACAAGTTTGGACGGATACAACTATCCTCGACCCGATATCTCCAAACAACTTCAACTTCCTTCCAATAAATTATTTCTTGATTCAAGTGCAGGAATCCCAGTCAAAACTAACAAACCCGTAGAAAATAAGCCTACTCCTCCCACATCTATCTCGGAGCAACTACCCAAGATTGATGAAGATCAATTCCCATTTTCATTTTTCAAAAAAGCAACATCAAAACCAAAAGTGAAAGATCCTTTACCTCGTGACAGCGATCTTATCATTTTGAAATTATAATCACTACATGAATGATGTTAATTCAATGTAAGATTTATTAGAAATCTCACGTGAGCTCATCTTTAATTTCTCAAAGATTATTTTTTATAAGTTACCATATCTTCGGGAGTAATTAAACTCAGATGAATAAAGTCTCAAAACTATGCTCACTATAATGGGTTATATATAATAATAAGTTACCAACAATAATAAGACTTATATTATTTAGTAGATTTGGCAATATTGATATTAGATTAAGATACTCTCAAAACTGATTTGTATTGGTAGTGTTAGGTCTTTGATTACGTGAATAAATGTATTTTTTTATAATTTTGAGATTTGTAATGATTTTATAACCTTTAGGAAACAATGTATTAAAGAGATAGAACAGTTGATAGATAAAATTAAATAAATCGAATACCGTTGTTAAACTTTAAAATTATTATTTAGCCCACTTTCAATCATTAAGCCCAATAATTTTAATTTATTCACATTGAAAATGGGCTAAAGCTTGAAACATGTCTGTTTAAAAACAATACTTTTAACGTTTATCAAGGGTATTTGATTTATTTAATTTTATCTATAAATTATTTAAAATAGCTCTGAAATTGAAGTTTCATTTTCTGATAGAACAGTGTTTAGTAACAATAAGTATTGGGTTACAAATTCAATCAATCAACATCAGCTGTTGGAGCGCACAAGGAGCAGGCGAAACCGCCTATTTTTTAGTCGTCAGCTATAAAAGGGGATTGCTTTTAACAACACGAAGCGTAATTTTTTCGGAGGAAAGCATGGGTGACTTGCTAGTGAAAAAATAAAAATACAAAACGTTACGATACGACATTTGAATTAAATTGTTTAATCTAATACATGTATCACATGAATAGCCCTACATCTTATTGAATGTATTTTCCTAAAAAAGAGTGTACCGTGTAACGCCAAAGTAATTTGAACAGCTCAATACAGTATCAGTATCCAGTTAAAATTCGATATCGGAATAAATTTAGAGAAATAACAAGATCATAAACTTCCCCGGCAAGTAAGATGGAATTGGAGATGCGAGCAAAACTCGTATCTGACACATCAAAACGCGTCCAACTCATTTCCATGTCATTGACATTTTGAACTTTCAGGTCACAAGGCAATTTATTGGACGATATGATTTTTTTCGCTGGCAGGATTATGAGATGAATCCACTTACAGACTGTCATCACTTCGACTGGCCCCAGTGCTTGACATTGAATCTATACTTGGTCGATTTTTCGTGCGGCCAATGCTTAAGCATTATTGATTACGTACTCAGCATGCTGTGACGTACAAAGAAATCGACCAGGTGCGCTGTACTGTCAACTGTGCGACTATTTTAGTGTGCTGTATAGCATGCTGCCTTTATGTTTAATCATTGGCCGCATGCTGTGTAGCACATAAATCGACCAAGTTTGCACATTGGACCTCGTTCAATATTGGGCAACATGCTGAGTTTCATGTTTTAAATATCAGCGAAGCAGACTGAACTAATACAAATTATTATTCAGAAATCCAGTTCTCCAATTGTAGAATTTCATCCATAATCTACCAAATAAAGCGAGGCATTTGTCAAGAAGCTATCAGAATCATGTATGAGACATTTTCACTTCAAATTTTTGAATAATTTTCATCCTCAAGTACAGTGTTAAAAAAAAAAGAAGATGAGAAAGTTAGAGGGATCAGGAGAGCTGACCTTTTTTAATATGACTCGAAAAAGAGAGAAGACGTATTTCACTTTGTTAGAGCAAGAAATGAAGAAACTGAATGAATGAATATTTTTTGTAATAGGAAAATTCAATTTAATCAACAGTCATGGAATTAGTACTTGTGATGGAACCAATAAACCAATTATTCCTATTCCTAGGTCAAAGTAATGTCGTCATTCTATATCAATCGAATAAAATTGGATGTTCGTGAAACTAACCTCTTGTAATATATACTTGGAGACTCCTTCAACTGATGAATTCAAAATTTAAATCTCAATTTCAAGTATAAATCTGGAATGTTAACAAAACATTGTTCACATTGAATCATCGAATTGAGGAAATAATTAGGGTCTATGAGACCGATGGTTTGGGTTAAGGGTTAATATTAATTAAATAGCACGCAATATAATCTTGAGCAGGGTTGCCAAACCCTATGAATTCGTATTTTTATCTCATTCCATTTGACAATAGAACTATTTCAGCCTACTACCGGCATAATCAATCAAGGAAAGTATGACGATCAACAGGTCTGTAACCTATTTACTAAATACATTTCCACTAGTTCTCTCACACTTCTAACTCCTAGACTTAATTTTGTGTTCAATGTCCACATGCAACAGGAAAGTTTTCCCATAATCTCAAAAGAGACGCCTCTATTTTTAAAAGCATCTAGTTCCCTCAGCAACTAACCGTTTAATTTCCCCAGTGAGCTGTCACGTACTGTACTCTATTATTTATGTAACTTCCCACGATAAATACATTATAATTCCAATCTTGTAAGTGTAACGTGAAGTCGGAAGTTACATCAATTAGAGTAAAGGGTTCCAAGCGCTTGGACAGGCACGGCGTGAAGCTCTCTTAAAAAGGCCTAATGAACATCTTCTCAAGAGAACAACGTGCTCTTAGTTGTATCAACTATCAATGCTGCTTCTGGTTAACAAACTTGGCGCGATTAGGGTTTGAATAGAATTGTTTCCACCAGAACACACAATTCCAGGTATCAATTAACAATGAAATCCCCCACAGTCCTTATCTGACTCATTTCATTTGATCTGATGAGGGGCCGAGATTATAGTCCATCCAAGCAAAGAAGACATTCTGACGAAATGGGAAAATGACTCCAGCTCGATCAATATTGATTCAAAAATTATACATTCAGTCTCAAATTGTAGAAAACATTCTGATCCACAACTTGAAAACAAATTTGTAAACATTTTTGTAAATTTTTGACAGAGCTGGAGTCATTTTCCCATCTTGCCAGAATGTCTTCTTTACTTGGACACTATATACCTCCGAGTGAAATTTCAACGATCTCTGCTCCATTAGCGGATAACCCCCGATAAGCTCCCAATAAACTAAACCAGAGGTTTTCTAATCCTTAATGAATCAGAGTACACATGCCTCTACTTCGCTTTTTGTAAAACAAGGATTAATAGAGAGAATCAAAACTCCTTTTCCTCTTTTGACAAATAAATTCGAATTCATCCACATACAGTTTTCGGTAATGAGATAATAAGCTGTACTCCATAACGACATACTCATCAGCCCTAAGGCTACTTATTCATTATTCACTGGCGGCTCGTACTCGTGAAACAGGTGAAGTGCCAGTATCTTTTACTGTACAGCTCTTCACCTGTTTCGTGGGCACGAGCCGCCAGAGTCATTAGTTCTTAGCTTCGACGGAATCGAAACTGGAAAGTAATCATTATAAGGTTGACATCAGGACTACACTAATTGCTCATTATAAGGTAATGGTAATTTGATGATGAGAGATTCGTTTTTCAATTTTTCGCTACCCATAAATTCTTGAATTCTTAATCCTTCCAAAACATCAGAACAATATGATGTGGTTGATCAATACACTCCTCATAATAAATTAAATCTGTTGATTTATATGAAATTCGCATTTTGTGAGATTTTGTGAATGTGTTCCTACCATGAATATTTTTTCCGTGGGAATGCAATAACATAGATTCAATATGGTTCATGATGAGTTGTTTTCTCTTGAAATCTGTTGGGTTAATAGAAATGTAAAAAGTCCATCTAGTGGAATAATTATAGTTGAATATTTGTGTAACTGTATCACAATTATCATCAAATAAGATTTAACTTGATGAACTCATAAAATATTCAAGTTCTTCTAGTATCCACTTTGAATATTAGGAACTTTTTGAGCAAATATATTGCTAAGAAAATTGGATAGGAATGTATTGATAAGAAAATTTGAGTGGAACCCAATACTTCAATGGGAAATTGAAAAAGATGTGAATAATAACAATTAGTGAGCAGTTGATTGATTATGAGGATTATTCATTATGACATCGAAAAAATTACGATAATACAATTCCCAGAGCAACAGAACTATGAGGAATGAGAGGAGAATTTATAGTTTGTGGGAAAAATGTAACATCAACATTGATGCTAACTCTACCAAACATTTTAGTGTGACAGTGTGAGTTGTTACTTTGTGTGAATACTTGAGTAAAAAACCAAACGAGCTGTTTTGACATAGCCAGATAGAGTTGCAAATAATCAGAATTTGTGGTCTCAGTTGGAATCCCCCATTGATTGCCATGAAAGGCCTAAACTATAAAAAAATTAATGCAAAAACATTTTTAATTCAACTTTCTCGCTAAGAAAAGAACGTTCAAGAAACTGTCACAAAATTTCAGAGCGTCACAAAAATCAGAATTTTTAAAGGTACATCCACATGTCATCCAAATGATGACTTCCGAACTTGAATGTTTTACAGCTACATCTATGTCTATAATTTACATAGATATATCAACCCGTAGTCGATATATCTAGAGTCGATATGCCTCTTGCAGCTGTCAGAATCAATCGACCTCCTCCCGAGTCAAATATGAACTTGTCAAATTTCACCGGCTCGAACTCGAAATTGCCAACTCGGTACGTGAGTTCAGTTATAGTCTGTCCAAGCAAAGAAGACATTCTGGCAAGATGGAAAAATGACTCCAGCTCTGTCAACATTGATTAAAAAATTACAAAATTGGTTTCAAATTGTAGATCAAAATATACTCTAAAATTTGAGACCAAAGTTATAATAATTGAACAAATAATGACTAAGCTGGAGTCTTTTTCCCATCTTGCCAGAATGTCTTCTTTGCTTGGACAGGCTATAGATGTTACGCCCACCTTGTATTACAATCAATATGACTCTGGTCTCCTCCTGAATAACTGAATCATCCAGTCCAGGTACAAGCTTCGTGAGCTGCATGTTCAAAAAAGATAGGCATGCTCTTATTAGTAAAGAGGGACGAGAAGGTTCCACCTCACCAATATGTATTTTGTCGAAGAGAAGCACATAAGTGTTTGTGACTTGCTTCAAGTTGTTATTCATGCTTTATAATAATATGGAATATGGCTACAATGGTGTAGAGCCCACAATCGGAGACATCTAGTACGGTACCAAAACTTCACAATAGGGAAATCATCAAATAAACCAAGTACAAAACAATATACACGTATAAAACTTACAATCTAGTTTTCAAGAATATTGAAAACAATTCTCTCAAAGGAAAACTTGAAGGCTTAACTTAAAGCGATAAACTTCAACTGATTGGTTAGATGAAGCTCCAGAGTAAGACATAACATAGAACCTTTACTGATTTTTTATTTTAAATAATATCACAGTACCCCTTTTTGGTTATTTTTTACTGAAGCATTACATTTTTCGACTATTGATAGTCATTCTACTATTGTCATTCTAATAATATCATTACTGGGATATTATTTAGAATTAAAACCTCAGTGAACCTTCAATATTAAGTCCATTCATCTTTCTATACATTCAAGTATTTTGTGTTTTTTATAAGCCAGTGTCAAGAAATTATAGTTTTATGTCATTTATTGGAATGAAATTGAAATATATTTCAATATTGTCATATTTTATGTATTTTCGTGTGTCATGGAGCATTACGCATGTAACATTACAGTCTAGTACCTGCCCTGTCGGGTAGTACAAATTATGAATTCATTTTGTTTAATACTCGGAAAACAATGATTTGAAATTAAATTATTGCTGTTCAAATAAATATCACTATTATTTCTTCTACATGAGAAGAGGACATTAATTTATTTATCATCCGGATACAGCGAGTTAACTATTGAAAATGGTTACTTTCAGCACAAGTATAGCTGAAGAACCTCATGAAATGTTTCAAGAATAAGTCCAAAACTTAATCGTGAAAATGCCAGAGGTTGACATTAATTAATCAAGGGGGAGAAAAGAAAATGAGTGTAGTGGCGTGATTGAAAGAGAAATAGCACAAACAACTGAGAGAAATACTACAAGTACTTTCCTAATGCAGCAGAGTCAATGAACATTGTGGGCTTTTCAAAGAACGCAGAGGAAAGAAACCTTTTCAGTTACTCAGATTCATTTTCTGGTAGGAAATTGTAGAGAAATTACTACTTGATCCTGAGCAGGACTTGAATGATAAATTATGGTACAAGAGAAAAGTGAATTATTTTCTTTAGCGAGTAGGTGGAAAGTATCATTTGAAACGAACAAAGGAAAAAAACAGTGAGCTCTACAAAATTTATCGACTCTATACATAGTGGTTGATTAACCTTCATAGTTTCATGAATTTTAGAAATGTTTCATTATCATAGCATACAGAAGCATGATGCATCAATCATGGATTAGTATGCGTCAACTAGATTAAATAGTGGAAAAACAGTACTTCCACTATTTAATCTAGGTGACGCAGTACTGTTCGAGAGAGAAAATCATCAATAATTAAAAAATTGAACGTTACATACAGCTGACGAATTTTCTGATTAGAACTTCGAATCAATTTCTAAATGCATTTTATATAACTTTAATCGATCATCAACACAATGGATTGGAAACAGTGATGTAGTTATTGTGGTAAATTAATATAGAACAAAGTGAATCATTTATAGTATGCAGCATTGAAATATCAACCCACTATTTTCCATCATAATATTCAAAGTCAATATTTGTATATTATTATATATTATATAATATGTTCAATATTTATATATTATATTATATATTATTTATATATTCAATTTTTTTATTCATTCCTATTGCTCATTGCTTATTATTACAGAGAATAAGCAAATTGACATGTTCATAATGTTAATACAAAAAATTGAAGTACAAGAGAATGTAAAGCTCACTAGACTTGAGTCCGTCCTTGAGCTTAATTAAGAAATAGATTAACTCGAATAACTCGGAAGTAAATTATAATAAGAATGGAGAAGATAGAATGAAATACAGATGAATGTCAAAATAAAGGAATTGAAGTATAGGTAAGAAAGTGAAGCTGCACAGAACAAAATAGGTAGACTAGACAGCACAGCACAAAAAAAGATAAAGACTAGTGTAATTTCTAGAAGGAAAAATTTATAAATGGTTTATAGGCTATAATTCAGGCCATTATTGATATAGGCATATAGGCTGTTATTAAAAAATATTTTCCTTCTCAAAATCTTCGGTTCTAGAAGAGACAGATCATCTAGATTTAAATATTATGTACTTTTAATATTTTCAAGACAACTTTAATTATTATCGCTAATAAATATTCAGTATTTTATGTACAACTTACCTCCGGAACTTCAGTGCTTTGCAGTCAGACTTGGTCATTTTCCAGGATTGTCCTCCTGTAACACGTACAAAATATAAAGTTCGTTAGTTTGCAGAGTAATCCAACAGGCCAAAGTTTGTAGCTTGAAACACAAGGATAGCTTGACACACACACAAGAAGTAAGGCACAAGTTCTTGTGTGTACTACTATAATTTACAGTTCTTGACATTGCAATGACAATAACGACCCTCAAGAATCCGTGGAAGCCATATAACATAGCCTCATCATAGCAGACGTCAACCTAAGTGGCGATTGGGGAATGTCGTCTATTTATGCTCACGATAATCTGGAACCGGTCTTCAAGAGCGAATTGGAGTTTCAATTTCAATAAATACATGGTTTGACATTGAGAATACTTTGTTTTTTATTCAATATGAATAACAATATGAATATGAATAACAATCATTCGCCAACGGCCAGCTGTTGGAATCTGCCATATTATTACACCTGAGAAAGTTGAGACTGTCATATAAGTATTTTAATAAACGATATCAATTAAGTTTTGGTCTGGTCGTCTAGTGGCTGCTTTTTTTCATTCCGCAATTGATTGTATTATATTATTTTTCAATTAAATAAATGGATGAATCACTGGCGGCTCGTGCCCACGAAACAGGTGAAGTGCTCTTATCTTTAACTGTACAGCACTTCACCTGATTCGTGGACACGAGCCGCCAATGAAATGAATGAACTCCAGCAACTTTCAGTTTGAAATTAGTTGATTTTCATCAAGACAATGTTGGAATGAGTTGAATGAGTTTCATATGTACTACGATATATAGTACGAATTATAGTTGATTGTGTGCAAAGATCGATTATTCGAGAAGATTCTATAAAAAACTCGATTCAGACTGACACACATCCAATTCACATTCAATAGAAGTGGATAAAAACTATTCAATTCGAGTGTATTGTGCATAAGATCGATAAAAATACTACGGTTACAATATATATATATTTTTCTAAATTGTATATTCTTTTAAATTGATCGATATTGTATTTTCTCAAATTCATGATTGTGATAATAGTTTTCAGTATCTTTATACATAAAGGTTTCAATTATTCTCAAAACATAATAGGTTATTTATTTAATTTATTACAAGACTTAGAAATAATTTGATTTCTAAACATCTTGATTTTCACCCAACAAACAATTACAATTCCTCTCAGTGATAAACAAGAGTGCTCACCAACGATCTCCATTTCCACAGTATACAATCACATCAAGATAAAATCAAAAGTTTAATCAATGCTGATGATGATAGCACAATAACAACTGCACACTCATTTTCTATTGAGGTGAACTTGAAAACAGGCGGCTATTAATTCCAAGCAACAATGATTGTCCACAACATGAATCGTAGAGTATATACCCACAAAATTGGCGATTGGCCAATACATTTTATTGATGAAATCTCACTCAGTAAAGTGTAGGAGGGATGTACAAGAGCGAAGCTGGTTAGCTGAGGTCGCTCTCCAAGTGATATTCCGTCCAAGACCACTCGCTGACTGTCCTAACAGAGCTGAGCATAGATAGAAATCATTTGTCAACCGCCAGTATTCTTGGCGTCTGCTGTAATTCAGTGTTTGGCCGTGAAAGCGTGAGGAGAATGCCTTCTCCGCGCGCCAGGAGTCAGATAGTCACACTCGGTGACGTTGAATTAAAGTCTGTCCAAGCAGAGAAGACATTCTGGTAAGCTCGGTCAATATTGGTTTGAAAATATTATAAATTTGGTCTCAAATTGTATAAAACAACCTGCTCTACAATTCAAGACCAAAGTTATAATTCTTGAACCAATATTGACCGAACTGGAGTCATTTTCCCATCTTGCCAAGATGTCTTCTTTGCTTGGACAGACTATAACTATCATCCAAAAACACACATGAAATCCCACACAGTGCCCAATGCATAGCTCTATTTTATTTTCATAATCCTCAGGAATAATTAGGTGACGTTCAGCGCAAAATAATTGCTCACTATCTCTGCTATGAAGATAACTCGGCTTATCTTAATGAATGAAATGCATCTTCATAACTACTGTTTTGTAGTCTGGTAGCAGAGAGTGTAGACAAAGAGACCTGCTCTCTCTGTCTGATACCAAAGCTCTGAAGTGTAAATAATGAATAATTATCCTGATTATCACTACAATAGCCTTTAGTATCACTGGAATACTAGTTCAAATGAATGAGAGAAGAAGTGGATTATCAGTATTATTTCTGAAGTATAATGCAATATTTCAAAGAGGTGGGTGGAGTTTGAAGGAGGATTAATATTGCTGAAGTGTGATTCGCACTGTTTTTCAGAAAGGAAAGGGGGATTTTGAAGTAAAGGAGATTATTCTTATTAACGTCATCCTTCCTTGTTCTACAATATAAAAGGAGAATGCTTGTGGATCATTCTAGTTGGATTAATATCATCATCTCTATAAATGTGAAGCAAGATAGATGGGTTTGAAGAGGATTTAAGTTTTAAAAACAACTTTGTAACAATAATACTCTTCGATTTCTGCAGTAAATCGCCGTAATTCAGTTTATAATTACAATACACATATTACATCTTTTTAATTTTTGATAGGAACTAGCTCCAAGGTGTTTTATTGGTGGAAAGGCAGTAATAAACAGGACTCCGATGAGGTTGGAGAGAGATGTTAATGTGATTCAATGGGTCTAATAACATTCAAGAGAAAATTAACTATATTGATACTCTCTACAGTAGCCTATTCTCACTGCACTTCACTCTGTACTACAGCTCACTACTTTCATAGGAAAATTCAAGACGCCATCTAATTACTCTATTCAAGTCACTTGAATATAAAGTATATTCAATACGGAATGAAAATTGATAGCAAAAATGTGAAGTATTTAAAAGTCATTGTCTTTCTTGAAAACAAAATTGAAATCTATTTTTTATCATATTTCTTTCAATGAATATATGAACTTGTGTATCAGGATAATTATTGCTGCCTTCACATGCTACGGCAATGTATGAATGAAATTTATTCATCTAAAGTTCGCTTGAGAGAATAAATTCGTAATAGATACTCATAATAATTATACACATCAGCCATGAAAAACTACAATTAGCCCAGTAATCCAATATGCAAGCAGAGCAGCTCAATAAAAATAATAGCCTATACTTGTTTCACAAAAGAGTCGTCATTCCCAGACTTTCCAAAAATAAACAGCTCCAATAAACATAGGCTAGAAATATATTCGACATTTCCTGCGCGAATGGATTCATCAAATGTAACACTCCACAATCTAACCTTCCTTCCTAGCATTGGCTTTTCGGCTCAAAGTATTCGAAATCGGAATAAGAAAGAAATAGGATGGTTTGGCGCGATTTAAATCAGAAGAAGATGGAGAGCTACTTGAATGTATGGCCAGCCATTACAAGGGAGAAAATCGACAGCAATTTAACCACATCTGATGTCAAGAGTAATCCTAGAGAGACTGAGAAGAGGGATGATGTAGCAGACAGGCGATGTAAGAGAGAGATCAGGAGTGTAAAAAAGCACACCACTTTCCAAAAAATCAATGCTAGAAGAGGAGAAAACGAAATCTCACCCTCTTCATCCCACATTCCCTGATCATCTATAAACTTCAGGACACACAATGAAGTAATGGTGGAGAATATTTCAGAATAGAATCGATTAGTGATGGAAAATGCCTACTTTGAATAAAGCTCCACGTGGAACTTTTAACCGATGAAAAATATGTTCTGAATTCATGACAGGACGCCAATTCAGTCCTGAAAGCCCAGATATAGGGAAAGTTTCAGATAAAAACTCTCCTAATCGATGAAACTTCCAACTTGAGATACTTGATTGAGAACTTGATTGTATTCTCTATTTTATACGTATCACCCCAAGCCGAAGATTCCATCAAAGTATAACAGATCAGAAACCATTCTGTAGATTCCCGGAATTTATAATAATTGGAAAGTGGCTGCGAGTTTCATTATCAAAGTTCCACGAGATCTCAGAATTTATTAGCTATTTTCTCAGAATTAACTTTCAACGTTCAACTCTGTATCACTGGCGGCTCGTACCACGAAATAGGTTAAGTGCCCGTATCTTTTACTGTACAGCACTTCACCTGTTTCGTTGGCTCTAGCCGCCAGTGCTCTGTATACCTTCATTAACAGTGGAGAGAGTACCTGGTTGAGAATATTAGGCTATAGAACGTTTTATTAAATAGCTAGTTCGAAGAAATGATGAATGCCAGGTAAGTTTGGATGAACAATGAGGGTATTCATGGAAGGTTTTGAGAAAGCCTTCTTGAAGGCTTTTGAAATTATTAATATTTTTTAATTATTCATTCTAATAAATGCAAAGGGTGTATTAATGAAAAATTGTGAGTAGCATATTTTCATGGCTCATGGCATATTTTCATAGAATTCATTTTATTTATATTTCGATTCGTATGTCCAATTGTATCAATATCGTGTTGAACTTCCTGACAAATTTTTAGTTTTGGAATTTCACGCACAGTGTTAAAGAATGAGACTTGAGCGCAGACTGAACCCCAGAGAAAGGTAGTTTCTGAAATAACTTGAGATGTTTAGTCTCAAAACTCAGAAATACAAATCAGTCTATTAACAAAGTATCAGTGGAAATCTTGGAGAGAACAATATCATGAAAACATAGAATTTATAATTTGAATTGGTGTGATTGATTACAGTTTTATTCAAGGTAATTAAAATACCTCATGAAGAAAGAAATTTACGTCCAAGAATGAAAGAGAGTTGGATATTTTACTGGATTAAGGAGTTATCTCTCATCAATCACAGCCGTATCATAGTTGGGGATTTTAATACAGACCTTAACATGTCAAATCGTAACTTTGATTACTATCAATTGACGAATATTTTCCGATGTCTTGACATGACTATTCTACCTTTAGATCCAACTCATCATACCAACGACTCTGACACATTTATAGACTTACTCATAGTCAGTGACCCCAATGAAGTCGTCCACAAGGGTCAAATCTCTGTCCCAGCTATCTCTGGGCATGATTTGATTTTCTGTGCACTTTCTCATAAGCCACCCAGACCAGAACAAAAATATTTAACATACAGGGACTTCAAAAACTTTAACGAAGCTGCCTTCCTATCTGATGTAACACATACTCCATGGCATGCTATTGAGGCCTTACCCTCAGTAGATGAAATGGTTAAGACATTGAAAACTTGACTATTGACTTATATGACGAACATGCACCCTATGTGACAAAAAGAATAAATAGAAAACGACGTGTACCATGGATGACTAATGACATACTGAAAATGATGGGACAAAGAGACAAGGCACATAGAAAATTTAAAAGAACAAACAATTTGGATAGTTTGACTGAATATCGAAATCTCAGAAATAAAGTCAAACAACAGCTACGTAACTCGAAGATTAGGTATTTGAATTCATTCATAACAGACAACAAGAAAGACTCCTCATTGTTATGGCGTGGTATAAAAGAATTTGGCTTGGGTAAACAAAAAACTCAGACCTCAATTGACTTACCTCTTGATAGTATCAATGAATATTTCATCTCACATACAAATCAACGTGACGAGACAACAATTAGTAATCATGTTAACAGTTTAAATGATCAGACAACTAACTTGAACACACCACTTGTTGATCAGTTTAACTTTCATCCAATTTCACAACAGGAAACTTTAAAAGCAATTCAGCATATTCGTAGTAATGCTACTGGGGCAGATAAAATTTCAATCAAATTTATCAAGAAAATGTTATTTGCAGTCCTACCAATCATCACATTCATTTTTAATAAATCTCTCGAAAGTGGTATATTTCCTGAAAATTGGAGGCTTGCTCTGGTTCGACCATTGAATAAAGTAGCCTCTCCCAATAAAGTTGAAGATTTTAGACCTATTAGTATTCTACCTGCCCTTTCCAAAGTACTTGAAAGACTAGTTCATGCACAGGTCTCAACTTTCTTAGAAAATAAGAAAAACTCCACAACTTTCAATCAGGTTTTCGGAAATCACATTCGACAGAAACAGCCTTATTGCGTGTCACTGATGACATTAGGTTGGCCATGGATCAAAGAAAATGTACTATCTTGAGTCTATTTGATTTTTCCAAAGCGTTTGACACTGTAGATCATAAAGTTCTTCTGAAGAAACTAGCTATTCTTGGATTCAATCATAGAGCACTGCACTGGTTCAATTCATATCTATCTGGTAGAAAGCAATGTGTATCTGTTAATGAAAAAAGGTCAGATTGGAAGAATGTTGCTCATGGTGTTCCTCAAGGATCAATTCTTGGCCCCCTGTTGTTCATTTTGTATGCAAATGACCTTTCCTCTGTTATCAAGTTTTCTAGTTACCATACTTATGCAGATGACCTTCAGATTTATGCAAGCTGTCCCATCGCAAAAATCAATGAAACAGTAGATAAAATGAATGAGGATATAGATCAAATAGTTGAATGGACAAAGAAAAATGGCCTTAAACTTAATCCCACCAAAACACAGCCTATAATTATTGGATATTCACGTATAGTTAACAGAATCGATTTGAACTCAACACACAAAATTACAGTTGATGGTAATGAAATACCCTACTGTAGCTCAGTAAAAAATCTTGGAATTCTTATGGATAAAACCCTTGATTGGTCAGAACAAGTAAATAGCACCTGTAAAAAAGTCTTTTCAGCAATGCACCCAATAAAAAAATTGCAAGATATTCTTCCCAGACACATTAGATTGTTACTAGTTAAGTCTCTCATATTCCCACACTTTATGTACTGCAACTCTGTTCTAAATGACATGCAAGTCACTCTTAATGATAAACTACAGCGCTGTCAAAACTACTGCTTACGATTTGTGTACTCTCTTGAACGTCATGAAAGGATCACCCAAGCTCACATTGATAGTTTAACTTTAAAATTACCAGATCAAAGACTCTTTAGAATTTTGAAACTTGTCAGGGATATTTTGGAATATGGCAAACCCAACTATTTCATAAATGATTTCAAATTTGTTTCCGAAGGTAGAAGATTAGATGTTTCAAGTACGAGGACTGGAGAAAATACGTTGAGGATACCAATTCATCGAACTACTATATATAATAAATCATTTCTTGTTAGTGCGTGTCGCGCATGGAATAACCTTCCCAACACCATCAAATCCATTGAGAGCCGTGCGGGCTTCAATTCAAAATTGAGATAACACTTTTTCGAAAAAATGACGGAGTCTTTCCAAAATTAGAGCAACCACATGACAGCTTCCCTTCCCTTTCATCCCTCCATTCATCCTTTCATAGTCAATCGTATTATTTTAAATTCTAGTGATTTTTGTCAATACAAATAAGTGGTTAAATTTTCAATGTTTGAATAGAACAAAATACGAGTGATGATTATCACTTACTAATTCAACTATTTTACCTCTCAATAATACATTCTATTTAGTTCTATCGATTACAATTGGGCACATGCTTATATTAATTTTATAGTTCCATCGATTAAAATTAAGCCCATGCTTGAATTGATTTCATTATTCAGTAATACTAGCTTTAATTTAACTCAAGCAATTTAAATTCCATCTATTTTTCCCAATTCATCTTCAATTCTCTAAGCAATCTCATCATCATTCCATATTCCTATTGTTCCCATCATTCTCATCTATTTTTTAATTTATGTAAGTCAAAGCATTAAATTTTTATAAATTTCATAGCATTTAATTATCAATTCTTATTCGAATTTATTAAGAAAACATAAGCCCATGGTTGAGTGTTAATGGGAGGTATGTTCTTGAGCATTCCTCTCCAAGAATGGACACTTATATGTCCAAACTCCGCCTTTTTATGTAATTACAGCATCAGTTAAAATATCGTTAACATAATTATTAAATCCTACATTTCAATCATTCTCGTAAGTTATCATATAGTCTTCAATAGTCCATACTTAGTTATTAAAACGAGCGATGTAATTAGTATCATTTTTAATTTGCATAATATAGGATTTGAGCCGATGTATTTTTGTAATTTACATAAATAAAGTAAATGAATCTGAATCTGAATCAATCATCTTTTCTACTAGAATCTTGAAGGTTCTAAGTTGAGTTGGAGTTATAATAGATATTATTTTATCTAGACAAAAATCATTCCACTCGACTAAAATCAGTGAACAGTAGAAAAATAAGTGATGAAAAATGTGCGGATCACAAAATGATCATGGTAGTTATCATAGTATACTAGAAAAAATAATTTCGGATACGAATGAGCAAGCTAGAAGGGGAAATGTAAGTGTGGAAAGGAATGGAAAAGAGGGGACTAAGAGTGAGAGTGACATAGCGAGAAGAAAAAGAAGAACAAGAAGATGACAGATGAAAAGTTCAAGAAGAGATTGGATGATAAGAGAGTGTTGCATGTCTTTGGCTACAAGGCAAACATACAGCTTCGGGAAAACCAAACAGAGCATGGAAAAATAGCCCACATAACGACTGCATCTAGAAAACACACACCAACAAACTATAGCAGATAGTACTGAATATTTTAGCTTTTCTTAGCTCTCTCCTAGATTCATCTCTCTCCCCTCCACCCCACCACACATCCTGGAACATTCATCAGCTACTCAAAATTTCGTCACCACCAGTTCTAAACAAACATATCTAGTGGTTGGTTTGGTTGTGATTATACAGTAGTAAATTCTTGAAAATACCTACCAGTGTCTAATCTTTTTGTTTAAGTAGACTTGAACTGTGCAGTTGGATTTCAACGTGGAAGAAAAATAATGTTATCAAACACGTCTCGGAAAAACTCACGAACAATAAACTGAGCTGAAAATTCAACCTCGAATGTAAGTGTAATTTTTTTTGTACACCATATTTTTATAACAATCAGACGTTT
Organism: Sogatella furcifera; assembly: GCA_017141385.1. NCBI lineage: Eukaryota > Metazoa > Arthropoda > Insecta > Hemiptera > Delphacidae > Sogatella > Sogatella furcifera. The sequence goes on from CM029556.1 coordinate 17,344,654, forward strand.
TAAAAAACAGATTTCCTTCTCTCATTCTCACGTTGAACAAGATACGTGCATGGTTTTCCTCGAACATTGAACCAACAGAAATATTTTTCCTCAATCTCTTGAAACTAGGTCAGGTTAGCTAGCTAGTCTCGCACAGTTCAGAAAATTTCTTTTATAATAAGCTACAACAAACACTAGATTAGGTTAATTTATCCCAGGTTTCATTTCCATGTAACTATTTGAGGTGAGAACCATAAAGAGGAATTCATCAGGACGAATTTTGTGAGATTATCATTACTTCTGTACGTAGTATGTATGTAGTATTGCACTATTAAGTATGTAGCAGTAACCTTCATTCGAATAGTTTAGTATGTACCTCTAATAAGTATGTACATTCCAATTTTAACTCTGTATTTTGAGTATTCTGAAATATATCTGTAAATTTAAGTAGTCTGAAAGAATTCGTACTTCAGTTTTATTCTAGGGATCCATTTGTTCATTTATTATTCATTATTGCACAAAACACGAAAATCGGGAGGAGAAAATAGGCTGATTCTGTGATATTTCTCTCTTAAAATGAGAATATCTCTCCTTTAATAAGTTGATATCCTTTGATATTATCTCTCCAAGTTGATATTATTTGAATTGTTCTCAATGAATTTGGCAGCATGAAGAGATTGAGAAATCTCTTCAATCATACCAATACTGATTTTATTCAATTCAGTATTGAGTAAACTTTATCCACTGTGATTCATTTTGAATTGATTCAATACTGAATTATTCAATATTCAGTATTGAGTAATCTTTATCCACTGTGAATTTTTAGCTACACTCAAAGCTGAATTGATGATTCAGGGAATATATCTCAATTAGAAAAAATATTTTGCCATCTTTCTGCCATAGAGATCATTTTTCAGAAGTTCAAAAGTTCGTCTCTAGAATTCTATGAAGTCGAGAAATCATTCTAGTTCTTGAACAATTCCAATTCATTATACAACTTTTTTGAAATTATTTTTCTGTACAGTTAGTTTTTTCAGACATTGCTTATTTTGAAAGACTCATTTGATTCTGATTAGATATTTAAGGTTATTTCACAAGAGAATGTAGCTCAAGCTGGCAGTAGCTTTGACTGTAACTGATAGCTGCTAGTAGCACTAGCCTGTAGCTAGTAGCACTTGCTGTGCAAGTCTCTGCTCTCAACAATTAATTTTTCATGATAATTTTTCTCTAGGATAGGCAAACAATAATAGATTTTTCAAACATTCTACACCAAATTTTCACCATCTACATAACACAGCTTCCACGAATCTCCTCAAGTCGTAGTGAGAACAAAAATATAACTTTATTATTTGTCATTTCAAGCTTGAGTAGCTATCATTATAAACGCCTTCGCACATTCACAAACATATCAAAAGACCACTTTCACTCACTTTTCCATGTGACCAGCCAAGAGTGACTCATTCATTGTTAACATGTAGCATCTTAAAAACCATCTTGAGCTTTCAAAGAGCTCTATCACAGCATCTTCTCTTATGCGATAAAACTAGCATGCATTATAAAAAGCGACTTTATCAGAACACTGATAATTCAAGATCTTATCTTATGGTAGTGAACATGATTTATTATCATCATTTAATATCATCTCATTTAATGAAATAGTTATCAAATCAAAAATACGTATAACAACACATGAACTGCGATGAAATGATAATCGACTAGTAGATATTGATGTATTTTTCACGTGTCATTTTTTGAAACAAATCCATAATAAATATTGATGTAGAAAAGAAATATTTCACCAATATAATTGTGGAAAAATAAAAAATGCATATCATGACTTTTATATTAAATCTCGGTACTTAAGCTTTGTAGCTTTGAAGTGGATATTACAATACACAGCCCTCATTAGTTACAAAGATTGTACGTTTCATTTTCATTCAATTTACAGTGAAGACTGACAAAAAAATGCGCCTATTTGCTAGTTCAACTAATTACTAAAAAGTCGAGTCATTATTCATTTTGAAACTGTATATTACAGCTTGAAATATAGCCGATTACTACAGTGTGACTTGGTTGTATTTTATTCAAGCAATTCAGTTGTTAACAATTGAAAAGATTCATGTGCGAACTACAGTTTCATAAATATTTCTCTTCAGCCGCATTACCGAGCTGCTTTTCAACTGGAAAAATTGAAAGGAAAGTAAATCAAATGTTGTGAGACTTCATTTTCAGGCGATTCTGAAGCACACTTCCATTCTTCAACATAATTTATATCGTATTTCAAAATCTTAATTAGCGTACATATTTCGTTAGAAAGTCTTAAATTGCCCTTAATGAAATTTGCTTCTTCTTGATAGAGATTTATTTCAAGATTTACTTTCTGATGCACTCTCATTTGGTATTAAATGTTCATTTTTCTTCTGTAGGTTGTATAATAACACATAATTAGACTTTTGAATGGTATGAATACATGACATAATCCAGGTTTGGCGTGGAGCTGAATGGAGTTCAATGATGTAGAAGTTTATGTTTAAATATTAATGTTAATTACAGGTTCAGTTAAGTTAGTCAACTTAATGTACTCGTAGTTAATTAAGTACAGGTTTATGTATTCAAATTATTGCCAAAGCCAAACGATCGTCACTCGTTGCGAGAGCATAAAATATTAATTATTTCTCCTTTCAGGTTGAAATCTAATTTTTCAATATTATTCTCAACATTAATCTCTCCATGGATATTTTAATTATGATATATTATAATTTAACTTGGATGCATAAAATTCGAAGAGGGTCACCTTTCAAGTCCAACTCAAGTCCTAAGTTTCTCCTACGACTTTCATGAACTTAATCATAGCCATCGAACTCCATCTCTTGGGATATGATTTTATAAATTTAACACGCAACTTTCTTCCTTCATTTTCTCAAATATACCCTTTGATAGTCAACTGCGATCGGTTTTCGGTCTAGTAAAGAACCTACCCTCGTCAAGCATATTCAAGTCAAGTAATAAGTCAAAGAAGCTTGTTTGGAAAGTGATCAAAGACCTTGCTATCCATCACTTGCTATTTTGGAGGCAGTAAGCCGCCTTTCAACGTTTTTTCGGGTACAAGTCCACTTTCAAAGACATTTCCCCGAGTCTGAAGTCAAATATAGGGCGTATGTCCTGTAGAGTAGAACAGGAACGTATGATAAAGTCGAGAGCTTTCCTCGTTCAAAATCCCACTCGTTGCTCTTTTGTTGAAGATTTCCACCGGCCAACTCCACCTAGGGTTTCATCAAAGGGCTTCGCCATCGCTTCATGTGAATGCTATCGGGTTATTTGAGGCCAGACAACAAAAGCTGGTACTGTTTGAACTGCATAGTAGGTCGAAGTAGAGACTGGAATTTGAACTGATTCCGTAGTTGAGTACTATTTGAAGCAAAATAATACAATACAATACAATCCTTGCTTCCATAAAATACCTGTCTACTACATTCCCCTTTTTACCCAACCGTGCTAACATATTTACCCACTACCTCTCCTTCCTACCGTTGAAGCGTTGAGCATTGTAAAATTTATTCATAAATGGAATTTGGAATTCTCTGTGCTAATTTACTACATTTCAGTTCAGTCAGGCGGAATTGTTTCCAATATATAAATTTAAAAAACTAAAATCAAGAATGCGTGAGTCCATTTCATTTTAAATTCGATAGCTTTGAACAAAGAGAATTTGTTCGAAGCTTTAAAAAAATTATTTACAGCTTTAAAAGAAAATAATCAAGATATTTATTGTACTATAACCTACTCTTTAGTCATCAAACACCTTTACTCATTCTGCTCATCTGTCACTCATAACTTCTATTTTCATGGCTCATTGGGCACGACTGTAACCCTTATCTTATTTTTTGCTTAGCTTATGTCAGAGGAGACATTATTTAATAAGAAGAGACCTGAATGAACCGAGTTAAAATGTAGAAGGTACACAATTCAACGATATAGAACATATTATATGGACTCTAATGAAGGTCCTTAATGTTGCAGGCTGACATTTAAACTAAATTCATTTAGACACCACAAAATATCACATAATTAATTCATAAAATATAATCATAATAATGATAGGGATTGTAAAAACAGGCATAGCCCTTACTATTTCGCCCAAAATAATACAACAAACAAGGATATGTTTCTATTGTACTGTACTTAGAAAGTCAGATGTTTTAGAATCAGAAATAGACACAAAGAATTAAAATTTAGAATGTTATAAAGGTCTGAATTTCAAAAATATTTTCAACTTTGAAAGTTAATAGTTTGTTCAACTTGTTGCAATGTTGCAGGCTGACACGATGTAAGTGCATGACGGACAATGTCGGACGCTGTCAAAGTGGGTACGCTGTCAAAGCAGTCGACGACAAGCAGCAGTCGCACCGTGCCACAGATGTTCGGCATCTACCGCGCGCGCACACCCGACGACAAGCTGGACGCCTCTCCCCCTCCCGGCCGGCACACCCGCGCCCTATTTCTGTCCGCAGTTGTCACCGGCGTCGCTCTTGTCGTAAGCCACAACTATTTTTTTGAGGGTGATGCAAACATGTGCCTTAGGCCGGCATAACATGAAAATAGTTCTATGATCATATCTGATATGAAAATACGAAATCATATTTCCATCTTTTTTCTTATTAGAACCATTATCGTATAATACCGGCCTTAAGGAAGTGCTTGAGTATTGAGATGGTTAATTCACTTTATTCATGCAGATTAATAAATAGGTTTACCAGAGATTGATAATGGTGTAACAACCGAAACCGGTATCTCGATTTTTTAATGAATCAGTGGTTTGACAAAATTTTGTCTTTCCATTCAAATTTACAAAGTATATCAGCTTTGATCATACATTATGCTTATAAAAATGACATTAATTACCCCGTTTGTTTTGATAAACTAAGAATAGATATTATGGAATTTTGTGAAATAGTGATGATGATTGTGAGGGATGACGACTGCTTTTTAGGCGGTCAGGATCGACAGCTTCACACTTCCCCTGAAAGATATGTTTTCTGTTTTGCATACATACATTTATGCATGCACAGTTGCACACATGCCACACAGCTCGGCCTTGTTCAACAAGGGGTTTTGGGAGTTGTTGGCTGGCTTGTGATTTGTTAGGAAATATGTGAGATGTAAGTCGATTTGTGAATTTTCATCAAATTCAAATAAAATTTATCTCCAAAATAATACATACATTTCATGCAATATCATAGGCCTGTGCGCAGGAAAGCAAAACATTTTATCCAATGCATTTCAGTAATATAAATATCGGACAGCCATTTCAATTTTATTTTCAAGTTGAAATTCTCGGAAATTTTACAGTTTCCCTAAGTTGAAGGAATTTAAAAATGCTTGTGTAGTTGTGTAGTCAAGCGCTGTGTACACGTTTCATTTCGTTTCCAAGATATTATTATTATTGATAATATTATAAAGATATTATTGCTATTCAAGAATATTCAAAGATGATACATGTTTCTTTGTCTTTAAAATATTGAACTTGTAAATATTCGAAATTTCACAAAAGATGCCATACGCTGAATAAAAATAAATGATGAATAAAAACAATAATTTTAAACTTCAATTTTTACTGTTGTGCAATAAGAATAAATAACAATTCACGGAAATTCACTGAACTGTACCTGTACATTGTAGGCTATAAATAAATAAGATATTTTCATTAACCTAAAACTCTATCAATATTTGGCTACAATACATTCTCAACTCTGTTATCACCCTAGTAATTATAAAATCCCTGGTAGTTCATCATTCGAGTCTAAATTTTATAACAATCAAGAATCAATGAAACAAGATTCTGAAGAAATGTATTGAAAAATCTCAATGTGATTGTAATAAATCTCTGCAAGAATGTTATTGGATGAAGGATTGTTGCTTAATTTTTACTAGAGGATAAATACATTCCTAATCTATGTTTAGGATCAAGATATTCTCTGGCAACAGAGAATAAAGTTCTTCAACAAATACGGTTTCTGAAAATCCTAGAACAGTCTAAGTCAATAAAAGAAATATATTTATTATACCAGCAATAATATTTCTCGGATTAGTGAATTCATTTGAGGATTCAAAGAAGAGAATTCAGGAATATTTTCAATTCATGCTCTAAATCCTTACTGAGAAAAAAGGGAAAGCAGCGTCCGTGAAACTTCTAGTAAGAATCGAAAAGTATTTCGAGAAATTGAGCACACCAGAGAAAACTTGACATAAACTCGAACTTTTGAACTTTGAAAAAGCACTCATCGAAATTGAGAGTTCATGAAGAGATGAATTCAGAAATTAGAAACGAAAGTACTCCTTGATTATTCCAGAGAAGTCCAGAAAAGTTTGGTATAGCTAATTGGAGAGAAAAAATGAGAATAATTACTCTTGCTAATGATTAAAAACATCGTAGAACTTCAAATTTGAAGATGAATCTCTCAATTGGATAGGAGAAACGTTTTCCAAGAAATTTTAAAATCAAACTTTGACTCACTTTTCTTCATTCAATTGGATATTCATCAAATTCTATAATCATTGAATTTATATTATTACAACTATTGCTGTTCGGTAATGAATTTAAATATACTTTTTTCAATTTTTACAGGTTGGTCTCACATTGCTGGATGTGTCAACGAACTCATCTAGCTTGAAATCAACTCCAGTTCTACATTTAACAAGGCATAGACAAGATTTATTTGTAGTGGAAGCTAAGACATCAGAAGCACCTGATATTGAAGGCATAGTGGAAGAAGTAAACGACACAGCCTTGGAATCATCTATAACTGAAGTTGTAAATATTACAGAGATTGTGACAGTTGGAGGAGAGGAGGAGGAGGAGAGAAAAGAGAACAGCAAAGATGACGACAAAGTTAGAACAGCAAGAACTCATTTGTTTCCAATTGAGTCACTGAAAAGACACAGGACACAGTATGTGAAGGATTATTTTGTCGATGGAAAACATGATCCTCAATCACTTGGATACTATATTTTGCAGAAACAAAATGGCGAGTATTATCTAAGGAATTACTCAGAACCAATGTGGGGTACAAGAATACGGAGGCGTTTTAGTAATCGTATGTACCCCCCACCACCTCTACGCACAGACCCTTATCAATTCGCCAGAAGAAGTGATAACTTTGATTCACGGTATCATTTCTATGGAGGACCACCAAGGATTGATCGACTGAGACAGTTCCCTAATGATAGACAAGACCATGGCAGGAAAAACCTGCAAACTATGACAACACTGAGGAAATACTTCAATCCATACAGTAAACGGGTCGAGACAGGTTTGCCACAAACAAGCAATTTTGGAAGATCTGATCAACCGTTTGCACCAACTCCCATTACTGATGGTCAGGACAAAGACCCACCATCATATTACCAGTTCACACCAATACCAGTCTTCTCTGATTCTTACGCCCAGTTAGATCCATACAAGAACAACCGGGAAATCAAAAGCATGAAAGACATTGTAAGGTATTTGACAACAACTACAAGTCTTCCAAAGGTGGAGAAAACCACAACAACTCAAGCAACTATCACTTCTCTGGAAATGTTCCAGAAAGAGCAAGATAAACAAGAAAAGGAGAGTTTTGATGACTTGTTGACAACATCTTCAGCAGCAAAGGTGACAAGATTAAAGCCACCAAGCAACATTAACTTCCATTGGAAGGATACAACTCACCAACCCCCTAAAAGAATTAATAGGAAAAGAGGTATGAGGATATCAGGATCTTACAGGATGCCAATTGAACCAGAAGATTTAAGAGCCGGTGCTTCAGGACTTGTTGAGACATTAGTACCACCTCCTATGCATCCATTCATGTATATTGCAAACTCAACAGAACCAGATCCTTTCGCCAAATTCCGACCTATGGATCCATCCGAAATCAATCAGCTTGCAGTTCCCAAACCTTCAAGACCACCAGGATCCATGTTCATGAATAATATCATACGACCAACTCCCAGCAAACCGAATCAATATTTCCCAAAACCATCCTTTGATAGAAATCCCATACGTCAAGGAATATCACTAAATCCTAACCATACGCCTTCTCACACTGTAGCGCTTTTCAAACCAAATGGTTCCTCAGGGAGACAGAAATATCATCAATTGAATTCTGGCAAGAAGAAGCCTGTGAGCGTCACACTTGATATTTATCCCATGACAATGGACGAGGAACAAGGTGAGATTACGATAATCATAATTACTCTTATTTTTCATGATGAACATTAGATTTAAAAAATCCTTTAAATTTACAAAGTACTTAATCAAGTAAGAAATGAACAGTTTATGGCTTTAATTGTGCATGATTGAACTTGATTAGTAATTTTGATAAAAGATTATTCATACAATTGTATACAGTACTGCCACCAGGTTTTTAAAACACAAAAGCACTCTGGGCCAGGATTAGGCATTGCAACTGATGTATTTTCGAGTGTGAATCGTCTTAATCGTCCAATTGATTACTCCTATATGAATGCAACAATACAACATATACTACATCCCGATCGATTTAAGCTTGAAGAGAACTCATAGAATGAAAGAAGTGAAAAAAATACGGATTCACTTTTTTGCTTTCCACTCAACTCCACTTTCCAACATAATAAATAAAAATACCACCAATATCACAAATTTTAATGTAATAAACGAAAGAGCTTAGACTCTAATGGAACTCTTTAGAATAGAGAAAAAATTCAAAGCTGTGGAGTCGTCTCAAGTCCTCGTACTGGAATAGAACTGACATACTTGCTTTTTACTCAATAGAGTGAAAGGATCAGTGAAAATCTGACCTATACCACAAAAAACTGCAACACAGTTCGAAACAGTGTGTTCCCATTTCTTTCATTTTTGAACTGTGTTAGTTTACCATAGGGGTCAAATTCTACACATAAGAGCTTTACTCTCTTTTGCAAATCCAGCTTACCGTGGAACAAGTCTCTAGAATGTACCCCCAATCAAAACGAAAATGTATTTTTTTTTATTTTCAATTTTCAATGCTGGATATGTCTTCATTCTCATCCTCTCATATCTTAGATACAACAGTGGAAAAAAACACTATGACACTTTATGAGAAACTTGGAATTTCAGGATATCAGCAAGATGGAGTAGCAGGATTTCCGAACAAGTACGATGACAAACCATTGAATGACGAGAGGAGTCCACGTAATCCTGACACAGCTGATCAGCAAATGGACTCTCAGGGATCTGACAATCACATGGTTGTTCATTTGAATGTCTTCCCAAAAGGAATAACATCGAACTTAAAGTGAGTTTTTTTAGAATTCTAGTGAAAGAAGCCTATTTCTGCAATGTACAACTATGAACAGACTAGAACAAATGTCTTTATGCAGAGTGTTACGAAATAGAACTGATTGAAGTACCATAAGAGTATCCTCAAAGCTTATATTTCTATCATTTAATTTTAAATGATTATTCATAATATCTCATTCATGGATCAATATTTCCCAATGGAATTTGGTGTAATACTCCAGTATAAGTAACTGTTTTACAAAATTATTGTTATTTCAATTCCATAGTGCTCACTATGCAGCATGATGACATAAACTACATCTCATAACAGAAACCCATAAATGTCCAACTAGTGGGGGTTTGCTGCTATCGTGCTATAAAGTGCTGTAATTTAAAATTCTCTCGTAAAAGAGAAAATTCATCTCTAGTACACATGAGCTTACTTCCTTATCTTCCTCTCTTCCTTATCTTCCATTAAGTTTTACTATATTTTTCTATCCAGTGCTCTATATAAATGCCACTGGCGGCTCGTGCCCACGAAACAGGTGAAATGCCCGTATCTTTTATTGTACAGCACTGCACCTGTTTAGTGGGCACGAGCCGCCAGAGTACAAAACTAATTTAAATTTCAATTTTCAGAAAAGGTATAGGAACACAAGCATTCTGGAATCCACCACCACTACCCATAGCAGCCTACCAGAAAAGAGCTATGAGTAAGTCATTAAAATTCGCGAGCAATATAAAACAATATTATTGATTGTTATGAAATGGAGAGATGATAATCAATTTATTAGGGTTTGAGCAATACTACAAGAATAATTTTTTATCAGTCGACAAGAAAAAATTATCTGAGTAATCCTTGATCAGGTTTGATTATTATATGACGGAATTACAGAATTACCGAAGAAGATAATACGAATAATCAGAACTTATCTTCTTCCACAATAAGTCTATTTCTTAACGTTTTCAAAGTTGATTGAGAATTGATTTTCTTTCAATATAACATTTGAATGCACGAATATTGAATCTCTATAAGAATTACTTATTACTCGACGGATGAAATTTTCATTCTCCCAATCAACATCAAACGAGCTAAGGGGAATATCACTGAAAAGTGGTACTTACAATAGTTATGATTGATTATAATTGTCTACACCTAGCGAGTGTGATTTGAAACATAATACTTAAACAAATTTCCAAGTAAATGATAATCTAATCACCACATTCTTTGAGCTATTTGAAAAATTCCTTCTCTCAAACAATGACGTAAGCATTTTTCAACAGCTGCTCTCAAGGACCTCATGGAGTTTGCAGTGGAAGTCTCATGATCATGTAATTTAGATCAACATCGCTTATCACTGACAAAGGTATCCACATAGCAATAGTATTCAATCGGGCTTGCCAGATGACATTCTGGCAAGACGGAAAATGACTTCAGCTCGGTCAATATTGGTTAAAAAATTTCAAATTTTCTTTCAAATTGTAGGAAACATTTTGATATGAAATTTGAGTCCAAATTTATAATTTTTGAACCAATATTGATGGAGCTGGAGTCATTTTCCCATCTTGCCAGAATGTCTTCTTTACTTGGACAGACTATACATCATTCATTATTGGACTATACATATTATCATTGTTCTACAACACGAATGTTATATGATTACATGATATAAATTAGTTAGAGAGAAAACAATTTAGTTAGCCAGTCAATAATATTCCAAATCTTATTGATTGGGGAGGAGGGTGCCCATATCAATGGATGAATTAATTTGGTAAAACTTTTGAACAAGAAGGGGAAAAAGAATTAAAAACATTCTCCTAAAATTAATAGAAATTTGGAACAATATGAATTTCTAAATGAAAAGAATTCATAAGTATACAATCATTATTAGTACCTTCCAAATTTCTTTCTTCTATTATTCTTTTCATCATGATCCAAGTTGGAGAAGATTTATTCAAAGAAGCTTTCTCCATTCAAACACAATTCACTACGGAATTTATTCTTGCTCTATTCGAATGAAAGAAATGCTTTTTTATAGAAACGTCCATGAATTCTGAACTAATATTATTCTTTCAACAAACGCAATCCAATGAGATATTCTTCGAAAATTTAATTCTTTCTCACAATTCTTCCATGTTGTAGGTGAAACAAACACAACAGCAGACTACGAAAAAACCCCTGAGAAGATAAACTCAACAACTACAGTTGATGATGACATCTTGGATGCTCCGTTCTTAGAATACGACTTCGACGATCTGCCACCGGCTCCTTTTGGTGATGAAGAAAACGAAGGAGAAGAAGAAGAAGATTTCAACAAAAAGAAAACGTCGGATAATGAAAGTGTAGTCGATAGAACAAAAGGGAAGGACAATGGAACAGATAGAGATAACTCAATTTCGTCGCAAAGAAACGATAGTGCATTCAATAGGACAGACAATTATTATGGAGATGAAGAGAACCATAAAGCTGAATCGAATTACTCACAGGAGTCTATGAGACAATCAGGAGATTCCAGCTCAGCAAACAATAATACCCTCGGTGAATTTTCTTCAGTTGAAGAAAGTTTCAGTGCTGGTTCGACTCACAAAAACTCCCAAAAGCTCACAGTTATCGATAACGTCGCAGCATTAAAAGACAATAACCGCTTTGTTGAATCAAGTGAATCCCCTATTTCACCCATCAGGTACCAGTATAGACTTCTGACAGCTCATGGTAATAATATCAGTGATTCCAATCAAGTGAAAACTACTGTTAACTCAGTGCAAATTGTGAAAAACTTTGATGATTCCAATCATAAACTCACTCAAATCGAAACGAACTCCCCTGTCGATCAAAAGCGATATAAAGAAGAGGGGAGTAGTTATGATTATGATTTAAATGACGACTCAGTTCAAGATAACTATCAAGATTACTTTGCTGATGAGAGTGCTGCTAATGACTATCAAATACGATGATACATTCAATTCATTTCCGTTGAAAATTACTTTTTGTATATTATTCAACTTGGGATAAAGGAGGACTTCCAAAAATCGTGGGAGAAGTATGAAAGAATAAAAAATTGACAACCATTATTAGAGCTTGTATAATGTATATCAAATTATTTGGTAATTATGAATATAAAAATAGAGAGTGATCGTAAAGTCGCGCAACCCAAAACCAAAGAGGATTCTAGAGAGTTCTATTATTCTATGCCAAAACATAACAAATCATAATTATAGTAGGGTAGCATGTCTCAATCAACCTTCTTTACTTCTATCAGCATTCAATACTTACTTCATGAGTCATTCTAGGCTATTTTATTCTTTATTCTAAAAGAATTGAGTATTCAGTACAAATAGGCTACAACAATGTAATTATACTTTTCGTCTACTTAGCTTGATGTGAACGAGAAACTGTGAATTTGATCAAATTTCCACATCATCATCGGATAGCTAGAACGTTTTCAAGTTTATTATACAGTTTTTTTCAAGACTTCATAGTCAAGACTATGTACAATAACAGTACACATCAGTTTGTTGTTAATTTTTCTTTTGATAACATCTTTCTATTAATTATTATTTTTCGCGTTATCACAATCATAATCTCATGAAATCTTTCAAGATGAATGTGACATAAAAATTCATTCATCACTCATCTCTTGGTGGTTATCCGTGGAAAAAAATGAGAGCAAGCTGTCTCCTAGCAAAGACCATACATATTTCAAAAGGGTTTTCCACTTCTCTATTTAGAAGCATTTCTTCTTCTTCTTCTTCTTCTTCTTCTTCTTCTTCTTCTTCTTCTTCTTCTTCTTCTTCTTCTTCTTCTTCTTCTTCTTCTTCTTCTTCTTCTTCTTCTTCTTCTTCTTCTTCTTCTTCTTCTTCTTCTTCTTCCTCCACGTTTATTTCTTCCTTGTTTTTCAGCGTGTGATAGATTACAACGAAAAGTGTCTTCAAAGTTCCGAAACATGAAACTTTTGCCAACATAGACAATTTGTTAAAAAGTATCTTACAACAGATATGACATGAGTTGTGATGTTACTCCAATAATCAAAAATATTATTTCAGTTACCTGATTTGTGGTTGTATTCCTATGATTTGTGAAGTCGAAAAGAGAAGACATTGATTGAATGAAGGTCATTGACTGTGGACGAAAGATTGTTGATTCAACTAGATTCATTGTATCGGAGAGAATTAAATATACTTCCTACTTGGGAAATTGACATTTTTTACATTGACTGTGAACCAAAGATTGTTAATTTTATGGACCAAAGATTTAACGAGATTAATGATTAATTGTATCGGAAAAAATTAAATATACTTTCTACTTAGGAAATTGACCTTTTTTATTCTTATAAACCGGCCAACTTTGAAAGTGCTCTATTAATTTATAGAGAAAAACAAGCACGTACGTTACGATTCTTATTTGAGAATGTTTTGTTAATCGTCGATGGAACACAAACCAATAGGTAACGCCTATTATTTTGAATAAGATTCGACATATTGTGATTATACGATTATTCTCTGTACTTTATAATTAATAACTTTCAAGTAAATTATATTACGTATATTATTCAGTAAATACATTTGATTTTAGCGCTGAGAGAACTAGTTCAAATGGGAGACTACAGGAATAATAAATAATAGTTGGAAAATAACGCATCTTCATAGAAATACAGTAATTGTTTTTGCTCCTATGATTCGGAACAATCAAGAGTCTACAAATCTTGAATATTGAATTACAGATGGAAGAGACTAATAGAAATCGCTAGTATTTTTTACAAAAGCCCTAGTATTTAATAGCATTAACTGAATAAAAACATAAACTAATGACAAATACATAATTGAATTCGACTCAACTAACCGAGGATACTGATAATTCATATTGATACTCGACAAGAAATTTATTCATTTATTCAATTTACAAATGATACTTAATGGTAGGGCGTTCACAACCTCAAGCCCAAAACTGTCCCTTTTCCAATTTAGAATACAATACAAATAATAAATAATCTAGGTTATGTTGTTTTTCCTTCACAGTCACAAATTTTCACTCAAAATCAAACACTTAAACACTAATAATTTTTAATAATTTGGAAGATAAAGGGAAAATTATAGCCGAAAATAAAAAATTATCAATAATAATGATATAAATTATTTGGAAATTTGACATTGAAATAATTTTGAGGAACTGAAAACAAACTAACTTGAAGCTACTACAACTGAAAATCAGTAAGTATAATTTTAATGTAGGGGTAAATATAATTATTATTCAATAGATAAGCCAAACCAAATCACATTGAAATTTGCCAAACAACAAGTCAGTATACCTCTTACTAAAAGTATTATTGTAATTTATGTGATATTACATTGGCACGTGGACATGCATATAGCTTATTTCAATACATCAGGTCAGTTGATCTCTTGGGTAGATCTATTATTTTGAGTTGTTTGCATGAAAATCTCGTCTCTCGTCTTGCAAGAGATAAATGGTATCGGATTCCAATTTTCTAAGCGAACGCTTGGAACGCGGTTTCTAGTAGGAAAATCGAACTTCAATGGGGAATTTACAGGAAATTGCTACTTCCACGTGGCTTCTGATATCTTGAGAGATGTCATATCAGACCAAACGCAACTGTATTACTGTGAATAGTCAATTCCACTGGCGGCTCGTACCCACGAAACAGGTGAAGTGCCCGTACCTTTTACTGTACAGCACTTCACCTGTTTCGTGGGCCGCCAGTGTGTTTTACATGAAACACAGATAAATCGTGTGGATGATTTAGGGTAAAACGGAATATTTTAGTTGTGTAATATTAATACTTCCTTTCTGTTGGGGTTACTTATCAAAGTTTTCAATAAATGTAAATGAATAAATGAATGTTATAAATGTAAATCTCAGTACCCTTTTTCAAATAATTTTTATTTCAACATGACATGATGCTCACTGTTAACAAGTAGTTGACTTGTTCAATTATATCTTAAAATAACTGAAAAGTCAAAACATGTTATGTTAAAATAAAAAAATATTTAAAAAATGGTACAAAGATTTACATTTATTGAAAACTTTGTGTAATATTATTTCCAGAACTGTGGGAGTCACTCAAATTATAGATACATAAAATACCAATAAATATCAAGATTTGAGAGGCAAAGCTTTGCCAAGGTCGCAAGGTGTGTACGATAAGAGTAAAAATTAGAAGTTTTCAATACAACGTTCAGAAGAAACTTTCGATACCTCCGCAAACATTATACATCTGGGAAGAGAAAATTTAATAGTAAGATGAACAATTTAAGGCGACTTTATACAATGTATATTCGTAAATGGATACTCAGTGAATATAGTAGCAAATTATTATTATATCTTCTGGATGGGCGATATAAACTAAATTTTTGATTCAATTATACCTTTAAGTTAAAAATATCACAAAAAATAACAACTGTTGTATAAGAATGGAATTAAAATGTGTTTCAAATACATGCCAAGTTCTTATAAGTAGGTACACAAAAACAAAATCGATAGATCCAAAATTATACTTGAGAGGTGATCATCGTTCTATAAAGAAGAAAAAATGAACCAAAACGCGATAGCCAACTAACCTCACACATTTGTGTGTGAAAAGAGCAAGTGTGGGCAATGTATCACTGGAAAGAATTCAAGTTCTTTGTGGAGCAAAGGAGTAATTTTTGTATTTCTTGAAGAAAAACTCCAGAAGAAAAGAGCGAAAATGAGAGAAGAGGAAAGGAAGGGAGGTATAGAAGAAGTGTGAAGAAGAGATGTGTGGGAAAAAAGAGAGATAGATAGAGAGGGAGAGAGAAAGGGAGAGATTGAGGAAAAGTGAAAGAGACTGTGAGTTAATGCAATGGAGAAAAAGTGGATTATCTTTACTCAATGCAGCTTAGAGCTAGGCGTGCGGAAATAAAAATATGATTTACGAGTGCTTCTCCTGACCAAAAACTGGAGTGACCGAAAAATCAAGAGAGTTTAAAAAAATCCAAGTTCCTTTTTCAACCAGCATCTGTTCAATTTCTCATAGTTATCAACGCTTTTATTTCATGTACTAATGATGATTTGTTCTAGCTTACTGGAGAGATGGATAATAAAATCGTAGGATGGATAACAACAATATTTTCCAACACTTCTTTTTATTATTCACTCGCTAGTGAAGAGGCAGCAAACTCTGGTTTCTTAAACATACTGAGGACAGATCTATAAGCTATGCATACTGGAAAAGAATTGTGTCACATACGAAGGACTCTTCTCGGAATGAACTTCTTATTTCTGAAAATCTATCATTATTCCTTAATAATATTATAATTTCATGAGCATTGAGAATCATTTCAGTTCATTAGTAATGACAATATAGGATTAATAAATTTATTGTCTATATTTTCAATCTCAGATGATTTTCAGTTCTCTCTACTTTCAATTTTCATGGATTGAATTGAAATTGGAATTAAAACTGCTTTATTCAGTAGAGCGTAGAGATAAAATTATTCTACTTAATATTAAAAATTGCAATCACAGTACCTTTTAGATATTTTTCGAAAAAACGAAACATGTTGTGTTGAGAAAAAAAATTATCTAAAGTGCAATGTGATTGCAATTTCTAGTCATGCACTCAATTTCTGAAAACATACACTGATAAAAAGACCTAGTAAGAAAATAAATATTGAAGATGAAATAATAATGTCTTGTACTTTGGGTTAGGTAAGGCACACGTGTAGTATTTTGAAATAAATCTGAAGAAGAAAGGCTTGGAAAATATTAGACTTATCGGGGATTCGCATCCGGAATCAATCTTCGTTTCGTTTCTGAAACAATTGAAAACAAACAGACGCTGGAGAGTAGAATGGTCCGCAGAATTGCGAGTGAGCATATAGCAAACTTTTCTAAAGCAAACACGTCTTAAGTCTCTCCTTACACAGTGCTCTACAGTTGATAACGTGCGGGCCTCTTCCTTTTCCGAAGATGAAGAACAACGAAGAAAAGTAAGGAAGAAAACACGCAAAACTTTTCTCATGATCCCAGAGAAGGGCTGGAAGTGAAAGAGGGAGAGAGAGTGAGTGAGCGAAAGTGAATGTTGAGAGAAGGGTGGGAGAAATAGAGTATCAGCCGTTCAACAAGGGATTGGGAATTTGGAAACTAAGTAGTTTCAAAAAGTGAGAATGAAGCAAGGACTTACAGCAATGTTCGATAAGGAGAGAGAAATAATAAGCCAAAATATATTGGAAAGAAGTGAGATAGATACATTCTTGTTAAGACAACTTCCTATTTCCCTCTCTGAAATTTTGAGTGAGTTGTTCCTCATTTATCCGCTTCCATCATTATTGGAAGATTTCTAAAGATAACGTGAAAATGAATAAAGTTCGACTACGGGTTTTGAAATTCAATGCTTTTCGCTCAATTCTATCGATTATTATTGTACAATTGCAAAAGAACTCATTTTATTTCACTCAATATTATCACTGTTTGTATTGATCATGAATACAATCAGATGAAAAGGAAATAATTAGTTTGGGGTAAAGGAAAATCTCAAATTTCAATGTAAAAATCAAATCTAAAATTCCATCAGTTACTCACATGTAATATTATTGGTATTCGAGACTATTACGAATAGTAGGAATAGTAGGATATTGAAATCGTATTAGAAGTCCTCATTATTTGTAACATTTTGTCAATTAAAAGTTTTAATAACCAACCAGAAATAGCTTTTCCTCT
Organism: Sogatella furcifera; assembly: GCA_017141385.1. Lineage (NCBI taxonomy): Eukaryota > Metazoa > Arthropoda > Insecta > Hemiptera > Delphacidae > Sogatella > Sogatella furcifera. The sequence goes on from CM029556.1 coordinate 17,362,608, forward strand.
CCAGGCATTCATGCTGCTTCCTCTCAACTGAAAATTAGTTCGTTTTTCTATTGTCTATCGAATTATTATTTTCAATTTTCTCTTCTGAAGACTGGATGTGACGTGATGAGTGAACTCTCCTAGTATTTGTGTTTTTTCCATACCAAACTTTGAAATGAACACTGGAAAAACAGTCCCTACTAAGCAGATAGCCTTGATACGAGGAATACTCATCTTTTAGTTAAAATATGCAAATGCCTCACAACTTCTTCCAAATCATGAAAGAGCACTGATATGAGAAAATTACAATTTCATGATCATAATCATTTTATTGGAATAAAAAAATTTCAACGTTAGGTTTAAATATTAATCAATAGCCTTATTGGTTGGCAACATACTTCACTAGAACGATTAACAGATTGATGCATTCCGAATAAAATACAAGGTGGGACAGAGCCGACTGAAGAGTTTGGAAGGTTTATAAAAAATGAACCGAACGACTTAGAAAAAATGGTCCAGCTCATTCAATTCAGTGTGTATTTTGTATTATTATTGGAAAGGAACATTGTATTCTGAAATGAATAGTTTTTCAGATAATTTCAAGCGCAGATTTCTACGGAAAAGACAATCATCAGCGGTAAGTTTTAATTGGAAGAGAACTTTACTAAACTTTTGGAGACAAAATCGCCAGATATCAATTAGAAACAAAGACGACTGAAAGCTAGATTATGAGAGATTTTTTCCCGCTAACAATGGAAACCACCTATATTTATCCATAATTTTTAGTTTGTCAGAACAAACCAGTTCTACACTGTTGCCTATTAGTTCTCCGCACTATCATGCCCCTGAATGTTTCTAAAGAGAATAAGTTGTCTTCCAAATCGAATTTTCGCACAATTTTCTTTGAAGGTCGTACGAAATACTTCAATGGAAATCGGGAGTAAAACATATTCTAGTTGGGTAAGCGAAGAATAGAGAAATTGACTGTGAAATTTGTCGATTCCACTTGAAAATTGCTCATACATACAGAATACTGTCTGAAGATCTTCCTTGGTAAGTGCGTTCCTATTCGAGAAGATTGGATTTGCTGCTTTCTTGAAATCACTCTTCGTAGAACGAACGACTCTCTCTTTCCCGTACGACTTCCAGATGAGTGTCCCTCAAGTACACGATAGGGAGAAGGGAATAGGACTCTCCAACTCCAACTAAGTGATGACGTAAAATTTATGAGATGATGTAAAATGCAATGAAATCTCTCAATTCGTACGTACTTTAGAAATGAATACAGAATAATATTGAGAGAAAGCTCCAGATAAAGCGTAATTGTGAATACTGAGATGAATTCCGGAAAATAAGGGTATAAAACTATTGAATATCTTTGAAAAAAAATTTTCCGCGGAATATTACAATTTTTGAACCAATATTGACTGAACTGGAGTTATTTTCCCATCTTGCCAGAATGTCTTTGCTGGGACAGACTATACCTACCCAGCAAACAAGAACAATATGGGAAAGACTTCAATTTTCATGGACGATGTATTAATCTTGAGCAATGAAGAATAAAAAGTTTAAAGCAAATCTGGAGTAAAAAAAACTCAAAACAACACAGGGATTATTGTTATAAATATTCCGTGAGAAAATATTCCTTCCATATACTTCGAAGTAGCCTATAAGTCTTTGAGTAGTTGTGAAATTGATATTGTGGTAGTTATCCATAATAAATGAAAAGACAATATGTTGTCAAACCACTTGTCAACCAGAGTTTACCAGAGATTGATAATGGTGTAACAACCGAAACCGGTATCTCGATTTTCTAATAAATCAGTGGTTTGACAACATCTTGTCTTTTCATTTATTTAGCCTATAAGTGATGATAAGTAATTATGGTCATGAAAACGTAACTTAGAGTAATGAAACTTTACAATTTCCCAAAAATGGAGCTAACATGAGTTTTTGGGTACTAGAAAATTAAACAGATTGATAGCGAATGAGTTCAAATTTGGCAGGCATGTTCAGTTGCACGTTTAGACGCGCGCTAAGAAACGATTTTAAAAACTTTTCAAGGATACGCCTAATATTTTAGTTTTTCTAGAGTTTTTCGGCGTTTTCCTCATTTTTCGAGAACCAATCGGTAGAAAATGTTGATATTTGGTTGGCAGGTTCAGATGAGGTCTAGAAATTTTGTGTTGAAATATTTTTGCAATCCGTTCAATATTACGCCAGTAATCTGGTTTTCAAAATTGTAGATGTGTTGCGGGTTGCATATCTTCCGCCTTGATACGACCAATCCTAACTGTAAATTGATTGGTTCAGCGAGATAATAGATGAATTAATTTGGAAGATATTGAATCAAGTTTCAAACCATGTCCGATATACTTCCCAAGGTTACGCTCAATATTAGCGTTTTACTATTTTTTTTAATTTTCGGAGTTTTTCTTAGATTTTTCTAGAACAAATTGGCAGAAAATGTTGCATTAGGTAAACAGGTCCAGATTAGGTGTAGAAATGCTGTGCTCAATAAATTTCAAACCCCTACTGAAAGGAATTTTCAGGCGAGTGAAGCGAGCCTGTTTGACTCACTTACACTGCCTATACTGTCGGGGGTCCAGGGGGCGGAGCCCCCTGGCTAGGCGGAGAAGGCGAGCGAAGCGAGCCTGCCGGCTAGTAAAATTAATAATGTGATCAATTATTATTGAAAAAACTATTATTATTTAAAATAAAAAACTGTGATCAATTTTATTATGATAAACGATATTGCTCACTGGAATTCTGTATTGTGTTCATTGTGGAATTGAACTCTAGAAACCTAAGTCGTTTCTCATAAATCAGCTCGCAGACAGGAACATGAAACCGCCAAATAGTGGACGCAATGCAGATCAAGGGACGAAGCCCAAGCAGGTATTTTCTATTTGGCAAGGTAAGGAGATCTCCCTCCACCACTCACGTGGTGAGCAGTTGATCTATACGCCATCTATAAATCATTGTGAACACATTTCGCTAGGGTTATAAACAGTGTTCAATTGGACCAATGCCAGATTCCGATGGATTCCATATTAAAATATTCCAGCCAATGTCTGTCGCGCTAAAACCCAAAATGGGCACATATTGAAATAGAATGGAAGAGCTCATGTATGTAATGCAGCTTGCTGCAATGATTGAGAGCTGATTATGTCAGAGTTGCAGTTGGTTAATTCAGGATAATCACCTCCATGATTCATGGAGGAACATAAACATGGGAATTGACAGTGATGCACCTCATTAGTGAAGAGCAATAAAATGTTTATGACTCACTCTACACTATCACGATTTGTCGAACTATTACACTATCATGGATGTTATACCGAACAAATATCATTATAATCAATTAGTATTGATGTCAATGCATTGCAGACAGAATTTAAGTGGAATACGTGGTCGTAAAGATGAAATCCTTTATTCAAATAAAATCAAACAAGATTGATTGATGAAAATGTATAGTGAACGTTTACAGTTCGAAAAAGTATGTATAAAAGTTGACAGTCCTACACTACCGTCCGTGTTGGATATTTTTGTCGTCCTGCAACAAATTAATAACAACTACAGTAGGCTATATAATAATTGAAAAATATCACTAATTTGAATCTATCACCGTTAAGCCTTAATTATTTATTATTTAGGGAATGGCTTTTAGTAGTGGGGAGACCAAAAGGGTTTTTCCATTTCCCCAGCATATAACCTAATTTTCACTAGATGGTTGGGCCTATAGTTCTTTCAGTCATTTAAAATAACAGATTTTTTGGATTCAAAACATTATATTAACTGATAAAACCAACCGAAACATTTCACAAAATAACTATAAAGAGCATTAATGAAATCAATTGAAAGGACATGAGAATGTATCAATTTGACGTGAATCAGAATCGCATCTTATTTATATCATTATGATGATTATGCATTGAATTATTTTGTTTCTCATCTTTCTAATCAATAGATTTAAAATTTACATTGTATTTTTCTGGATCAGAAGTAATTGTGTGAAAGTGCTTCGTAAACACATAACCTTGTTTTGGATTTATCAATCATCAAAACTTAGGAATATATGGTACAGGCTGAGCCTAGTTTCTTTATCCTAGTTCATAATAATCATGAGCCTTAAAGTTATGAACCTTACAATAATTATTGTGTTAGGTTTTGTCTTATTATGTCGATAAATAAATGAATTACAATGAATAAGGTTTGAACAATTTGGACTATACGAACTCTTCCCAAAAACTTTTGTATTGAGTAGTACTGTAACTTCAATAGAATCGGAATACATTCACGAATCCAAATTGGTGCCAAGTGAAGGAAGATACGACTGTCCGGGGATTCAAACTGAAACACTATCTTGCAAAATAGAGCCTCGAACCGGAACTATCATTGAGCCAACTCCATCGAAGTTTCAAATCTAGATCAATAAGTCTGGTTCCATAAAAGTTGAGAAGTTGAAGCTATTTTGTTCTCTTGAAACTGAACGCAAAAAAGGAATACGAGATGAAGAATGAGGCCATGTTGTGGTCAATGATAAATGTGTTGTTTCCGCGAGGAACTATTGTAACAATAATGTGTCAATTTTATCAATACTTGAGCGACAGGAGTGTTACTTCGCAACTGTTCAACCTTATATCTAACACTGGTTTGGTATTTGAATGCTTTCAAATCTTTCTTTCTCTTGAAATTTTTAAAAAATTTGAAACTTAACAAACACTTACAAAACATTTTTCACAATAGGACGTGGACATTGTATTGCTGCTGAAAATTCACATTTTTTCAGATTCAAAGAAGACAGCGATTTATTATCAAGTGCCGCAACAAGCGATAAAGAGTTCTTTATTCTTTATTCACGGAAATTAATAGATCTAATTAAAGTGGCATCATCATTCCCAGGCTCGTATATAACATAGAGTGAAAATGTTAATGATTGTACTATGGCTGTATCAGACCTATTATTATCAAAGTTTAAATTTCGATCAACTTTAACATAATAAATTTGGTGTCAATACATTGCATAATAGTAAGCTTGCATACTATTTATCGTGTGGACCACATTATTCTGTCATACAATATTCAGTTTATAAAATTGGAAATATTCTATTATAAAATGAAATGAATAGATTCAACAAGTCTTGTTGTACAGCTTTTTTCCCCAACACATATATCCACACAATCGAAAAAATCAGGTTGAATACAACAACACGCCTCATCCTATCACAATCCCCCATTGAGGTCCGGAGAATTGTGTCAATGACAATTGTCTGAAAGTGTTCTACAAGAAGGGAGCCAACTAGAGTGGAAATGAGGGGCTCAATGAAGCTGGGAGGCAATAGTCTGTACAAGCAAGGAAGAAATTCTGTCAAGAAGGAAAAATTATACCAGCTCGGTCACTATTTATACAATATTATAAATTCGGTCGCAAATCGTAGAAAACACATTTCCCTACAATTTGAGACCGAATTTATAATTTTTAAATAAATATTGACCGAGCTGGAGTCATTTTCCCATTTTGCCAGAATGCCTCCTTTGCTTGGACAGACTGTAGCCTAGTCGTAGGAATATCAGTTGAGGAAGGTCTCCTCACTCCAGCTGGGATGTTCATTCCCAAGGATCGTTCCCGCTTCTGCCCTGTAGAAGCCAGGCTCACTACGCATGCCCCACAAAAGTCCAGATCTGTTTCGTTTCGCAGATCTCCGCGAGTCTCCGTTCACACAACACACGTTCTGAAAACGTTCCCGAATTGGTTCCCAGTTTCCAGAACGGGCGCGAATTTCGGATTCCGAACATAAGTTAAGAAAACGGAAAACTTAATCAATTGGTAATGTTGAATTCACAAACTATTCTTTCTATTTTATTATATTCAATTTGTGATTAAATGAGAGAAACTGAACTACTCTGAAAGTAGTTGAATTTCTTAAGAATATCAAGTGATGCCATTGAATAGGAATAAGGACCTGTATCCCCGTTTATGAGAAACACAACAAGGAAATTTGATTAAGAATTTTCAAGAGATATTCATGCATTCGAAAGTCCAGAGTGCACATTCGAATATACTAATGCTATGTGGCTGTTAGTTGGCGTTTTAGAAAGAATAAATAAATAAATACAATTTATGAAACTGTTGAATAATATAGCTTAAAAAGTAATAGGGAAGCTTTCAATTTTTCAGACAAGGTCTTAATTAGGCAATTGGAGCATTTATCACCTTCACTCCACAATTATTCCAGGCTATATATTTTTTTGTTATGAATAAAGATTTTATATAAACTTTGTCATGAAGTATATTATTCATATAGATTCCTCACGTGAAGCTTATTAAGCTGGATGGTGCATATTGTTGGAGAATCAATTAAGAGTTGTTTGGCAAATTGTTACCTTGTGGGAAGATTATCAACAACGAAAAATTTCTTCTTTGGAATATTCTATCACAAATTTGAAAATAAAATACTTTTCAACTGCTTCGTTCACGTTACAATTGAACGGGACCTGCTGTAAACTTGACAGGAATGGAAAATACAGACTAGTTGATAACATGGATCAATAGATTCGATTTTATACAGATCGGAAAATGAAATTTAGTTCTTATTGACCAAAAATTAACATAATTTATTATCACCTTTTCATGTTTTAAGGGAATCAGCTCAGTGACAAAAGCAGAAATCGCTTCTATCGCAGGTACTAATCGATAACGATTTCAAGCTACCATTTTGTATAATTGAATCTTGTTCTTCCAAAAACTATAGCAATGGAGGTTTCTTGAGCAACCATCTCGATACTTCAATTATTCTATTATCATCATAGCTTCAAGTTTCGAAAAATAACAAGTTTTTATTCAATATAGAGAACTACCGTGTAACCTCCAACATTAAAACAATTAGAGGAAATCTATTTCCAATCAAAAAGAAATAGTGTTCATTAATTCCAATAAAGATTCCTCGATTCGAAATTTTTGAACCGTATTCGATTCATCTATAACAACTATTACAAGTAGAGAATATATCAATACTTTTATTCAATTTGTGAAAAACTACCAGAACATTATTTTCACAAAAACAAGGAGACGAATTGAAAAATGTTTTTTCTGACAAAAACTAATAAAAAATATGAATGATATTTGACTCAAAGAAAATATTTATCAGGGAGAGACTTCCTGGAAAAAACTTCCAGGAAGAAAATTGCTTCCACGCGGTGGGAAGAAAAACTTGATTTGAAGTAGGCTTTTCTGGTTTTCGCAAGTGGGCCGTAATGAATTATTTATTGAATCAGTTTCTTCTCTCATTGAACGATCTCTAGACGTTTTATTCTTCAGATTCAGGCTTATCAAAACAACTTGTCTTTTCCAGTAGCTGATATCTCATGTGATAAGGAAGGACTTGGAACATCGAAATTATCAAGTATAGCTATTATATATTATTAAGTGTAGCTATAAGCGAAATTATTAGTGAGCATTATTTTTTTTTAAATACCGAATATCTAATACTTGATATTCGAGGTACCTCTTGAATACTTCGAAATGCTTGATGATTCAATAAAATTTTCTCTCGTTAGAATACCTGTTCTTTATAAATGAACATGAAACAATTTTTTTGTTAAAAAGCCGTAGTGTCCAGTCTCACTACGCGTCAAATCTCCAATTGAAGTGGAAAATTTTTAAAATCAAACTAGTCTTGGAGAGGAAAACTCTTCAAATCACTGATTTGTTTTCAACTACTAGGCATATATTTTGGAAGAATTGAGAGTTATCTTACCTTAATTCTTCATTTCAGCTCTTTGTGAACCATGACTCTCATGAAAATTTTCATCTCCATTTCGGCTAGTTCTCTTTCAAGTTTATTTGCTCTCTTTTCCACTTCCTCGTCTGAAAATAAAATGATGTTATACAGTTGATCATATCAATCATTATCACAAATTCTCGTGATAAGACACTCTGCATTTGTTTCTGTATAATCGAAATAATAATAATATTCGTGTGGCTCAGGTCTGGTGTCAGAGTTTTCAGGTCGCTCCTGATCAATTTCAGGGCCTCTGACATGACTTAACGACTGTTTTTAGGCAGCCGGGACCGACGGCTTAACGTGTCCATCCAAAACACGGGAGAGTGGCCTGAGAAAAATTCCTGGTCTGACCTGGGTTTGAACCCGGGACCTTTGGGTTGCAACGCCAGCGCTCTACCGACTCAGCTACGCCACCCCCCTATAATCGAAATAATTTGTTATAGGAATAAATATCCATGACAAAGGTCTCTCCACTAATTAAAGCCACCTGAATACGGAATACATTATGTTTCTACGATTACTGAAACTTAAAATGAATAAAACCATCTAATTACTTTAAAAGGGCAAAGCCATTTCAATTATTATAACTCTACACTGAGCAAAGAATAATGTAAACAAATGACATCCAAAACATGTACGTTTGGAGAGACGTTGGATTATAGATCATTAACTTTGGATTGGGTTTCGAGAGATCTCCAGTTTCAATCTTCAAATCACCTCAGAATCAAATAACAACTTCTATTACAAACTAAATTGTTTGTATTTCTATTGAAACTCATAAAAATCGAAATCACACTCGGTTCGTTATCATCCCAACACTGCCACGATCGAACCTTTACAACCCTCACAAATAACACGCACTCAATCTTCCTTCTCTCGACCTAGCACAGGCCTTTGACAGGCCGGCATTTCTTACGTGCGACTTCTGACTTTTTCCATCGCTTTTTCTTGTCTTTGGGAATGTAAGGTCGAGACTATAGAGAGACCACCACCTGAGAAATTATACTTTTTCTAGTGAACAGTTACTATTAACTGCTCTCCATTTCTTTGGCACGCTCCTTTCCAATTCGAAAGTAATCGATGCCTTCACCTAGCCACCTTACTAACACATGAACATTACCGAGGTGATCTTAATGCATCAGTCTCCATCGCTCTCACTCTATAGTCTGTCCAAGCAAAGAAGACCCTCTGGCAATATGAGAAAATGACTCCGGCTCGATCAATATTGGTTGGAAAAAGTATTGATTTGGTCCCAATCGTAGGAAACATTCTGATCTAAAATTTAAAAAAAATCAATATTTTTTTAAACCAATATTGAACGAGCTGGATTCATTTTCCTATCTTACCAGAGGGCCTTCTTTGCTTGGACAGACTATACTAATTCGACATCTCAGTGAGTGATGTATGTCTCCCTCAGTGTGAGTGCAATTCTCTTTTTTTGGGCCAGAACACATTCCCCTTTCTACCAGACTTGTATTGCCACTTTATACCCTATCACAAATTTTCCCCACGCCCCCCCCCGCAAAACTCCTACCAACAGTCTCCTCCTTTTTCTATTATCGTCTCCTATTACAAATGCAACTTACAACCTGCACATGAAGAAGAGCTTTACGTCAGAAATGGGGTGTTGTCTCTGATTTACTGAAAGTGTTTTTCCTACCCATAGCAAACGCCAGCAATATTGTCGTTTGTAGAAATACTGTAATTATGAATAGCTCTGTTAGGACAGTCTGGGAGCGGTATCCGAAAGTATATTCAGCCAAAAACGAGTTTAAATAATTATTTTGACTTGTTAGAGACCGCTTTCAACTGTCCTGATAGAGCTGAGCATTGTTAACAGATAATCGCCAACCGCCAGTCTCGTTGGTGTCTGCTACAACATAGGCTGTCCAAGCAAAGAAGACCCTCTGGTAAGATGGGAAAATGACTCATGCTCAGTCAATTTTGGTTCAAAAATTAGGAATTTTATCTTAAATTGTAGTAAACAATTAGATCTACAACTAAGACAACATTTATGATTCTTGAAAAAATATTGATTTAGCTGGAGACATTTTCTCATCTTGCCAGAGGGTTTTCTTTGCTTGGACAGACTATTCCAGGGTTTGGGTTCGTGAGCAACGTGCGCCCCGTGTTTCTTCCAGCATTAGTCTCTGTTGCACGACAAAGATAGAGATCTGTTTCACACCTTCATACTGCTATAGTCTGTCCAAGCAAAGAAGACCCTCTGGCAAGATGAGAAATGTCTCCAGCTCGGTCAATATTAGTTCAAAACATATAAATTTGATTTTAAATTGTAGAACCCATTTTCATCTGGAATTTGAGACCAAATGTTTCATTTTTCAACCAATATTGACCGATCTGGAGTTATTCTCTCATCTTTCCAGAATGTCTACTTTGCTTGGACAGGCTTTAGTCTGTACAACTAAGATCTAATCTGGGAAGATGTGGAAATGACTCCAACTCGGTCAATATTGGTTGAAATTTTAACTATTTGGTCACAAACTCTAGGCTATATCAGAATGTTTTCTACAATTAAAACCTGAATTTATATTTTTTGAACCGATATTGACCGATCTGGAGTCACTTTCCCATCTTGCCAGAATGTCTTCTTTGCTTGGACAGAATAAAGCAGAGCTGGTCTGGCTACAAAGAGATAGAAAGAAAGAGAGGGTAAACAACTTCAGGCTATTTCATTCTCCTAGCAACTTAGTATCCCTCAGCTCTAGCTAAACTCAACCCCAACATTTCACAACTATTAATGTGCAAATACCGTGAACAAGAATTACTTGGCAAGAACGTGATCATATTCCCTTATGTGTTTCCAACTGTAAAATGTATTTTTATGCGTTAAACTCTGTAGCTGTAACAAAACTTTAAAAGCTCGGAAAATATCTTCATGGAGAAATATTTTATTTTTCAAGAAATAGTACCGTTCCTAATGTAAATGGGAGTAGCATATGCACCATTCATCTTCTAAATGTGCAAAGAGAGGAATAATTCCGTATAATTCATAAGGAACCATTGTTGAATCCCATCAATTATTCACGGTACAGAATGCAACAAAATAATTGAAATATCATTTAAAGAGCCTATAAAATTTCTATTATTCTTGAGTTGGTGCTGTTCAATAGAACTTCAATGGAAATCAAATACTGTCCATAAATGAAGTTTCTCAATTCTTAAAATGACTTACCATGCGTCACAATATAACACCCTGTTGAAATTGAAATTATCTCTTGGACACCACATACTGCATAATTTTGTATTCTTGCTGTTACTTTTCTTATTTGAGAATATTTTGAGTACGTATTAATGATGTCAATAAAACTTTAAATTTACTCTATGTCAGTATGTAATCAATTAATGAAATAATAATATGACGAAATTCATTTTTTTTTGTTATTACAAGAGCTTCAATATCACCAACATACTACTTGATGAGCTGCTTTGTGTAATATCAATTCTACAAATTGGTGTCAACCATTTGGAAAAAATACAAATATTGTCAAATGGCCTACATGGAACCAATGTTTTACCATGCCTCCAGGTACATACCTCCATCCGACAATGGATGAATTTAAAACCATAGTTTAAATGATCCATATTATTTCATACGCGCTACGCTGATTAATATATACTGAACTGGAGTACACAGTAGGTACAGAAATAATTCGTTCATCATGCACATCATAAACACCAATTTGTATCTGTAATTCAATTATTATTCCTAATTATTTCAGAATTTGGGATCTACTATTAGCATACGCTGACTTTGAACCTGATTTAAACCATCAAACAAACAACGAAGTAGTACAATCTAATTGCACATTCGCGGGTTCGCGGCTAATGTAATCTTGTTCAAACGTTGAAAGCATAGTTTAAACTTTCAATGAGTGTAGAAGCGAACAAGTGAACTCCAACATGAGACACATTGCAACCTCGACTACTTAAATCGAGTTTACAAGTAATTTTCAAGTGCTCCACTTTGTTCAGTGTGGTTGGATTATTCTGGTCTACTATGCAAGGAATAGGATAAGTGTTTGCCCTCAAAACTCGCTCTGTTGAACATAATTCATTTATTCAATTTATTACTTTGCTTTTGGGTTGACTCTAAGTTCCATTTATCGACAATTTTACAAGAAAAATAGTTAGAGTTAGTGAATTTAATTGTAATGTAATTTTTTTAATTGCTATGAACTTCAAATAACTTGGTTAAAATAAATGAGAGTTGAAAGATAATAAGCAAAAATATGTTCCTCTACTCTCCTTAACAAACGAAATTTTGGAAATAATGAAAAGGTTTCGTCAAGAAAATTACATATCTATGCTACAATAATAATCTCGCCACTTTAAAGTTCCTTACCAATTCCATGTTTAGATTTCAAACATTATCGGAGCCAAAAAATGTAATGAGCAGGAATGACAATGTTTGATTCTGTAGAAAAGGATTTTTCTCCAACACTTCTAATTCACTATTTTTAATTCTACTTTTTCATTCCTCATTGTGTCGAAATGAAACAAATCTATTGCAGGAAGACAAATCAATGCATGAGTGACATAGGAATAGGAATTATTTGACTAATTTCAAAATTTCATATATTGTGATGGATGTTTTTTATTTTAGATAACAATCACAGTACCCTTTCAACTAGAGATGAAGGAAACACAGTGTGATAGATGTGTAACATGGAAACGTCAGTGCAATAGATGTGTTAGAAACACTGAACACAGTAGTTAAGTCATACAGTCATTACAGTTATACAGTCGTTAAGATGGTAAAAAAAGTTCAAAGTTGACGAGGCAATAAGAAGTGTAGAAAGCAGAGGACCGATGCTTTCTCAGTCATGTAAATAGCTTCCTTTTATCGCTTCCTTCTATATTAAAGGAAGCTATGATAGCATTCTCTGATAAACTAATAAACTTGAATTCTTCATTTGGACAGTATCCAAGAACAGATCGTTCAGCAGAATCTTTCTTGGCGTGGAGTCTCTTTAGAAGACTATTTGTTGGTTGAGTAATACGGGTATTATGTTTGAGTACCATGTCGATATTCACTGGTTAAAGTAATTAGCGGCAAAGTGGAAGCAAGCACTGGGTTCAAAGGCGTTTAACATTGATTAATAGGATCGAAGTGCCGCCATTATGTTATCTTTGGGCCGATAATTCACTTGGCAAATTTGATATATTGACGCATACTCGTGTTAGTTTATGGATCCCCAGCATACCTTCCATTAAAGCAGCGCTTATATTGGAGGATAGGGAACGTGCAACAACGAATTTCGCACGGTGGTCATCAGATAATTCGACTATAAATTCTAACTTTCCATCGTTGCATCGTGTGACAAATTTGAGGAGGTATTCGAAATGTTAGTCAACGGTATTAGGAAATTTGAGCTGAAATCGCTGAGAGAATCGGGAAGGTTTGGGCTAGGAATGATACTTTATACAAAGTATTTTATAGAATATCCACAAGATATGACTTCGTTTGAACCTTCGATGAAAAATTCTAAAATTATAATTTGTCGATATAAAAATGTTTTGGTCTACTCGTATATTGGAACTAGCCGGCAAGCTCGCTTCGCTCGCCTTATCCGCCTAGCCAGGGGGCTCCGCCCCGTGGACCCCCGACAGTATCAGCAGTGTCAGTGAGTCAAACAGACTCGCTTCGCTCGCCTGCATGACCTCTGTCAGTGTGAGCTGAGACCAACAGGCTCGCTTCGCTCGCCTGCAAATTCCGTTCAGAAGGGATTCAAAACTTATTAAATACAGCATTTCTAGACCTAATCTGGACCTGTTCACCAAATTTCGACATTTTCTACCAGTTTATTCTCGAAAAATCCTGAAAAACTCTGAAAATTCCGAAAAATAGTAAAACGCTAATATTGAGCGTAACCTTCGGAACTATATCGGACATAGTTTGAAACTTGGCTCAATATCTTCCAGATTAGTTTATCTATAATCTCGCTGAACCATTGACTTTACAGTAAGGATTGGTCTACCAAGGCGGAAGATATGCAACCCGCAATACATCTACAATTTTGAAAAACCTGATTACTGGCGTAATCTTGAACAGAATTCAAAAATATCTTAACACAACATTTCTAGAGTTTATCTGAACCTAACTACCAAATATGAACATTTTTTATCGATTGATTCTCGAAAAAATTGAGAAAACGCCGAAAAACTATAGAAAAACTTAAATATTTGGCGTATCCTTGAAAAGTTCCTAAAATCCGTTCTTAGCGCGCGTTTTAACGTCCAACTGAACATGCCTGCCAAATTTGAACGCATTCGGTTCAGTGGATTTTTAGTTCTGGTGATGAATGAATGAATCAGTCAGTCAGTCAGTCAGTCAGTCAGTCAGTGCCATTTCGCTTTTATAGATATAGATTTAAGTGATATTTGGTTGATTCGTTATTTTCACTGTCCACCTAGATGTTTTATTTTTCGCTTCGATGTTTAGTATTCTATTTACTACGTTTCTATACACTTTGGTTTAGGGCTACTTATGAATGTAAAATATTCAAATGATAAATCTCACCAGCCTTTAAAATGTGTTCCCGTCAGAACATAGCTAGTTTCGCACTCATGAGAGGCTATTTCACGTGTGAATCTGGAATAGATTAATAGGATGCATAATAGATACAACAGAATATTGATCACAATAGGACGAAATTGTAACAAAAAAATGAAGGTAAAGGAAACTATAAAGAATTGCAATTTTATATACGGAGAATAAAAATGAGAGCTGATTTTTCATCTCGTACTTCATAAACTTTATTTATTTGTGTCTTCAACGGTTACTCAAATTTCAATAGAGAAGACAGAAAGATATCATTTCACATGAAGACTTACTTTGACTGAAAAAAATTATGGACAAAATTAGAAACGTATGTACGAGTACTTATCGACGTAAATAGTAATGAAATTCGTACAGATACCAACTGTACATACCATTATACCTATCACACAACGACACAACCGAACATTACACATACAATTCCACGCCGAATCTATAGAAATGAATCAGAATGAAATTAGAAGCGGTGAACCGAGGTGTTCCCACCTGTGTCATAAAGTCGCAACCAACCAACAGCACTGCAGTGATTTTCCGGGTCAACCTCTGATTTCAATGGACCAGTTACCGTCGACAGATTCATACTCGAGTTTGTGAAAGAACGAATCTATATTTGTCTTCAATTTTACTGAATTATGTTGAAATTTACGGGTTAGGTGTATTCATGGAAGACAATAGTATTTTCCATTTCAAATAGGAATCACAGTACCCTTTTGAATAGAAAAAATGCTGAAATAAAAATAATTTCAAAAGGGTACTGTGATTTATATTTTAGATAGAAAACATTGATGAGTAGCTACATGAAAAAGAAATAAAGAAAATTGTAATATAGTTGAGGATCGGCATACTACATAAAATATAATGAAATTTAATACAGGTGGTGAATGCACACGAAATGAAGCGTGAGTAATTCTTGGGGACATGGATTATTCAACGGATGAACACACACTGATTTCCAAAGGGCTAGATTTAGACAACAGATTAATGGGAAATGGGGTCTGACACCGCAGTTTAATCAACAGAAAATTTAAATTTAAAATATTGAGTTTGAAATTATAAAGGAACTACAGATTATTATTAGAGGAACGACAGAATTGACTAAAGACAAATTAAGTTCAATCTTATGTAATTTTGATGACATCTTTGGCCAGTAACGAGGCTTGCTCTAATAATGCTTTTGGAAGCCTTTGTTCTGAATTATCATTATATAATGAACCTTTCACAATTCTTATACACAATAGAAATCTTCGAGAAACCTGTATTCTTCCAATTTTCGTCATATAATTATGTTCATCAAATTCATCAAAATAATCTGATAAATGGAATTCTCCATTCTCAAACAAATAATAGTTAATAGTTCAAATTGATTGAGTCGAAATTGTTTTGAACCGTGGTAATTACGTCAAATTGGTTAAAATAATCAAATCAGATATCTGATTGCTAAGATCTAATCAATTACTCAGTTTTGTTGAAATTTCTTCTATCAAGCTATATCGAGCAGGAGAAGCGTTTGGTTTTTTCATTAGCACACGTGTACATAAAAAATACTTGCATTTCAATATGGTTCGCGGTCCTTCCCGACAACTATTTCTTTGACATTGAAGCAGCTGCCCACATAATTTTAGAAAGTAAAATATCTATTTTACCAGAATTGAATATTCAAAGAAGCTCATAGTATGAAAGACTCTCAAGTAACATTGGCTGCTCCTTATAATGTTCCCAATTTAAATTTAATAGAAATTTGAGATGAATATTGGAGAGATCGAAAAAAAATCTGAATGCAACCAAAGGAAAACTCCTTTGACTTTCAACAAGGTCAATCAATAGTTGTTGGAGAGTTGGGAAGTTGGAAAAACCATTCGACTCTTAAGTCACAGCAAATTTCTAGTTCATTGAACATGGAAATGTTGGGATCTAATTGGCTCGCCAAGTTTTTCAGAGTTTCTTTTCAAATTTTCTCAGGTGAATATTCTGTTTTGGCTGTTTCAAACTTTTTAATATTAAGCGGACTCAGGAATTGAACAATATTCAATTGAAAAAAACAAACATTGTGGAACTATCAAATCTGTCTATCAAGGCTGAAGTTAAGAACAGTGGTAAATCCAGTTAAAAACATGGTAAACTGAAAAATAAATACATTTATGACTCACAGTGAAATAGAAGAGAAGGAAAAAGGTGTTCAGAAAACTCCAACAATACACAATACTATACTATGGTGTATTAATAACTTCTAATGAATACTTAAAGAGTATTTGATTCCATTCAGCATAGAAGTTGATGAGGTAGATGATAGTTTCGCAAAATATAGTGAAACTTATCATTCTTCTAACATAAAAGTATTAAGTTGATTTCTCTTCCCTTTATTCGGAGGAAAAATCGAGAAGAAAAAAAATTGATGCCAAACTGATAGACGGAAGAAGAGAAGTTTGGACGATGAAGAATAAGTGAAGTATGGAAAAACGGAGAGTATTGATGAAAGAGAATAAGAATGTGGAAAGTTGAAAGAAAAGGATGAAGGATGAAGATGAGTAGAAAGTTTCCAAAACTGAAACAGATAATAAGAAACCCAGACATGACAAAGTGTCAGGACAAGGCAAGGCTAAATGAGTAGCGCATTCATTCTTCTTTAAACCGATCTCTATACTTCATCCATTTCCATCGTGGGGAAAAACGAATTTTCCAGTGAATGTGATTGAGTGCAGGCTGCATGCTTAAGCTGCCCTCAACCCAGCCACCAACGCTAGATTAGAACAGAAAGCCCAACCAGAACTAACTCGTTGCTACAGTTTCAAACTGAATTTTATCCCTTACCCACTTAAAGTGACAGAGAAAGAACACTCAAAGTGATAAGTGCAGAGAAAAAAGGGGACTAGAGAGAATTCATTATCTAAGTTTGGTAGAGATGGGAAGGAAGAAAATAAGAGAATTAGGAGGAAGCGAGTAAGTGGAATTAGAAAAGTATGTACCAATGAGGAAGTAGAACAGCAAATGAGAAAGATGTTTGACTGTATGTGTGTGTGACAGAAAGATAAAAGAAGTGAAGGGAAATTAAAGAAAATGTTTGGAGGAAAAATTGATAAGTAGGAGAAGAAGAAGAAGAAGAAAAAGAGAAGAACGTAAGTTACGGAAAATGTTAAGTTTCAATCTTTCATCTTTTTGCAAAATTAAGGGAAATGGAAAAAATCTTTTGGAGAGAAAATGAATGAGTAGAAGAGGAAGAAGAAGAAGCAGAAGAAGGAGGAAAAGAAGAAGAAGAAGAGAAGAATGAGAAGAAGAAGAACGTGAGTTTAAGGAAAATGTAAAGATTCATTCTTTGATATATTTTATTGCAAGATTTTATTTGGTTCAATGAAAAGAGGAATTTGAGAAAAAAATTATTAGTAGCAGAAGAAAAAGGTGGAAAATAGGAAAAAAGTGGAGTTACGAGCTCAAATGAAAAAATTTAATTTCTTATTTATTATATTTGAAGATTTGATTCGATGAAATCAATACAGGAGGAGATCTATACAGGATGGGAGTAAAGAGATTGGAAGAACATAGTAATGAATTATGCATCAAGATAAAATAGGACTATTTTCAGTTCAAATGAAAATCGCAAACCCTTTTCAATTATTTTTATTTATGCATAACATGTTTCGTCTAATCAGATTAATGATAAGGGTGCTGCGATTTTTATTTGTAGAAAAGTAGAAAACAATAATAAAGTATCCCTAAGATAAAGGAAATATTGAAAAAGGACTAATAATTTGGATAGATGAAAATGAATGGAAATATATAAGAAGAGGGGGTATCACAGGGAGAAAGAGTAACTCAAAGGAGATGAAGGGAAGGAAAGAGATAGATTTGAGGAGATGGAGAATTCTATGAATAGGAGGAAATGAAAGAAATGAGAGTTAGTTAGTGAAAGTGTGTATGAGATTTAGTTAATACTGTAGTAATGTATTTAAACAAAAGAGGAATCGCAGAGGATAAAATACATGCAAAGGGAACAGAATATATAGAAGGAATCAAGAGAAAAATATAAATGGTAGGATTCTGTGTGCGAGGAATGGAGGCTGAGAGAAGAAAAGAGGGAAATATCAAAGGAGGGAAATGAGAATGAACAGGAAACTCCTTTATATAGTTTATCTAAGCAAAGAAGACATTCTGGCTTGATTTGAAAATGACTCCATCTCGGTCAATATTGATTCAAAAATAAAAAATTTTGTCTAAACTGTAGACAATATTCTGTTCCACAAGTTGAAACTAACTTCATAATATTTGAGCCAATAGTGACCGAGCTGGAGTAATTTCTCCAAAATGTCTTCTCTGCTTGGACAGACCACACAAGGTGGGTAGTTCGTTCCGATTTCAGTATTATCATTCAGTAATTGGATTCAAGTTGCATTGATAAAAGTTCCATCTTCTCAATCTGTTGCGCTCTGATAAATGCAATCAAAGCACTATCCGTACATTATGGCGCCCACCATGTACGGTACTATCAGTACAGTATATGGAGCCCAGACACAGGAACAGAAAGTGTTGATCCAGCAATTTTATTGGTCAAGAGAAGTTGCTAAAAATAGAGAAACATCGCATAGAAAAGTTTCTACTACAGGAAAAATATATAGCATCGCGCATAGAAAAGTTGCTAACAATCAGAAAACATAGTGTTTCGAGTAACATTCTACAACAGGAAAAATAAACCATTGGTCATAGAACATACTCTACAACATTCTATTCAATACGATTTTGGAGAAAATTCAATTCTATTGGTGTTTTTTTTTAACGTATTAGAATTGCATTTTTCTGCTTTTCTGAGCAGATGAATTATGATACTGTAATTACAAAAAACTTGCAATGCTAATAATAATGCAATGCAATGCTAAATAATACTTCTATAAAATTAAATTGATCAAGTTATGCCTTGGATACATCAATCAAATCGACTTGATCAATGAGATTCGTGTGAGAGATGATACGACGCATTTAATTAACATGAAAAACGTCCAAGGTTCATTTCATTTGGTCAATGGTTTGCTAGTGAATTCGACTTCTCAACGTTTGGACCGATTCTACCATTGAATCAAAATGTCTTCTTGGTCAAGGCTACTTGACCCGTGTATCCTTTCTACACCACGAAAGTTGCAAACGGAACGACGGCAGTAGAACATTATTCCACTACTTATGTGGAGAAAAAATCGCATAAAACTGTAACTGAAGGATTGGAGATTTCCTCTGAACGAAATGGAAGGTAACTAAAGCTTGGAGAACATCCAAGTTCATGTTCCTTAAAGTGTTGGCACCTACAAGTTTATATTGTCTTCGTATTTAAGAGCTCTTGATGAGTTTGGAATTTGATGAGAGGTTTCAAGGATTTAAGAAACAGCAAGTGCACAATCTACTTGGAAAAGGTCTTAGCTAAGAGCAGTAAAGAGGCAGATGGCTATATTTCAGTGTTCAAAAGCTCTTGAAGAAGTATTGCAAATGACAGAGATTTGTGGATGAGTCCGGATTAAATCCGATTTTGATGGCTCAACATATAAAAAGAATGTTTACTCATTTCCACAATTTATACTATCCTAGGGTGAACGGCTTCAAACAATCCATGGTGGAGCACCCAACCCCCATCATCATCTAATCTTACAAAATTCACAAGAGACGAGGTTTTTAACTGCGAGGGAGTTATTTAATATTGAATTCTTAGAATATAGAATTCAATCGATCCTGGAATTCTGGAATGAATGAGAATACGAAGCTCTACCAGGGCATAAAGATAGTCGCATCATCCAGCAAATTCCTGTATAATTTTGTAGCATATTTAAGAAAACGCCTTGATCCACAAATACTGATAATGAGGACTGGATGGACATATCAGGGCAAACAGGATAATTGCATTATCGTAATATCGTAATACGTAACACATTCATACGAGATTTTGGAATTTTGGATTCAGAGAAATGCCTTCCACCTAAAAATATTCATTCCCAGAATTCATCAACTGTAATATAATTTCGTAATTTTACAAGCTCTCTTGTCCATAAGGAAGGTAAAATAAATATTTTCAATTGGGAAAAATAATTACGTCTGAAATCAGTGAAGGATGAGTAATCTTGTGATATTCTCATTACTTTTTGTTCATGATGTGTTCAAGGATAAACCCATCCACTATGAAAATACTTCTCGTCAAGTTTGTATGATTTTGAGATATTTCCATGCATAATTCCATTTTTATGATATTTGAATACATGAGAGTCTATATATACTAGAAAAAACATGTTCATTAGTACGGTTACTTCCACCTTTAGAACAGAGGTGCAGTAATTGGATTCTGTGCCTCATATCTGAAGCTGCAAGCTCCAATTTCCTGTCCTGTCTGCAACATTTTTTACTTTTTCTGGCGGATTTAGCGAGATACGCTGGAGATTTCCAGTGAGTTCACAGCCCTCTGGCCACTTTCCACACTCTGCATATCATGCATATTAACAAGTTTGTAGCAACACACGATAAAACATGTTGAACCTTCCATTTTTCTACTTGGTCATCCGTAACTGAAATCGGATGAACTATCACAGAAAAAACACTCCATTCTCTTTTTTTGTATGTGACTCACACTTCATCAACGCCTAACCTCTGTCTCTATTTTTCCATGCCACTCACTCTTATTATCCACACTTTAATCACAATATTCATGGATTTTTCATTTGAATTTCCCGGAAGTTTCTTTGTTGACCGACAAAGAGATTCATTCCAATTAAATCAAAATATTCTTCAAATAATGGAAAAACAAAATAAAAACACAAAATCCTGCCATTTCTGCGATATGACGCATCAATCAGGAGAATTGATATCGATATCCCTCATGTCAAATAAACTTTCATTCAATGCCATATTTTTTTGTTCGTTAGCTTTTTCGCACGAAATGGACGCACGAGCGCAACTGTTAGTCGAAAACGTGGCAATTAGAAACAAACTGTATACAAAAGTTTCAATTTTTATTCATAATGACGAACAGCCAGTAGTAAATTGCTGGAATCTAGAATTGGATGGAGACCAATGAATGAAAAAGCTCCATTGTTTGATCAGAAAAATTCATTGAAATAGTGGAAAGTTCAACAGATTAAATATTTTTCAGAGTCTATGCCATGAAAGTGAGGAATATTTTAGTGAGCATGTTAGGGCGATTATCAAAATTGAACATATAATCTTATTCTTTGGTTTACTGAAGTGTTTTTCAAAGTTAAAATTGTAATGTAAACTTTCATCAATTTTCATTCACTCACTCATTATCACCTTTGCTTAAAATACTTGCTATCAAGTCGCAATTCTAACAATAAATACTTTTACAATATACGGGAATTCATGAAAAAATAAGAAGAATTAATGGGGATGGGATGATGGTTCTGAAATGTTCATCTTTGGGCATATTTTGAACTTATTCCTATTGGCTTTTCTTGCAGATTCCCTATAAAGATTCCCTATACACTCTTGTAGAGAAGACATTCTTTCAAGAGTAGTCAAGAAGAAATTAGACAAAGAACAAAATGTTCAGGAGCATCTGAGAAATTTGAAGGCCTACCGCAGACTTTCTAATCGGAATAAGATTGATTTCAATGATTTATTGACAACAAATGAATGAATCTCATCGATTTTAGTGGTTCGATTATTTATCGATATTTATTTATCGATTATTCGAGTAACATCGCCTCCTCTGAAAAAACAGTTGGTTCAGCTCAGAATTCTCAAAACTTAGAGGCAGTTATGGATTATATTGCTGCCACTGTTCCAATGTCGGAGGTAAAATTTCTATGAAATTTCCGGAAACACCACACCGGACACATTACTCTCCCGGTGTAATCTCGGACAGAAGCGATATCTAGAATAAGGAGAAATGACAGCTGAAAAGAACGCTTTTAAAATCCTATTCAACTTGGCGCGAAACGCAGTAAATCCAATTTGAAAATTCCTTTTCAAAGCTAATCAAGCCGTGGGCGGGAGGAAAGGATTCTGATTGGATCTGAAGAAGCCCGGGAATTGAACACCAATTTGGTGCGTGCAAACACCAATTTCCATGTGTGTGTCACCAGATGCATGTGTGAGGGTGTGGACAGGAAATGCGAGGCTGGTCTCATCGATTTTATTGGTCTAGAATACATTACAACTGGGGCATTCTAAGTTGGAATACATAGGCTACTGTTATGTAGTCCATTAATTGATAAGTAATTGGACTTCGGAGAAAAGAATATTTATTCATTTTTGAGTCTGAAGGGAGAAAAAACAACTTACAGAAATGTCAAACTTAAAACGTCACGAAACACGAAATCCTTAATAATCATATTTCCCTGATTTTATTGATATTAGATTTTGTATGTGAAAAAAATATTATATTCTGTCTCAAATATAGGTTACGTTAATAATTGACATCAAGCATAGTAAAATGAATAGTAAATACTCTGGATATATTTGAGAATTGATTGATAATATTAGTTCATAGCCTAATATAGAAAAAATATCATTGATATTTAAAAGTATATAAAAGTATCATATCATTGATAGATTGATTTATTTATGTGATAACGGTTTAAGTTTTTATTTCAGTGATGAAACTGTCTTGATTTTAATGTGAAAAGACACTGCTCAAGAAAAATATAATAACCAAGTGGAGAGAATCATCGCACATTTTTAATTACATCCTCATACCATCAAGCAATAGAACTAGCAAACCAGGAAATATATAGATAGATATCATAGATGGATAGATATAGCCAGATAAATGACTTCATTTTACACTTTGTAAAAATGTTACAAGAGTTTGTGGGCGAGAAAGATTATTGGGACAGAATTTGAACGCTTTTCTCTTCTTCTATCAACATTTTCTCGTGCTACCAACTTATATTATTCCAATCAGGAATAAACCTGCTTCAACGTATTGTAATATACAACACAAAAGTCAAAAGTTTAAAGCACTAATTATTAAAATCATGTTGAGAAAATTCTACAATCAAGCATTCACTGTGAACTGCAGCTATAAAAAGTTATTTACTTTTTTTACAAGCAATACCTACAGCGCAAATTATTTGCCGTACATGCAGTCCAAATTTACCGATTGATTTCAATGTATCCCCTGAGTGAGATCATCCATTTATTATTTCCGCTCCTCCCTTATTTATTCAACATGCATTCCCCGCAGAATCGCCCATTCTAGAACAGTATTTCACACTGAAAAGTCATAAACGCGCTCGCACTTCTATGTGCGAGGAATGTGTGAGAGATAACCCAGGTTTTCGCCCATTGAGACCCCATAATATCCAACATTCAGAGGCTATCGATTTTCCAAAAAGCCATAACGATACATGGCCAAATTGCAAACGATTGCGCTTCAAGTCTTCAATAACGATGCACTCATAAAGCAGCGTTATAAATGAAACTTTTGCAGCCTATAGCCTGTCCAAGCAAAGAAGACATTCTGGCAAGATGGAAAAATGACTTCAGCTCGGTCAATATAGGTTCAAAATGATAAATTTGGTTTCAAATTTATTGTAGAAAACATTCTGTTATACGATTTGAGACCAAATTTATAATTTTCGAAGCAATATTGATTGAGCTGGCGTCATTTTCCCATCTTGCCAGAATGTCTTCTTTGCTTGGACAGACTCTATAGATGAACAGTGACAGAATTTGATCCATCATTGTTTGCGGAATGAATGAGAGGGAGTAACACTTTGTGATCCATAGCCTACAACATTTTTCGTTGAAAAAATAGTGAAAACGACATCAAAGCATATTTTGCCATGCATAAACTTTTTTTATACACTGCTTTGAAAAATTAAATTACGGCTCAGTGAATGGTGAAAACGTCATAAAGCCGAAAGGTTTTATTATTACAGCCTTTATCATTATCATTGACTTTTTTCCAAATTATAACGAACTTTTTTCCAATATTAACGAATGACATTCAGCACAGAAGCATGAGCATCAATAGTGCAGCAGTGACGAGAATCACTGAGAGGAAATGTCGTGCAACGCAATACAACGTATTTGATTTCATGGATGGTTTGAGAAAGGAAGGTGCTTCTTGGCCCATTGAAAACTGAAAAGAGACTTGTGAAGCGGAATAGATCCTCCGACTAATTGAAACTTATGAACAGTTTTTCACTATGGTCAAATATTTTCCATGGTTCATGTTAGTGTTCCAACAATCTGTTAAGTTCCTATGCGCGATTACAAGAGTTGATAAACTGGGCTAGACTACTCTTTATAGACAGAAATTCAATGTTCTACGTAACTTGTATTATTTTCTATTATAATCCTCAATATTAATAAAAGATATATTAATATACCTTAATACAAGAAATATTCCTAAAGATTTCCAGTTGGCTGAAAAGTGTTTCTTCTAGTTAATTTTATCATCCTCCAACAAACACTATTTGATTTGGAATAGTCTAAATCACAGAAAAAATATATCACAGGAGCAGAATCAATGTCTGCAATCTTCAGAAGAAACATGACAAATATCTTTCATTCCAATAAAAAATCCAGAAATTTTCAATGTTGACCGCGTTAATCATGCATACAGAACTCGAGGTAGAGATGCAGGTCGGTTCCAACTCCCTATTCATCGACTCTCTCTTCTTGAGAAGGGACCATATTACTCGGGATTAAAGCTTTACAATTGTGTTCCAGAGGAGATTAGGATGTGTAGTAGCTTTAAAGTCTTTTCATTGAAGATAACAAAGACATTGGTAAAGGCATGTCCCTATACCATAGAAGAATGCTGTAACGCACTCCCAGGATTTCGATCCTGAATTTTGACATGTTGCATGCCACTTGAGCCTTGCTCAAAATTTGTGGCTTTACGCAACTAAATGAAAATAATAATAATAATAATAATAATAATAATAATAATAATAATACTGCTGTATGTAGCAGTAAGAAGTGCTGACAAAGGATATACTCCACTTAATCTCTCAGTGCAACCTGTTGGCCAACCAGAGACAGACAAACAGCATGAGGAGAGCATCCTTCAACAGTGGAGAGCAAAGCAGCTGCATGGGAGGCATGCTTTTGCACTGGGACAGCCTGGTGTTGATGAGGAGGCTTCAAATGCATGGCTCAGGCACAGAGACTTGTTTGTGGAAACAGAAGGCTTCATGGTAGCTATCCAAGACCAGGTCATAGCTACAAAAAATTATCAAAAATATATAATGAAGCTTCCTGGGATAGATGACTCATGTAGGCGCTGTGGATTGGTGCCTGAAACAATTCAGCACATCATGTCTGCTTGCCAACCAATGGCACCCACAGACTATTTAAGGCGCCACAACTCTGCTGCTGGAGTGTTGCATCAGGATCTGGCATTGAAGTATGGACTTGTGAACCAAAGAGTGCCGTATTACATATATAAGCCAACCCCAGTGTTAGAGAATGAGACGCACAAAATATACTGGGACCGCTCAGTACTGACAGACAGGACAGTTGTACACAATAGGCCAGATATCATCCTCACAAATAAGACTACCAAAGAGACAATTTTGATTGATGTTGGCATACCATGCTGTCACAACTTGGACCAATACTACAATGAAAAAGTGACCAAGTATCTTCCTCTGGTTGCTGAAATCAGGGATATCTGGAAGCAAGATAAAGTGAGAACTGTTCCTGTTATAATTTCCACACTTGGAATAATAACAAAAAAAGTGTCAGCAAATCTTCAGCAACTTGGCATCTCTGAAAGTGCAAAATATGCTATGCAAAAGGCAGTTGTGCTTAGCACGGTATCCATGGTTAGAGCATTTTTTAACATAACAGTTTAAAGACGCAACAAAGTCTTGCCAATGGCCGACTATGTTTGTAAAATAACACTCACTTTTACAGTGATGAATAGAAATGAAGATAATAATAATATTGAAATATCATATAGCTGGTGCCTTATTTGAATTTCTGGACGAGAACTTTCTCATTTGAATTCAGTTTTCAAAATCAGGCTACATTTTTCTCAACCCTTGGTTGCATAGCCTTAATAAAGGAGAACGTGAGCTACAATTTCCGAAAATTCGAATTGCAGAATATAACAATGGTACGAAAAAAGGCTACTGAGAGCACGTTTTGCAGGAATAACGTAACAGATAAATCACAAACACAAAGTTGACAGCAACCCAACTCTTCTGAATGTATCTGTTCAAACCTACAGACCGTAAATGGTTTATTGAATTCTTGTCATACTTTCTCTTTTAAATTCAACCCAATATCTCTTCAAATTGTATGCTACACATAAGTGAATTTATTCGTCAGCTATATATATATAAATATATAGAATCAAATGTAGCATTGATGCTCGTGACGAAAAAATTGTAACATGTTTTCGCTTACAACATCCATTCGAATTTTTCTAATGTTTGTGACACTCTAAAGAAATCAATTTTATTCAAAATGTTTGCTTGTTTATTTATAAAGCTTCAAAAAAGTCTATCTAAATTTTTTATAGAATTTGAATGCAAATTATAATAAAATATAAATTTGAAAAATAATAAAGTGGAAAAAGAAAAAACAGTGCAACACTTGTATTGTTGGAAATTCCGATTCTTAATTTTTTGCTCAATTATTTATTGATAGTTCCTCGTTTCATCGAATTCGAATCTCAGAATTAGGTTCTATTGTGAACGATGATTATTTTGGAATCTCCACAAAACCGTATGAATCGAATAATGTACTGCATCTAGGCGAACAGGGAGCACGATTCAGAACAATTTCATGAATAGGATTATGATTAAATCAGAAGCAGATAAATCACCCAACTTATTTGTCATGAAAATCTCAGCTGAAAATAATAATTCGTACTAGCAACATTCCAACAAGTCCTCCAAATTTACATCAAAGTTTTTAGGCAATAAAGTATTTCATGATAAAAAAGTATTAAAATTGAATTAAAATAATAAATCAGCTTATCCTTTATTAGTACTAGCACATAATAGTGCGGTTGTCAAATTACATTGCTCTACAGGGACTATCAGTCAAACATCTCAATTGCTCAAGTATAGTCTGTCCAAGCTTAGATGGGAAAATGACTCCAGGTCAATATTGGTTTGAAAATTATAAATTTGGTCTCAAAATATAGTTCAATAATGTGCTCTTGCACCTGCGAGGAGAGTTTTCCGATGAAAACGAAAGTTCGTGAAGATTTTTATTCGTGTCTGTACAAACAAATAAGACATTCTGGCAAGATAGGAAAATGACTCCAGGTCGGTCAATGTTGGTCCGAAAATTATACATTCGGCTCTACAATTTGAGACCAATTTATGATTTTTAAGCCAATATTGACCGAGCTGGAGTCATTTTCTTCTATGCTTGGAAAAACTATACAACATACAACTAACCTAGTATATTTTTAAAATCCCCTAATTCACTGAACTGGATAAGACTCCGTATCTAGTAGGCTACTATAAGTTGGCTACATATGAACCTAATATAATTTGGTTGTATCATATGAACCCCCATCAAACTTGCAAAGAAAACCGTCGACGTAATGCCACTGGCGGCTCGTGCCCACGAAACAGGTGAAGTGCTGTTCAGTAAAAGATACGGGCACTTAACCTGTTCCGTGGGTACAAGCCGCCAGTGACGTAAACCGTATTAGAGACATCATTAAAATAGTCTAATGCTCACTTAAATCGCGAAACATCGCATAGCGAGGAGCAGATGGATTCAGTTGCAGATTCCGTTGCGACGCTTTCTTATTAGCGAAATAAATGGAGCCCTAAAACAAAGCCCTAAACTCATTCGGAACGAAGAGCTCGTCAAGAATTTCTGGTGTAATTAAGAACGGTGGGTAAGCGGTAATTATTATTGAGCCGCATCCAGTGGAGTAATCTGACTGTGACCCTAAACCCTGTTCCCCGGGGGGCATTTCGAATTCCAGTCACTGACGGAGTGTACAGTTTGCTTTTCCAAGCAAAGAAGACATTCTGGCAAGATGGGAATATAACTCCAGCTTGTTCAATATTAGTTAAAAAATTATCAATTTGGTTCCAATTTCTAGGAAACATCATAATCTACAATTGGAGACCAAATTCATGATTTTTGAACCAATATTAACCGAGCTGGAGTCATTTTCCCATTTTTCCAAAATGTCTTCTTTGCTTGAACAAACTGTAATCAACTTGAGCAGTTGAAATACTTATTTCTGAACGTATTCCAAGAAAAATTGGACGGTAATCAGTAATCCTCTTTTGACATCATGGTGTCCCCAATTATTTGTTAAAGAAAATTGGTTCTAGTTCGAATAATGTTAACATGAAATGAATTTCAAAAAGCTCCGTTCAAAGTAAAATATTTCTGAGTTAGGTATTGGAAATAGGTATTCAATGGAGGAATTGAACGATGAAATCCAATGCTATTTGATCATTCTCAGTTATGGAGCAATGGATATAACCACTTTGATACAGCCATAAATTAATCTTTGTTGGGAGTTTGTGAAAAATTAATTGTCAATTCACATGTGTAGCAAAGTTTAAAAGTTATAGTTGTCTTGTGAATTATTCTTTCAATATTAGTTTTGAATTTTTCTTGTTCTTAGTTATGATGTATGACGAATGATATTTTGTCATAATATTATGTATGGAGGAAATAAAAATTTCTACTTAAGAATTTTCAAGAATTTTTAGATTGTTTTATAAAATAATAGTTATGGGGGAAAAGAGGTTGTGAATTCCGCATTCAAATGTATAACTATCATAATTATTCAACAAGGTGATGAGACACTAATTTAATACATCATAATTTATTTATGTCAGTATATTATTTTGATTTACTTATGGAAATAATCCATAACCCGATTTGTCAGTATAGTGAGTGCGCACGAAGATTTTGAATTCAAATTATATTTTTTCCAAGATCGTACAAACTTTGAACACTGACAAAGAATCTGATAGAAAATATTTTCTTGGTGAAATTATTATTCTGTATGTAATCATGGGGTTTCACTACTTTTCTCCTTCATTTTCCTTAAACATAACAAGTACTGGCCGATAGGATGATGGAAAAACTTTCATAATATCAGTCAGAAACTCGTGAAGCTTGCATGGAAAAAGTGGAAACATGGCAATTTCTTCCTCAAGAAAGAATATTGTAAAAAAGGGATTGAATATTCAGATAGTGGTTGCACAGGTAGAAGATCGTAAATGCAACCCAGATTATGACCTTGCATGTGAGGACTTCCTTCTTAGAGAGCTAAATCAGCAAAGTTTTCCAGAAAACTTTTTTGTTAAGATATTTCAACTCCAAAAAAATCAATCAGCAAAGCTTACAATATGTACAATTGTCATGACTTTCACAAGATGTGTTTTCACAATCATGTTTTTTAATAAAGTTTTAGTATGAAGTAGTGTTACTCCACCAAGCAAACTTATCATAGCTAATCAGAAATCATTAATCATGAAAATGTCTTCTCTCCCATTTTCCTACATGTTACTCGATAGCTTTAAATGTTATATTTCAATTTCTCAGAAAATATATGAGTGTTCACCATACGGGTCATATGAGTTCTATTCTTCATTTATTT
Source organism: Sogatella furcifera (assembly GCA_017141385.1). Taxonomy (NCBI): domain Eukaryota; kingdom Metazoa; phylum Arthropoda; class Insecta; order Hemiptera; family Delphacidae; genus Sogatella; species Sogatella furcifera. The sequence continues at coordinate 17,392,486 of CM029556.1, forward strand.
ATTTATTCGACAAATCACAATAAAGGGTTCAAACTAATTTCAGCTCAATAAGTATTGAATGTGAACTGTAATTATTATAATTAGATAGGCTTGAGAGAAATTTGCAAGAAGAATCAACCAAGATTGTTATGAATGTATTCTGAAGTACCTGTATTCTGCTGATATGTAGTTCACAGTTATTCACAATTATTGTGAATCATCAATCCTCTATCTAATAGTCCCTTTCTACATTCACATTGACTCTAAATCAAATGTACATCACATTAAGTAAACGATGAATTTGAAAAAATTACATTTCCAGAACGTTCGTGCCATTGCAATACATTTGAAACTAATTCTAAACTATACTGTGGTTTCGACCCAAGGTGAACAGACCTAATAATATACTATCCTAACAGACCTATAATATACTATCCACCTTGGCTCTGACAGATTATCCATGAAATTAAAGAGCAAACACGATCTGGATTCAATGATCCCAAATCATTTCTACGACTGGAATTCCAGCAGACGTTCCATTATTGGATCAGCTTCTTCAAAACTGATCAACCTGCGTTGGAACGAAGGTGAACGTGATTGTATTTCCAATATTAGGACGTCTTCAGACTTTGAACAATCCATCATCATCACAAATAAATCATGACTGGCATATAAGGAGAGTTTTGAAAAGGAATATCCTTATAATGACAGAGTCAGATCTCATATTACCACTGGCGGCTCGTACCCACGAAACAGGTGAAGTGCTGTACAGTAAAAGATACGAGCACTTCACCTGTTTCGTGGGCACGAGCCGTCAGTGATATTACTGAGCATCTTATCCTTTCATTAGAAGTAGAGTCGGATAAAATTTTTTCAATCAAATTATTATGCAAAATAGATAGACTGAAAGTTATCACCAATTCATTAAAATTTGAGACATTGGGTTTGGTGATTACAGCATAACATCATCATCTGTAAAACGGAATACATTGGAATGTATCCTAAAAAATAAATTAAATTTAATCATGGTTACAGATAATCAAATGCTCGGAAAAGTTGGGATTCTAATTGTTTTATCCAATCTCTAAAATTATATTCCATTCCACTTTGTCTTATATTTCAAAAAATTTTGGAACTTATCATAACAATCTTTCACTGCAACTAGTGTCATTGCATCCACCCTGATCACTTTTTTAGGAATATGATTAAGAAAACGATGTTAACTTTTAGAGGTTTGATAAATTATGGATAAATTTAAATAATTATTGACCACGTACACCCCACTTTCACTGGCGTTAGCTCACTCAAGTAAGTGGAAATCAAATGTACCCGGTCAATAATTCTTCGATAAAATATTAACAAAAAATAATACAATATCAGTTCAATAGGCTCTTTTCAAAAAGAACTGGTGTGAAAATCCAAGAAACCGTTTTCTTTATTGGAAAAGTGATTCTGGTCTATAAATAGACAGAGGGATGAATGATAAATGGAAACGTGAAATTCTCATTGAAAAGTCTTCTCGTTCGATTTTTCTTTCTCCTTGCCATCAGTCGTTTTCTAAAGATGCTGGTCATTCCCCTTAAAATGCGGCTCCAAAACTTCCTGCTCCTTTTATATACGGCACAGACGGAATCAAGATTGATTGATGGGGAAATTCTGGTGCTTTTTTCTGCGAGCTTCTACATCCTACTCAATTATTATGACTTCATTCAAAAAGAAAATAGAACTTACTGAACGAGATGAAATTTGTAGCTGGATTCATTCATGTTTGATTCGATTTGATGGAGTCTACTCCATTCATGAAAAATTCAACCGGAATGTGAATTGTTGTTGGAATACTCCATTCATGAGAGGAGTAAACTCAAATATGAATTGTTTATTTATCCACGTTTGATTCAATGCAAATTCACGTTCTGAATCAGGGCTTCAGAAATACGATGTGTCAGTATACAGATATAGTCTGTCCAAACGAAGAAGACATGGGAAAATGACTCTAGCTCGGTCAATATTAGTTCATAAATTATGAATTAAGTCTCAAATTGTAGATCAGAATGTATCCTACAATTGTAAACCAAATTCATAACTTTTGAACAAATATTGACCGATCTGGAGTTATTTTTCCATGTTACCAGAATGTCTTCTCTCCTTGGACAAAATATACATATTCAATGAGTCATGTCTATTGATTTGTGGATCAGAAAGATACACGTTTGTAACATAGCAGTAGCAATTCATTGAAGCAATCTTATTAAAATCATCAAAAATTGTATTTCAATCCTTGAAGGGAAAATATTCAAGGAATTAATCCAAAAAGGAACTAGATAGATTAATATTACATATTATAATTATCGCGGATTCAGACATCAAGAAGCCCAAGGAACATAAAGGGAAGCTTTTCACAGTGTTCTAACACACATACGATGAATAAAATGAAAATTTATTGGTTGAAGAAATAATTTCTAAACAGGAAATTGGAAGTATTCTTCTAGCCAACATCAATTCGAACAGGAATTATGATGGAGGAGTGAAGATACTCGTAGATGAATTAGCGTGCATCAATTCTCACTTTATTCAATACAAAAGTGCTATGGGTCGAGCAAAGAAGGCATTCTGGCAAAAAGGGAAAATGACTCCAGCTCGGCCAATATTGGTCCAAAAATTATAAATTTTGTCTCAAATAGTAGAAAACATACTGCTCTACAAGATGAGTTTTTTATGGTAGAGATGAAACGTCAAATAATATGGTAAAATTTTGAATTTACTAAAGTAACACAAATTTTCACAGCATCAATGAGGAACTGATATCATACGAAGCATTAGAGGGTCGTAGTGAATAGAAAAGGAAGTGATATATCACACATTGTCGAGAAAAAGATAAATGATAGCCCCCATAACTTGGCAAGATGGAATGTCTCATTTAGTTTTTCCTCCTTCCTATGAGCTGCTTCCTTCCCAACTCTTTCCTTATATTCTCTTTCAGAGAATTCTGATGAGATGCCATACCAACTGTCGAGACCTATCATTGCAATGCCGCCATTATTGAGAAGTACCATGATTCATATGAATCTAGATTGCAAATGTCGAGTGATGATAGGAACAAGAATAAATTTATGCCATGTTTACACATTCATGAGCAGCATCATTATTCTGATTCAGTTCCTATTTACTCTTGAGATATGAAGGAATCGGAAACGTGTGTACATGTTCTAAATATAAAAAAATATGATGATCAAGGATGAACAGATTATAATATAATGGAAATCTATTGGGATTAATGATTAAGGAATAAGTAATAAATGGATATTCAAAGATAATGAATAGAAATTATTTTTAAAAAAGTTACTGAGATCTACATTTATTGAAAACTTCTACAAGGACAGTAGCCTCAAGAAAAAGGAATTATAATAACTATCTCTTGGAGAAATAGTGGTGTGTAGTAATGATATGATTCTGGATGAGTAAATCAAATCAAAATCTCGTTTATTCCACAATCAATATAAGTTACAGTACATTAAATAATATTTTATCAACTAATAATACAATCTTATAGATTATTAAAGTAGTAAACTAAATTTTTGTTTCTGATGATTGCAATATTATGAATAATACAGTACTAGATTAAACTTTTATTTACAATTCTGTAATAAAATGAGCCTACATGGACACTATGGCCTGTGCGTAGTCTCGAGTTAGTATATAAAAAAATTGAATCATGGTGTGGAGTGAGAGCAGAGTGAGGAGACGGAAATTCATATAAGCAGAGACAATGTATTATTATAATATTAATAATACATTGTCTCTGATATAAGTTAACAAATACTAGGAGCTGGAGATTGGGAGAAATTTATGAGAACAATACAAAGGGAAAAATCTATTGTCGATCAAGATTCAGTCAGTCATGATGGAACATTTGTGAATAAGGAACTGAGGAAAGAATACTATTGTCAAAATATTGAAAGTGAGTACGGTATTATAGTCATTTAGTGCTGAAATCAGCGAAACCGTCCGGTTAGGCGGTGCCGCCACCAGTCACAACCAGAGACCCTCTTCTTCACTTATTTCAATCAACCATTTCTTTAATCTTTTTTTAAAAATATTATATATACAGAGTGGCGCAAATAGAATAGTCGGATTTGAACTGCGTAGTTGTAGAAGAGTGAGTGGGGGGTTGACGTTCAACGGCCGTCAGTACGTCGGCCATAGCATCCAGTTTGTCCTGAAATGGCGCAGTGGACGGTTGAGCATCGTGTTTTTGCTGTGGAACAGTTTTTTTAGAAACAACGACTCATCCATCACAGTGCAGCGGCTGTTTCGCTGAAAATCCATTTTATCTGAAATCTAAAGTGTATGTACGCAAACCCCAAAACCTGATTGAACTAAAGGAAGCCATTCGCGAGGAAATTTCACTGATTAAAGATGAAACCATCGTGAAGGTGACGGAGAACCTTAAAGAAAGGCTCCTGATCTGTTTGAATGAAGATGGACAACATCTCAATGAAGTTATTTTTCGTGCATAAACTTTGGTTAGTAACACAGTACACTACTTATTTTCTGAAACTGTAGAAGTAAACAAAGTCAAATATGTGTACTAGGTAATGATTATGTTGAAAAACAATAAAGTTATATTCATTTAAAATGTGACCATTTTTTTTTTTGCGCCACTCCGTAGATATAATGATTCAAGTTCATTTTGTCGAGAGAAGAAATAATAATTCATCTGGAAAATCTGGAATTCCAGAGAACGTAGTTAAGGAATTACAACAAGTTATCACAAATCAAAATCACAATTCAAACATCTAATCATTAGCACTTCAGCTACATAAAAGTTGTACAATATTTTCAAGATGATACCAAATTTATCACAGTTGAATCTCTGAAAAATTACTAATTGTACAATATTTTCAAGAGTACAACCACATAAAACCTAATAATTTTCGAATTTCCAACATGAATGGTCATTCAGATACACATATCTGGGCTTCCGACACACATATGACTTAAATTTTTACAATGGCTCCTAAATCAAACGAGCGTAATGGGGAGCAGCAGACACAGAATTGTTTGTTTCAGCAATTTCCAGACTTCTCATTTTTCCTGAAAGTGCTCAAAATGCTCAAGCACCGAGAAGACAGAGACAGAGTATACTTGGACCCACAATAACGATAGTATGTACTGATTCTACAGTATAATCTGATTCTATAGGATGATTCAAAAAGAGCACCGGGTTTAATAAATTGAATAAGGAGGTTTATGTAAACGAAAATTTCAAATTTAATACATCGAAATATTAATCTAACTTCCGGATTCATGAATGAAGAATGGTGGCTCCTCTACTGCGCTGGCACGCCTCAACACTGTCCATGTAATTAACTATTACTGCACAAAAAGCTTCTACTTCCAATTCATCCATAAATCGTCGAATTTTCTCCGTCAGGTCATTGATGTCTCGAGGTTTATTAACATGCATCAATGACTTGAGATGACCCAAAAAATTAAAGTAACAAGGCGTCAACTCACACGACCTTGGTGGCTAATTCAACGGGTTAACGGCAAAATGGAAGTTGAAACTTGTGGACACAGTTGATGCGTGACATCGCAGTAGAGAAGGCCATATTATGATTGATATAATTTTCATACATGGAATCGGGAAGTGAGATGAATATTTTGATGTATTTATTTTCAAGTTTTCGTTGAATTGAACCCACTTATTTGATATTGGCCTATTTCAAATACTCTTTTTGAATTACCCTATGTTTTATAATCTGATTCTGATTATACAGTCTCTATAGAATGAACTGTACCAACAATGACTATAAAAAATACAGTATTTCTGCGGTTCAATCAGAAATAAGCTGCTAATTTCTTGATTATTGGAACTTTAGAGCTGCTATCGAAATCGAAGTTTCCAATAAAGACGAATCCAGAGGTGTTGATCAGTGTCCAGTCACAGCAGGTAGCCTACCTCCATCATTGCTTTCCTCTACTCCATGCTAATTTGAACTTTCCGCATGGTCGCGCTGATTTCTCAAAGAGCTGCAAAATGCGAGTTGGGCGAGTCATCAGCTGGCTTCAATTTGTGGCATCTGTCTTTGACTGCCAAAGGACCAACCAGCCAATAAGGGCATTCCCTTCCTGATGAGGAAAGGCTCTCTCTCATTCCAACTCAACTTTCTTTATAACAGGGAATGAGTGAAATGATCCGGAAATTCGTTTAGTTTTGCTTGACAAATATTATAAAGGTCGTCTCAGGCCCTACTACCGTCTTCAACTGTGAAGCTAGCTGCACTCTAATTATTGAAGTTCACAATAGATGTCTTCATGTCTACTGCTTCATATTGCAATGAATAAAATAGAAATACTGTTATGATTTCTCCACAAATATTATGTTATTCACTGTAACTTTAGTTACCGAAACTCTAAAATTTTACGATAGATGAGTTCTACTTCAAAAACACATATTTGAATCATAATATTGAAATTTCGTTGTGGCTTCTTAACAAAATAATATTTGTCATGTTATTTACTCTAATGATGATTGCTTACGATAGATGAGTTCTCTTTGTATTGAATTGAGTGAAAATAAAATTATCAGTGGTTTCTTGAAAAATAGTAGAAAGATCGTGGCAGACCTTAACGTGTTGGATTGTAGATTAACTGACTCTGTAATATTGCTTTGGGGTCGTAGTACGGTGGATGAGTTTTGATGCATATCAGAATGAGTGGAATGATTTGGGAATTCCTTTGGTTTTGTTCGACAACTATTTTAGAGATCGTGTCAGAACCAAAGGTCTTGAAACTTCAGCGTTAGCGACTCTTCAATATTGCATTGAATATATTAAATGAATGTGTCTCACTTTATATTGCTGAAGATTAGCAATTATCACATTTTGAGCCAAAGCCACACCATTCCTGCTCTACAACATTGAAGATATTGGAAATAATGTTCGTATTCTTCCGGTTGTCACATTAACAACAATGAAAGTGAAACTTATTTTTATTGATACTGCACCATGTAACTTATCTGAAAGAATGAACTTCCGATAAATTGCATCATAATGAATTAATTTAAGTAGAGGACTGACATTGATATTTATAATTCACATAATGAATATTTCAAGAAATACCAACATCATTTGAGTGGTATTCATTGATAAATATTACATTATTGAAGTACTAAGCTGACAGCAATCAAAGCAATTCCCACACAAAAACATACAATCTAATGGAACTGATGACTAAAGCCATTTAGTGCAACTCCGTTGAGCAAGTTTTGTGTAACTCCGTTGCACAGTGAATAGATAATTACTTTCGGTGTAAACTCAGCCTCAACATTGTACGGCTGAGTCAATCAATCAAAATTCTAGTTGCGGAAATTGAACCCATCTACCTAAACATCATCAGCTCCTATTAAACGAGCCGTCCGTCCCTTCATGATAAAGCTTGATGCGATTAGACTTGATGAATCTGAAGGTTTACTCATATAACTCTAACTAGAGCCGTAGACATAGTACTGTTACTTAGTCTACGCCAAAGCCCATTGTTATGAGTTCTTTAAGTTTTTCTGAACCCTAGAGTGAAGTAACAGGTGAATAATTATTATTGGGGTATCTATTGAAAGCATCAAATTGTATATTGGGAATTATCATTGAATGATCTATTTATTGTCATTGATCCATTTAAACACTTGATAATTACCATACACTAATTGAGTTTGTCATTGATGAACAAACATTATTTATTGAGGGTTGAACGCATTGGGTTCATCACAAATTGCCATTGCATGATGTTTGTGTTGTCATTGAACTCATTGAGCACGTTACCAAGCTTTAATTGCGTTTGTCATTGGTCATGGAAGAGGTTCAAACATTACTCATGCGAAATGAGGAATACGATCTCAAATACTCAAGTATACTAATTTGTCTCTCCTAGAACATTATAATAATAATTAATGCGAATCTCCAATTATCGCAACATGAATAGAACAAAGGACTTCTGCTACTGCAAACATTGAATAATGCACTGAATAGCAGGCGAGATAAGTTGAATGAATTGATAATGCTCCAGTAGTGGTTTACTGAACTATCTAATAGTTCTTCTACCTCCTGGAACTAGAACAGTTATTGTTACATTTGAACTAGAGTTATTGGATCTTTGTGAACTTTTAATACTGGTAGAATTGATGGTGATATTGTAACTTATAACTTTTAATAGGCCTACTTTTATTTCTCCACATATTCGTGTATTTCAATTTTCATTAAAATTAGTTCCTTGTTTTCAATATTACAAATATTTAGTAGAGGCTTAAATGAGGTAAAAATTGAAAATGAAATAGGAATCACTCCAGGATATTGCGTTATAATATTGATATTGATATAGTGAAATAGGAATAATTTATTCATAGAATCCAGAAAAATCATTGGAAGCATTACAATAACTGAGATATAACAAGTACTTAGGGTCCACTGTCAGTTCGGAATGTGGCAGTCAAAAACTGTAAAAAAACTGATTGGGAAATCGGCAGTCCAAAATAGCTTTAAAGCGATCGTTATGAAGTATTATTCTCTAATCATCCTAAACCGATCGTTGAACGAGCAGTTGTGGCGATCGAAGCTTGGAATAATAGATTTCTCTGTATTATAATACTTTACTCTATATACTTTGATCGAAGTATCAGTGGATAATAATAGTAATAATAGTGGATGTGGACCCTTCATAATCATTCTATTGGATGCAATATGATTTTTTCATCAGTTTTTTCACGTGATTAATTGGATTCTACGCCATCACGAGCATTTTCATCAAAATAGACACCTTCTGTTGAAACTACGTACGGTATGTGCAAGCAGTAAATATAGAGAGATCACCTTAATATTCTCTCTATATTCATTGATGAAGGTAGAATAACGGTCATATTCCATCATTTTCAGCAAACTAGAACATGATGCCCTATTTTCCGTCAGGCCAGAGGAAACGTCGGACATGAAATAAAGCACCAACAACCATCAGAACACCGCTGATGAAGAGTGAAAAATCTCTTAATCAAGTTCATTGCGGAAAAGCCACGTTCACACCCGACACTCAATGCTCAAATGCTGTTTTGGACTGGTGGAAGGGCTTTAAAACATTGATGGCTGTTCAATTATTGTTTGAATGCTGTTTCCAGACTCTCTTATACAGCACCTCAGTACTCAGAACTCTCCAAAGCTGTTCCATCAAATCACAAGAATTATGTGAAGTTTTATCACTGGCGGCTCGTGCCCACGAATCAGGTGAAGTGCTGTACAGTAAAAGATACGGACACTTCACCTGTTTCGTGAGTACAAGCCGCCAGTGAGTTTTATTCCATCTCTATGAAATTTTAAAAAACAAACTCTCTGAAAACATCTCCACACGGTGTTCCTGGAATAGACCGACAAACTCCGTGAGGTGTTTCCTTGCATAAAAAAAAAAATTAGTAAACATGTATCCTAAAATGCTTTGTTACCTAGATAATGAAGGCGAAAGATTTCACGTTTCTCTTCAAATTAACAATTTCATAGTTTTGTGGCTGCCCCATGAGAGGATTTGAGTGATTAAAATACCAGCCAGCAATAAGATGTACTAATTTCATATCTTTGACGTTGAAAAACTCATAAATGGTATCATCAAGAGTTTTTTCCCATTTCCCCATCTGCTCATGAGTATTCAAATTTTTCGATGGAAAACAGATTTGAGTTAAAGGGCTACTGGATCAATAAAACTGCTACAGGGAGCAGTTCCCAGTTATCATTTTACTTGGAGTGACATTTCGGAGATGATTTACAGAATTAAGTCGCTTGGAACGACTTCAATACAGGTTTACTTTCAACAAAACTCATACGATATTCCCTTATCATCACAGGTTGCGATGTTATCTTGAAAGAGCGGCAGTCATGCCTGAATCCCCAGGAGATAGCTCTACCTCGCTCTCGCCAAATCGTTTCCAGTCAAAACGCGAAATCTCTCTGATTTCCCACTCAGTATCAACTACTGGAAAGTTATTGTTGCATGATATTGGCGGCATAGCAATCTTTGATGTCTTCTGACTTGTAAATGTTCATACATATGCGATCCTGCGGAAACCTCATATTACTTTCATGAGATTTACTCAGCTATTTCCTCAAGAGAAGCAGTAGAATCACCATGTTGAAAGGGGTTGATTGATTGCATTTGGTTAACTTTGGATCAGAATACCATTACTGCTCCATTACATAACTGATAATTTTACTTCTAAGTACGAATTCAAAGCGAACACACCTGAAATATTCAAGGTACGTTTCAAAGCAGAGACATCAGCGAGAGCTCTTCATGTAGCATGCTTATTAGATGATGTCTTTGAGGGGCTTAATTTATCAAATCAATTAAGCGAATACAGTGATTGTATCACTATAGGTGCCAAGTATTTCTGCAATATATTCACTTTAAAGAATTGATTAATTTCGCCGATGACGATTCGATTATCAATGGAATAAGATATGGACAATCAAACTACGTCTCGAATAAATTAATTATCTTCTGATACGTAACCTATGAGTATATTCTGTCCAAGCAAAGAAGACATTCTGGCAAGATGGGAAAATGACTCCTGCTCGGTCAATAATGGTTCAAAAATTGTGAATTTGATCTCAAATTAAAGAGCAGAATGTTTACTACAATTTGAGACCATATTTTTAATTTTCGAAACAATATTGACCGAGCTGGAGTCATTTTACCCTCTTGACAGAATGTCTTCATTGGTTGGACAGACTATAGCCAACAAACTCGATCATCCATCTCATGTTGTATAATACATGTATACTCTTCATGGAATTCCGTTGACGGTGTTTTCTCTTGAATTAGGTTTCCATTAAAAATTTCCAGTAGGGCTTTACCAAAAATTGTAATCCTATTTGAAGGCCTTTATCACTTCATCCCTGTAGGCCTCCTTTTCACAAAGTTCTTGATACAATCGATCACTTCAACGCATAGAATGTCAAACATGAGCATTTTCATTTTGATGGAGTAGATAGAAAGACATCTACTACCAAATTCAAGCCAAACCCTGACACAGTAAAGACGAACGTGAGAAACTTTTTGACCTTCTAGAGGAGCATTGAGAGAGAAAGGAAGAAGAAGAAGGAGAGGATTGATAGAGATGAGAGTGAGAAAGAGGCAAAAAATAAGAAAGAAAGATAGTGTGAGAGAGAGAGAAAGAGTGAATAGCTGAAAAGAGATGAAAACTGTAACTAAGTTTGTAGTCTGCTTTTCGGGTTAGATAGCACAAGTTCAGTCTTCAATAATTCAGTATCGGCCCTGTTGTCAGCGCATGTGAATTTTCCAAGCCTGTGAAAGTCACATTGTCATCAGCTCAGAATCTATTCTTTGTTGGAAAAGTGATCCAGCAGCTTCATTGTGCCATAAAACGTTGAATACTTTTATGCCGAACTATTTCTCCTCGAGGCATCGCTCTTTCCAAGTAGAAAAGTAAACAGAAGCTGTGATTTTCTCGGGGCATTCATATCGGGCGTGGAAAATCTATGTACTTTGAAAGGGTGAAATATTGTGAAGTATTGAATTTGCGAATAAGAAAAACCAAGCTGTATGGGATGTGATATTTCTAGGAAAACTTATTGATATAGGCGTAAGAAATGAAACAATTAAAATATTATTAATTGATTATTCAGAGATTTCTTGGAATATTTAAAACTGAATTCTGGTTTCGGACGATTTAGCTTGAAAAATAATATTGTTTACTTTCATACTGTATTTTGAAGTGCACTGAACATAAGTTGTAATATTTGAATTCGGCTTGGAAAGAGTTTTGATCACGACCTGTAGCAGCACCTCCACAAAAATCAAAGATGAAATGAATAATGGAAATAGAGAATTGAAAGAATATTTTAGAAAATGATTCTGATAGTGGGTTAGTGATGATAAATATAACTCATAATTGATTTCTCATGTTTCTAATTATTTATGATTTATTTTATTTCATAATGATAATCAATTTCCGTAATCACATCCCCTACACTATCAAAAACCTGTACTAATAATTATGAAATGAAAATCAATGATATTCTCAATTCTACCGTTCAATATAAACCTTACTAGCCGGCAGGCTCGCTTCGCTCGCCTTCTCCGCCTAGCCAGGGGGCGAAGCCCCCTGGTCCCTGGACCCCCGAGAGTATCAGCAGTGACAGTGAGGCAAACAGGCTCGCTTCGCTCGCCTGCATGACCTCTGTCAGTGTAAGCTGAGATAAACAGGCTCGCTTCGTTCGCCTGCGAATTCCGTTCAGAAGAGATTCAAAACTTATTGAACACAGCATTTCTAGACCTAATCTGGACCTGTTCACCAAATTTCGACATTTTCTACCAATTTATTCTCGAAAAATCCAAGAAAAACTCTGAAAATTCCGAAAAATAGTGAACCGCTGATATTGAGCGTAACCTTGGGAACTATATCGGACATAGTTTGAAACTTGATTCAATGTCTTCCAAATTAGTTTATCTTTAATCTCGCTGAACTATTGAATTTACAGTAAGGATTGGTCGTATCAAGGCGAAAGATATGCAACCCGCAATACATCTACAATTTTGAAAACCTAATTACATGCCTAATCTTGAACAGAATTTAAAAATATCGTAACACAACATTTCTAGACCTTATCTGAACCTACCTACCAAATATCAACATTTTCTACCGATTGGTTCTCGAAAAAATTGAGAAAACGCCGAAAAACTATGGAAAAACTTTAATATTTGGCGTATCCTTGAAAAGTTTCTGAAATCCGTTCTTAGCGGGCGTCTTAACGTCCAACTGAACATGCCTGCCAAATTTGAACGCGTTTAGTTCAGTGGATTTTTAGTTCTGGTGATGAATCAGTCAGTCAGTCAGTCAGTGCCATTTCGCTTTTATAGATATAGATTATTTATATCTCTTTGATTTCATATCGATTCATTCTCCCAGACTTTAAAAATTTCAGAGAATCAAGGAATTTCAGATTTCGAATGTTTTAATTCAAATAGAACAAAACTAAATCAATGAAGTTTTTAGATTAAGCTATGAAAAATGACATTGAATCGATAAACTTTGAGGCATCATAACATTTCTGGAACCTTCCTAAATCATTTACATTGAACAAAGGTGATAATAATGCAACTAAGATTATAACAAAAACGCTATAAAATGGATTGATGTGAATCATCTAAAATTATGATTTAACAGCGTTGTACAGCATATAACAATGAACAAAGAAGTTCCAAATAGATTTCTCCAGCTTCAGCAAACTTTATAGTTAACCAATCGGATTAATGAAAATCAGTGGTGAATGTTATCTCTGGTTTTCAGTTTATGAAGGAAATTTACTACCTATGAGATCCAGTTAACGTCGAGTCTTATCTTACAAACTGAAGCTGATGGGCTACTACCGCACCTATTTTTCCATCAGAAACAAAAGCCAAATTTGACATGACAGCGAAACTAAGAGAAGCTTCAACTTTGTCATGTCCCAACATTTCCCAACATGATATGGTTGGGAAAAATGTAATAAAAGAGATTCATAGCTGCAATAACTTCCCTCGAGTTCAGGGAGCAGTTCTTATATTCATCAGGCATCATAAGAAATAGAGATCTCGATCATTAGATTATGATGGTCAGAGTTATTAAATGAGTTATGAGAGATTTTTCATTAGGATCCAATTTTTAAATTATTAGAACCATTTTTCAATGCAAGTTTTTGATAAGATTCACTTGAATTTCGGGCATAAAACAAAATGTAATCGATGTATCTTATGAGCGATTCAATTGCTTGGAAAAACGAGATAATGTACATTACTCATGGTTCTAGATAAAATATAATTTGTTCAAATTCGCTGTTCATTGAAAATGGACGGGCATTAAACATGATACATGATTCCTTGGAATCAATATACAGGTAGGCCTACTCCAATACGATATTCATTGTAATTGCTCAAACTTTCTGGTATATTATGACCAAACAAAGAAGAGCCTCTGGCAAGATGGGAGAAAGACTCAAGCTTAGTCAATATTGGTTCAAAAATAATAAATTTGAGATCAAATTGTAGGAAATAATTTGATCTACTTTCAATAACACATTCATAATTGTTGGAAAAAAAATTGACCAAGCTGGAGTCATTTTCCCATCTTGCCAGAGGCTTTTCTTTGCTTGGACAGACTATACACGAAATTCGATAGGCTATTCATTATTGAATCATATTACATCAGATAAATTTTTATTAATTTTTTTCCAGTTTTCTCAGCAACGATACATCTCGTTTTTCAGTAATTTTTCTGTTTCAATGCTCCTCAACATGATTTGAAAAAGTTATTTATCAGTGAATATCTAGTACAAGGTTTCAATACAAGTTGAAATAAACACACAGATTTTGTGTTTATTTGTGTAAAATCTGTGTGTTTATTTCATCATGGAACGTTTCTACAATATCGACCACAACTCAGTTGAGTTTCAATACAATATTCTTCATTCTCTCTACTTGAAAATAATCATTTTGTATGGAGTATAAAACTACAACAAGAATATTCTAGTCATAATTTTAGAAAAGGAACAATATCCTAGGACCCCTCAAATTATTATTATCATTCACAATAATAACTCTATTGTGCTCCCCAACATTTGAGCAAGATATTCTGTGAATAATCTAGTGGAGGGATTATGTACAAAGAATAATATTCTTCATTCTAATTCTATATGAAGAATAAAAATGGAACTCTGGTCATAATTTGAGAGAAGGAATATATCCTGGGATCTCTTGAATTGTTATTATTCATTATTAACATATTATGCTCCTCGACATAATTTTGACAAGATATTATCTTTGAATACAAAAAATAATATTCTTAATTCTATTTACTCCATTCCAATTGATCTGTAACAAGTGTATTCTAGTCACAGTTTTAGAAAAGGACCAAATTATCCTATGACCCCTCCAATCCTCGTATTGAGTGATAAATCCAGCGATCTCTCAGGCAGACTCTCACGCCCCTCCATATGTTTCAACCCTTGATTCTGTCCACTTCATCCCTCCCATTAGCCCATCTTACCACCCTGTGACAATAATTAATGCCTCACTTTCTGTCACACCTAACAACGTACCACCATAACAATGTTAGCCTGTTCCCGGTAATGTTTGTGTTTTGTTCATGTAGCTAGGTTGAGAGTTGTTCAGGCTGTGATTGAGGAGATCAAAATGTCAGCTGCACTTCTTAACCTCTGCTCTGTTCTGATCAATGATCATCATTCCATCACCCAAACGCATCAGTCCACTCCCATCAGAGTATATACCCCAGTACATTGTAACGTGCAAAGCAGTAATTAAAAAGATGAATAATAGACAACCTATATTTTCTTATCAGGGCAAGCTTAAATTACTGAATTTGCATCCCATAATACAAAATAACAGTTTACAAGACTAGTACAACGATGTCAACGACTCACTCATTGACAATTCAACTGTTAAGGTTCACAACCTTCAACAGAAAACTACAAATATCCATACTCTAAACTTCAAGACAGCTGCTGTGTTACTTGAATTTAGAATCAAATGGACTTCGAATGTTCTACTGAGACTACACATGACATGTCCAGATAGCAACAAACTTCAACACACACAAAAAAACTACATACTCTAGTCTCATCACTATATACCCAAGAAAAGATTGCTATTCGAGAATTATTTTCTAAGTCCCCATAAACCTTGAAAATAATTTTAGAAATTATACTATTGCACAGAATCTATACTCATTATTTTTACTTTAAAAGAAATGAGATAGAAAATACTAAGTAGGTGATAACTTTATTACTGACTACTCATTAATAACTTGATAATTGAGAATAAAACAGCATAATAATGCATCAAAAATTACTGTTCTGTATACTGAATAAAAATTTGAGAAGCCAGAATTTGAGTAAAAGGCAAAATTAAATCTTTAAGCACAAGTTACTACAATTGAATAATAAATTATTAAGAAGTTGTTGATCAAAATTACTTTATCTTTCAGGTTAAATTATTATTTTTTCATAAACAGTACTTCAAAATATTTCATCCCTCAAATATTTCAATCCCTCAAGTTTCAAGCTCAAATAATAAACATTCTTTTGAGAGATAATTCGGATTGAATTTAGTATTGGAGAACAAATTGACATCAAAATTATTTACTACTTCCTTTTTTATATCCCAGTAATTCACTACTTTGCTATCAGAAGCCATGGTACATTTGATTAATTCCATTAAATATTCAATATTTGATAATCCAATAATAATTCATAATTTCAAGATCAGAAGTTATACTACGTTTAGGTGATGCCATTTAACTTGACTACTGAGACAAGAAAAAAATATTGTAGATGCAAAATATTTGTAGTTAATAGTTTGTACTTCCAAAAAAATTTAGATTTTTATAATTTCCATAATAACCCTCCCTGTCCGCAATCCAAAAGATGAGTGCAAAACGTTATCTGGATTATTTAAAGAGTTAGGCGCAGTTGTAACGTTGGCAGTGGTGGGAAGAAACTTTAAATTAAATTATTTGATCCTTGTATAGATTTATACCTGACCTTATATTATTTCAGATGGGCAATAAGAAGATATCAAAACTTAAAATATTTATAGGTTAATATAATAAATTCCGAAATCATCAAAATTACGCACCCGACATAATACAAGGGGATCGTGAATGTAAGAGAATTCAAAATCAAACCACCACGAAAGAAATGGATCTCATCTTTAGAATTGTGACAGAGGTGATTATAAATTAATAACGAAAAGTTATAGTAGCGACATCCCTTGGTTTATTTCTAAAATCCAGAATAAATAAAATCAAAAGATAATAGTAATTGGCTACCGGAAATACAAATTACATTATTTTCAGAAATATGGGTTACAATCGGTTACTTAAATTCTTAAATATGTTAGTATACATAAATACCTGGTGTGATGAGGGCCCCCCATAAACTTTCACACTATGTATCACTATTGCCTTTCAATTGCACTTCACTTGGTTGATAAAATATTGGTTTCGATGGAAATTTGAATCTGATCCTTCTGAGGTTTTTCTTTGTAATCCTGATGTGCAGAAGTCCGGGTTTCCTTGGGGTTTTTAACGAGATACCCTCGGTCCATCTGCGAAGTCCATGCTACAGTATTGGTTTACTGGTTAATTTCAGCGAGGTGGATACATCCAGGTTGATACATCGAGGTTGATACATCGAGGTTGATACATCGAAGTTGATACATCGACCGCTGAATAGAAATAAATACAAAATACTTATTGTAAAGATACAGTATTGATTTGTGAAACAGCATTTAAGTGAATAAATGTTACAAACAAGTTGAGTTATCGAAAATTCAATTTTTTAATGAAGAGAAGCTTCTTATAATTTTTTTAAATGAAAAGGATAATAAAGCATCTTTAGAAAATTTAACAAATTTAAGAGAAAAAGGTACCAAGAGTTTATAATGAAAAGAAAAGATTATTTCAAAACTTTAGAATATCCAAAAGAAGATCATATTAATTTAATTTTACAATGAAATTTAGTAAACCAAGTTAATAACAAGGAATATGTCTTTACCTGATACAGCGGATTTGGAGATTGGTAAAATTTGAGAGAAGAATCCAATAACTTAGTAAATTCACATATCAATCAAAAATTAAAATAAAAAAAATCAGGATGAAGCTACTATGTAAAAGAATGAGAATTTAATTAATGTGACTACATCCTGTACTTCAAAGAACTTTCAACAAATCTTATAGAAGAAAGAAAATGTCAATCTGAACTGGTTGGGAGCTGGATTCGAAGTGAATTGAAATTAGGTACAAGACTCCTAAGCAACTGTCGATCAAGCAGAATTTTGTTCAATAAAGAGAGCGACCGAGCAACATACAAAGTAATGAAAAAGGAGGAAAAATATAGAGAGAAATCTACTAAAAGAATAAGCTTGTAATTGCAAGAACAATGATAAAGTTGTTTTTCAAGTAATTCGAAAAACAATTTTATCAAGTAATGGAAAATTTATTAAACGTTTTTGGTTAAAAAACAAGATAAATGAATCATGATATTTCATACCGTTACAACATATTGTCGAGCTAGCTATCCGTAAAGGTGTCGTTATTAACAAAAGTGTCTTTAAGTCCCTCAATTCCCATCATAGATAATCAAGCTACCGTTTTTGTTTAGACTGACAACTATGGTTATTTTCAATCAATAGGCGATCATATAGTAGACAGTGGATGAGAACATGTAGGCTATGAGTTTGAGTGTTCAAGTTGGAGCTGTGATAATCGATAATAGCTTTGATACTAGATAAACGATCTTAGCATCGATAAGGCCGGTGTGACACGATAATAGTTCTATGATCGTATCTGATCATATGGAAAGAGATGAAAATATGATTTAGTATTTTCATATCTTTCCATATGATCAGATTTGATCATAGAACTATTATCGTGTAGTAACGGCCTAAGACAAGCGGTCCAAGCAGAGAGTAACGCTATCCTTATATCCGCTGCACAATACAATAGGCTACAACAGATAGAAGCAGAGCCTCTCTACTAAAGATCCTACTCTCTAATAGGATCACTTCTTTTACCGATGGATCGTTTCTCACAGCTCCGACATGAACGCACCCTTCTCATAGAATGTTATCAAGAGTGTCTTATTCTTCGTGTTAGTATCTAGCCTCTGTTTTCCTAATTTGAAGCTTCATTTACACTATGGTGAGGTAGGCTATATGCTAACCGACTCCACCCACTCTCTAACGATCACTCTATTTATTCAATAGAACAGACCACGGTTACTATAAAATGAACCTTGAGAACAGACACCCACCATCCAGGCAAAGCGCTTCCCCTGCGATTCATTCATACCAATATTTTGTATGTTTTGTAATCCACCTACATCATTCGTGCACTCTGATTGGCTTAGTGCAATAATTGCGCTTGACTCGAACAAATTCATCACAAACAAAACCAACGTGATGCTTCGATAGGATAACTGATTGGTAATTTCAGTGTGAGTCGGGTATTCGACGTAATTCAAAAACCAATCAATGCGTAAATTGTTTTTGAAGCGAATGAGTCGTTGCACAAATACAGTAGTTCTCTCTTTCAATTTCTCCTATGGCAAACACTTGATCACGCCTATTTATTACTGTGATTTCTGGTATAGGACTGAAATTCTCATTATTCTCAAACGTAGAAATTCCCTTTGTCTCGAACGTACAAATTCTCATTAGTCTCAAACGTAGAAATTCCTGTTAGTCTCAAACTACCTGCGACTTTTTCTCTACAAGTTCCCCAATCGATTGATGTCCTTACTAATATTACGTACGACAGTAGGTCAAAAACACGCTCACTATACGCTTTATCAATGTAAGTTCCGACTTAGAATAACACATCTAAGCTGAAGAATACAATGTATTAACAGTCGGAAGTTACATGAAATGAAGTATAAACATACTTTATTGGAAAACGTAGCAGCCAATAGCAAAATGATCCTGTTCATTCTACAAACAATGAAAACATCATTACTTCATCAGTCAACGTGAAGCCAGAGGAAATAAATGAAAGCTCTCTTCTATACTTTCCCCATGCAGCAGAGGATTTGGTGAGACATTTCTAAGAAACGTGAACTGTTTTCTCTAGAAAATACAGCTCGATAATCCATCTCTTAGAATTTATCAGCTTCTGCGTTCCCATTTGTGAAATATGAGAGTAGCGCCATAGTACGGTACTCTATGGTGGGATAAAGATAGAAAAAGCTTCGCTAGAAAAATTGGAGGAGATTTGTTGAGCTTTGCAGAAGGTGAAAATATGTCAGAGGTCATAATCCGATACTCACTATTGTTGGAAAGATAAAGTGAACAGAGTAAAGTTTGCAAACTTTGATGTTAGAATTAGGTTGAATGGCAAGGGAGAACTACTAAGGGACATCGATTCTCTATCGATCAGTCATCAGATTGGTTACCAGAGTAATATCCATTTTCTGGAAACTAGTGGAGGCATCGATCTCTGGAAGTTGAGTATTAATAGAAATAACTTGGGTGAGAGATAATTTGAAAGACATAATTAGATATAAACATGATAGGAAAAAAGCATAAAATTCCAACAAAATGAGAAGAAAGCATAAAATTCATTATTGACGAAATTTTCCACGTTGTGTTTTCGTTCAACTGAAAATCATTATTTTAACAAAGAGAATTTTTCACGTTTTGTTTTTGCTCAACTAAAAATCATTATTATAACAAAGAGAATTCTTCACGTTTTGTTTTTGCTCAACTAAAAATCATTATTTCAACAAAGAAAATGATATTTTTCACAAAAAATAATACCTATAGAGTTGATAAAAAAATTAAAAAAAGTTAATTATTGACTATATTTTGAGTCACTGAGACCACTGACCACTACGAGTTGAAAATTCTGTGAGAACAATAATTTCAAAATATTATTTTAATAGAGATTTTGAATATTATTTTTATAGAAAAAATATAAGGCTATTTCAATAAAGGATAATACAAAATTGATATTTTATTGAGAAGAAAATGGAAAAATTCAATAGAGAAGTATAGAAAATTGAAATCGAATCTAATCGAAAGTCAAACTTCTGTATGGGGAGCATCTAGAGGTTGGAAAGTGATTCTATATTATCGGAATGATACCATTATCTGGTTGAGTAGCCCATAGAAAGGGCGTTTGGAGAGAATCTCAAGGATTGACCGTGTGCTGCATTCACAAGTTGATATTATATTTGATATTTGAGATATTCTATTAACTGGTTGAGTGCACAGGGATAAGAGCAACGCCTTCAAGTGTGTGTGTAGGCAATCGATAGTCCTAAACTAGCTGCCAAATGCACTGACCACATGTCGCTCATACCACATGATGCGTCAATGTGATCCTCTCTGGCATCCTCTCTCACTCTTACTCTTCCACGCTATTCCTCTCTTCATCACTCATATCTCTTTCTCTCCCTTCAACTTTTTGTCCTCTCTATATTCCTCTTTCTTACTATTTCTTCCTGTCTCTCCCTGAATATATTTATCTTTTAAGTCTTTTATAATAATTCTCTTTTTCCCTCATCTCTCACAAGGCTAGATGTTAATAGCTATTTATATATTAAGAGGGTAATGCGCGACTTTATCGCTTGCGCAAAACAGTTATCATGCGACGCGTAACGGAGCGTGATAATTTTGCAAGAGCGATAAAGAAGCATTACGCGCGAATTACATACAATATTTTTTCTACAACTGCACGAACCTGTTAATCTACAGTTTTTTCAGTCCTAAAATGCTGCGAACTATTAAATTACTCTTGTGTAATGACCGGGACAGGTACAATCAGACATTGTCGACTTTTGTTAGGTTATGACTCCACCTGACCTACTTTTGGCGAGCCATGTTCAGCTGCTTAGCGAGCTTAAAGTAACTCTACTGCTCATGCGCAGTTGCTTACCGAGCGTAAAGTAATTCTACTGCGCATGCGCAGATGGTTAGCGAGCGTAATGAAGATTCTCCTCAGAAATGGGCTTCTTTACGACGAGAATTCAGCTTGTACAATCTTGTTTTACGCGCAGTTGTAGAAAAAGGAATAAATAGCATTATGGCAAAATGGAATAAATGGAATTAAATGGCATGTGTTGCCGTTTTCGAGATAAATCTGAAAGATATTTAAAATATAGCCTATTATGAATATTGCATAAAAATTGATGAGAATGTAATTCTGATTGAATAATGAATATAAATTCTACACATTTTGTATATATATATTTTTTGCAATCTTGCAAGTTTCTAATTTGTGAAAATTATAGAGTAATAGGTAATATTTTTTGTTTTATTATAAATTTCATTTATTCATATAGTATATTCTAATATTCATTATTAGTATATTTTAATATCTATTTTACTATAGGAAACAGGCAGAATGATTTTCCTCACTACTTGAATATTAAATATATTCATTTATGTATTTTTCTATTTCATTGAAAAATACAATAAAAGGAAAGAAAAAACAGTCGTTAGCCCAAAACTTCTTATATTTCGATTTTGATTAAAATGTCCAAATACCTGAATCAATATGTTATTTTTCAATACTAAATTGACAAAATTTTCACTTAGATAAAATATCACAGAGAATATAATAAATCGAATATCATATTTCTCTCTATGGACAGATACAGCAAAATCAAGTATCGCACAATCCCACATTTACACCGTTCAATAGCTTCCCACACAGTAATACACAGAATACACAGTAATGTATTCTAAATATATTCAATAAATCGAATATTGTGATTGAATACTTCCATCTTCTCTTCAATCATTACAATCTAGGATTCAAGCCTATCATATAACTTGTAATCTACATTAATAGTATGAATAATCTTATTTTACTCTACCACTCTATAACGCTCTTTCAGGGTTGTGTGGTTAAGGTAGATACTTTGTGGTTGCCCTTGATGAATGCATTTAATCAATCAATCAATCTTACCATAAGTCTATTTTTCTTATTCTTTATTCCATTCCCAGTCTCCCAGGAAGTATCTCTCTGTACTCTTTCTCTCTCCATACACCTAGTCCTTCTATCACTTCCTCTCTTTCTCTCGTCGTACAACTGGTCTCTCTCCATCTTTCTCTCGTCGTACAACTGGTCTCTCTCCATCTTTCTCTCTTTGTACACCTAGTCACTCTCTCTCGCTCTTTCTCACCATTAACTTACTCTTCTCTTCAAAATCCCTCTCTCCTCCTACTACTATCTACTCCCATCTCACATTTCTCCTCCATTACACATTGACAGTACTCTATTCCTCAATAGGACACCAAATAATGGATTGAAGCCCGTCATACGTGTGGTGGAATCCAATGGTTTCACATACAAGTGATCTGTGATGAGCGGTGTAATTCTCACACTAAGCAATGCTTTATCACCTAACTGGTGACATTAGGGTCCGAACATGAATGCCTGGAATCTGCAAGCCATTATCTGGCTAACGTAATCGGTTGACCTACGACTAATGTTTGTGACCGACGTTCTAGTGTGAGCTCTTGGGGGAGGGCATTAGGGTATTAAGTACATTAAATTAAAATCAAAGTAGACTACCCTTTTAAGAGGTGTTCTGCATCTTCACTTGGTTGTGAAGACTGGCTTATGGTTGAGAGGATCGACGTGCTAACCACACGTTACCTCTATCCTGGTTGATGACTATTTGCCTGCTGTATTTTCTATCTGGGCTGGGTGGGCATTCTGACGGGGTGGGGATGGCTTCGGCTCGGTCGGTGTTGGTTCGGGGGCTGTGGGTTCTTTCGAGAATTTATGGCTTTTGAGCCGGTATTGGTCGGGCTGGAGTCGTTTTCCCGACTTGCCGGGGTGTCTTCTTTGTTTGGACGGACTGTATAGTTTAGTGAATATGAAACTGGCAACCAGCTGGTAGGCCTAGGCCCTTCATAGGGCTGTTGCGCCATTGACAAAAACCCTTTTAAGAAGTAGCCTACTAATAAGAGGTACTTACCCTTTTAGGTATATCAATTTAGACATATTTATTTGAACATGTTTTGCACCATTTAGAGGCATTTTCAAGTGTGACTCAAGTGTAAAAACAAGTGCGTCAAATAAAAAAAACTTCTTAAAAGAGTACTGTGAATTGAAATTTCTACTAACATATAGATCCTCATATTAATTGTGTTCAAATATAACGACCCCACAACTTCCCTTGTGAAACGAAGAAAAATGAATTGAGAAACGATAACTTTTGATTGTTGGTATGAATTATAAAACTAATTATTGAAACACAATTGAAAATATGAATAGGCCTAATATCAGTGAATTCACAGTAGCGCTACTTGACATTTCAATCATCCAGAATAAATTCCATTGAAATTTCACTCGAGATTGGCTATATAAAGTTTGTTGAACAGAATCTAGAGGAAGGGTGTCCGACCAGTTTCCCAAAATCGTGAGAATTATCATACTCGGAACATGCCCTAGATAGAAACAGGGTAGTATCTCGCATGATAATAATATGCTAATATGTGAGCCCCTAGGTTCTTCCCCAGGGCATATGAGAGATCTTATAATATAAGTGAATGGGTATCTCTACTATACCACGAGATGGAAAAAATATAGTACAGTATGAATGGCTCAGTTGTTATCCTGACACTTCCAATAGTTCTGTGAAACTCATACATATTCGACGCTGATCTCCATATCATATCACACAACAGTCCAGTTCGAAAAATTTAAGTTGAGATTTAATGAAAAAAATATTGAGATCGAACACTCAAAACTCATTTTATAAGATAAAAAGCAAGTAATCAAACATTTTTTATGAAATGAGACTTTTCTGAATCTATTGAAATTTGAGATTGAAACAATTTTGTAAAGTTCTCCATTTTTGCGAATTGAGAGATAAGTTATGTATTGTCTCTTATATAATAATGATAATAAGTGTAGTAGGCCTAGATTGTTTGTCAAGGATTAGTCTCCCATCTAGAATTCTCTCGATATATGAAAGTAACATTATTCATTATACTAATGAATTAATTTACATTACATCAATTGTCTATACTTCATAGGTATAGTCTGTCCCAGCAAAGAAGACATTCTGGCAAGATGGGAAAATGACTTCAGCTCGGTTAATATTGGTTCAAAAATCATCAATTTGGTCTCAAATTGTAGGAAACACTACAATCTTCAATTCAAGATGAAATTCATTATTTTTTAACCAATATTGACCGAGCTGGAATCATTCTCTCATCTTGCCAGAATGCCTTCTCGGACAGAATACATCAAACGTCCGCTTTCCTGATACTGTATAATTTTTTACGATCATTAAAGTTTTTGATTAATAAGACTGAATTATATACGACAAAGTTGTGGTGAATGGATGAAATAAAAATGATTTCTTTATGGTGAAGTGCAGAGCTTATATTAGCTCTGAATCATCTCGGAAATATTCAAAACAAAATCCTTGAACTGAGATCTTTAAATCAGCGTTAGTAGATTAATCCCGCTCTATACATGAGTTGTGATATTCTACGGACAATCCGAATCTAGAACTCGGTCACTCACAGGCGAGTTCTATTTAATCTCTTTTCCACATACATTTATCCAGCTTTGATTTTCCAAAGTGAACGAAGTTGGCTGCCGACCTGTCATTTATTTATTTATCTATTCACAGAAAATAATAAACTTATTGGCTAAAAACACAGACTAACGTCCAAAACGTCTTTATACCAAATTTTGATAAATAATAAGTTCGAATCTAGGTTATCTTTTGAAGGTAAACTAGGTCATTGGAGTTGAAGACAATATTTTTATGGTAATGTTTGCTGTTATGACGTGATTCCTCACGAAAACGATGGTCCACAAAAATTGAGGAATTCCTTATTGTTATTTTGAAAGGACATCATTGAGAGAAACCAGCTGTTCGATGGAGGAAAGAACGCACAAACTGATGCATTTGTTGATGAAGAAGACACAAAAACTCTTGAATTTGGAAAAAACCTTGAGAAAAATGTTTCAGCATTTTAAAAAGAAGACTCATCTCCAGACCACAACTGATTCTTTTTCAGCATACTTTAGCCTTCCCCAGAAATAATTATATTCAGACAATAACAGCAGGAGTTTCAGCGTCACTGCTCTTTAACCCCGTTTTCAGCCCTAGAAATATACGACACTGGGGACAGTTATGTGCACCATCTTTATTCAACTTTGAGTTGTTGGTTGGAACCACCGGCCACAGTTTGTTAGAGACTGTCCAAGCAAAGAAGACATTCTGGCAAGATGAGAAAATTACTCCAGCTTGGCCAATATTGGTTAAAAAATTATGAATCTGGTCTTAAATTGTAGAAAAACATTCTGTTCTACAATTTGAGACCTGATTTATAATTTTCTAATTAATATTGACCGAGCTGGAGTAATTTTCTGATCTTGCCAGAATGTCTTTTTTGCTTGACAGACTATACAAAGCCCCCGTTCACCAAGACAATTGCAATGGCTCGCACCATTGAAAACAGTGGAAATGGTTTCAAAATGCAAATTTAATTCAACCTAACAAGAAGGGAGGAGTCCGTTCTAGCTTACTTAAGAACCTGGCTTTCTTCAACCGACTTCGAGAATGAAGTTAGTGTGTCACAAGATACAAGAATTATTATTTTATAAAATATAACTACTCTCGTAAGTTGTTCTGGTTGAAGTTGATTGTTAACAAAGTTGTCAACACACAAAGTATTTAGCGATATTTATGAAATGTCGTTATGCCCAGTTACAAAAGAAGTAGCAGTCAAGAGAATTTCATTAGAAAAGATTGCTCAATGTTCATCCATAGAATTATCGATTTTGAAGACTGTTCAAAGACTCTGATTTCTTCTGATCCAGATAATTTTCTTTTGACCCAGATAACTTGTGAACAAAGAATTAAAACATCTTGGGAATAATGCCGAAATGAGATTGACGTCTTTCCCAAAATAGAACTGGAATAAAATTAATAATTGTGAATTAAGAGGAAAGTATCTTGCAAGGATCTTTTGGTTGATGTAAAAAAGTTATTGGGATGAGTTAAAATGTTATTGAATAAAATGGGAATTAAGTTACCGTAAAAATGATTAGCATGAATTGTGAAATTCAATCCATATAATACTGAAGTATAACGAACTCACCAGTTTTCAGGAGTACTGATCTTCATGATACTTGTATAACTTGGGAGCACGTCTGCAAACAAAAATAATATAAAGTCAAAATCAATCAAATACACTGATACCTTAATTGAGATCTTTCGAAGTGAATACAAAAATAATTTGGGTGCGTCCAAAAATATGAAGTTACTGAATCGATGATAAGGATGAGATTCTTGCCTGGTTACAAGGTCAAGGTTATCAGCCCACAAAGTATTTATCACGTGTGCTGATTTATGAAAAGTCGTTCTGCCCAGTCACAAAGAGAGAATCAGACAAGAATATTCCAATTCTGTACGCAGAATGGCAGAATTATTAAATGATGATCTTTATACCCATACTACTTAATCAATACTAATATGTCAAACTTTGTCAAACATATTCAATTTGATAAGGTGAAGTGTAGATTATGTATTTTTTTAAACTCACATTGTGCTGTGAAAAACCCACAAATTTGAGTAAGCATCAGAGTCTATGTTAGGGAAGGAAGCAGCGTGAATAAAGTACTTAAATTTAATTCCAAACTGAACTTTGTCAAATGAATCATCGTTGTCCACAGTTGGTCGTTGCATTGTGTGTTTGTTTGATGACTTGCTCTAGAGTTTGCCCCGAAATTGAATTAAATTAAACACTGTCGTACATTAATGAACAAGAAAATAGAGCAGCTGCTGCAGTAAGCTGTTGTAAAGTGAACTAAATCACTAACAATGCACTCATAGAGCCATACTAACTTCTATGTAGTAAATGCAACATAATCTGAAAATTTATATTGTTTTGCGCCGGGAGAAACAAGTACAAGCACTAAACAAAGTTGAGGATTTAATTCAACGACTTCACGTATAATGTCTTTGAATTCTCGCTGATTCGGTCCAGAAGTCACACTTCCATAGTAAGAAAAGTCCTTGCTAAGATCTTAAATCAAACTTTTCAACTTTTTGTCACAATCTACTTGGCGCAAAGTTTAAAACGAACAGTATTATAATAGACGAGCACTTAACTTTGCCCAATCTAAATGGAGCAACTTGTAGAGATGCTTCTATTGATTGTCCACAACGATTCTCTCCCGTTATGTAGAGAAAATTGAGAAGCTATTAAGAAAATTATTAGTTCGAAATGAGCTGGAAAATTAGTGGAAGAATGTTTGAGGCGTGATGTAGAGTTTCCGATTGAAAAAACAATCAGATAATATGGTGAGACATCAGATTTTCAAAATCAGAAAATCAATATTTTGCAGAAAAAGTACGCAGATGGGAATAACTTATTGAAAAAATAACTTTATTACAGGAAAAAACAAATACAAAGAACAATATAATACAATAGGTAGCTTGTCAAGAACAGAATTTCAAATTTAGTAACTATATTCAAATAATAAAACTACCATAATGTATAAACAGTAAATATAATTTTCGTGTGAAACCAAGCCCAACAGATAAAAGAATCCAAATAAAGGGCTTGGCAAACTTAATAATAGGACCATAACTTTCAATGAAAATATACACGAGAAATAACTCGCATTGGAATAAAAAATTTAAAATGTTTATGTTAGAAACATTTATGTTAAACATGTATATTGAAATGTTCATGTTTAAAATTTAAACGCAAACTAGAAGAAATAGTGTCAAAAGCAAAATAAAGGAGTACAAGTTAGTCTGAAGTAACAAAATCAGGATTAACACATCAGACTTATATAAAAAATTACTCTTATAGTTTTATAAAGAAACGTGATGAATTTAGAACAGTACAAATTTTAAAAATCAGTACACAGCATCCAGTATTATGAAGCTATCAAATGCCTTTATTAGCGAATCACATTTGACAACAACAAATGAATAACAACATAGGTTTCTTGAAAATTGTGTTCGAATTGAATCAAAGCCAATTACAAAGAGACCTCAAATGGAATATGATCTTTGTTGAAGTGGATACATTTTCTTTGTGAGGATGAACTGTTGACAATGGAACAGTTGACATAATAATCATACGTACATAAATGTCAAATCATTAATCAAACTTCATGACCCAAATACACATTTGACACCACAATATCTTATAGAGGTTATCTCACCCCGTTATCTTGATTGTATGTCAACAATCTTGTACGCCATCATTCATCCAATCTTGATCATCTGAAACTCACCCCGATTAATTGTTTACCATAATAATTAATCCAATCAATGCAAGGGGATTAATCGCACACGAATGGGTAGGAGTGTTGTTTACTGCGCTTATTTCTTAACTAAATTGTCAGTGTCATACCATCCTTCAAGCCATCCTATCAGTGTCAAGCGTGATTATCATCGTCTTTTGACATGTTGACACTCAAGAAAGGTCGTTTCAAGCAGCTCCGATTATTCTACGTTGCTTGTTTTATACCATAACAGATCGCCTTGTTCAAAAGCGATACTATGCCGAACGTGTTGACGGAAGAAAAATTAACTGCCACAATCGAAGTTCAGTAGACAGACGCCAAAAACGTGGCAGTTAGAAAATTACTGTTATTCATATTAAGCTCTGTCAAAACAGTCTGGGGGCGATCTACAAGAGCGAAGCTATTTAGCGTAAGTTACTCTCGACTGAATTTGCTCTCGCAGACCGCTCACCGACTGCCCTGACAGAGCTGAGAAAAATAAACAGTCATTCGCCAATCGCCAATTTCGTTGGCATTTGCTCTATACATGTCTATCACTGAAGGTGATGAAGACAATGAGAATTTTTACGAAATGCTAGAAACTTATGATAACATAAAATACTAATTTCCAACTTGAATTTAGTTGGTGTAAAGTCCTGGTCTATACTGGCAGCAGCAAAAATTTGTGTAAGTTGAAAAATAATCACTAATTATTTTTGTTCCACTGGTATAGAATTTAGATAATATTGTTTGGTAGAATACTGGAGATTTCTTCAAGGCGAGTCTTATTTTGAACAACAGAGCGATCTTAGCTCGATCAATGTAATAAATTTACTGATACATTCATCCATTCATTCATTATCGCTGAGAACATTGCGCGTGAGAAATGAATCGGAATTTACAAAGTTGAAGAAACTTTTTTTATAAGCCAATTTCCAAATATTGTATCAAGATGCAATGCTTTTTCTGGAGGTTTTACCCACCACAAGGGCACCTAGTCCTGTGCGTGGGTAATGATAGGGATGATGATGATGATGAGAGATGACGATAACGTTCTACGTTCTAGCAGTAAATATTCTCTCCATATTCTATGGTTTAAGGCAGTCGGGCAGTCAAAATCCTTCCCGAAATACGAGGTAACCGTATCTATCTTAATAAGCTGTGGTCATCACTACAGCATGTAATAATGTGAATTATAACACCGAATGTAACAGAAAAAGAATTTCAGAGAAGATCACTTTTGACAAGAGAGAGGTTAATGTTGGCAAAATAATTTATTCACTTGAAAACATTTTATACGAATACTATACTATGATGTACTAGAACTAGAGCGAAACAATTTTTGAATCGATATATTGGCTGAAATTTTTGTAAAAGTATACATTTAATTGATGATATGCCAAGCGAAAACAGAGGTATTTAAGTATTAAAATTCAATTCATGAAGATACGAAATTTTTCTGTATATTTTAAAGCAGACTAATTATCACTAGGGAGAACTTTACATATAATATTCATAATCTGAGAAAGTTTCCTATGATTGAAATCCTATAAATATATCTGTTTTTGAACCCGACCTGATATCGAGACTTTTCCAAGCATCGTGATTTATACCATGGCACTTCTTTTGGTAACGGCACATTCTGACACTAGAAGCATCTTTAAATCATGAACAGCCGGGGCTCGAACCCTTACAAGCCGGTGGAAGTTATTGCATTAAGAACAGTGAGCCTTTCAAGGATAAACACACGATAGCAGTAAACTTACTACACACTCCACTGCTCCGGAAAAGAATTGGAGTTTATGGTTCCTTGCAACGCTTGCTTAAAAAACATAAACTCCTGTTTATACGGCAGGAAGGCTAATTTGAACACATGTTTCACGATTAAAAATAAAAGGTATTCAACAAAAGGCAGTTCCCGACCAAAAATTACAATATGCAAGAAGGTCTCAAATACTGGGAATTTGAATTTCAAAATGGTAAACATTTTATACAGGGGCTGTCCTGGAATTTCAGTAGTTTTGATAAGGAATCTTATAATTCGAGAAAGACAGGGCTGAAAGACAGGGCCGATAGCCTACAGTTCTACATTTTTAACCTCGATCTTCTTCTTCTTGATGTGCCTATCTATCCGTGACGAATGTTGGTGATCATCATGGCAATTCTCACTCTATCCACCGCAATTCGAAAGAGTTGCAGGGATGTTTTATTGAACCAGGTTCTGATATTCTTCAGCCAGGACGTTCTTCTTCTCCCTGGTCCTCGTTTACCAATTATTTTCCCCTGAAGAATTGCTTGGAGGAGGGCATACCTCGATCTCAAGCCATTAAAATAGGAAAAGTACCGTCTAACATAGGAAAATACCTATAAAAATCGTATTGTTTTGCTCATACTCTACACTCTACAGCAGTGGTCACCAAATGGCGGACCGCGGTCCGGATCCGGACCGCCAGCTAGTTTTGTGCGGATCGCAATGTCCTACCGATCTCAATGAAAAAAAACTTGAAATTAATTTTAAAACAAAATATCTATAAGAATTCCTCTAAAGTCTAAATGAATTTGAATTATAAAAAAAAACAACCTCAACAATAAATAAACACTTCTTATTATACAACTCTCAATAAAAAGTTGGCTTTTTATTTAATATTGTTGCATTATTTTATCTAATTATTCTATGCCTAGTGAACGTTTAGTTCAATTTATCTTGGTATTCCAATAGCTGAAAAGGTATAGTCAAGGACTAAATTCGAAAAAAGTTTTAACAATTTTATAGGTAAACATTCTTCATGTAAGAAGAATAAACAATAAAGTAATTTTTATTGCCAAATCCCATTGAAATTATTTAGTATTATTATTAATTATTTATTTATTATTTAGCCTTTATTTCAATTAGATTAATGGCACAATATCCAACTTCAATATAGGCCTATTTAAAGAACATTAATACCGAAATACATACAGAGTAATAACTATCCCAAATATTTGAATAATGAATAAAACTAATGTCGTTAAACTATTAATTTCTCAAAAAAAAAAATAATAATGGGGAGTACCCCCCCCCACAAGTGGTATCCCCTGAATGGACCGCGGAAGCTCACCAAGACTTTGAAACGGACCTTCATGAAACTTAATTGGTGACCACTGCTCTACAGTATGGTAGTCTTCTCGTAGTGCATGACATTCTTCTCTGTATTAAAAAATGTATCTAAGTAGAGAGCTATTCATGTTGGTTTTTGCTGTTTCAATTTGCAATTGATATTAATGACAGTCTCATCACATTTCAATAAAATAGGCTACAATAGGGTTATAGTTGATGTGATATAGTCTGGTCGTGGTCGAAAAAAGAAGAAATTCTCTTCTGGCAAGATGGGGAAATGACTACAGCTCGATCAAAATTGGTTCAAAAATTGTAAACTTCGTCTCAAATTAAAGAAAGCATTCCACTCAACAATTTTTTGTTTTTTGAAATAATATTGACCGCCCTGGAGTCCTTTTTCCCAGCTTGCCAGAATTACTTCTTTGCTCGACCAGATTCTATAGTTGAGACAATAATTTATTTTATTACAGTGAATTCTATTAAAATACAACGATGGATTTTATTAGACTATGGTGCAATTCACATTTACAGATTTATACGCCTAAAAGGGAAGCTTAGAAACGAATTTGCAATTCTCCACTCCTCCCTTTGGTTTTTATTTTCCACTCAGCAGATTCCCTCCAGCAACCACTAATGACATACGAATTTTTACGACTTTAGCTTTCTTTCTAAAATCACACCTTCCCCACTATAAAGTGGCTTCCAAAGGTTTCTAGGCAGATAAAACCTCTAATCTAAATCCCCTTATAATCTTACGCTATCAGTAGTTAACGACAAGTAGCAAAAATACCTTCACTCAAACACGAAAGGAAATATATTCCATCCCTGATAAGAGAAAGGTAGATAGTTTGAATACAAATCTCACTGCAAAAAACGATGGAAAATAAATGACACCACAAAGCCCCTGTTCGAGATAAGGTGCACCTTCTCATACCAACTCCTCAAAATTTAGCTTTTTGAAATCTCATAGTAATCTCATCACACTTAATAAAGGTCGGAGATGTTTCTCAGCAATGCTGCGAACACCGTGTGAGTAATTTTAGGCTGAGTAATCAAGTATTAGGCTTACGATGTTCATCATAGGCCTACTATTTCATGAATACATGAATAATTCAGAACTTATAGGAGAATATATCATGAATTAATCTTCTGTTGTAACTTGCTAGCATATTAAAATATAAAGATTGGCCAAGTAAAAATTAGAGATAACAAACTCCTGATAAATTGAACAAAATTGAGAATAAAAAAAACTCTTCTTCATTAATGAACTTCTGAAATTCTTCATTAATAACATTGAATAAAACTGTAGGTTGTAAATTGTTAGAAGTAGAGACAGATTCTTCTCTCTATGAATATTCAAGATCAAGTTTTCCATGAATTTCTTTCATAAGTTGAGATCAGATCCTGTTGAAGCATTGAACATTGAATTTATAATTACTTCAATAACTGCACAAATCACTCCATTCAGGTGGAGACAAAAACTCAGTCTAGTTCATCAACTATAAAAGTTGCGAATTGAAACAGAACTTTCCATCGAAGTTTATAAACCTCATACCACGTCAACCCCTTCCTAAATGATATCGTTTGGATCAATGTGGGAAACTTTCTTGACAGTTTTCCACTAGACCAGATCTGCGGTGACTTTCCCACAGTTTTTTATTGAAACAATCTTTGATTGGTTTTTTAACGGATTTTTCTTTTTCCCCAGGTCACTGGTGATATTCTGAAGACAATGACTGCGTCCGAGGACTTCCTTGAGCTATTTTGTGAAAGAATTGAGAATGAAAGAATTGCTGAGATGAAAATATCAAATCCAGTTACTTGAAAGTTTTTCCAATTCTTGGAACAGACAACTTGTGAAGCGTAGGCTGCAAAGTCGATATTGAAACAACGAGGAGTTGGAGATGCTATAATACACTTCATAAAAGTACAATATAGTATTATACTATCCTTCTAGATTTTCTATCCTCCGAGAAATATCAATAAAGGCAGCTTCAATTGAGTCCCAGTGAACATTCTCGAATCGCAATAGAACGCAATTCACATTAAATCTAAATCTGTGACAAGCGTACAATAGATAGAGCAAAATTGTTTAGTTTGATTCAATTGAAACCCTACAAATGATCGTTTGAATTCTGGATTCAATCGACTCAAATTAATGAGTGGGAGTTTGTTTTATATAATCTAGAAGCTTGAAATACATAACCAGGATACATTTAAAACACAATTCAATAATAATCGATTCCAAAAATAGCTTCCACTGTTTCATAGAACAAATCTATACATTCTATCAAAGACAAAATGCACTCATAATAGAGTAGTTAGCCATATCAATTATTCTACCAATAAACTAGAAATATCCAATATCGATAGGTGAAACAAACTTTTTTCTTTATAGACGCAAATATCTAATTTCACCCTTATTGAATCAGGAGCTTTTCCAGGAGTCATCAAATCTCAATCTAATCCTAATCAATAATATCACTCCTAACTAAACTTGGTAGGAGCCTATGAGAATTTAATGAACAATAACATCAATCACATTGATGATAATATAGCGATAGGCCTATTAATGGTCTTCAACTCCCAATAAATTAATGTTCACACAATAAATCCTCGTTAATTTATTTTCACACAGTAGATCACAATAATTACTTCGGTTAATCCACTAATATTGTAGAACGTAAAATGAATTCTTTGATTATTTGTGTGGAAAAGTCAATTTTAGATCGATTGAAATAATAACAGGTACTCATTTTTAAACAATTTTCAACAGAATAAGAAGGAGAACTAGCATAGTTTTCTGACAAGTAGAACATTTCAGTACAAAATTCCATTTAATAAAAATATGATGAATATCAGTTTGAGTCTGATTAAGTGAGTTTGAAAGGAAATAAACGAACAATGATTGAGATGAACAGTACACTGGTACCATTGGTGGAAGAACCCATCTACGATTTACCCTTGGAAGTGATGCTTTTCCTGTCATTTTGCTATGGATCCATATCACTGGCAGCTGTACTTGGCAACGGACTCGTTATATGGGTGATCGCATCCAGTCGAAGAATGCGAAGTGTCACCAACTACTACATAGCAAACCTGGCTTTGGCCGACATCGTTATCGGACTCTTCGCCATACCTTTTGAGGTAAGTGCTTTTTCATAATAATTTTCTTGACATACGTTTTGGGCTTAGTGCATTTTTGCATCATTTTTGGTATAGGCTATCTCATGAGTTCAGTCGGTCCCGGCTGCCTGAAAAGCAGTCGTTAGGTATATCAGAGGCCCTGAAACTGATAAGGTACGACCTGAAAACTCCAACTCCAGACCTTAGGCTGAGGCCGCACTGCCGGTGGGTAGAGCCTGGAGGGTGTAGGTTAGTTGTCTATAGAACATACACACCATCTACAGTGATACATCGTATGAATGGTACGTGTTCAGCCGCCATCTTGAAATTCTTAAATATGGGCAACATAACCTCAAAAAATAGAAAGACGTCATACCATTCATACGATGTATTACTGTGGATGGTGAGTATGTTCTATAGATTTACCAATTACCCTCCACCCTCCAGGCTCTACCCACCAGCAGTGCGGCCTCAGCCTTAGGCAGTAAGGTCACACGATGGTATTATTACTATATACTAATACACGATAGTTACTATTACATGATAGTATTATTACTATTATAGTGATATTCCAACAATTTCTCTTGACTAGATGGGTGTTACAGCTTTCCACCATATATATATATTTTTTCAATTCATATTCTTGTCATATTACTCAATTAAATGCCCTTCATAAGCTCATCTATAGTCTTACCAAGCACAGGAAACATTCCTTCAAGGTGGCCACTTGAGCCAAGATTGTGACTGCGGATGAGCAGTTCTTAAATTTTAAGGGGAAAATTACTTTTGCCAACCTACCGCTTGTGAGATGTGATGAGAGACAGATGGTAAGAGTGTGGCAATTTTCCCACTCTTAGACATTCATTAAGATTGCTGACAGCATTCAACAGTTGCCATTTTGAAGGAATGACATTTTTGCTCGTCAAGAGTGATGATATAGATTTTTGCTATCCCCCTCATCAAATGTGATATTTTCTAGACCTGCCATTTTAGAGATCTTGAACTACCCAAGATTGAATCTTCCAAAAGCAAGCTTCAAATCTACCATTTTCAAGATCCCATAATTAAATCTTCCAGAGAAGAAGCTTCAGATCTGTCATTTTCAAGAGCTTCAGGAAATTATTGAATCTATCGAAGAACAAACTAAGGTTGAAATATCAAGAAATCCAATACAGTTCCAATCTTGTTGTGGGCCTTGTAAGCTGGATTCGATTACATCGTAGCAGAATGAAGCATCTCACATTGAATTGAGTATAGTCCGTCCAAGCAAAGAAGACATTCTGGCAAGCTGGGAAAATGACTCCATTTCAATCAATATTGGTTCTAAAATTATAAATTTGGTCACAAATCGTACAACACATTCTCATTTACAATTTGAGACCAAATTTATAATTTTTGAATCAATATTGACCGAGCTGGAGTCATTTTTCAATCTTGCTAGAATGCCTTCTTTGCTTGAACAGACTATAACAGCACGTGTCTCAACACATTGAATTGGGCGTTCTTGCAACGTATGCCTGTCATCAACAGGAAGATATCCACCATTGTATTGCTCAAGCCGTAGGCTAAGGTTTTTCACCCCCTCAAATGAAGCAGGAATTCAACGCAGAAGTATTGAACTCGTGTGTTTCTAAATGTCATCAAAATTATTAAAGCTGAGAAAATTAATTGAAAATGGAAGTATTGAAGTTTGCTGATCAAAGTGATCAATCAGTTTGGTGATTGAATATATTGTACGGAAATACAGGGTTCGCCAATGAAGTGGGACGATTTGAATAAGCAACAGGTCGTTTAAGAAATGGTATTTTTGTAATTTTTTCAACATAAATAGGAAGTAGAAATGTAGCCATTTAGTGTACTATAAGTGAAAAATCATTTTTTGAATATATAATCTTCCAAATGTCCTCTATTAGAATCTATGCACTTTTGCAGCCGGGCCTGGAATTTCCCCATGACATTTCGCAGCATATTGAGTGGTATTCCTCCAATCTCATTTCGAATCCGTTGTTTGAGAGCTGGGATAGTTCTGGGTGGATCGCTTTGAAAAATTCTCGTTTTTAAGTAGCCCTGTAGAAAAAAGTCACAGGTTGATAAATCTGGAGAGCGAGGGGCAGGGATATCTCTGTTTCGAGAAATGATGCGGCTTGGAAACAAAACATTCACAGCATTCATGGCAATTCTCGCAGTGTGGCTTGTTGTCCCATAGTTTGTTCATTCAATGGAAAATGGGCGAGTTCAGGGCCCTAGCTTATAAACATTTTTCGCCACACTGCACAGAAAGCAGCTGTTTTCTGTGCACTAAAAGATTCGAAAGACGCCATTTACAGGCGGTTTTGCTACTAGCTCCAAAAGAGGGCTCTTTCGGATCTAGTGCACAGGAAGAGACTGGTAGTTACCTATCCGGCCGCTAGATCGGGCGACAATGCACTGCTTTCTGCCGTAGCCTACTTCAGTTCAAATCAGCGATCGCCGCAAACATTCTTATACAATATTTATTATTCTTATTCTCGCAGTGTGGCGAAAAGTATCATACTCAACTCTCACAGAAAGGTGTTTACGGTATTTGGATAACATATTCCGGAAACTATCCTCATACCGTAAACACCTACTTTCTGTGCTTGTAGTGTAATGTACTATTACAATCCACATTACTGGATGTGAATGGATGGAAATAATTCGTGAATGTTATTGGTGTATCTGTCTCATAAACGTTTCCCATAATTTGGAAATTTTACAACCTCAGCTTGCTAGTTGCTATGACATAAAAAACCAAAACTTTGCTTCCAATGCAATGATTTGATGAATAAATTGATATATTATTATGAATATAAATATTGATTATTATTTTTATTGCGAAATTTGAATAGAAATAATTTTTGTCGCTAAAATAATATCATAACCTACAAATATAAAACCTTGAAGTCGGCCATTGATGTGCTTTCAATGTCTGCAATATTAGGGCAACAGCTGTTTTTATCCAAAATTTGTAACATTGTAGATCGAACGTTTTATTGGTGAATCTACAATCCCAATCACTTGTTTTTCATCAGAAAAACAAGCTGTAAATCTTTATAAGCCAGGGCCCTGGGGTAAGAAAGTTATGAATCATTTCAATGTAAAGCAAAAAGTTAAATGTCTCAGTAAATCAACCTGTTTCTTTCAGGCCCGGATGCAAAAGTCCATAGATTCTAATGGAAGACATTTTGAAGATGTTATATTCAAAAAATTATTTTTGACTCATAAATCATATACACTATGATTAAGTGTACAATGATTTTTGACTCATTGTTCACTAAATGGTTAGATTTCTACTTTCTATTTATGATAAAAA
The DNA here is from genome assembly GCA_017141385.1 of Sogatella furcifera. Taxonomy (NCBI): domain Eukaryota; kingdom Metazoa; phylum Arthropoda; class Insecta; order Hemiptera; family Delphacidae; genus Sogatella; species Sogatella furcifera. The sequence goes on from CM029556.1 coordinate 17,430,847, forward strand.
TTTACAAAAATATAATTTCTTAAACAACCTCTTGCTTATTCAAATCGTCCCACTTCATTAGCGAACCCTGTATAACAAATATCAAATCTTGATTGATTGTGAAGAAATCGATAATATCCCAATAAAATATAATTTATTATCTATAACATGTATAATTTTCAGAGAAATGTATGAATTGTGACAAATATCACTATTTAATCAATTTCATTCGCTCGCAGACAAATGGTTTTTGTAAAAGAATTCCTTGTATTCCATGCTAGAATGTATTTCTATTTTTGTAGTACAGGAGTTTATTTGAGATTGGATGTGAGTTTGATTCCATTCTATCCACAAGAATGAACAAACCCGAATTCTTCTATGTCCTATCATAAAATACAAAGATATAGCCAATGCCATCTGTTGGCAGACTTGAAAACTAACAGAACAACATACATTATTTCCATTGCTAGCTTCTGATTGGCTAGGGCGTGGCCTACTTGGATGGGCTTAGTGAGACGACCAATCGCGTTGCGTGATAACTTTTGAAGGAGTGTGACTGCAATGACGGGAATTGTAATGGCTGATTTATACTTGATTAGCCATAAATATCTAGTTCCTTATAAATATCTAGTTTCATTGGTCGAATCTATAATCAACGCAAACACTCCGTTTTTCTAAAGTGATAAAATAAACCCTCCTGGACTGGATAGATTATATTTCCTACTATTACATCTGATATATGCTATTGCTAATTAGTTGGAAAATTGTATGGAAATTGAATTTAACTTCTTACAATACCAGTGAATCAAATGATTATATAGGAATTCGTATACCTATTACTGTGGTAAATAAAATTAAATAGTCTACTAATTCTACTGAAACAAGAACAATTTCTTTTTTTAGTTGAAAAATAAAATGAGAATCAAATACCCTTTTAAAAACTTTAAAATTATTAATGTACAAACATGTTTCGGGACCAATGCATTAATAATTTTAAAGTTTTTAAAAGGGTATTTGATTCTCATTTTATTTTCCAATTATTTTAAATAGCCCTAAGTTTTAAAGTTTAATTTTCTCTTTTTAGTTACGAAACAATTGATCACGGAGTCAAGTATGACTTTGAAACAATCACACTCCCATTAATATTTTGGAGTATTTCAATGTTCAAGTAGATAAGGAGTAGACACTTATGAAGTAAGATATTTCCCAGCTTTTGTATCTGATGACCATAAATAATTCAAGGAAAAAACTCACAGGACCTGTAACTTATACCCTGTAGCTATGCAATCTCCTTAGAGAGAAAACTTTTATCACATTTACGTACTGAAGATCCCTAAAACCAATCTCTGAGTATTTCATGATTAAATTATTATTTTTCATTTTCAAGAAATTTCCAAGCTGAAGCTACAGCTAGGACTTCCAATCTTGCTAGATTTCATCCCTCAAAATATCTTACGAAATTTCTCGACCTTAAAAATGAATAATGGGAGCGAGTCTGATCCTCAGAAATTGACTTCAACATCACTCGACCTCCATAGTAATAATTCAAGAGGGTCGCATGCATCTGACAGGATTAATATTGTGTCTCGTGTCCTACGAAGAAATATAGTGATAACTAATCTCTGATAAAAATGAATTTTCAGATAAATTTCCGCTCAACGCTCATTTATATCGTAACTGGATTTAAAAATAAATGAAAATTTATGAGGGATGAAGAATTTTTTAATAATTTTTTTCCAGAATCATTTTCCACGAGACAATGTTTAAAAAATAAGAAATTATAGGAATACAATACTGGTTTGTGAATTTAAGTTCTATTTCAAGAACTTCAAATACATTTCTCAAGAGAAATAAGTCTTGAAAATAAGAAGTTCTTTTCTCGTGACTGAGCAGTGTCAGAGAAGCATCAATGAGTAAGAAGTTACATGAAGTAAGTTGGGAGCAGGGTGTCTAGCAATTTGCAAGAATGAAATTCAAGACTTTTTCCCGACTTTTTTCAAGATAAAGTTGGAGTTTCTCTATGCGTTTTTATTAAACGTTGCAACTTGTGATATGATTTTATGCCTAAAAAACCACCCTATATCTTAATATATGTTATATTTTAATATAATTTTATATTATACATACATAAAAACATACTATTAACATGATTTATCATAGAGTACGGTGCAATTAGACTCGATCCTCAAAATTCCTCAACGATTCCTCCTAGCCCAGTCAATAAAGCCTGTCCACACGGGTATAGATTGCATGAAATATGTCCCAATTTCTAAAAGTTTCAACAATAAGGGTCATAACTGGATAAGGAATCATAAAATTGTATTTTTTATTAATGGAAGTTGAAGAGAGTCGGATCTAAAGAAAACGTTAAAAGGCGGCGATTTTGTAAATCTTACCCAAATCTCAGAAATGGCGATCAAAAATCGCAAAAATTGACAAAACATAGCACAAGTGATGAATTTGTGTTTATGAGCGATTTTGCGATTTTTTATTGCTATTTCTGAGATTTGGGTAAGATTTACACAATCGCCGCCATTTATAGTCGGCGCAATCTAAGTTGACGAAACCCCCCTCCACACGAGAAATAGCTACGTCGTCATTTTTCGTGAAATTGAAACTTCTCCCAACGCAAACACATTCAACTGAATGTTAAAAGTGACAGCGTAGCTTCGCAAAAATCACTATTGAAACTGTGTTGTGAAACTCACTATTTTTATGATAAACCAGCTGTTTGCAGCTCGAATATCCAAGTCGATTAATTTCAAATATCTGGTACCGAGCTTCGCTCTGGAAGCTGCGGCCGAACTGTTGAATTACATAAATATGTTATTGTAAAAAGTCGAGGAACCTCCTTGTAAAAGTAAATTCAAAATTGATCACAATTTTTTGACAGTAATGAACATGTGTTATAGACTTCAATGTAACCGCTCTCCTTACTTTAAAAATCTTGAGAGGCCAAATTACGATCTTCCGACTATTTTCGACATTTGGAAAAATAATTTCAATTGTTTTCGAACAACTTTCTCGCTTTCACCACCCACTTATCTTCTCAAACAAAAAAGTTTCTAGATCATCAAAAATGTCATGTTTTCTGTTCGAGTAGACTCGACATTGGCAAACATATTCAATAATTGAAACATAATTATTGGTCAGATATAGAAAATTTACCATTACACCATTAAAAACACCATTAGAAAGCTCGAATTCTCCTTGTCATAGAAAACTTTATTTTTACTAAAACCCATGATTGTGAGAAAATTGATATACAAAAGAAAGTAATATTTTCGCGATTTTTCAATTTTTTCAAAAAAATCAAATTTCCTTTGAATTTTTCTAACCAGGAACTTTTTTAATACTACTGGCATATCAAGGATAAAATTCTACGTCTAGATATGGGGTTTCATCGCGAATTTGAAGATGTTCCAATTTCACACAATCTGGCAACGTAGCTATTTCTCGGGTGGAGGGGGTTTTCGTCAACTTAGATTGCGCCGACTATAACTTTTTCTTTGAAGTGTGAATTTGTCTCAAATTGAAGAGAAAAGAATTTCGCCGAGAGGGATCTTGAAATATGGATGCAAGTGTTTCCAATTCAAAGTTACAAACATTCAAAAAAACTGAATAATTCCTGTGAAAAAATAATGGAATTATTTTTAATGGAGTTAAAAAAAAATAATTTGGAAACGGTTGATGATACAGAGTTGTAATTGGTCTCAATCTCTTTCAAATTTTATTCTCTAGAATAAACATTCATAATTTTTTCTTCCAACGCTTGGTTTGGCATCAATTCGAGAAAAATTGAAATTTTGCACCTTTCAACCCCCCTTCTCCCAAAACTCAACGCTCAAAAGGGTCTAACATTTTACCAAACAATAAAGGAGTTGTATAAAACAAGTTGGCGAATAGTCGTCCAGTCAATAAAGTATTATAGAGTGCATGAAATATACCCCAATTCTTGACCTCTAGGATTCGTTTAGACTAGTTAGGAGGTTAACATACTAAAAGTCCCCGGACCTGGGGGGTGAGCATAGGGCGGGAGTGGGGTTAGAAGGGTACAATTTTCAGTTTTTTGCTTAAAACCCGAAAAGGGTTAATCCTAGAGATAAGTGCTCTGAATATAAATTAAAGAGTACTAAAATCTGCATCGATAAAAAAAAATAAAACGAAAATCAGCCGAATAGAAAATTTTTTACATTTGATCAAATCTTCCATTTTTTATGAAAAATCCCAAAAAATTGTCCCAACTGCTTTTAAATCTGATGTAACTCATGAAGTAACAATAAATCCACTACCCCCTCACCCTAAAAGTTGTCGAGCATGAGGAGTAGAGTTCAAATAACATATCAATATTGATATTTGACCTATTTTTGGAAGTTTAACAATCACTTCTCCAAGAATGAAATTCCTCCATATTCAGCTACAGGTGGCTTTTCTCAATATTTTGATGCTAAAATATACATACGAAGTAATAGCTATATTCAAGGTAGTGTCTGGTAGTCTATATGGACCATTCCTTATCAGAATACTTATTTTACTGCTCAAAATTTTGTCTATTTGCAGTAGAAAGGACCCTTCAGGATAATAAACTAAGAACATCCCTAACTTTCGTAAAAGTGACTACCAGACAAACTACAGATTCGAATGATACTCTTGAATAAGAAAATACCTGCACATTGAAAATTCCAATTTTTACATTTCAATGCTTCCAATTTGGAAGTTGTGGCCGAAAAATTTGAATCTCATCAAGAAATTCAGGAAAAAAATCTCTTTCTTTCAGATGGATACTTTAAGAATTGCGAGACCTTCGACATAAGAAGATATACAAATGGTTTTTATGTTAATAAACATAATCAATATCATTTTTCTAATAAATTCACTCATTTTTCGGATTCTATTGAAATTTCTTCAACAATAAGCATTGAACAAGCGAATTTTAAAATCTCGATGTCCGAGTACTAGTGCAGTCCAGCCCAATATGAAAATAACTCAACTAATATGGAAAAAATGAACAACTTTATAATCTATTAATTTTCCCGACTTAACTTCAAATTCCAGGATAATTCCCGACTTTTCTCGACCTTATTTCATTTCCAAACTATTTCCCGACTTTCTCGATTTTTCCGACTGCTAGACACCCTGAGGGAGGGAGATAAAGAATACAGAAGATTAATAAAGAGAATGACAATTATTGGAGATTGGAAAATTGCTGCTCCCTTTCTTCAATTGAGATACATGGGACAGAAACTGTAATAGAGCACGATCTAGCCTCCCCAAAGGGTTGAAAGGCTAATGAAACGAAAGATAAGGGTGCCCGACAAATTGAGGGTAGAAAACCAAGTAATCTCAAAGATAAATTCCTCCTTTTTTACATTCCAAACACATTCACATTCCTTGGATCAATTCGATTTGATCTAAGAAAAATATTGAGAAGGGTCCTACTGACTGTAATTAACAAATTTTAGGTAATTTAAATAAAAAAGAGAACTATTAAGAAGGGGACATGGGAATAAAAATTCATGTAATCTCTTGGGTCTCAGAAATATTCAATAGACTAGTTGTTAACCACTTCATGAAATCCATCTAAACTAAAAAACAGGAAATGATGGATTATGGAATTCTTCAATCAGATAGATAGATAACCTATTTTATTCACAATATTGTTAATAGGCTGTCACAATATAACAATTGAAACAATTACATCTAACAATTTAGAATTACAATTTTATTGGTGGTTGAAGAAGCAGTGGAATATAGAATCGTAATATTCAATAACTATCAACTATGATAGGCTAATAAAATCGGTAAAGGAGGTAAAGTGACAGATATTGGGAGCCAAGTAGTCTATCAATCATAACCATCTATCATTTCTCATATCATTATCATCAAATGATAGATGGTTATGTATCAATGAAGGAAAATGCAAATTTTTAATTCGTATGGTTCAATTTCGTTGAAACTTTAGGCACCTGCTGGAAAACTCAAAATTTGGCCGTGCCCCTTTTTTGTTATGTCCTTTTTGAGAAAAAATAATTGAATTGTACTGAATTGAAAACACCTTGTTTGCTACTGTAAATCAATGGCTTGAGCTTAATTCAAGTTTGAACCAACTTTTTTAACAATTTCATAGAATTATGAGATTATTGGAATAATGTTTTTGATGTGGATTGAAATTCAAAGTGAGTATCCGGTAAATGTGTTACACTGGCGGCTCGAAAGAGATGAAGTGCTATACAGTAAAAGATACGGGCACTTCGCATGTTTCGTGGGCGCGAGCCGCTAGTGATGTGTTCAAAGGTAGGGAGAGAACAATCCGTGCACTCTCATTGTTCGGAAAATACATTATGGAAAATGAATTTACAACGCTGCGTCATTTTCATAATAATATTATAAAGCGCTTGAAAGCCGCCTTAAAAAATGTAAAACAAAATTATGTTGAGAATCCAGTTGGAAAAAATAGACTGTGTTATGGTTTAACAAAACCCTGTCTCCACAAGAATACTTCACATTCTTGACTTGACTTATATAGTGCATCACATATTTTATTATTTCAGCAGTGAGTACGCTTTGAGAAAAACGCGGGAAATTCGAATTCACAAAGAGCAAGCAACAATACATCACATCTCAGAAATCCTACTTCTACTTCATTCATTCCACTCCAATGAGGAAGGAGAATTCGAGGAGAGAAAAATTCAGGACTAGGGAAAACTGTAGTTTTTTATTAATATATTCCTGGAAAAGTTCTGAAAAAGTGGAGAACAAACAAGAAACTGCTTGAAAAATAAGCTGTAGCTTTGCCATATGCTGCATTGTATGAAGGGAATGAATTCTTTTGAAGTCGTACAAATCCATGTCTGATAAATCATAGAGTAGTACAGGGAACAATCGTTCCTTTTTGAAGGAAAGAATGCGATTCTTTTTCTCTCTCATGTCAAAGAAACTTCCATAGTCTGTCCAAACAAAGAAGACACTCTGGCAAGATGAGATAATAATAATAAGCTCGGTCAATATTGGTTCAAAAATTATCAATTTGATCTCAAATTGTAGGAAACATTTTGATCTACTAGAAAGGCCACATTTATAATTCCTGAACAAATATTGACAAAACTGGAGTCATTTTCCCATCTTGCCAGAGAGTCTTCTTTGCTTAGACATAATATAGCTGAGAGTGAATTATTGTTACATTCAAGAAGCTCGATAAAACACTCCTTTGAGAATACCAGTAGGTTGACTCAGATTAATGATAAAGGATTAGGAGAGACTTCATAGAGGCAATGTTAATACTGACTGACTCATACTCAATCTAATGTAACTCTCAACTTAAATACCATAGTATTCCCTACCTTAACGTTTCAAGTCAGGCCTGAAGTTACATTAATTAGCTACTGAAGTAATGAAACCTCTGCCCCAGATCCACAAAAGATTCTCTTTTGATCAAACCTTTCTTTGTGGCTGATCTCTAGAGAAAATTGAGTTGGTGAGGTGGTTAGCTGATTATATTGGAAAAGTTTCTCTTGAGAAATTGGTGGGCCTTCAGCCAGTGGTTGATCAAGTTCTGTAAGCTTATAGGTACTTATCCTTCGATTAAGGATAAATCACATATAGATTGAGAGAAAAGATGGAAATTTTTATTATTGAGATCATATAAATAGAAAATTTGGATTTTCACAAGTCAATTCAAATTCCAAATTTCAATTAATCGACAAGAGTAGAAGCAAAATTAAAAACCTCAAAATATATACCTATAAAAATATAAAAGCAGTAAAAAATAAATCACCACATTGACGCTTATACGATATTGATCTCAACGATGCAGAGGAAGAATTCAATGATAAAATTGTGAATTCATGATGATTATAAATGAAATTTTCTCCACTAGAATTCACAATACTTAGAATTGATAAGTTGAGCATAATTTGAATAAGTTCGCTGTAAAAGTGGATGACAAGAATATATGCAATACGGGAGTATAACTTCTGCAAAAGTAATTTTTAAATAGGGTTCTCAGTTATTTTACATTCATTTTGAAACCTTTGTAGCCTCCATATGAAATAAAAAGTATTGTTCTCAACTACTTTCAAATTGTGTTTCTCCTTTTCTGTTAATTTAAAACGTCTAGACTCTAGCTGACGGATTCGGCTCAACATTCTAAAGATAGAGAATACAATTTATCCTATACTCCGTGCAATCTAAGTTGATTGTTTTTCTCTTCACCCGGGAAATAGCTGCGTTGCCAGATTGTGTGAAATTGGAACATCAAATTCGCGATTAAACCCCATATCTAGACGTATAATTTCATCCTTGATATGCCAGTATTAGAAAAGTTCCTGGGTGGAAGGATTCAAAGAAAATTTGATTTTTTTGAAAAAATTGAAAAATCGCGAAAATATTACTTTCTTTTATACATCACTTCTCTCACAATCATGGGTTGTAGTAAAAATGAATTTTTGTATATCAAAATGACAAGGAGAATTCGTGCTTCCTAATAGTTGTTGAATTTTCTATATCCGACCAATAACTATGTTTCAATTAATGAATATGTTTGTCAATGTCGAGTCAACTCCATCAGAAAACATGAAATTTTCGATGATCTATAAACGTTTTTGTTTGAGAAGATGAGTGGCTGGTGAAAACGAGAAAGTTGTTCAAAAACAATTGGAATTATTTTTCCAAATGTCGAAAATAGTTGGAAGATCGTAATTTGGCCTCTCAAGAGTTTCAAAGTAAGGAGAGCGGTATAATGCATGAATCATTGTTTGTTAAAGATTGGAGTTATTGAAGCTAATCGAGCTGCTTATTCGAGCTGCGAACAGCTGGTTTATCATAAAAATACCGGTAACTGGGGTTACTTTGGGCATAACCATCTATCAATTCTCATAATAGAATTGATAAATGGTTATGCTTTGTGACAGGTTTACTAGTTTTCAAAGATAATGTGAGAAACGAATCATCCAATCTCATATAATTATAATGGTCACAAGAGATAGCTTCACATTTTGGCTATCTGATACGATACCATGTATGGAGATGTTGTCTAATGATAAAACGTAATATAATATATGTCAAAGTCACAAAAAGCAATGCGGGGTAACTTTGGGACAAACTTATTTTTCTTTTTAAAACGTATGTCGATTGATGACAACAACAATGTAGCCTATAAAATTGATAATTCCAACCTCAATTTATTGTTATATACCCTAAAAATCAGTGAAAGTTGGAAAATATTAGGATTAATTACATCATAAAACAATTACAAAATTTGAGAATCGACTGAATTAGTTTCAAGCATGTTACAAAAGGAAAATTGGCTTTATACACCTGAGGGTTCTTTCATACGTCCCTACAGGAACTAAAAATGTTGAAAAATGCAAAGTTTTTCAATTCAAATAAAAATCGCAGTACCCTTTTCAAATTTTTTATTTATGCATAGCATGTTTCGACCACTCATTTTCAAATCACTGAAGGGTCTTCAAAAACAGTGATAAAGTAGCCCCAAGATAAATGGAATATGCATTGTTTTATGCATTGGAGGTCTACTGATGAAAAAAACATGACGGCACACAAAATTACCCATTTTCTCAATGAATTTATTAGAAAAAGTGAATTTTTTACCGTTCATACAAAATTCCATGGACAAAAACCTGGAATTTTGTTGTAGAACGATTGATAGACTATTTTGTTCTCAGGATGGCGTTTATATTTATGAGGGAAACCCAATTATGGATGTGAGTGACCCTTAAAAATTATTTAGGGCATAGGGGTGATTTTCTGACGGTCCGCAGTTGTCCCAAAGTTACCCCGCAACCTGCTGAAATCTTAGTTATATCGTTATAAAATGAGAAAAAACCATTTTTCAAGATTTTCTAACGCTAGATTGAAGTCAACATATATTATGAAAAGATCATAATAACCTTAGAAGTATATACCATAAAATGATCGATGGACAATAGAAAGTTTCCAGATTTTCCACGATATTGAAAATATGAGTATTTTAAAGAATAGTTGAAACCGACATTTTGTTTCACCCATAACTTCTGCGAAGTGGTCAATAGCAGTACACCTAGAACAACTGTTCTGACCGTTTTCAGACTCGTAGAAAGCATAAAAATGGGGTCGTAATTGGAAAGATCACTGTCCCAAAGTTACCCCGCGTGTCACAAAGTAAACACCACGTACGGTAGTTAGTTTCACAATACAACACCGCGTGATTTTTCCGAAGCTACGCTGTCACTATTAACATTCAGTTAAATGTGTTTGCATTAGAATAAGTCTTAATTCCACGCAATTTGACAACGTAGCTATTTCTCAGGTGGAGGGGGTTTTAGTCAACTTAGATTGTGCCGACTATAAGTGAGATATTACATCAGATAGAGTATAGTGTGATCGGATTCTTCCAAAAGAATGACTACCCCAATTTTTGCCATAAAATTGAATCACAGTATTCTCTCCTTCCTTTTCAACATCCAGTTGAATGTACTCGTATAGTCTGTCCAAGCAAAGAAGGAATTCTGGCAAGATAGGAAAATGACTCCAGCTCGGTTACTATGGATTAAAAATTATAAATCTGGTCTTAGATTGTGAGAAAACTCTTCTTTACAATTAGTGACTAAATTCATAATTTTAGAACCAATATAGATTGAACTGTAGTCAGTTTCCTATTTTGTCAGGATGTTTTCTTTGCTTGGACAGACTATATATAGCGCTATCATTCCATCACTCAATGGACAAACCACGAATTGAAGTACGTTCTCTAGTAATTGAATTCAGAAAACTTCCAATTATACAGGAAGTTAGCATTTTTCACATTTATGGAATGCCTTTGAGAATAACAAGAAAATCCGTTGTTTGTTCATCTCCTTTTTCAAAGTTAAAATGAAAACGTCCCTGCCAATTGGAATTGTTTTCCTTCTACCGTTGTCGGATAATTACGTCAATTTACATTCAAATGAAGCGTAGCTGAGAAACCGAATAATCAACGGGAGTAATCAGGGAAATGAGCAGACTCATAAATAATCTGGACCATTTCGAATGCGGAATCAAACCACTGAATATTAATTTTGTGAGGACGATAAGTACACTAAGCACTATCGCAATTGAATGTGATAACAGAAAATATGATTGAATTTTCCACTAAATCATTGAAACCTCAGTACGACTCACCATTATGGATGCAGTTCAATTAAAAGAGTAATTATTATTGCTTGCATACTGACCGAACGGATTGTCGTAATTGGAGCATTGACTGAATAAATTGGATGATGAACCGATATGTGACTACAAAAAAAAGTTTTTGAAATTGAAGTTGTATGAATGTCGTACCATTTCAATTCAATACAAAACTAATGAATGTCTGGTGTTGTTAATCAATTGAACAGGGTGGAATCACTGTGGCATGTAGAGTAGAGCTTTAATGTGTATAACATACTTCATATAACATATAGTGTATTCAATGTGTATAGTGTATCTGTATTTAATGTGTATTACAGGTATTTGAGTGATTACCAAGGACCAAATATAGTAGTAGAGTAGTCGTAACAAATTTATTTCTATGTGGTTTCTGCTTCAATTTGTTTCTACGTGGTTTACAAATTTGTTCCTATGTTTCTGAGTGACAAACCTTATTACCAAGTTATATGAAGTACAGTATAGTCTGTTCAAGCAAAGCAGACTTTCTGGCAAGATGGGAAAATTAATCCAGCTCGGTCAATGTTGGTTCAAAAATTATAAATTTGTTCTAAAATTGTAGATCAGAATATTTACCACAATTTGAAACTAAATTTATAAGTTTCGAACCAATATTGACCGAGCGGGAGTCACTTTCTTGCCAGAATGTCTTCTTCGATTGGACAGTCTACAGTAGAAGGTCAAGCAAATTTGGTTGTTGATTTGACCATTCCCTATAGAATTCCTAATTTTAAAGTCATTAGAATTGTTGATTCGTGATAGAATTAATGAAATAAGTCAATATTATTTCATATAAAATTATTGGCATCATACTATACTTAGAATAAAACATAAAAGACAGACAATTACCTGAAATGGAATTTTACGTGTCTAAAAACGTAGGTTTCTTACTAGAAACGTAACAAACAATGATTTCAAAACAATTCAAACATGAGGATTTTGAACTTGCTATCAAGTAGCAATTGAGCAATTCTAACAATAAATGAAATATATAAAAATAAATACTACTCTCATTCATCCCTTTCATTACCTACAAATGGGGTACTAGGCTTCTGAGCATAAGAAAAATAAAATATCACTTCACTGAGATTACTATCTTATACTGAGATTTCCATCTCCTTTCCTTCGTTCACAAATAAGAAACTGAATTGTAAATCTAATTTATTTTTAATATCCCTTGAAAAAGTATGCATTTCTTGTAAGAGCAGCACGTTGAATTTTCATTTGGTAAAGAGACAAAATAATAAACTAAAAACTGGCAAGGAATTTCCATGCAATTGCTCAACGAATAGAAGTCAGGAAAATGTTTCATCGTGAATGAACAAAAACAGACATTATTATACTGGACTGGCGCGACAGCTGCACCATTTTTGGGGAAAATAAATCGCTTAAAGTTATAGAGCATGATTTTACAGTCACTTTTTCCATCACCTACAGGATAAAACACCTTGAATATATTCTCTGGAACGTGATGAAAGAAAATATTTTATAATTCTCCCGAGCTGAAGAATATTTTCTATTTTCAGTCATCAAAATGATGAATTTGAATAGTCTTGACACAAATATCATTCTTCATTGAGGTTTTTGTTCATAGCATTACTCACAAGAACTATAACAGGCGAAATCCAGGTCAGATGGTTTGAAAATGAGAGAGGATTTGCATGTTAAATGAGAATTTTTAAAGAATTTATCATTATTCTTTCAATCATTTACGATCATCAATGGAGCTTCGATGAACAAGAGGTTGATTGAAAAGTTGATTTGGGAATTAATAACACAATGTCAATTGAACCAATAGATTTTCTGATAATTGTAAAACTCAACATTCAACGAATTGATTATTTGTCCCAATAAAATACTCACAAGCTAGCAAAATCTCTCAGGAATGTTTGTGGGTGGGAAGAACATGATTAAGAAAATGGAAATTAGTAGGAATTTATTTTAATCCCGCAGCGCCATGCACTGCTTTGTTTTTTCATAGCCTATTTTCTGTAAAAATTATTCAATAGATTTTTATTCCAGTTCTATAGTTTACGAAGTGCCATCTCTCAGATTTTTTAGAAACTGATTTAGGAACCGTACCACATAAGTGTTCCACACTCTTCATAATAATCAGAGACAAGAGAAATGATTGATCATTCAATACTCTTACATATGACTCCCATCAGTCAAGAGAGCGTTCTATATTCTATATTAAGTGATCAAATTTAGATTTTTTTACAATGATTTTTTCTTTGAAAAATTGCAATACATCATTTTCTATTGTTTATACTTCCACTCCCACTGACGAACAAGAGTCATCTTATGCCAGCGGTTTTTCACTTACCGTATATCATAAATTTTTTGTAGAATTGTATTTTCATGATGAAATTTGTTTTGATTTTTTATATGTATGTATATGTAAGATAAATTTGAATTGAATTGAAATATTCTACTCATATTCGAATACTGATCTATGTTATTGAGTTAGAAATCCAAGTACTCATTTTTATTTTTATAAACGCATTATATCATATCAAATACAATTATAACATTTAGAATAAGGTAGTACTTGGATTTCCAATTTATCAAAATAAGTTGAAAATTACTATGTAGCACTTAAAACATCAGTGTTAGACACCTAGACGGTAGACGGCTAGAAATTCTAAAAGCACTGTTCAAAATATCTTCCCTTCGCTAAACATAGACACTTAGTTCAGCAAATTCCAGAGGTGATTAGAACAATTTTAGTTTTAGCAAGGGTACTTCAAGTGAAGTTCTGAATTTCCCAACTAATTCTGAAGCTCAATAAGTACTTAAGTTTACTAGACCTAGGAGTTCTCTAAGTAGTTTTCACTAAGAAAGCACATCATACAAAATCTAATAACATTATTCTTGTTGAAATTTCAAATTTTAAAAATACAAGTGGATTACACAAACTACATTGAGGGCTATGCGCAGACTAAAGATGTGGGTAAAACTCTTTCTCGGGGAAACCAATGGGACCATTATGGTCTATGGAGATGTGTTCAAGCTTGCGAGAAACAAGATAATTATTCACTAATATAATAGGAGAAGTAGCCTATTTGTTTGGACTACTACTATATCTGTATGTTTATTTTTTAATTTGTCTTACATATCATCAAGACATCAACAAATAAAATTATCATCAATTATCATCAATTAGGAGCGAAGACGATTTGGACACTCATGTCTGTGTTTTCGCCAATCAGTATAATTGTGATGATTGTATCTAAATACCAAAAGAAATATCATTTATGCTCTTTGAAACAATGCATACTGAATGTTGGACAACGGTCTCTATAAAGTTTCTTGAAGATCATGACAGTACAACTCACAATCATTAAAAAAATACTGAATACCTACTGTAAGCGAAGAGGTATCAAGTATTCAGTAAAATACTTTTTATAGTCTATCCAAACAAAGAAGACCCTCTGACAAGATGGGAAAATGACTCCAGCTTGGTCAATAGTTGTTCCAGAATTATAAATGTGGTCTTAATAGTAGATCAAAATAATTATTCGTACAATTTGAGATCAAATTGGTGATTTTTTAACCAAAATTGACCGAGCTTGAGTCATTATCCCATTTTGCCAGAGGGTCTTCTTTGCTTGGACAGACTATTATCATCATCTCAGTCATAAACTTTTATAACGCCAATTATTGATTACGAATTAATCAGAAAGAATAGAATAAAAAAAAATTGTTATATTCTATTCTCTCTGGAACCAATTGATTCATCTCATCATGTGACAACCCCAGTTTTCAAGTAGGCTAAATACTATAATCAGAATTTAGCAAATTTACTATTATAATCAATTTTTAAACTTGACAGATGGATACAATCAAGAATTTGGAAATTTTTCACATTTGCTCGGCCAATTTACAGTAATTCACAAACATACTAGCATTCCAATAACTGGTTGAAAATTATACATCTCATCAAAATTCAAAATTTTCAAAGTGAAAAGTGTAATGCAAACTTTAATCTTTCATTAACCATATAAACATCATCATTCACTTAATCATCAAGTAAAATACTTACTATCAAGTCGCAATTGTAACAATAAATAAATAATATTATCAGTTCCCTCATTAGGCCAGTATTGAATTATATGAGCTCAGAAGAGTGGAGAGTTTTATTCCCTCATCAGTTCTCTCAGTATTTCAGTATTGAGTAAAGTGAGCACATAGGAGGGAATAAAACTCATCACTACTCATGTCGTTAGCGAATGCTAACGGCAGATACGTCATAAACCTAGACATCATCAAGCGAACAATCAGCATTTTGGTGTTTTATGTTTGAATTTCAGTTTATACTTCATGTTTTATGTTTTAGTTCCAGGCGGCCCTGCTGCAGCGCTGGAACCTGCCCGAGTTTATGTGCTCGTTCTGTCCGTTTTTTAAAATAATCAGCGTGACAGTGAGCGTGTTCACGCTGGCCGCCATCGCCATCGACCGCCACCGCGCCATCTTGTCACCCTTCTCGTGAGTAAACTAGCCTCAAAATCACTCAACCGAAAAAAAACTTTATTACAGCGCCTGAATTTATGACTGCGCGGAAGGCGCTATATCCAATTTTAGTTATTCTTGGTTTCTACTCAGCTTTTTCTTCTCCTACTTTTATCGTTTCTTCTCTATCTTATCGTATTCTTCTTATATTAATCTATTATTCTTTTTTGCCTATTTGATCTACTTCAATTTCTTACACAACTTCACCAATTATTAAGAAACACTTCTAGAATGCGAACAGTTTCTCAATGGAAATATTTTCTTGAAGATAAATATAAACTATTTGATAAGGGAACAATCAAATTTCCTCCGGCAACAGAAATTTCGAGATGATTCAGAGGTATAGCTGATGTCAAAAAGTTAGGCGGTCTCGTCTGTCTCTATTTATTGTCTCTATTTGAATTCAATTTAAACACATACAGACACAATGAATAACATAATACAAAATTAATAAAACACTACAACGAAATAATACATATTATTAACAAATTCAACAGTTACTGTGATGGGGTGTACTTGAAAAGATGGTTTCCTATGTAATGGTTTTTCATTTATTTCAAAAACATCATCTAGGCATAAATAGCTTGATACCAACTCTTAATTGACAACATCCGCTGTTGGAGCGCACAAGGAGCAGACAAAATTTTTGGCGTCAGTAATATACGTTGAGAAGAACCTACACTTTCATCATGCTCTAATTAAGGAAGATAGAGCTTCCAATTGAAAAGGGATGTCACCTTTGCATTTTGATACTTTTCTAGCAAAATAAATTATTGATAGTCGTGGTAATTATCATGAATGAATGGAAATTTTAAGGTGTCTCCTTGAGAAGCTGACAAAATGAAAAGAAGCTGATGAAAAGAGCTTCATTAAGCTTTCCTTTGCACAGTTGCTTAAAAATAATTGCTTTATTTATCAAGATCATTATTCCGTTGCAATGTTAGACAGCAGACATTCAAGATTTTTCTGTAAATTTTATCATTTTTCAATAACAATCAGTAGGCCTAGTATTATAGTCTGTTCAAGCGAAGAATACATCAGAAGAAATTCTGGCAAGATGAGAAAATGACTCCAGCTCGGTTAATATTGATTCAAAAACTATAAATTTGGTCTCAAATCGTAGGAGACATTCTGATCCACAATTTGAAACTAAATTTAAAACTTTTGAACTGATATTGACTAAGCTGAAGTCATTTTCCCATCTTGCCAGAATGTCTCCTTTGCTTGGACAGACTTACTGATCTGTTTTAATAATCTTTACGTATCTGTTTTATAGTAGCAGGTAAAAAACAGGTATCTGTAAAAGTAGCAGGTAAAGGAGTGGCTTGTCTGGGATGATGTTATAGTAATAGTGTCATCAAGGACAAGAAGATGATAATACAATAAATTTATAATGTAACTCATTTTCAATTGTGTCAAACTTTTTGTTGATTGTAGAATAGAAGTTTATTTATTCTTCATTCATGCACAAGATAAGAAAAAACAGGCTATTGCCCAAAACTTCTTCTATTCCTAATTCAGTCACATAATAAATTGACAAATTCACAAATAAATGTATGAAATTTTGTTTTCCCTGAAGGTTTCCACTCAGAAAAAAGATTATTCGAAGTAACTGATCAATTCAGAATTTCACCTTGAAAGGTCATGTGTGTGACTTACTTCCTTACAAGATTGTTGGAATGTATCGAGCAAGATTGAGGATATCTTTGGCATTCTATTTCTGATTAATAGTAAATAATTAAGTTTTATTTGGAATAATTAAAATTAATTCATCTCTTGCCATGAAATTATTTTTTTTCCAATAGTCGTCGATTCACTACCGGACCCGGTAACCCATTTAAGTTTGGAGTTTTCATCTTCTTCTATAGCAGATGACATAGCAAATTTCGTTTAGTCAATACTAGGTGGTAAAAATCGTGTAAATTGATGCTAGAACTGGGATTGCTCCAATAATTCAATTGCAACATTCATTCTGAGGGTTCCATTCTGTTGATGTAGCATGCACCCGTAGTTTGGAACTAATTTGCCATCAATTTCCATCCTCTTCACCATGTTAACATCAGTTCTCCATTCTATAATTAGGAAATAATCAGATCATTCAATGAATATTCAAGTATTATCCTACCACGTCGTTCATTGACAATTTCATTTTGAAAACCAAGGTCATCAAATAACATTGAAGGATTCCCAGCAACCGAATGCAATTAAACTGTTGGATTTAGTATTTCATTCCACTGATTGATTGAAAACATTACAATTCGTGTGGAAACAATTTTGGGAGTCATCACTAAAGTAATCGATAGTTAAGAATGTTATTGAATTAAATTCGTAAATTGAAACTTATTAATAAATACAATATACGAGAGAAAATTGATTTTATATTAATTCCTTCAAATTTAAATACGAATAGGAATTAGTCACATATTTGTAGACTTGGATACATTATATTAATCACCTCAATAATATCCAACTGATGATTCTGTCATTGAGGATTTGAAATATTCTTTGGAATTTTGCGATCACTGTTTAATAATAATTCAGTTTATACGGTTCATATGGGACTGTTCGGTGACAATAACTAAATTGCTCCAAAATTCATGAGTACTGTGTGCTTTTACACACACATGTATCTTTTGTTTACTTTGTAATATTCGCTTTAAAAGTTTGAATTGTCAACCAAAGAAATTTAAATGGTTTTGAAAGAGAGAAAAAAGTTGATTTTGATAGATGTATCATACTAGGTCATTCATATAGGTGTATCCACTATATGTAGTTATGCAGCGATATTTGGGTATATTTGAGATCTTTCCTGCACTGTTTTGAATATTATTATCAATTACAACTTGTCTGAGTAGTTTTTTGGAATAATAATTCTGCCTCTGATTTACTAGAAGCATGCAACTCTGTATTTGTGTTTGAATTATAGCTTTGAGTTAGTTTGTAGCTTGAATGGACAGATAAAATGATTATTTGCCTTGTTTCACACCAACACCACCAATTATACCGTGAGTTCAATGAAAACAATATTAATACAACAGTCCCTTGCAGCTGAGCTCTCAATCACATTTGCATGCCTTTGCCGCCCAAGAGTAGAATCTCCATTAATATGTGGGTGATCCAACCTGATGTCAGCCCAACACGTATCGAATTGCATGGTAATCCATATCCCTTTCAAGCCGGCTGTTACAGAGACTGAGCCCCGTGTGTGATTCCACCATTAACCTTTGCTTAGCTCAGCATTTAGGATCGATCCCCACAATCGATTAGCGGCGGCTGATGGAAAAAGTTGATTGGTTTGGTTGAGGAAGTGTCGAGGGACCTGAGGTAGTTTTTGCTTGTCGGGTAAAAAAGTTTATAGAGTTGTTTTTGTTTATTGCTGGCTTTCCTGATCATTTGTCAGAGTATGTAGGGAATTGGTGTGGTGTACTGACACACAATATCAACCTTTGACTTTTTATCCTTGACTTGTAACGGTTGACAAATTATACGCTGAAAAACGTATAATGATAATGTATTCCCTGAAAATAGACAACAGAGCAGAAAAAATAATAAATCGACGCCAGCAGGAGAAAAATCCTAACAAATTGGTGAATAGTGGATGTTAAATGAAAAGACAAGACATCATTAAATCATTAAATCACAGATTTATCAAAAGATCGAGATATCGCTTTCGGTTTCTACACCGTTAAAAATCTTTGGTAAATATTTGGTATCTCGGTTTTAAAAATCAGTTGTCTGAAAATAATATATTGTCTTTACATTCAATAAGGATAGCTATCACGATATTACCGTCACTACTACTCAACAACAACAATTCAAATGTGGATGTATTACAGAACGGATCAAATGGGTGAGAAAGGATAAAAGTAGAAGAAAAAAAAGTCCTAATTGTTAGAAAACGGAATTTTGAAACGTTCCTTCTTCATTGGGCTAGGAGTACCTATTCAACTTTGAAGCAAAAGGCTCACCTCAGTATCACTGACAACGACAGAAAACATCCATTAGTAACTGTATTAATTGATTGATTTATTTATTTTTTGAATGCTAGAAACTTCTATTATTCTAATTGAGTTGATTTCATGAACTAGAAAGTAACAACACAATGTTACATTGGTGACTCAAATGTTTAATGCAGAAATCTAAATTTCTAAATAAAACTTAATAACCAAGATTTTTAAATAACTAAGAGTTATTCAACTCTGATTAAAAAACACGTTTATAGAAGAAAAGCACTTACTTTGAAAATAAGAAGGGAATTTGGATGAAAGTAGTAGTGAATTTAGTGTGAAATTATTATTATAGGTAGATAATAGATAAATAATGGGCAATAAAATGGAATTCATTCATCTTTACTCATTAGAACGAGTCTTATTCATCAATATTCGAATCTTCATGTAGATTTAGTATCTTGGGATTGTGGTGCATTAAAAAAAACGAACAGAAGTTTATTTTGTTATTCAGTTCAACAGTAGAAGTTTATTATTGTATTTTAAATAGAATACAGTATGAAATTTTCTCTGTAATGAAATATGCAATATACATTACAATCCAAAATAGTTATCATGATCATTGAATTATTTATAATTTTAATTGTAGCCTAATTATAATTTTTGAGCAATGTAGCCTATTTCTTGTTCACTTTGAATTCACCAACTTCACAAGAGTGGGAAGGGAAAATTAAATAGGAATATTTTGGATCAAACCAGGTTTAAACCCTGAACTTCAAAATTAGTTACACTGACCAGGGTAGGCTATCGGATAAAGCAAACAAAAATATTTGACAAACAAAGCTTTCGAACAGAACTAACGAAAATATTTGACATGCAAACCCTGAAAGTTTCAGGCAAGACTTGTGGCAGCCTAGCCACAAGACCACGAATATTATCCAATGGTGAATCAATGCCAGCAAGTTTCATTACTTTGATGTTGATACACCAGACTTAATTTGAGTTGGCGGATGGCGAATGTTTGATAATTATGCTCAGCTCTGTCAGGACAGTCGACAAGCGGTCTGTGAGTGCATATCGAGTAGAGAACGATCATAGCTTTATATTAATCTCTCATAGATCGCTTTCAGATTGTTCTAGCAGAGCTGAACTTCAGTAACGGTAATTATCCAACCGCCAAATTATTTGGTGTCTTCTGTATCTAAAACTTTCTCCCAAACCCCAACTACCCATCAAAGATTTCGGTCAGCTAATTTCATTACAAGCACTCATAGAAAAGCCACTAGTTACATTCCAAATCACAGTCATAGTCTCGAATCTCGAGCAACTGAGCTCTTCAAAATCTTTCGGCACTTCTTGCTCATGAATAAATATACGGTGGAACACTCTTAACTGCGACCTTTTTCGAGAAGGGATCCATTAACTTTGTTGACGTTTCGTATCTAGTTGAAAGGGCCACCCTTTCTCAAGGATTACGTGAACAGCCATTCCAAGAAAAGTGCTGAGTTGGTCTATCACATCAGAATTCTTGAGCCAGAATTTGTGGTTATTGAGATGGAAGTCTACAAACCTGGATATTTTTCCCAATTAAGAAAATAATTGCATAAAATGACATGAGAATTGATTATATTAATAATATTTTGCTTTGGAGTATAGACCCACCGAAGGAAAACGAGACATATTGGAAGACCAAGAAAAAAATGGATGCCGGAACAGGCCAATAGAGCATAATCCTTGTAAGAAGATGATGATGATGAATAATGTTTTGCTTTGACTTACATTTTTAGTAATGTGAATTGAACCTACCTATTCATATAATATTTCAAAAATATCTGTGTAAATTTAAATTTTCAACTTTGAATTATCACAAAACTATGAACCTATACACAATATTCTAATAATAACTATCCAATCACAAAACTGCGTAATAGTCTAAAAAGAGATGTTAATTGTAATGATTCCAGTTTCAATTTTCAACTTTGAAGTATAATGCTATTTTTGAAAACTTATTCTAAGACCAATTATGAAAATGATCAAGTTGTTCTGTCATAGGTGGATCCACAATTGATTTGTATGTATGAAAGTATGATACAACTTCATAATAATACATTGCCCTACAAGATTCAACCTCAGAGAATGGCTATGTGATTTGTAACGCCAAAATTGTAACATAATATTCGAAATATTCAACTCTTGATATCTGATAACAAAATACCCATCTTAGTTACGTGACCAATGGAAATAATCGAGAAAATATCTCGCTGGTTCAACAATAAAGTTTCTCATCAAAAGTTTTGAGCGACAAAATCTGCAAGCGGACAAAATTGCGAGAATCATTATAGTTCAAAATGAAATGCCAGAGCATTTTCAGAGCATTTCAACCCAACATTCACTCATTCTGAACAGAGTTCTATAATAGTCTGTCCAAGCAAAGAAGACATTCTGGCGTGATAGGAAAATTATTCCAGCTCGGTCAATTTTGGTTCAAAAATTATGAATTTGTTTTCAAATCATAGGAAACATTCTGATCTACAATTTGAGGCCAAACTCATAATTTTTGAAGCAATATTGATCAAGCTGGAGTAATTTTTCCCTCTTGCCAAAATGTCTTCTTTGATTGGACAGACTATACTATTACGGATGTGACACATCTCCGTGAACTCAACTTTACGGGCTGGAACCACAATTATCTATGACTGATAGCTCTTCAAAGTTGCACTCCAGCCTTAGGCAATGTAAAGTCGCTCATGATCAAGCACAAAGTTCCAGAGGCAAGCAAATGATGTAACACAGGCTTTTAGAGGCAAGTTTGGAAACCGGCAAACGTCCAATATAAGAAGGCCCTAAATAGGAAGGCACTAACAACATCCTGAGGCTGACGAATTTCATCCTTCAATTATTGTTTATGGGGTCTATGATCTATGAACAATATTGGTATGTCTTGGAAAGGCATGTCTTACTGCTTTCAGACGCTATTCCTCAACCAATCGTTGTGCAAATGGTACCAAAATGTTCAGAAAGATCTCTAGAATGTGCGTATAACCTTAGATTTTCAAATCATAAGATATAAGTCGACGAACATGGAGAAAATTTTTAATTTTTTGATAGGTACTCAATAACCAAAAATTAAAAAGTGATATTAAAAATCCCAGGTTATACGCACATTCTACTAATCTTTCTGAACAATTTGGTACATTTTTCACATACCTAACTTGAAAAATGGCAACCGAAGGAGTAAAATGCAATGTGCTTTTTCAAGTGGTATTAAGGCCTCTTAAGGCTTGATAATATTGCAAACTGGACGAGAAGGTTCCAAGACAGCAGAACCAAATCCAAAAACAAGTTGATGATTTAGCTATGAAACGTGATACTGTAGTAAAAAAGGTAGGAAGAATCAAAAATTGATTGGATGAATGAAAAGAGCATGCCAGAAAGCAAAAACTCTAAAGGAAAAATCGTTTTTGAAAAATACCTGAGTTTACCAGAGATAGATGTAGCAACCAAAACCGGTATCTCGATTTCCTAATAAATCTGTGGTTTGACAATATCTTGTCTTCTCATTTAATATTGATGACTAACTACCACAATATCACCTTCACAGCTACTCATCAAGTCATTAATTGAGAAATAAGAGTTGGAGACTTCATAGAAAAAAGTAAAATTGAAATATGAATCAAAAGAACGAGGTCGTTCTTGAATAAGAGCAATGTCGTTCTTTAATAAAAGCAATGTCGTTCTTTAATAGAAGCAAGGTCGATTTCAGACTTAGGCCATAATGGAATATGTGTAAAATGGCATTCTGGAAGCAGAGCATTCTCCAGACATCAGACAAAAACCCTTTAAAGAATATAATTATAGGAAAGCATCAGACAGCTTTGAAAACTCTCCTTGAAAACTCAAAAGTATCAATTCTCTCAAAATCAAAAAGCCATCTTTCAAAATACCTCCTTAGATATATAATAAAGATTCGTTTAAAGAAAAGAGCATGCCAGAAAGTTAGAGCATTCTTATGAGTCAGAAAGCATCAGGCAGCTTTAAGAACTCTCCTTGAAAACTCAAAAGTATTAATTTTCTCAAAATCGAAAAGCCATCTTTCAAAATACCTCCTCAGGTATTATAATAAAGACTCGTTTACTAAATACTCTGAAAAATCGATAATTATTACACAAAGCAACCACCTTAGAGCGCCATGAGAGGACTTCAACCTCATTAGGAAAAAATTTGGCTTCAACTCTTCACCCTTAGCAGAAAATAAAAAATTCTTTTGAAAATCTCTCACAGACATCTCTCTCTAAGCTTCCTATAGTCTGTCCAAGCAAAGAATACATTCTGGCAAGAATGGAAAATTAATCCAGCTATTTCAATATTGGTAAAGTGAAAACAAAGGTTGTCAGATCCACAAAGTTTATTCAAAAAACCACACTTAGGTTTCAATGCTCAGGGCACAATTCACCATTAGTGAAAACGCATCATCATCAAGATGCCTTGAGAATTGGAACTTAAGTATGGTTTTTCAAATAAACTCTTTATGGATCTGACCACCTCTGTTCTCATTTACCTAAATTATGGATAAGTTCCACCACATCTCTAATGAGAGTGTATATTTTATGACAATATTGTATTGGTTCAAAATTTGGTCTCAAACTGTAGATCAGAACGTTTTCTACAATTGGAAACCAAATTTATAATTTTTTAGGTAATATTGACTGAGCTGAAGTCATTTTCTCACCTTGCCAAAATGTCTCCTTTGCTTCGACAGACTATCTCTATATCCCACTAACAGCTTCAATATTATTACTCGAACATGTCGTCCCTACATGTAACTGATTAGTTACTTGAGAAAAAAAAACTATTTCCACTCGAATCTATAAGAAATTGATTTCAAGATAGAATTATTATTAGATATTGCAGATCATTGACTACCAAGATAATACAATATTAATGTAGTAAAAAATCCAATAAAAGCTATCTATGAATAGTGCTAAAAACTCCCATTGCAAAGATCAACAAAAGAACTAAAATATCACAAAGAAATTCGTTGAATCGAACTTTACAAGAACTTATAATATTTCATAAGATTTTCGAAAATCCGATTATTTGCAAAATTCAACTCTAGTAAAACTGAAAGTTTTAGACAAAGGTTATAAATTCAACATAGGTAGGTCGCATGACGTCATATCTAAAATTCCAATAACGTCTCCCTACCTGTAACCCACAAATTTCTCTGTGAGGTAACCACATCATCAGTTTTCAGCCCCGAAATGGGTTGAGCCTACTCACATCAACTTATTCTGGGGTGGATGTAATTTCTACATTGAAATACATTGTATTCCCTATAGTATACGTGCTTTGTTGATATGCAAGTTATATCTGTTATTCAGGCAGACATGTTCACCACAGATATTTCCACTTAACTCAGTGTGTTGGGCTGGAATTCTGTCACCTACTAATTGATTCTCACCCAACACTGACACATAAGAGATCACAGCTACATACAGTCTGTCCAAGCAAAGAAGACCCTCTGGCAAGATGAGAAAATGACTACAGCTTGGTCAATATTTATTCAAAAATTATAAATGTGGTCTTAGAAGTAGATCGAATTGTTTCCAACAATTTGAGTCCAAATCAATAATTTTTGAACCAATATTGACCGAGCTGGAGTCATTTTCTTATCTTGCCAGAGTGCTTTCTTTGCTTGGACAGACTATACTACTTGCTTGCTCCTGCAACTTCTACTACAGTCTGTCCAAGCAAAGAAGACATTCTGGCAAGATGAGAAAATGACTCCAGCTCTCCAGCTCGGTCAATATTGGTTCAAAAATTATAAATTAGGTTTCAATTTGTAGATTAGAATATTTCCTACGATTTCAAAACAAATTTATAATCTTTGAACTAATATTGACCGACCTCAAGTAATTTTCCAATCTTGCCAGAATGTCTTCTTTGCTTGGACAGACTATTCATCCTAGCACCATTCATCTTTCTGCTACATCCACGCTTCACCACAAATCAATTAAAACCCCCAACGCATCTACAAGGAGCACTATGTACGCGGAAAGCTTCTTTGTTATTTCCATCATCATCATCATCGTCTTTACCATATACTAATATTGTCTATCACAATATTAGCATCATCATTACTACGACCTATATCATTATCATCAATCTAATTATTGTATATTATTAATGGGACTTAAGGCACAGTCTAAACAGTCTATATATGATCTTCATTGTTACTATCGACATACCTATAATAGTTGTCTATTAATATTGGTACGTTAAGTAAAGTAAGTCAACACATTCATATTCAACTTAAACATAATAATGACAATTTTGATAATAATTATTACCATTTTTACCATATCATCGTTATCAGTTAATCGCCTGAGTTATTTCCAATAAGGTCCAAATAACGACAGTCCCATACAATCATTGTTATTCACGATACACCTAAACTTTGAACTCATTTTGATCTAAATCACAGCCTGTAAAATCTAAATAATTTAGATTTTATTGTAATTATTATAAATTGAATTATTATAAAATTATTATTGTAAATTGAATTGTTTGATGAATAAATATGATTATTATCTTAACTTTCGATTACTATTGGTAACAAAAGCGCAGCCAATAACCATCAACATAATATTTATTAATTTCAAGAATAGACTGTTTTTTCTTTTCTCATCATGTATATTAGTTCATGAATGGAATAAATAAATACGAGATGATAATCATCATTATTACTGTATCTCACTATCTCAACAAAGCAACAAGAGCAACATCATCATCAGTCATCATCATTATCAAGTTCCCAATTTTACATCAGTGAAATAAGTTGCCTAAAATACAGCCAATAGAATTTCAGTAGAGATCTCAGCAGAGAGATGATGGAATATTCCATTCCATTCGAAATGTCTACATCTTATAAGCTTACCAGCAGAGCTTCATTGTTTTCAGTCAGTGCTTTTCCAAATGCTTGCTTCGTCGTTTTCCACATAATGCGCCAGCATTTCCATCGTTCGCTTTCACGAAACTCGCGTATAGGACTTGAATGGTAATTTAGGCTTGGAACAAAACCTTTTGTAGGTTTGGTAAGATGGTGAAGAGACGAGTGTAGTAGAATGCAGGAATTAAATTATTAGAACCCCCTTTACGTCTATTTGAAGCGTCTTTGAGCACTGTTGAAAGGAAAATTATTTTCTTCTTCGCGTTGAAACGAATTTCTTTGAAATCTTCATTCAAGAAAATGCAATCATTCACAACAAGAAATAGAGTTGAATACAGATTTTTCAGGTATTTAGATATTTGACTATTTTTTATTTTAGTTTTTGAACTATCATAGTCACTTTCACAATTTTGTCAAGTGTTTGATTAATAAACAACCTTTATTTTCAATATGAATTATTATTATTCAGAATTGGGAAGAAGAGACGTTTTGGACTTTGTCTGTGTTTCAATCGCATAGTAGGCCTATAGTAATCTAGTAAATAAAGTATGAATAGACAGTAAAAGTTGATGGCAATGGAATGAGCTAGGTAATCTTTATTAAGTTTATCTAATCTTCTAACTGTTTATAGAAAAGGGATGGTTTTAGTTTGAGGTACGACACTGATAAATGATGCAATCCATATTTTGCCAAACTCTAGTGAAAACATTGGTTAAACATCAACAATGTTCAATTCAAGTTTAAATTCACTCAATTAAGAAAACATTGATAATTTGAGACTCCAGTTGAATAAAGATTACCTAGCTCATTCTACTACTGCCATCAATTTTTACTGCCTATTCATAATTACTAGATTACCATACTATGATATAAAGTATTCAGATCACTAAAAATGAAACATCGAGCAATATAATTCAAGGAATTCTCTTTGTATTAAATTTCCACTACTTTACTTATTCGATCAGTTGAGTATCTGCTGTGAGTAGTGAATATATTATATTATAAATTTTGCATTGAATACGTTGAAATGTAACTTTCATTGCAGACTAAATTTTGACTCGCAGTTCTCAATAAGAACTACTTGTTTAATAATACAGTAACTACTTATTTATTGACAATAATAATAACTACTAACAATAATACTTGTTTATTTGAAGACCTTGTCTAATCAAACACCTTGACTAATCGAGATACCCATAATTTCATAATAAATTCAACTATATAGATTGAAAAATCTTGCTTGATTCAATAATTGATAACAATAGAATTCTTTACAACTGAAATTATGCTTTCAAATAGAAAATCACTCCCCAATAAACTGTGATTTCAAGGGAAGAATCAACTATTATGTTCTAAAAATGAAGACTCTCTCATACAGAAGGAATTTATAGCGAGCATGGTCGACTGAAACGAGCTTCACAGTTGTGAGAGAAACAACAAACCCGATGAGCTATCAGATGTCTGTTTGGTGCCCGCATTCCACCCCTGTAAATATTTACTTGATGAACAGCCATGTTGATTATATATCAACGGTGAAGATGAATTTCCATTGGTGGTCTGTATCATGTTCTAACTACAATCCAGAGGACAGTGATAAGTAGCCTATTTGAAACGAAAATATACCTGAACTCTGATCATAAGTATTTAAATTGGGCCTAGTTTACACTAAGTGAAATGAGGCTCAAGTATTGTTCGGGAATGGAATTTAATAATTATTCATTCCAGTTTTTTCATTTATTATAATTCCTTATTCAGAAGATACAAAGAACTTATAAATAAAATAGAAAAGGACCAATGATTTCAAAATAAAAAGTATAATATTGAAAATACTATGCCCTACAAGTATTCAATATTTCTAATTATTAAGGTAAAGCGCCATCCAATACGATATGATAAAATGGCTTTCATCACACAATTATTAAGCTTCCTATGATATTATTTTGGATTATAATGTTAGATAGCCTATACTCCTCAAGGAAAAATAATAGTTTTTGAATTGTAAAATGGATAGCAATTAATGAGAAATAGAAAAATGTCTTGAATACTTTAATAATTCAATCCAATTCATTCATTAGTAATACTATACTGTGATACAAATCATTATTATTACTTGAGAGAAAAACAACAGAATTAGTGATCACGGACAGTTTTCCACAATAATATATATGAATAGAAGAAATGATACAATAAAATGATTCATTTTTTGGAATGCATGTTAAATAAGAAGTATTTACTAAAAAATCATAATCATTATTTGTATAGATAGGCATGAGGATGTTGTAAAAGTCAAATATCGAAATTTTTCATTTCAATGAGATTAAACTACCTGGATCAATTCTCAATGTCTATAAAAGTAGGAGAATGATTACAAAGGAAGATGAGTATTATTTTCAAGTAAAATACCTCAATGTATGAAATTATAGAACCTTATCAAAGATTACTATTATTGTTAACATTATAACATAAACATTATTATTGGTTAATATTTGTTCATTATTTGTGAATCATTCCCTGTTATTTTTTTATACTCTATTAATAAGCAAATAGTAGGCTATTAGGAATAAGCGGTTCTTTATGCCTTGCCACTTCATTATACAAAAATGTATAAATAACCGAGTCAGCTAATTATAGTAAGTAAACGATCATATCAATCTCTACACACCATCTGCATGATTATCATCCACTAAGCAAAGTCAATTGTTATCACTTAATATGAGTATTTTTCAATCAATCCTAAAACTATGACCATAGACTAACTATAGCCTTTTATGCCACAAAAGATTGAATAGCCGTCGCAGTGGCTAAGGGTTACAAAGCCTAATCCATGGAAAAAACTATAGCCTACATACACTATACTGTATTTACTATCTACTTGGTTAAGGTTAACTATATCTACGATATTATTTCAAACATTATTATCTGCAACCTACAATGCAAAATGTTTTTTTTATAAATAAGTGGTAGCCACCTATCCTTAAAGGAACTTAACAATTAATATTGATTATTTTTATTTTATAGTTGAATGACTATCATCTTGAAGTTCCCCTTATGTGTGCGCTTAATCTTCATTGAATCTGAATAAACATTTGTTAAAAAATTGGTAGAATCTGAGATTCTTTACTAGAATCAGTTAAAATATATCTGATTCGTAGCTTATCCTCCAAAAAATAAAACTTCGAAACTCGAAAGTAGTTTCATGGAAATTTTCCATATTTTTGTGAAAATATAATAATGAAATAGTACAGTTGAGAAAAAATATTTCAATTTGATACAGACTCCATGTCATTTGTCATGACGTTAATCTGTAGAAAAAATGTTCTACTTGTGAATAACAACTGAACTTTTTTCTAATTCAGAAACTGCAGAGAAATTATGCAAGCACTCAATCTAAAAATTGTATGGAAAATATAATTATTATTCCGCTAACGTGACATGAACTAGATATTGCGGCAAATCACATCACTCATATAAAAAATCAAGCTCCTTAAAATATCTAAGCTCATGCTTGATAGAGTCACATGCTTCTTGTGGCAGCCTGAATTTTTCAACATGTAGACTATAATATGTAGAGTATAGTGAGTTACATAGTAGATAATATGAATGTGATAGTACATCCATGTATGAGTATTACATTTAAGATGTACATCCACAACCACGCCTACGATTGTAAAAGAGAGTCACGGACAAAATAAAAATAAAATGGAAGCTATTGTCAGCGAACAGTCTTTTCAAGTGATTCCACTCCACTGATTGAATGTGATTTTATTTCTTTTCAACCATATTGAAGGTACCTTATTGGATATATGGAATAAAAGAAGCTAGGCTACGGTAATTTTAAAATTGACTTGATTTTAGAGCATAGTATACATACACCCACTAATCCCCATTATAGTAATTAGAATGACATGAGTGTTGTCTTTACTCGGTATAGGAAGTAAAAACTACAATTTTCAACTATACCAAGTTCTATTACTTTCAAAAGTATAATAAACTGACTGTTTCATGAGAAAGTCGAAGCAGTATAAGATTTCATCCAATATATTTAAATAAATGTGCTGTATTGTTTCTATAAGAAAGTAATATTGTTGATTCCTTGAATAATTTTTCAAGAAAAATTACATTTTTATTCATTGATAGTGAGAAATGAAAGTTTTTCGAACTACACTTGAATGAACAAAATAAAACCAGGAGAAATAAACGGAACTGTATCATCACTATCAATGAATTCAGAGGGTTAACAGTCTGAGAAAATATTATTAAAACAAAATACAGAGAGATCAAATATTTTTGAGGTATTTGAAGAAATAAAGCCAAATTTTCATT
The DNA here is from genome assembly GCA_017141385.1 of Sogatella furcifera. Classification (NCBI taxonomy): domain Eukaryota; kingdom Metazoa; phylum Arthropoda; class Insecta; order Hemiptera; family Delphacidae; genus Sogatella; species Sogatella furcifera. Next base: position 17,461,738 of record CM029556.1, read on the forward strand.
GCCGAATGAATAATGGAATTACTTTGAAAACAAAAACCAAGTGATTAGGTCAAATTTTATAGTAAAATTGAATTTTCCCAACGTTTTTCAATATAGTAATAAACAATGCAAACATAAATTTTAGTGGAGAAAATTATTAATTTTCTAGTTGTTTTTCCACTCATTTTCCAGCAAAAGGTTCCTCGTTTGATCCCAGTTGATAGCAAGCTATTTTTTTGAGCGACTTTGATCTTTCTCTCGAGGAGACGGAGGGTAGTTGGTACTAGCTTCCTAAAATTAATCCTTGAATGCATTCCTCATATCATCATCCATCCCATAACCCTCGCGTTGGGCTGATGGAGCTCATTTGGATGTAGGTTTCATCCTCAAAAAAAAATCAAATGGATAAATAATAATCCTAATAGATGAAAATAGAATGAATAACAACAGGGTTGTCATGAAATTGTCAGCCAACGCCAACACGGACATAAACATATGAATGGAGGTAAAATTCTATCAAACCAATATTGAATTATTCATCAGCAATTGAATGGTTTGCAATATACTATTTCCTTCTATCTTGAATGTGATTGATAAAACTAATTCAGGATAGATCTTCACTGTTCAAATTAACAAAGATTCTTGTTTGAAGTGCTGTGAAATATATAACATCGTTCACAATTTATTATTCATAGAAATTTGGTAAGAGGCGTTTTGAACATTGGTATATGCTTTCACCCAATAAGATTATTGAATTCTGTTGGAAGAATAAGTGGAGAAATAAATATTATTTAAGCTTATAACTTAGTAAATACTGATAACTATCTCTTTTACAACAGTACTCACAATTTTGTTGCTTGTCGGACGTAATTACTGATACGATTATAAGTTATAATCTAATTATCATCAACAGTTCAAGCAGGATGAAGACAAAAGAAGAAATTAATATTATTTAATCACATTGAAAAACTTATCAACTTAAGAACTCTTTTCTGATAGGAAAGCTATCAACCTACATTCTACAGACCAATCAACAGGAGCAAAACTACTAGTGGAAAAATTTGCAATTTGAAATTTCCTACCTTAATCAACTTTCCACCTCCAGCAGCAAATGCATCATCCAGCCTCATCATACAAGCCGCCACCACAGCACTTGATTAGAAGCTGCAGCATTTTGATGAAAAATTCATCACTCCCCACTATGGTACGCCAATAAGAGCACGAAAGTAGTTCTCCAATTATTATCCTGTGAAATGAGATCAATATATGAAAATTGGTTGTAATTAGTGGAAATGGGGAAAGTTGGGAACGTTCAGTAGCAACGTACAAAAAAATGGAATGAGAAGTAGAAGAAACATTATTTAAAATTGAAAATCCGTTGAATTTATTGCAGCTTCATTCTTTATTTAAATTTTCCATAGTCTGGCACTCTTCTAATTACTGGGTTTGGGTTACTGGTGAAATTTTATGTTCACCAAACCACTCTCTAATCAAAGACCTAGCTTTTTGTTCATTTAAAATTATTCCAGGTTTCATGAACTTTCGCAAACCCTGATTTAGTTAGTAGAAAAAATTGAATTGAAAACATCAGTATTGTTCTAGAATAATGATACCACTTTACACATCCAATCCCTTGAATGATTTTAGTTTTGCTTTTCTTCTATAACTTATAATTGGAGTTTTGGAGTAAGTTAAAAGTCCTCGCTAGTACTACTATTTCTACATACGAATTAAATTATTTCAGTATGTAATAAGTTACATAAAATAATATTAAACTAATTTCAGTTTTGCTAATAAGATAATAAGTAGCCTATACAGTATTACTGTTGAGTAAAAGTTGGAAGAGTCGAATGCATGACACTTCTAAAGTAATAAATTTCAATCTCAAGAGAGCGAAAATTGGATACTTGATCAATATCAAACCAATAATCCTAGAGGCCCGTCGTTTGAAAACGATTCAATGAAATCTTACAGAACTCATTGGAACTGATATGTTACTTTTCAGAGAGAAGGAATAGAAACGTCTTGGAGCGTTGCTCCACAATGTTCAATATTTGAATACATATTTTCTCATTTCAACAGGAAATTGAGAGAGGAAACCTAATCTAGTTTTCTAGGGTTGCAAAGTCTGAATATTATTTGTGTTTGGAAAAAGGAATCTTCAACACTGATTTTCCTTTAAGAAATGTAACAAAGAAACTGGAGTTGGATATGTTTGTGATTACATGAAAATTTCATTAAATTAAACTGAGTGGCAATAATTCCCAATAATGCACTACGATTTGAATGAATGTATTTTCTTATTATACATGAATTCATTTTTATATTCACAGTAGGTATCTGAATAATTTTTATTTATTTATTTACATTGCTGTCTTTCATTATTTTATACAATACATTAATGAAAACTTACAATAATAAAGGGTACATTATTAACACATTAAAAATTACAGGAAAAAATCATAACATGAGTTACTATAATTCATATGTATTGTAATAAAGAAGCGTTAATTGATGCATATTTTTGTGGGAGATTTATGCATTTCGTCCTTCTAGAACTAAATCATGCAGAAGTATGATAAATATTGCAATTTCCTATGATAACTCAGCAATCTGGTCCTTACCACGCACAAATTCACTCATATCTGAGTATAACTTATTGAATTCTTGTAGAAGAATAGAGGCCTATATAATTCACATTTATTCATACTGTATCAATACTACAATCATATTATATTGTATGAATATATTATATTCATTATTAAACAAAATCGAACCAAAACAGTTGATGATAACTCATGGGTTGTGAATTAGCCTTGAATATTTTTTCTATAATCAATTGAACACCACACAGTTGCAACGCATGGCTTTTATGAAAGAGCAGTATTTATTCCTAACTTAAAATATTAGACCACAGAAAGAAAATTCATACACTTTCCATGATTAAACCCAAGGACATTAAATTCGTTATAAGGAAGAAAAAGTTTCACTTTCATGGGGTTTTTCCAACATGGCCAGAGATTCGAGACCCTGTTTAAACTGTATTGGTGATGAATAAGATTGTTCTGCCTCAAATCCAATCCAATTAAGACAATAAAGAATATAATTCCGTTGCTCATACTATTTGGTAGGCTACTGTATAATAATTATCAGTTTAAAAACTGTTGAGCTTAAACCCCATTCCTTGTTTTTCGTCAACTTTATAACAAAAAAGTTATGTTTTATTTATCTATATTGCAGAGCCAGGGTTTCGAAGACTCAGTTCCGTCTGGTGATATCGCTGATCTGGCTGACCGGGGGCATTCTGGGAGTTCCGTTCCTGTACGGCAACCGAGTGGTGGACATGATCGACGACAAAGGACAGAGATACCCGTTCTGCTACAGTGTCAACCTGACCCGAAGCCAGTTGAAGTTCTACAGATGGCTACTAGTTCTGCTGCAGTATGCCATACCACTCACCGTCATTTCATGGGTGTATGCCAGGATGGGAGTGGCACTGTGGGGAGCCACCGCACCCGGCAACGCTCAGACTGAGAGGGATGCCAACATCATGAGAAATAAGAAGAAGGCAAGGATTCTAATTATTTAAATTCAAATTATACAGTCCAGACGAGTGATAATTGTTTTTAATTGAGCTATTGTTTCTATACGTGTTTAAACGAAATCTGTCTGGCAACTGCCGGTCAAGGATGAAAGATATATTGGATTGCTGATAGTAATAAGTCATATTTGTACGGTGAAATCCAATAGTTTCATCTCAAATATTGAATTATATAATAAATAATTGGTAGGCACGCACTGGCGGGTTGTGCCAATGAAACAGGTGGAGTGCTGTATAGTAAAAGACGGGCACTTCACCTGTTTTGTGGGCACAAGCCGCCAGTGAGGTACGGTCAAAGAGAATAGAAATTGCATTCTCCCTGAGTACGGTACTGCGCAGCCTATAGTAATTAACATTGAACAAGTCTATTCTTTGAAATATATCAACTTGGTGTTTTCGTTTAGGTATTTTAAAGCCGTGTGTTCAAACACTACAAAAAAAGGTGCGTCTTCCTCTTTCCACGGCCAGACACAACAAAAAAGCATAGACTATCATATCTAAAGCCTACCGGGCCGTAGGTCTATTGAAAACCAACATTCGATTTTAATTCTGTAGTTTCATGGCCAAGGTGAGAAATTGAAATAATTGCAACCTTTGATGCAAACGTAAAATTTCAAATTTAGACTAATATTCACTGATATGTCATTTTCACGGTCATGACGTTTGGCCGACGGGCGGCATGGTTTTGCACGCTTTGAGGTTAGATTGGATTGTGATTTGTGAGAAGATATCTTACCTTTACGGTACCTCTCATTTTCATTGATGACCTCTGATAATAAATTTGTGAAGATTCATCAATAAATAATCATTCAGAAAGTAAGAAATCAAAACTACTATACAAAATTAAAAAGTTTGGAGAACAATGTCCTGTCCTGTCAAAAAAATGCTGTTGCCGTTTTGCAAGGTAGCTGTTTTGAAAACGAAAACTCACACAGCCGACAGCCGACTAGCCGACATGACTTGACAGGCGTACCATGCATCCGAGGTTGAAATCAAGAAATCGAGATAAATAATATTCTTGGATTAATTTATTTTTGGAATGGAACTTATATAGGCGATTATAATTACGTTTGTGATTAGATCTAAAAGCGTAAAGAAACTTATTTTTTGGTGTAGGCTGGTAATGCCAACACCTACTAATACATGTATTAGTAGGTGTTGGTAATGCTCATGTAAGCTATTAGCTGGAGCGCGTATTTTGAACGAACGGCATGGCATCTATGTCAAACATTTTCATCATGATAGTAATAATTCATTGCAATTTTTTAAACGATACTAAATGAATTGTCTACTCACAAGAAACTATAAAAATTGCGATAGAGACCCAATAATAAAAATAATTATTCTACATCTTGTAACTCTTCACATACCGTATCGGAATAAAAATTTTCCATGCAATGAATACTGTAGGCTATTTAAACTCAATTTTTCCTCTTACAGTTTCAAGTAGAATTCCAATTATTGCTTTATCCAATCTGACCATCAAAAGTTAATTGGGAGCTCAATAAATTTTTCAATAATTTTTTTCAAAAGATTAGGCCTACTACACAAATAAGTTACAGTTGGTTTGACTAGGGTTGGGTCTACAGTTAATATTTATTAGGGCCGGTTTCCCCAAGTTGGATTAAACCAAATTTTGGATTAACTATTTATCGGTGTGTCCTTGCTTACTGATATCAAGAATGTGAAATTCGAATAGATTATATTTTTGTGCTACTTTTGTGTCTTTTTGTACCACGAAGGAAATTTTCTGTACCATTCCACTAACTGAGATAATAGCAAATCTTCTTGGTCGGTAGCCGATCTGACATGGAAAATTCATTTTGGGGTTAGCACCGCAAGGTGTATAGAAGAGTAGAGGTGGGGCGGAGTGAAGCAGCTGGCTGTGAAAGTTATAATTTTGACGTCACGGAGTTCCTCTAGTCAAAAATTTAGCATTGATTTCCCTATCCTAGACAAAAAATTGCGCACTTTTTTCAATTTTCAAATTACAGAATTGTTTAATAGGTAAATTTCTTATATGAGCTTGTAGAGAATTTCAAGACCTACATTTTGAGTGATTTAAATATATATTTTACTCAAATTTAACATGAGAAAAAGTCCGTTAACGTGTCTTGGGAATGCTCTGCAGCTGGGCTGATGCAATTAAGAGTAGCAATGCATCTTAACATATTATAGATACATTTATAATAGCATTGCATTCGATAGCATTGCTATTCATTATTTGCTTTAGCCTAGCTGCCAAGTATTCCCGAGACACGTTAACAGACTTTTTCTCATGTTAAATTCGAGTAAATTATAGATTCAAATCACTCAAAATGTAGGTCTTGAAATTCTCTACAAGCTCATATAAGAAATTTACCTATTAAACAATTCTATAATTTGTAAATTGAAAAAAGTGCGCAATTTTTTGTCTAGGATAGGGAAATCAATGCTAAATTTTTGACTAGAGGAACTCAGTGACGTCAAAATTATAACTTTCACAGCCAGCTGCTCCACTCCGCCTCACCTCTACTATTCTATACACCTTGTTAGCACCGTTACACATTTACCGGCTTACAAATTCTATATTTAAATAAAAAGAGTTGAAGTGTAATGGTATAATCAAATTACTCAATTATAATAATTTAAAATGAATAATTAATTCGATAATCGTTCAATTAGTGCATGAATATTTATTCTATTTGAAAAAATATTCTCTGGATCTTGCATGTTGACCCATCATTATAGTGCTTAGGTTGATTATCCTGCATTCACAGAAAAACAAGTCAACCAGCTGCTATATTTTTAATTTTTTTGAGAGTTTAATTTCCATCATTCAGCTGATGGTTTATCTTGAAATTTAAACTCCCAGTCTTGACCGATTAAACCAATTCTGCCAAATTTCATTGAAATTCATTTAACCAACCAAAATTTGAAAACCCCGCCATGGGAATTTTCCATTACCTACTCCGCAGCATAAACCTGTACCCCGACCTGTCCAAATTTGAATGAAAACTATGCCGTAACATTGTATTAATTCCATGAAATTTTGTACCACCAGAAAATTTTTTTGTACTCCTCTTATTTTTGGTTCTAGCAATTAGAAAGTCGGGGGTTAGAATCTGACACGAGCGAAATTCAATTGAATTTGAACCAAAATGAGAGAGTACGAAATTTTATTTGAGTGGTACAAAGAAGTACAAGAATAAAACAATAATAGGGTGTATTTAAATGTTGAATAATTTTATAAAATATGCAGGGAAAGAGTGTCAACTTGTTTTCTTACCGCAGAATTACTATTATCTCTGTTAGGGTGGTGGTACGAAGATTTTCCTTCTTGGTACAAAAATATATATACCAAAAAAGTACTAAAATATGATCTATTCGAATTTCACTTTCTTGATAGCAGTAAGCAAGGTCACACCGATCAAACGTTAATCCAAAATTTGGTTTGGCTTGTAAACTGGTTAACTTAAGCTGTGATATGACTCAATTTTTTTAGTCTTGCTCTTCAGTGATCGGGATATGAAATTTTACTAATATGCTTTGTTTACAAAAAACATCTAAACCTACTCTAAGGTTTCACTACAGCACAACATGATTTTTATGACAAAACATCAAAATCTACTTCATTTATTATTGAGCAATGGGAAATGAATTTGACATTGATTGCATTACTTTCTTGAGAGATAAAAAAGAATCAAGTCAATATGGAGCTTCAGAAATACCTTTTAGTAGAAAAGCCAATGTCAAACTCAATCAGTTCAAAGTCAGACAACTTTCACTGCTATAAGTTCATAATATGAGGTGAAGTCGTTCCAAATAGAGAAAAATAATGAAGATTTATTGCTACTGCTCTCAAGCTATCCATTACCTTGCACATTTGATGAGAAATGGAGAACAATATACTTGGAAGTTTCAGCTCATATGCTGAAATTCATAGACTCGTGAAATTTATAAGGCGAATTTTTGAACGTTATCATGGTGTAACCTCATCACGATAAAAGATTCAGATAGGAATGATAGATATACCTGCTGTTCATGGATCCAATTTTGATTACATACCTTATTTATTTATTGTTAGGAAATTTATCTGATATGATTGAACTTTTGAATTTGAAAAGATTATTCTGGCAGAGTGAAACGCTTTGTATCATCACCCACTTTTAAATATTCCCACACTCATAACAAAGGTCCACTATTTTATTCTCATTATTTATAGCTCTCTTTATAGTATTCCCCTCAATATATAGGTTTTTAGTGGGACTTCCTCAACGAGAAATGCTTCTTTGTTATTTCTTGTTATTCATGTTCAATCAATACAGAATAAAAATAATATCAGGAGAATATTATTTTGTGAAGTATGAGAATATAAATAAATTCTCAACAAGGCGCAACATTCAAAGCTTTAATCTGTTATAATAATCTATAAAAATGTAATGTAATAACTGTAGCATTTGAAATGATTGAAGTATTGTTTCATAACTTATGAGTAACTCAGATTCATCCTTAAGTGTTTTACCTCTATCAGAGTTTTGAAAATTGAATCCTAAATTTTTTTACTAACACTTTTTTCAATTCATAGCTCACAAACGACAAAGACATATTCACCTCCAGAGTGAACAAATTGTAATGAATTATTACACTAAGGAAAACCAAGATCAACCACACCAACACCTACAAAACTTTGCAGTAAAAACACCTCAACAATAAGCAGAAGATGTCTCAGCTTACACTGATAACGAATAAGAAAAAGTGGTTGGAAGAAGTGGTGGTAATTTGTAATTCAACTCCTTCCCGTGTTTTCAACAAAGGATCTCCTATTCTCCATCCACAATGTCACACCTAATCAAGTCACTCTACATTCCCTGTTCTAATTTCTAACTCTGTATTTCAAAAGTTTCATCCCCTTTAATAATTACCATTGTTACAGCAGAATAATTCAAGTCCCGTTTGACTAATTGGGTTTTATCATTAATCCAATTAGCAGAGATTGTAATATTCCATTGAAGATTGATAGAAAGGCAGGGTCTCCTCATTAATCAGCATGAAATAATCTCCATAATTGATGATTTGATTTGTTATTTGAACTAGTGATCAAATGAGAACAAAGAAATGACTACGATTATTCTATGAATGGATCTTTATAAAAAACAGAATCACACGATAGTACCGCTATACAAAGTTTAATTAACAAAGACTAATAATTCAAGTGATTAGTCTAGTCTTTGTAATTAGCTGAGAGAATATCAGCCATAGATCAGTAATTGTATCAATAGATTAGGGCAACCAAGACCTTGCTGGATAAAGTTCATATCCCAATTTAATAATAAGAGAGTAAACTTGAACTATAACTCATCATTCCCATAAATATGAAATTGTATCGAATAATGCTTTAAATTCTATTGTAACTTGATCGTATCGTAATCCTCCCATATACCCATTGAATTGAATCGAATTTTATTTAATATAATTATTATTATAGTATTATAAATATAATAAAAAAATATAATAAATATGAATGTAACAGGTTATGCTTATTATTATGTTTATCTTACTTAGTGATTCTTAATAAATATAATTATTAAAAATATATAATATATATAATATTTATACATATTTATTAAAAATATATAATAAATATGAATGTAACAGGTTATGCTTATTATTATGTTTATCTCACTTTATGATTCTTATAAAATAATAGGAAGATTTTTCTCACTCATCACTTCTCAAAATAGTCCATTCAGCAAATGAATAATCATTGGAATATTCATTATATTAGAAAATTATACGGCTAAGAAGCCATATTTTGATTCTTGAAGCAGTTATAATAAGTCCATCAGTTGAGATGCTCTAAAAGCGTTTTCCAAGAATTGTGCAATATAATAATTATGGGAATATTTCCATAAGTCCTTAACTAGATCTTACAACAAAACTCTACATAAAAAAAATCGATTTTTTTTCAAAAGCCGAATATTAACCTACTGTACGGTATTGAACTAACATGAGCAGGCTCAAGCTTCAAGGTATATCTCGACCTTCTCACGGTATTTAAGCTTATTGTATTAGCCATTATAGAAAAAGCTTTGATTCGAACGGTACCCTAAATTAAAATTATTGAAAAATAAATGTACCTGTACAGGTATTTCCGGCTATTATAAAAAATTAAGCTGTTCAATCAATACAGAATAAAAATAATATCAGGAGAATATTATTTTGTGAAGTATGAGAATATAAATAAATTCTCAACAAGGCGCAACATTCAAAGCTTTAATCTGTTATAATAATCTATAAAAATGTAATGTAATAACTGTAGCATTTGAAATGATTGAAGTATTGTTTCATAACTTATGAGTAACTCAGATTCATCCTTAAGTGTTTTACCTCTATCAGAGTTTTGAAAATTGAATCCTAAATTTTTTTTAACACTTTTTTCAATTCATAGCTCACAAACGACAAAGACATATTCACCTCCAGAGTGAACAAATTGTAATGAATTATTACACTAAGGAAAACCAAGATCAACCACACCAACACCTACAAAACTTTGCAGTAAAAACACCTCAACAATAAGCAGAAGATGTCTCAGCTTACACTGATAACGAATAAGAAAAAGTGGTTGGAAGAAGTGGTGGTAATTTGTAATTCAACTCCTTCCCGTGTTTTCAACAAAGGATCTCCTATTCTCCATCCACAATGTCACACCTAATCAAGTCACTCTACATTTCCTGTTCTAATTTCTAACTCTGTATTTCAAAAGTTTCATCCCCTTTAATAATCACCATTGTTACAGCAGAATAATTCAAGTCCCGTTTGACTAATTGGGATTTATCATTAATCCAATTAGCAGAGGGCGATTGTAATATTTCATTGAAGATTGATAGAAAGGCAGGGTCTCCTCATTAATCAGCATAAAATAATCTCCATAATTGATGATTTGATTTGTTATTTGAACTAGTGATCAAATGAGAACTGTACGGTATTGAACTAACATGAGCAGGCTCAAGCTTCAAGGTATATCTCGACCTTCTCACGGTATTTAAGCTTATTGTATTAGCCATTATAGAAAAAGCTTTGATTCGAACGGTACCCTAAATTAAAATTATTGAAAAATAAATGTACCTGTACGGGTATTTCCGGCTATTATAAAAAATTAAGCTGTAACCTACTCACCTAATAGAATAGGAATGTGATTTAGTCTCATTATAATATTATTCTCGAATTATTTTTCATTTTCTCTCATTATTTTATTATTCCCAAACTTTATGTTATGAACTTAGCATACAGCCCTATTATACCTGTAAGTATATGTACCTCAACTTACAAAACTCAAAAACTTCGATCTAGTAATTTGACTTTCTAAAAATAATTTGCGAACAAGAACTATATTACATTTCTCAATATGTTTTAGAACTTTTTTTAGAGCTACAGGGATGTATTTGCACGATATCGATTACTTGACAACAGTTTGGGATGTTCGTTAAAGTAGGCTGAAGCCCACAACAATTACTTTGTCATAATCATAACCCCATATTTTATAATATTCAATATGAAGGTGGTTGTATTCTCAATGGATGTGATTTCTTGTACAATTTATTCCTTCGTCAGTTTCTGTGGGTATAGCCTACATAAATATTAAATGTTCTGTGATAAATACACATCACTTCAGTTTAAAAATAATATATTTTATCAAAATTCAACTATTGAAAGGATTCAGACTGACTGTTATTTAAATTAGTTTATTTTGTATTTCAATAACAAACGTTCGAATGATAGTAAACATGATATATCCTATTATGTAAATATTGGCTCACCAAGGGCATGAACGTGGAGTGACCATGAGGGCACACGTTTTGGCCTTAGACTCATCCATTTATAAACTCCAAATTTTTGGGAGTATTAGTTCTTCTAGTTCTTGTTCTTGTTTTGTTAGTGATTCCGTTCAGAGAGACACAGTAACGTCTCCCTGTCTGATTTGGGTTACTTTCTGGACAGTTGTATTTCTTGATATCACAGGCTACCACATCCGGGTAGGATAACTCTGTGTGTCAAGGGAACAACTGGAAAGAGTAGTGCCTTCATCAGACAGGTATTTGTATTTTAAATTAGAATTATTAAAGTCGCGGAAAAGTGAAGTGTTATCAACATGGAGAGTCAGGTGAGTCATTGTATTTAGATTAACCACAAAATGTTCCTGAGCAGCCAAGCGAGTACCCCATGATAATTTATTAATAGTAGTAAACCTCTGATTAATATAATATAATCAAAATAAACGTTAATGTCTATATCTTAATTAAGAATCTTATTTCATGTATCACTTAATTAAAGTAAAATCGATTAACCATTGTTAATTATTAATTATTCAAGTCCCATTTATATTCAAACCACCCTTACAGTTCTAACTTTGTTTCATTTTTGTAGGTGATCAAGATGCTTGTCATAGTGGTAGCACTTTTTGCAGTATGCTGGTTACCATTGCAAACATACAACGTGCTTCAAGATGTGTTTCCTGGAATAAATGAGTGAGTATGCTCGGAAAAAGCACCATATGAAGGCAAAATCAACATTAAATTTATATATCTTTTTTTCAATATGGCAATACGATATGGAATAAGAACATTGATTTTTAAAAATATATAAGGGATCGTCAGCATTTGCAAGTAGAAAACAGTAAGCATTTAGTATCGTGGAAGAAAAAATATTCTAAGGAATATGGAGTTTTGTTTAAGATGAAGTAATACAATGTTCATGATGGAAATAAAATTATTCATTTCACTTTTATAATATGCAACTTTCAAATACTGTACCTATAATAATGAGCTTAATCTTCAAAATTCCTGACATATGGAGCTATTATATAGTGGAACGCCCAATTTAAAAAAATACATAATTTAAAAATGTCTCATTCGATTAAAAAAAATATGTTCTGCCTTTCAAGATATGCAAACAGCATTTTCTTTGCACACCCTCTCCTTTCAAGAAGAAATATCAAAATATGAAAAATAGAATTCATGATTTTTCCAAACAAGAATGTCACTAATTTTTTGAATCGCTATTAGTCAAAAGCGGTTTATTGGCATTAGAAAAATAGGGCCCACTTCCATGCTCATAAGGATAACAAATACTAATTAAATAATATAATGGTGTAAACTGCAGAGACAGTATTCTCTGTAGTATACAAATAATATACAAACAATGTATAAAAATAATGTACCGAACAAACAACTCAAGTACACTGTATGCACTACATAAATATGTGTCTGCACCCATGTAATATTTCTCAGAGCATAGATTATTCACGAATGTTACAGGTACCGATACATCAACATAATCTGGTTCTGTATGGACTGGCTTGCAATGAGTAATAGCTGCTACAATCCATTCATATACGGAATTTATAATGTGAGTTCATCATATTTTTTATTTTGTAATCTCCATATGTAGTTAAAATTTTCAAACTGAATTGTTGTATAAAATGAAGCTGTCATAAATATCCATCATATTATGACTCATGTATGATAATAACCTATAAAAAATAATGGAAATTATCAATGACACCCAACCCTAATTATCAATAGAATATTGCAATAATGGATAATACATAACAACGAGTCATGCCAGCTATTACTTGCCATGATCTTATGAACATACTTTTAAAGTAGATAACTTATAAGTTAATCCATTTAAAATTTATATAAAGTTTGATACAAAGAGTAGGATTCATTCTTTTATTTTGTTGAGATGTCATTTGCATTGAAAATAGTGTTAAAAAAATGATGTGATATCTAAACTGATTTCCTGTAAGTGGTCTCATTATGAAACTTACCTATTTTCTCTAGTGAAACCTCATAATAATGGTTGCAAAATGTATTATAGGCCTAAATAATTCCACATAGAATTTTTGTGTTGTTTTTAAGTGATGCTGTGATAATGATCCAAATTGAATTTGAAGTATTTTTTATCCATTTTTTATAGACTTCTGTAACTATACCAATATTTTTAAGTAACTAAACCTTAATGATAATTTTCAATCAATATAATTATCATAAAAATATTGACTGCTTGAAAATAATTTTTGATTTGATAAATAACCGGTGATTTGCATGGGGTCACAAAACTTCTTAATGAAAAAAAAAATTAATATGCATTCCTATAAAATTCACAATAATCTAAATAAGACAAAAATTTAGTTATTATTATTATTATTATTATTATTATTATTATTATTATTATTATTATTATTATCATTATTTATTGTTACAATTGCGACTTGATAGCAAGTATTTTAAGCAAAGGTGATAAGTGGATGATGATATTTACATAGTGAATGTTAGGTAATGGATAATGAATGTTTACATTACAGTATTTGTTTATTATTAGCATTTCATGTATCAAGTAGACACATGAGCTGTAACCTGTTTTCTCCATTCCTGTAACAAATGAATAGAATATAGGCCTATCCTTGAACATAAATAAATATTTTATCCTAGATCTAGACTGCATCCAATAGTCAAAACTCAAGTGATTCGAACTTAATCCAATACCTATTCACTATAGTACTTGCTTTACCTACACTTTCCAGGAGAAATTCAAACGCGAATTCGCCCTGCGGTTGCAAATACCCTGCTGGAAGCACGAGCCGAGAAATGAGCCACTGTCACGAGAGCTCAGCGGACTGGACAGCTCTCGCTTTGACTGGCGCCGCACCTCAACCATCAACAGTAAGCACAATCTGACACAACTGTCGATATCTCCATCCAGCCACTTCTCACTTGACATCTAGTCACCTCTAACATAACACATCTATGTTCAACCTAGTATCACAAAATGCTATGATGATGTAAATATAATATCTCTGTTCTATATGTCTCACAGCATGAAATTTTAAAACTATTTCTGGTTCAACTAATATCACAAAATAATGGTGTAAATACGAGTAATATCTATCTGTTTTATCTATCTCACAACATGAAGTTGTAAAAAATATCACAAAATGAAGGTTTAAGAAAATAAATCTACAACCTTGTATTACAAAATGATGGTTTAAATAATATCTCTGTTCTATCTGTCTCACAGCATGAGGTTGTAAAAATATATCTGATTCAACCAATGTCACAAAATGAAGGTTTAAAATAATAACTCAACAGCCTTGTACTACAAAATTATAGTTTAAATAATATCTCTGGTCTATATGTCTCAGAACATGAAGTTATAAAAAATAATCTGTTTCAACTAATATCACAAAATGAAGGTTTAAAAGAATACCGTAACTCTCTACAAACCTTGTACTACAAAATAAAGGTTTAAATGATATCTCTGTTCTATCTGTCTCACAGCATGAGGTTGTAAAAAATATATCTGTTTCAACTAATAACACATAATGAAGGTTTAAAAAAATAACTAACCATACAAAACTATTATCAAAAAATTATGGTGTAAATATAATGTCTCGATTTTTTAATGAATCAGTGGTATGACAACATCTTGTCTCTGTCATTTAATATAATGTCTCTGTTCTATCTGTCACACAACTAACAACATGAAGTGATGAAAATATATCTTTTTCAACTAATATCACAAAATAAGGGTTTAGAAATAACTCAGCTCCACTTCTCTTCTCACATTACATGATGAAATAAAAAATCTATCTGTTCCACCTTTCTCACAAAATGACGATAAAATAAATACCAGATTTATATCTGGTATAATAACTAGTAGGCCTACTACGAAATGGAAATATAACAATTGGGGCTCTATAAAAGACCTCTTTAAAGAGCCTTAATGAAAATATCTCTGTCTCGAATATGGTATCACAAAACTAAGATATAAAAATACTTTAGTTTCAGCTGTCACAAAATAAAGAAATAAAAATTTATATGTTCTACAAAAAAGTTATAGAAAATTTACAATTTCAACTACAAGAAAGAAAATTTAGGTATTTGGAATATCTCTGTATTATAAAAGCTGTGTGTGTCCACCTACTTAAATTATGGCATTAGCCCTAAGTCTTATAAGCAGTGTGAAGCCTATTGAATACGGTTCAATTCAATTTCAAGATGATACTCAACTGTGAATTATGTGTTCTTCTTAAATAATAGTAATATACATTATTCTATGCATGAATTACCCACTGTGGTGAATAATAATTGGGTAACAGTTTTCTGTAAATAATTAATATACGCGTCTATGACGATGTTCAATCTACCCTTTACATCGAGTTTAAGTGCAAAGCAAGCTATAATTTTATTGTATAGGAAATAAACCACAAAATGTGAGCTATGTGTGAAAATTTCTGACGTATTACAGAATCAAGTTGGATCAAATGAGATTTTTCTAATTTCTAACGAGAAAAATTGCAGGAAAATAATATGGATTGTTGGAGATAATATAACAACATTCAAGTATAGCCTACAGAGTGCATGTACAGATGACCGTGCTATCAATGTCAACCTTATCACTCTTCAATACTGTAATACTCCCAAACTTCAGATTGTGATGTAGTTCTGGTTCTTGGTCTAATAACTGCACCCTTTCAAAGTAGCTATTTAGCTGTGTGTTGAGAAGTATGATAGTGTAGCCTATGTGATATAAAATAAGTCTTACTGGAAAGATGACTGTATAACAGTTTGTGTATCTGTGAATAATTTACAGGGATTATGCCAGAAATAATCCACATTCAAGATTGCTATGAATGATGTAGCCTACTTATTTGTTTATAAAATTAATGTTTTGAAGTCTTTCTATATAATAAGAACCAGACCAAGTCTGTGTATTTGTATTTCAGTATTTGTAAATTTTCATTGAGATTGGATGTCTGTGGAGCTAATTTAATAGATTAGTGTTTGAAAGATATTGCACTCATATCTTATGCTTATTAGCTTAGGTACTACGGTACTTGCTGAAAGGTTTCTGGGTATTTATATTGTCCGTGAGATATAATATATATTTAATTCAATAAGAGTATATGAGTATTCATGTAGAATGCAATATTTTTACAAGTCTTTATAGCTCGTAATTAGTATAATATCAAATTTTATTTTCAAGTAAGTTATGTGATAGTTCATTTCAAATACTACCTACTTTTTAACTCAATGTTGCATATAGGTTGTAGCGTTGTAGCTTATAACTTTTGAATTGGTTTCCAAGTTCGGCAATGCATTTTTAGAACTTCATTCAATATTGGAAATATAGGAGAAACTTCAAGTTATAAAAACTCCTAACTAGATTGTGTTATTCAGGCCTATGAGGTTTTGATGGATTCACTTACACTGTGAGTGAGGTTTTAACATTCAATTGGCATATAAAATGCTCCAAACTGTAATTCAAAATGAATGATTTATTATTTACAAAAATATATTTTTTTCATGATATTATCTCACCTATAATATTGATTCTTTCTCTTTTCTATATTTTTCAATAAAACTGTCGGTATTTTCAAAGAGTGGAGTGGTGATAATGTTTGTGTTGTGAATATATATGTGAATTGAAATAAATAGTTTTTAAATGTATAAATTCATAATACAATGTATCTTAGCTGATTTGGTGCTGGTGAGAGAGTATATTATTTCTACCACATTATAATTCATTCCAATGATTTGTATAATACGAAGTTCATAAGTTTAAGTTAATTTTACACCTACAAGTTTTATACATATATGTAGGCCAATTGAATAGGCCTACAGTATTTTCACTACAATCCTAAATTATTAATTTACACAAACAGCTTCATGCTGATAATAATATGATACAAAACATGAATTATTAAACAGTAAAAAACTACGAATAGAATTGGACTATATGTAAGTTGTAGCTTATCCAAGTATTTCTTTGATAAATCTTACAACATTCTTACAAGATAATGTAAGCCTACTGTAAAATATAATATTATTTCCACTGTAAATATAAATATATTTTTCCACTATTGATATAACACAATCTTGAATTTTAAAAATATTTTCAGGCAATATACCGTTGCCTACTCATTAGACCTACTAATGATCTAATTAGGCCATCAACCGTTTCCAATACCTTACAGAGTACTTATTCTATTTTGTTTTATTTCCACAGGGAGCGATAAGAATACTACTGATAATGGTCAAATCCTTAGTTATAGGCCAATCAATAATTCTTCTGTCAATTCTTCATGATATTCAATTAATGCAATCATACACTTTATTCGTCATTCAATTTTCTTATTGAGTTCCAGCAAAGGCCTTTAAAAATACTAAAGGTTTTGTTACATAATATTTATAAGACTGTTTTATCTTGATAAATTATTCATACAATGTAGTTCATTCCATCAGCTATTAGCATCTTTTTATCATCTTCTTTTGGAGAGGTATTTCATAAACATTATAATAATAATGGATGCTTGTATTACTTAGCCCAAGGGTAAATTTTCTTGTAAATAATAAAGTTATGAACATTAAATCACGAATTTATTATGTTCTTGATGTTTGTCTATTATGTATGTGATTACATTATTTCTCAAATTGCTATTCATGTAGATAGGAACATAGGCTATATAGCATAGGTACCTAATTAAAGTTGACAATTTAAATGGAATCATATTGAGCTGAAGTATTCTGAACTCAAGAATATAAAACAGTAATAAGTTACCGTACTTGAAAATATTACATTAGCTAATAGATGGATTTTTATGTAGAATAGTCTTTCTATTTTTCGAATAAGAAGTCCCTAACTTTCTGTGATCCCAATAATACAATGAGTATTCTCATAAGGTAATTACTGATTATTATTAATTTCATGTAAAAAGTGATTATTGTAAATTGATGGTAGGCTACTGTAATTTTCTTCACAATGTATTGAATTGATTATATTCCAATAAATCATAGTATTTATGTATGCATTGTTGTCTAATTTTGATAAGCCTACTACATTGAATTTTCTAAGCTATAAGTAGGCCTCATTTCTTCAAAAGAGCTGTACAAAGATGAAGAGTATAGTAGTAGAGTCTTTTCGAGCAAAGAAGACATCCTGGCATGTTGGTAAAATGAGTCTAGCTCGGTCAATATTGGTTTAAAAATTTGGTTTCAAATATTGTAGAAAACATCCTAATACCACCTACATAATTTACATACATTTAAGTAGTCGTCATTTATCATCCATATCATTACCCACGCACAAGCCTATGAGCTCATGTGGGCTTCACCCTCATAACAAACAAAACAAAACAAAATAATATGAGACCACATTTTTATTTCTTGACCGATGTCAATATTGGTTAAAAAATTAATAATTAGGTCTTGAATTGTAGAAAACATTCTGCTCTACAATTTTTAAAACTTTATCATTTATTTTTACAGAATTTATAATAATTTGTGAACCAATATCGACCGAACTGGAGTCATTTCCCCATCTTGCCAGAATGTCTTCTTTGCTCGACCAGACTATAGCATAAGTTGCGCGTTTATTGATTCATCATCAATATTGAATTTCAAATAATAGAACTACAATCTACAATATTAAACTACTTTCAAATAATAGGCTTATTTAGAGCGTAAATAGTTTAGCTTCTTATTACAGGGAATTTTATATTAAATTGATAAGATTCAATTGTTTCTTGTGTCATAGGTCGTAAGACTCATCAAAACGTAAGTTATCAGAAAGAAGCAAGGAAAAATAGCTTCACCACAAAAATCATGAATGAAATATTTTTTGAGGGAGATATAAATAATATGTAGTCTGATTTTATTACAGGGAACTTTTATGATTTACAAAAATAATTACAGAGAGAATAATAGCAAATCGACTTAGGTTCCATCGACATTACTTTATTCACGTTATAAACTAGAATTAGACATTATAATTCTAATATTTTATAACTTAATAATAATATAATTCATAATTATTATGATTGAAATTTTAATTTTTCCCCTTTTTGAGTAGTTGTGAAGGTGATATTGTGGTAGTTATCCAGGTAGGGAAAGACAAGACGTTCTCAAACCACTGACTTATAAAAAAATCGAGATACCGGTTTCGGTTGATAATGGTGTGACAGCCAAAAGCGTTATCTCAATTTTTTATAAATCAGTGGTTTGACAACGTCTTGTCTTTTAATTTAAAATGAAATTATAATTGAATTCATTGATACAGGGAAAATTAAATAGATACTTATAGTTGTCTATCTGAAGTCCTAAAAAATTGTTCAATTACCATTTACGTTGAACAATAATGAGTTAAAAAAGGATAAACTATAGAATTAATTGATTTATCAGAAATGAAACAGAAATAACCTGATCTGGTTATTATGAGGCTGCGATTAGCACAATGTGAATTACAGATTTCAAACAAGTCTTTCTTTGAAATCAAGTTCTTTGTAAGTTACCGTGCATCCAGAGGTGCAACTTATTTCCCATCTCACTCACTTTATCACCTTTCTTCATCCTCTCACCTTTCTCTCGCTTTTCAACTACTCTTTCTCTCTTGGTACGCTGAAAGAAAGAGATAAACTGAGGACACAACGTTCAATCTTCGTTAAATTAACTATCGCTCTCACGTCAATGGATCTACACCTGGCGCATGGCATTTATATCTCAAGAAACGTTCGGATGCAATTACAACATTATAGGCTACATAAAGATTTTCCTGATTTGTTCAATGAATTATTCCTGATTTCTTGGAAGCTGCTAACTTAGAAGGAAACTTCATCAAGATTAATTTTGTATAAAACGTTGGGCATTGGATATTAGAAATCATAATCTCCAGAGATACTCTGTCCTACAGTTGACATCAAGCGCAGCTCTCAGTTATCACTCTAGTTAAGGTGAGTTTAAGATTTTACAATTATTGTTACTTACATATCGGCCTATACCTCATTTGCATTTGAACCCCATATATATATAAATTGATTTTGAATCTAAATTCCTTTATCTGAACTATTTTATTGAGATCACAAAAAACGTTCGCGGTACTAAGACTACTTGAATACCTTCTGTCATAATAATAATATTTCTTTTCTTATAGTCTTCTTCAACTCACAGATTTTGTGTTCCTATATCGGTCACTAATATTTTTTTATTTCAATGTCTTCAATTTAATTCACAAACCCATTTCATCTTGCCTCAGTAGGTCCAATTGTTTTTATAGATGCACTCATCCAAATGTATTATGGATTCAATAGATCAAAGCTTTTTAAAAAAGTATAAATTTTTATACGTTCTCTCCTATGAATTGATCGAAGCTTCAATATTATAGTCTGTCCAAGCAAAGAAGAATCTCTGGCAAGATGGGAGAATGACTAAAACTCAGTCAATATTGGTTCAAAAATTATCAATTTGATCTCAAATTTTAGGAAACAATTTGATCAACTATTGAGACCACATTTATAATTCCTTAACCAATATTGACCAAGCTGGAGTCATTTTCCCATCTTGCCAGAGGCTCTTCTTTGCTTGGCCAGACTATATCTGAATCCAGTACATGAAATCTGTACGGTAATGAAAAGGCCTATAAGCTTTTCAACTAGGCTATATTTCGAAAAATAGGTTGTATTCATTATTTGCAGTTATAATTGCAGTTATTAATTGATCATTTGAATGCGGTATAAAACTCCCATTTTCCCATTGGAACACCTTTGAACTGATTCCTACCACTGAAATTTGTCTGATAACCATTAAACGACAGCCAAAAACTCAATAATGGATTTAAATAGCACTAAAAACCAATAAAAATCAAACATTAAGGATAATTAATATCATTTTTCAATTAAATGAGCATGCTTGGCGTACCAAATCTCGGTATTGATTTGATAGTATTTTATGACAACCAAATTGATAGTCTGTTTATTTATTGACAATAATTTTTTATCATCAATAGAGTAGCCTACTTCCCATGGAATAGTAGGAGATTTCATGTGATCTAGAGAGTTTCAATAATTTTAATTCAATTCCACAATTTAATATTTATTTCAGATGGCCAGTTTCAAGATGACTTTCTTCGCTCTCCTCATCGCTTCCGCTCTGATCATGAGCGTCTCTGGTGAGTTGAATGAAATTAGAATAGTTACCATAATATTGATTACGGTACCATAATGTAAGATAGTTACCATAATGATTTATTATAATATTATGACCACATTTGATATACCCAAGTGGTTCTCTTCATTCAGAGTATTACGTCTCATTTTAGTAACTTATGCTATTCACTCAAGATAATATGACAAGACAAATGAGAAATTCTTTTTTTTCAATAATTCAAGTCATCTAAATTCAAGTCAAGCCTAAATGACTGATCAGAAAGCTTTAAACAATATAAAACATCACAAACATTACACTCACAATCTCTCACTTTAAAAAAGAATAGAAATATAACGTGGTTATACGTATCATTTTAAAAGAATATCAAATTAAATAGAACTCCTACTCAAGTAGGCTAGTATTTCTCAATTGTTGACGATCTGTCTGAAAACGCCTGACAACAGCCTGCTGTAAAAGAATATCATTGCTTAATTGAAGTTTCCATAAACCTTTACTGTAGAATATTGATTTTTCCTCTTTCCTATTCTGTTGATCTATAGCTTGGACCTAATATTCTATCTTGTTCACTCTAAATAAGATCCAAGATCTTAAATATTTCATTCTGGTCATAAAAGCTATAACTTAGACGAAGGGTTTCCTTTATCTCAGGACTACTTTTATCACTGTTTTTTTGTTTTTGTTTTGAATAATAATCACAGTGCTTTTTCCAATTATTCTTTATAAATGCATTACGATTACATGTTTTGAAAATGACTATAAATAGTCGAAACATGTAATGCATTAATGAAAAATAATTGAAAAGGATACTGTGATTATTATAAAAAACCGGCTATAGAAGGGCTATAAGACATTAGTTAAGTGTGATATTGTGAAATCGTTCCATAATCGATTACTTCTCTTCTCTTGCTTTAACTAACTTTTTTTCATAAGCTGTATCCACAGTTCAATTTCCTTCAAAAGAGATACCGGTGGGTAGATCCAGCAATAAGATAGGCTACATAAGCTCATGAAATCTTATGCAAGTCTTTTCAATCAAATTGTTTTAAATTATGCATGTGTCATTTTAAATCATCCTTAAACTTAATTGAACTGATCATATATCACTTTAGAGCATCTCTTTTAACATCTTATCCCAAATATTATGTGACATATAGGGATATATTACTTATTATAGTGCATATTATAAAATCTACTGAAAGAACGAACAGTTAATTTCTGATAATCAGAATAATAATTTTAGTTAATTTCTAATAAAGAATCAAAATAATTATTGAGCACGTCACTCGAAGTCGCACAATAACACTTCTAATACTTTCCAAAAATCTAAATTATCAAGTTTTTAATTTCAAAGTGTTTTTCTGTGCTATCCAAAGTGTTATTAATTCTATTTATTTGTGAAGTAATAATTATTGGAACATAAGGTCCATTTATATATTTATAATATTAATTAGGTACCAGTGAAATATTGTTCATAAAGTCTTAATAATCTATCCCTAATTTCCGATTACTTGATGATTATTAAAAAAATCATATGCATATATACTTATAGTATTTTGATCACCTATCAACCGATATTTACAAATTTGATAAATTGTTTCCTGTGGAAAGAAGTCCATCAAATCTTATATAAGTCCTTTCAGAAATATTGTTATTTTAATTTCATATCATACATGTATCATATTAAATCATTGTGAGATTATTTAGTAAAATCCAATTTTATATTTTTATTTTGTCAACAGCCCACCATCCCCCAGGCTCTCCCTGCTGGCCCGACCCAGAAAAGGGCAACTGCGACCAGAAGCTGACCCGCTACTTCCATAACCACAACGACGACAAGTGCGAGACATTCATCTACAGCGGATGCGGCGGAAACGCAAACAACTTCAAGACGCACGACGAATGCCACAAAGAATGCTCACACGAGCTCAACGGTCACCACCATTGAGAACTGCGAAAATTATAGACTGGCCAACCATTGTCAGATCTCTAGTCTCATGAAAAGTCTCTGTTGATCAATTTTAATTGTTAATAAAATTCAAATTGGAAAAAAATTATTTTATTGTTTTGATTCAGTTCCCAACTCTTATCACGCTCACTGAGAATTTAAAAAAGTTTAGAACGACCATATTAAAGTTGGTCAACAATATTAACGTGGCTTTCAAATAAAATAAATTATTATCTCCAGAACATATACAATATAATAATGTCCACTTTGTTATTACGGCTAATAATGTATAATAAATCAATAATTATTCACAGTAGGCCCAAGGGCGTATCCAGGATTTTTCTAGAGGGGAGGGGGGCAAGCCAGTTTTTCCCCGCAAAATATAAGAAAGTTACCTCTTTTCCCTCTCTCTAGCAGGGGGGGGATTGTCAGCCATAATATTGTTTAGTTTAAATGGTGAAAAATAAAATTTATTATTATATCAGTGCCTAATCTGTAAAATCAAAGGTTCTGGTATGGAGGCGGAAAATTGGTAGTGGGGGTCCGGGGGCCCTCCTCCGGGGAAAAAACGACATTTCAACTCCTCAAAACTAATTTTTAGAGTTATTTTGAAGCTTATAGCTGTGTATTTTACAATAATTTCTCCATATTTTCAATAAAAATTTTCAATGATTTACTACAGGAGTGTCTAGTACTCAGAGGTACTGGTAAGGCATACGTCACAAATATATAGCACCGCGTTTTATCATGAAAATGGTAAATATAAACAAGTTCTCAATTATTATCCAATCAAATAAACAATTTCAAGTTCATGTATTTTTTTTAGTTGGAAAATATTGTTGCCAATAACCTTATTAGGAATAATGTTGTGGCTAGTTTAAAGTTGAATAGAGATTTTTGACGGATGAAAAGGTATGACGTGAATAAAAATGAAAATTATTGTTTATAAATCACAAGCAAATGAAAAGAATTCAATTTATGAGTTGTAAGAAGTCTGGATATAAATATGAAATTCGATCTGGATTCTTTCAAATGTAACTTGGAAGTTGAAATTGAATTATAATATATTGAACCTATAGATTACATATTTCAGCAATCAATATTTATAACACATTGTATTAGTGAATACAATTAAGGTTTGAAGGCTATAACAATAAGTTACTTTATTTTGACATTAGAATCACAACAATAAAAAATGAAAGAATCTGAATTAAAATAATTGCAATTTAAATTTATTGATAATGCTGATATACCATTACCAGACTCAATTGAATATTGAGGCCAAGTATTAATAAGAATTGATAGATGATAAATTAATAACACCATTCTTGATGAATTTGCTGAGAACTCATTTAAAACTCTCTTTTCAATCTGGTCCCTTCTTTCAAATAAATTATATACCAAAGCTCCAATTCCGCAGTCATGGATTCTAGCTCATTAAACTTTTTTCTAATTCTCTCTGGAGTTACACTTTATTCAAAGGATGGAGAAGTGAAAAAGAGAAAGAAATTTGAAAATATGACTTCCAATTACTGATTATGACTGATTAAAGACCGCTATCATTCACATAGGACCGTACTAGTGTCGGACTGTTTGGCGCAATGCTCAATCTCGTATTTTAAACGATTCTGTAATTGTCATTAATGGATGACTATCTTTAGTTATTGAACTCCAAAATAATAAATTAACATTCAAATTTGTTATGAGACAAGAAGAGAGTCAGAATAAGGAATTATTATCATTGAACTTCTCCAGTACGGTATTCAATTGGAGTCTGAGATGGAAGTTGCACCCCTGTGAGTCTGTGACTTCGCAATCATCACAATTTACTTGTGAATTCATAAGAATTACAATTATTATGATAATTCATTATTTTATTATATGATATTTACTGAATTTTATTTCATTCATTTTAGCTGTGAATTTATTTTTCAAATAAAAAATTTTAACTTTTAGGGGGGGGGGGCAGACGCCCCCTGCCCCTGCCTGGATACGCCCATGAGTAGGCCTACGGTACCCTCTAAGGTAAGTCCACTTTTTATCAAAACTAGTTTCGATATAGTCATTTTAAAGTGAAACTGAAAGTTTATTTTGAAAATCACTATACATAGTTCGATAATGAATCATTCAAAACTAGATGTGAGAAAAATGAACTGCTTATTGTTAAATTAATAATTTATTTATAACATTTAAGAATAAGACTATAGAAGTACTATCAAAGAAAAGTACATCAGAACTATATACTACAGTATATAGGTCACTCTATTTTTAAGTAAAATCTCACAAGGTAAAACCTGTGCGTAGACCTGAGTTGCTCTTGCCCGTTCACCTTGTTTAGAGTTATTTACCATGTCGATTAAAGATTTGTTAAGGTTTTTAGAAGGACCATACTCATATTCAAATCGATCATTTCTCTAGTCCAAGAAAACATTTGTATAGTTTTCAACAAAGTCAAATTGGAGAAAAATCTTTGATTCTATTCTAAACTTGTTTCTGTACTTTCAACTAGCCTACATTTCAACGCTCAATGAAAATTAGAACTTTAAAGGCTTTAAATGCTCCTCTTCCTTCAAACATTATTATTAGTCCAGTCAATGAGTGCAAAAATACACCCGTTAGGGGAAATAAAACATATGAGGCTGATTTTCCCCCATCGATTACTATCATATAGACAAGTGTTCTGCCAAAAGTCCCCACCCCTACCCACCTTGCTTCCCCCGGCAACCTCCTCAAAGTTTCCATTTGCAAGGATTTTATATTGAATTTATCTCAGCAAACATTGAAGATAATGAACCAAATTTTTTCTCATTATTCGGAAAATTAAATTCTCTCCATTTCATGTCATTACCATCTCATCACTCTTTACTAGCTCCTGTGGTTCAAGATCGAGTTATACATGTAAGAATGAGAGAAACCTCTAAATTTACGCCTGAAAATGCTATTATTTTCCAAATACAAGTTTACCGGTTTGTTCTACTGAAAAATGTCTCATATGAAAGTTTTCAAGACCTACATTTTTAATAATATAAACATATATTTTGTCCAAATTTGAGGGAGGGGGAGAAGTCCGTTAATATGCGATAAATACCCCCTGGCGTGCCAAAATACCACGAATTGAGGAAAATTCATACGGAAATAATACATTTGAAAAAAAACATATAAAGCTGATTTATTCCAGATCGATAACTAGCATATCGGCAAGTATTTTGCCAAAAGTCCCCACCCCTACCCCTCTTGCTTCCCTCCCAGCAGCCCCCCAAAGTTTCCATTTGTATGGTCTTCTTATATATTGCATGTATCTCAGCAACAATTGAAGATAGGATAACGAAATTACTCTCATTATTTAGAAAATTTAATTGTCTTCATTTCATGTCTTTACCATTTCACTCCAGCTCCTGTAGTTCAGGAGTAATATGACAGAATGGAGGAAGTCCCCAGATTTATGCCTCAAAATTTCATTCTTTTCCTAACAAATAATCACAGGATTGTTCTACTGAAAATGTTTCATATAGAGCTTGTAGAACGTTTAAAAACCTACATTTTGAGTACAAGAAACATATATTTTGTTGAAATTCAACGTGCTTAAATGTCCGTTGAAATACGATAAGCACGATCTCGGAAGCGCTCGGCGGCTGGCCTGATATGTATATTCTGCCGAAGCAAAGAAAAATGGAAAAATGACTACAGCTCAGTCAATATTGTACCAAAAATGATAAATTTGGTCTCAAATGTTGAAGAAAGGTGTTTTTTACAATTCAGTAAAAAAGCTCAGTAGAGCCTAGTAGTAGCCAGTTGAATAGCTGTAGCCAATCACAGCCTTTGTCTTGTAAACAACAAGAGCTGTGATTGGCTTAAGCTATTTGACTAACCGCCACTACTAACCCCGTGTACAGGAGACTTTAGCCTTCAGTTATGATGAAGAAAGGCATAGTTTATACTATTTTCCCGCTATAAAGCTATAACTAGGGATACCGATGTATCCAAATGCTATCAGTCTTGACTACACAGTCTCTGTACCGCTATCTTGATACCAGCGCTTTCTTGTGGCGAACAAAGGAACTTTCAGCTATATTATGACCATAGACCAAGTACAGTACCGGTATAGGTTCAGTACAGTACAGGTATACTTATACTTGTCTTATCTACGATATAACGACCAGGCCCGGTCCTATAAATGGGCAGACTGGGCTAATGCCCAGGGCGCCAAATTTTTGGGGGCGCAAAATAAAATAGTAAATTATAGAAACAAATTAGCTAATAAAAAATATGTGACATAAATTTTTTTTAATAATAGGCTACATATTTATACAGAGTGTTTCAGGAGGAATGTGCAATACTTCTCAGACTGATTCTTACCCCAAGTGGAGCAAAAAGTTCCATTGGAGATAACCCCAAAAACGCTTTGTTGCTGAGAAACAATGGCGAAAAATTGACATTTTAAAAAAGATTTCATTTTTAAATTTTATAGAGGCTTTATTCAGGTTTGAAAATTATCAATTTCCGTGTTAAATTAGCTGAGGAATTCAATGAAAGGAATTCAGGTTGAAGTTTGTAGCTCCAACAGTTATTTATTTAATTGTGAAAATATGCTAAAAACACTTTAAGCGTTTAATGCTAACAATTAAGCGTTATAAGTGAATATGAAATCATAAATTTTTATTTTTGATAGATAGAAGTTGAAGAGAAACCAGTTCTAAAGATAAAGTTCGATGGCGGCAATTGTATAAATCCTACCCAAATCTCAAAAATATCGATCAAAAATCGAAAAAAAAGAAAAAAATAGGACAAGAGGAAAATCTGAGTTTGGTCGCGATTTTGCTATTTTTGATCGCCATTTCTGATATTTGGACTCTCTTCAACTTCCATCTATTAGAAATACAAATTTATGATTTCATATTCAGTCATAACCCTTAATTGTTAAAAAGTGGCCGTTTTAGTATATTTTCCCTATTATCTCAATAACAGTTGAAGTTACAAACTTCTAATTAGTTTAATTGAATTCCTCAGCTAAATTTTAAGTAGGAATTGACCATTTTCAAAACTGAATAAAGCCTCTGAAATATTTGAAAAATGCCAATTTTCCACCATTGTTATCTCAGAAACAAAGCGTTCTTGTGCAATGTCCTATGTCCAATGGATTTTTTGCTCTACTGTGGGTAAGGAATCTGCCTGAGAAGTACCTATTGCACTTTCCTCCTGAAACACCCTGTATAACAGAACAAGTAGCCTAAATGAAATAAAAATAGTAAGAAAAATAATAATGAAACGTTAATATGAAGCATTATTGTTCATATGTTAAATGATAATAGGCCTAATATAATATCAGATCTGGCAACACCGCAATCAGTTACTTGCGTAACTAATGCCTATAGTCGATTCACGATGGCTTGAGACGAGATGAACAAAAGCTCTGCATGTGTATGTGTGCGACTGGAGTGGCTTCGTTTTAGCCACGATACAAACAAGACACAACAATGCAGGTATCCCGAATTTTGTTGTTGGCAATCCAGAATAAGTATCTCTAAGTAATCTTTAATATAGATACACATAGGGGAAATTGGGAAATTGCTTGTTTTGGTTGTCTCTTGACTGCATGAACCTAAAATAAACAAACAATATTAGGTATAGTGAAAGTTTTTGTGTCAATGCTTTGTTTACAGTCCCGACAACAAAATTCGGGATTTCGGCATTGCTGTGACTTGTTTATGTCGTGGGTAAAACGAAGCCACTCCAGTCGCACACACACATATGCAGAGCTTTTGTTTATCT
The DNA here is from genome assembly GCA_017141385.1 of Sogatella furcifera. Taxonomy (NCBI): domain Eukaryota; kingdom Metazoa; phylum Arthropoda; class Insecta; order Hemiptera; family Delphacidae; genus Sogatella; species Sogatella furcifera. Next base: position 17,491,016 of record CM029556.1, read on the forward strand.
CGTCTCAAGCCATTGTGAATGGACTATATAGGCATTACTGTTGGGTACAACAGCTGGTGCCAGTGCTGCATCCGCATAGCATCTTCTATTTATTTATTTATGTTACAAATGACACTGACATTGAGAGATAAAATACTAAGGTAATTCTTGTGCTATTCTATCTTTCAAATTTATAATTATGATACAGTCCAAAATGTAGGTTAGACTATGTTCAGTTATGTTTCTACACTTCTCAATTTTTGATGCAAACCCTTTCAAACATAGAATTTTGAATTAAGATGGATTAAGCACCAAATTAAATAACGGAATTATACTCAATAAGCACTTAAAACTGTCAAATATTGGCTTCTGTTGAAAAATTTTGACCCAAAATAAAAAACAAACTCAAGATTACATTACATCATCAAGCTGACGAATATATATGTCTATTCTGCTATCACATGGAATGCAACTTAGTCAAAATAGCAACCATGCAAATCTAGGAAGGGGGCGCCAGTAGATCATTTGCCCAGGGCGCCAGCCACCCAAGGAACGGGCCTGATAACGACTACTATAAAATCTTTGATTACGAAAACAGTGACTATAGAGTTGAACGCATAAAAATAGACCAATGAAAACTGGAACAGGAGAGTACCCCCTCCCACCAACGCACCAAGTTGTCATTTCTTCTGCTGTATTGAGGAAATATGAATTTTTATTCATAATCAGTTGACAATAGTCAACGTTGCATCAAGTCTCACTGAACTATTTCCATGCGTTAAACTCTATCTATTTTATACACATAAGTGAACTGACTCATACAATTAAATCATAAAAGTGTCAAATACAAGAACTCAACCACTTAATTATGATTGGATAGAGACTGTTCGAGCAGAGAAGATACATTCTGGCAAGATGGGAAAATGACTCCAGCTCGGTCAATATTGGTTAAAAATTATAATATTATCTATAATTATATCTTATCTTATAAATTTGGTCTCTAATATTATTATAGAGCAGAATGATTCCTACAATTTGAGACCAAATAAATGTATATGATTTTAAACCAATATTGATCGAGTTAGACTTATTTTCGCATTTTGCCAGAATGTCTTAATCTTTGCTTTAACAGACTAATGTATGTACTATATACTATATATGTGTTTAACCATATAATGTTATAACTATAGATTTCAGCCGATATCATAAATCAGAAATTTTTATTTGCATAATTGAATAGAAGAAATTTACAATTATATTGAATCTGATGTCAAATGGGTTTGCAAATAAAAACCTGTGCGTGTCACACTTGTAGTAGAAGTAGACCATAGTGGATGAAATTGTAAAATTAGATATGGTTGAATTGAAGAATATTATAGTTTTTAGACCGGAATTCAAGAAATAATTGAATATATGTTGAGTTCTAATTAATAAAATAATAAGTTATTTAATGTTGATCCTTATCAATCGACAAGACAATTTGACAATATCCTGGTTTGAAACTATTTTTCTCTAACAAACTGTAGTATGAAATAATAATCGCCCATCGATCTCAAAGGAACACAAAACAAAACAATCCAACTAAGTTCCATGTAAATATCCAGTAATACTTCTCGTGCGTCACACAGTTTCAAGTCCAATGTTTGTCAGTTCTCTGATCAGGTCAAATTTTGCAGAGGATTTCCTAAATTTTCCATGAAGCATTCCATTTCTGTGCAAACTGGTCTGTACTGCAAGTCACAGTGACACCAGTTGCATTCATTCTTCCAAAGCTTGCCAGGCACACACTCTGCTGATTCTGTTAAAGTTGTTCGACCATGAACCATATCTGGAATTTTTAAGAAAAAAATAGCCATCAGGATTTTCCTATTATCACTTTAAAGAAATAATTTTCCAAATTGGATTCAATAGAGATAGTGATACAGCAGCCATGCCATTGGATGAAATAGAATGACTTTCTTTAATTTTCTGACTTAATGAAGTTCGGAAAGAGATGTCCACAAGTTGCATGACACATTATACAGTATAATAGTAGGTACGCGGTAGGTGAAAAATTGCTTGAAGGTGAATAAATTGGTAAATAAATAAATGTAGCCTATAACATAAAAGTCTTGTAGAGGAATAAAACTCTAAATGTGAACTTAATTTTGTATATTGATTTATTTATTTATTGATTGATTGATTGATTTATAGTAACAGAATCGTATTGCTAGGTCTAGTAAGACCCATTGCATACATAACATATTACAACATCCAACTGTAGGTACTATACAATATATGATTTGATTCTAAATCTAGGAGTATTCTCCAATAGTGAGTTGAAAACATCTCACTATTGCATCTTGTATTGCGTGATTTTTAGAATGATTTCAGCATAATAACAAGGTAGACAGGATTTGCCATGACTCTTTCTGTTAGCTATTCATTGAGAATAACTTATTAATAAATAATTCAGTAAGATGGAAATGGGATATTTTATTCCAGCCCATTGTGTTTTAAGAATTTACTTTTATAATTTTATTTTATTCTGATGATTGAAGGAATGTATAGCCTAAATGTTGCATGTAAATAGACCTGAATAGAGTTGAACTGAAATCTATTCACATACTATAAAAATTATCATTATTTCACAATGTAGTTATACCCTCGTGTAATGGGAAAATATTTCAAATCGGGAAATGAATTGACTATTGTCTGTCCAAGCATAGAAGACATTCTGGCAAGATACGAAAGTGACCTCAGCTCGGCCAATACTGGTTAAAGAATTATGTATTTTAAATAATGGATCATTATGTTTCCATAATAATGGTTTGATTTACAATTTGAAACCAAATTTATAATTTTTGAACCAATATATTGACCGAGCTGAAGTCATTCTCCCATCTTGCCAGAATGTCTCCTCTACTTGGACAGAATAATATTATAATGGATAATAATGAATAATAATGTAACTAATAGATGAATGAAGGAAGGGTGAATGATATATATTACTCCAACTCACCTGAATGATATATGATTGATAAAATTAACAAGAACACAAACTGAAGAATTATTTTTAACATGTTGGCAATGTACCGTAGCGTTATCCACTAGGATATTTCAATCAGTTCTTCTTCACTGTCACGTACACACAAGTATCCCATTCATTAAATTGACTGACTCCCAAAATAAATTTTTAAATGACATATGAATAACAAAACTGATAAAAAGTTTTCCAACATGCCAGGTCCGTACAATCTGCACTTTAGCATTGCCTACGTAAATATCAATGGGGAGCATTATCAGTTTGTCCAACATTCTGATAAGGATTGAACCTTTGACATTATTTTTCATAAAATTTGTTTAAAATAATTATTCTATGAAGATAACTCCAAACAAATGAATCATTGAAAATTTTACGTGAATTTTGAAAACGTTATAGATTTGAGAAATGTATCATCCTGATAATTATAATACTGAAAATAATATTTTTTCATTAAATGATAGTAGAGACTGTAATTTGATACTACCATTGAAGAGCAATGTGACAGTGACACAATCAAATACTCTCAAGTAGGCCTGGAAGTACACAAAGTACATGAAGTACGGTATAGTCCGGTTCCTTATGAAGAAAAACAATCTGCTGTGTGCAAGTTCGTGCACATGGCAAGAGACCCTGATATTCTGTTTCTGGGGTATCTAAGGATATTCAAACCACTTGATGGACATCTGAGGGTCGCGACTGGCTCGAGTAATGGCGGATATTTTGAGACTGCAGCGCTCCAAGAAAAGAGCTGATTTGAGTACAAATATTTCAGGATTTCCGTATTATTCATAAGACTCCGTCTACTTTGTCTCTCTCTTTAAAATGGTTTCGGTTTTTCGTCCCATTCTCTGGTCCTTGAAATTTATATATTTCTGGTCCAGGAATGTCCAGGTGACATTTATGAGTGTGACATCTACCTTCTCGGAAAATAGAGCACAAATTATATAACTCTCAGCTTATTAAATTCCGTATACATGTAATTTTGCAGTAAAAGTTTCCACAATCTTTAATCTACTTAGTTTATTCAAGCGAACTGTGTAATATTGAATTTCATTTTCAACTGTCACGTTCATAACATTCATGCAGCATATAATATATTTTTTAATCTTTACGAATGAAGTAAATTGATCTGAATTTTCTGAAGTAATGCAGGAAATAGTTATGATCCAATTGAGTAGCTGATGCAAATTTGACCAAAAAAAGGGCCTAGCTCCTAAGAATGATGGATGACTGGAAATGGTCTTGAACCACTGTGGGCATCCCAAATAAGTCTAATTATGAGATTGTGGAATCTCTATATCCTTGTAAGAAATTTCTCTACTGGAATATTTCTTGTGAGATCATATTTGAATATAATACCCACTATACCGCCCTTAATTCAGGCTGTTTCAAGGACTCTTCATGGATGATAAAACTAGGACTGCCATAACTTTTGTAAAAGTAAACGGATCTTGACAAACTTCAGATCATTGTTTTCAGCACATCAAGGCGGTTAAAATGTGAATATTATTTGTGAAATTTGATTAAGGTTGAAGAATTTCTCGCCCTTGAGTTCATCCACATCTTGTATACTGACAAAAATGCAACTTTTTGTGTAAAAATGCGTATATCTTGAATGAAATAAACAGGAAAATTTTGCATATCAGCTCAAATTGTAGAGAATTAATTCCCCAATAATTTTATATATGGAAATCATGATTTTGATGAATTGGATTTATTGACAAAAACAAACACTGAAAATTCATTTTTTCATTTTTCCTTACCATCACTGCCTTCAAAATTCAATTTTAAATGGAGTTTGATTCAATTAATGGTTGATTCTTTGATTTAGAATTGTAGAGATTTAAATTCTCTATGATTTGAAATTCAAAACGCATCCATAACTCTGATAAATCCAAATTCAAAATCAAATTTTTGAGGTAATGATACTAAGGAAAAATGAAGAAGGGAATTTTCCGTTTTTGTTTTTGTTAAAAAATCAAGTTTTAGCAGAATGAATTTATGATTTCCACATAGAAAATAATAGAAGAGTTTATGCTCTACAATTTGGGCCGAAATGCAAAATTTTCCAGTCAATTTCATCCAAGATAAATGCATTTTGAGACAACAAGTCGCATTTTTCTCAGTATATAGACCAGCTGCGGCAAGGTGGCCAGCGCGACCGGTGTACAATAAATACACTTGTCGTCTATAGCCTAAGCGAGGTTAAGTTCAAATGCATGCAGCTACATTCGCTTGTTTTTGAATACCTGAGAATAGAAAAACTACTTACTTTTGAAAAGAAGATGTCGAAGTGCAAGAGGAAATGTTGTGTGATAGATTTCAATAACAATTATTCCAATTCTGAAGGAAAAGGTTTCCTACTTATTCTTCTCCTGGAAACTCGCGACTCGTGATCGGGAGAGAGGAGCTAATTCAAGATGGCGGAAACGGACAAACCTATATTCTAACCTATAAGCAAGGGATATCAGATTATCTGATGGAAATGCTTTCAAATTGACTGATACATCTTTTAAACTATTCCAAATTGATAAATACTTTACAGCTTTACGATAATATTATTGATAAATCAATGACAAAATTGAATAATACAGGGTGTTTCAGGAGGAATGTGCAATACTTCTCAGGCTGATTCCTTACACCAAGTAGACAAAAAAGTTCCATTGGACCAACCCCCAAAAACGCTTTGTTACTGAGATAACAATGGCAGAAAATTGAAATTTTTCAAAATATATAAATTTTTCTAATTTTTTAGAGGCCTTAGTAAGGTTCTAAAATGATCAATTCCTATGTAAAATTAGCTGAGGAATTCAATGAAACCAGTTCCAAGTTTGTAACTTCAACGGTTATTGAGATAATTGGAAAAATATGCTAGAAAACGCAATTTTTTTCAAAAATAAGGGTTATAACGGGATAAGGAATCATAAAATAGTATTTTTTATTGATAGAAATTGAAGAGAGTCGGATTCTAAAGGAAAAGTTGAATGGCGGCGATTGTGTAAATCTTACCCAAATCTCAGAAATGGCGATCAAAAATCGCAAAATTGACAAAACATAGCACAAGTGATGAATTTGTTTTTAGTAGCAATTTTGCGATTTTTGATTGCCATTACTGAGATTTGGGTAAGATTTACGCAATCGCTGCCATTTAACTTTTTCTCTAGAATCCGACTCTCTTCAATTTCTATCAATAAAAAATACTATTTTATGATTCCTTATTCAGTTATAACCCTTATTGTTGGAAAAATTGCGTTTTCTAGCATATTTTTCCAATTATCTCAATAACCGTTAAAGTTACAAACTTGGAACTGGTTTCATTGAATTCCTCAGCTAATTTTACATAGGAATTGATCATTTTAGAACCTTACTAAGGCCTCTAAAAAATTAGAAAAATTTATATATTTTGAAAAATTTCAATTTTCTGCCATTGTTATCTCAGTAACAAAGCGTTTTTGTGGGTTGGTCCCATGGAACTTTTTTGTCTACTTGGTGTAAGGAATCAGCCTGAGAAGTATTGCACATTCCTCCTGAAACACCCTGTATAATAACCCAGAAAATTCTAGTCAATTGACATACGAGCGTGTCGCCAAAGGAATGTGCCTCTGTACTGCGCATGCGCTAGTTATAGACACTAAGTACAAATATCAACCACCAGAGACTGGGTCGGATGAATCGCAAGCCAACTTCTGGAGGTCAATGTAGTGGATGAAATGTACTCAAGGTCGTGAAATTCTTCAATCTTGATCAAATTTTACAAATAATATATGCATTTTAACCGCCTTGACAAGCTGAAAGCAATGAGGTTAAGTTTGTCAAGATCCGTCAACTTTTACAAAAGTTACAGTGGTCCTTATTCTATTATCCTTGAAAGAGTCCTTCCCACTTGAAATAACCTGAATTAAGGGCGGTATAGTAGGTTTTTCTCCTGAATATGATCTCACAAAAAGTATTCTATTACAAAACTTCAATATAAGGATATAAAGATTTGTTTTGGCAATTTTTAGTGGAAATATAATACTTTTTGTTGTACAAGGAAATATATGTTGAAACCCATAACTTGGAAACCAATATTCATGAAACCTTCTTAATTAACAGGAACCAGTCACAAATACTATTGCCAATACTCATGTTTCCAATAGTCTATAAAAAAATTTGTTTTCAAATGATATTTACAAAATTTGTATTGTAAACAGATGTTGGAGAAAACTTTTTTTTGAAAAAGGTTTTTTTCTAGATTTAGGTTACATTTTATCACGAAATGTATGATGACCAAAATTGTAGAACAATTCATTGTAAATCGATTGCCGGTAATTTGAAGTTTCTATCTTCACTAGTCACGATTCTACAAGCATTTTCTTGGAGCGCTGCAGTCTCAAAATATTTGCTATTACTTGAGCCAGTCGCGACCCTCAGATGTCCATCAAATGGTTTGAATATCCTTATAGATTCCCTAGAAACCAAATAGCAGGGTCTCTTGCCATGCTCACGAACTTGCACACGGAATTACACAAGGAACCAGACTAGTAGCCTACAATAAATACAAGCATATTCTTTACAAATTGATGCAATAATTATTGTATTCCAAATGAGAAAATACAAAGTAAGCTATAGGTAATTCTGAAAATGACATTGCAAAAATGCTTGTTTCTCAGTCATTGAATGTGAGTAACTTGCATTGGAAGTCAAAAGATAATAAGCAGATGAAGACAAATAATGTACAAGATACAAACAAAAAATATGTACAAAATACAAATATGTTTGATAGTTTTTACAAATTAACAAAGTATACCTACAACAAGTAACAATATGTACAAAATACAAATATAACAATACAATACAAGTAACAATATGTACAAAATACAAATATGTTTGATAGTTTTCACAAATTAACAAAGTATACCTATCCGTTTTGTTTAATAGAGTGAATAAGACAATATTATGGAAATCTATGCAATCTCTATCACAAAAGTTTGGTGGAATTGCATGCTTTTCAACTCTTTCATATTAATTGGGAGAATAAATAGTTATACTCTCAGGGATACATCAATTGAAATAGATCTAGTCAAAATTTATAAAGAGAGATGTATTTCAAAGAGAGTATTAGAATCCCAATGATTTATTTATCATACCCTTTGTCTAATAAGAGTGAAAAAATCTTAAGCCGTATTGACAGTGCAAGGCATGTGCTACAAATGTCTTGCGGTGCATTGCTACTTCTGAGACTGAAACGCAGTCAATCAGCTGTGGCCAATCATATTTCTTGCTATTAAATTTAAAGGATAAAATAAGAGATGTGATTGGCCACAGCTGATTGACTGGGTTTCAATTTTGGTAGTGCAAACTGCCAAAGCATTGTTACTTATTACAATAATTTATTATTTGTCACTATCAGATTCAGAACAGCTCAGCAATATCTACAATTTCATAGGTACTTCTTGCCACGGTCATGGATTAATAAAAATAGCTATCAATGATAGTGGAATAAAGAAGGATTTCTCCCGCTTGGGAAAATTTTTTTCAGAAGAAGTAGGCCTACTCTAAAACTATATTTTCAAGAGTTTTAAGCCTTATTATTAGTTTCATTATTTTTTACTGTTATCTGTTATTAATAGTGTATTCATTTCTCAATTATTAAGTATACTGTATAATATGTGATTTTCAATAACTATAAGCTTAAATCCGCATTTTGAGCAAATAAAATTCATTTGATTACAATTCCGTTTTGGTTGTTCAAATCAGGTAGGTGAACAGCTAATTGCATTCCTATCGTCAAAGACAGTTTGATCAAGAGGGTTTTAAAAAGGTTCAACTTGTAATATTATAAAACATACATTACATTCAACAGATTTAGATTATATTACACATTTTGTTGTGAGGCCATTTATTGATATTAGTTTGATAGAATGTAGATTTCTCAACGAATTTTACTTGAGAATCACTATTGTACCCTCTTCTTATAGCTGCTAAAAAATTCAACAAATAAAAATTTAGAGTAAAATATGAAAACAAAAATGGCGGCTGTGTTTTTGAGGACAGAAATTGAGGACTTTTGGACATTTTTAAAATGATTTTTAGGTATGTTTCTTACCCAGGTACAATAGCCTACCGTAGAGCATTAGTAGGGAAAATATAAAACACTACTAACTGCGACAATTACAAACAACACTACAGTACTAAAATCTTTAAAACCACGTAGTACAACATACACCAAACACATCCACTCAATTCCACACTCAAACAACAATTGAATAATATTGTAGTACAATAATAATAATATTATTGTACTGAATAATATTGAATGAGCATTGTGTAAAATTGAAGACCCAACTATTTTCTTGTCAAGTCGTCAACTATATTCTATATACTAAGAAGGAATCATTACAGATTACAGGAACCGATTAAAATTGATTTTGTTTGTTAGGTCTGAATTCTATTGAAAGTTTTGCGTGCATTCTGAGAAGTGATCTGGCAAATATTGCTGAAGCATGGCGCTGTTTAGCTTGGCAGCCATGGTGATTTGTAAACAGAAAGAATTGTTAGACATTTTTAATAATAATCCATAATAATAATAACTTAATTATAGGCCTACAACTGGCATATATTATTCTATTATACAGTTATTCTATAGATTTCAGTTAGATTATTCAAATATATAGAACACGTTTACATTTAAGTGAAACCTAAAACATAATAACTCCATTTTACTGTAATTAAATTAATCTACCAATTCCCCCCCCCCCAATTTTTAATCTTATAATCAATTCTCAATGATATAATAATAATTCCCCCCAAATTTCAGCCCAATGGTGCAAGTTGCACCATCAATCCCACCCATGGGCGGCCCTGGTTCAAAGGAAATTGATAACTCAATTCCATGTCTACCCAATATTTTTATTCTCACCTATCTTGGTATATACACCAAAACCACTGTATTTTTATAATCTATACTGGTTGCTATTTAAAGTTTTCAATCAATGTAGATTTCAGAACCCTTTTGAAATAATTTTCATTTTACATGATATGTTTTGACTTTTTAGTCATTTTCAAATGCAATAATTAATGTTAAACATGTAATTATGCATTATTTTATACATACATTATTTGTATTTAAAAATTACTACATGATCTACATGACTAAATGAATAATGTTCATTTTGCATTTGAGAATGACTAAAAAGTCAAGACATATAATGTAAAATAGAAATTATTTTAAAAGGGTATACAGTATTCAGAACTGAGATCATTATTAATTGAAAAATTTGATAAGCACAGTAGCACTAAGAAGAAAGAAATATTGGCTGTCATATATAGCCTATAGTACATTTACATTAGCCTATATCAATTATAGCCAATATAAATTAATATTATTATGAATCTCTCCATTCTCATTATGAGAGTAAAATAATATTATATTGAAGGACCTCTACAATTGACGTCACAATTTGAGTAGTCTGGCCGGTTAGTAGTATTCTGGTAGACCTTTCTCCTGTACGACCTACATAAAAAATGGGTGGCCACCAATAGCCTAGACAAAAGATAGCAAAGACACGGATTAAATTCAAATTCAAATTCAAATAAATTTATTTCCCATCATAGCGTGTACATAAAATGGTAATACAGTTACATATTCAAAGGAACCCCCTACAAGACTATTTGTCTGTGTGTAGGGGGAAGTTCAAGCATAGACTATACTGGTGTACATAGTTAAATCATTATCAATATTGCCTTAATAATAATTTTTAATGTAAGTATTTGTCTACAAGTTGTTTAAAATACACTAAATTATATTATATGTGAGAACTGCGATGCGCAGGTCCTCAGTATAATCCCCAGTAACAAAAAAAAATAAAAATAAATAAATAAAATAGAGAGCAATGGGTAAAAACAAAAAGTGAAATAAAAAAACTGGGTGGAAAATCGAGAGAATTATGAATGGTAAATAATAATTGAAAAAATAAATTTATAGATTTTTTTTTTTAGGGATTGATAATTGAAGAATTAATGAATGATTGAAAGATATGAGTATCCTGGATATTCCAAGATTTTTCCCTATTAGTTGTAGGTTGATTATTGTGCATACTGTGATCGGACTAATTGCTCAGCCGCCTCCCAGCCAATACAGTACAGCCATCTGTCTACCCTCTTCCTGTAAACCGTCAAACTGCATGTCTCCGCTTCCCTTATCTCCTCGGGAACATTCCTGTATAGAATGTGTGCCAAATATGAGGAATTTGTCAGTTCTGAGCCATGTGTTAGCTGTGGTATTTCGAATTCAAAATTGGATCTTAGACGTGTGGCATATGTGTGATTTACTGTATCTCCTAAGAGTTCTGTTTTATGCTTTTTAATGTGGATTAGCAGGGATTTTATGAATAGCTGTCTTACGTTAAGAACCGGAAACTCTGTAAATCGAAGTATAGTTGGAAATCAATAACCTTTTTTCAGAATTTTCTTGATTAGTGATCTTTGAGTTACTGCCAGAGGCTCAATAATCGAGGAGGAAGCTCCACCCCAAGCCAGTATTCCATATTGAATTATGGATTGGACATATGAAAAATATACTATTTTGCATTGACCCAAGCTCAACACATGACTCAGCTCTGAGAAAGCATGTAACAATCTCCTCAGCCTATTTTTGATACATTGAACATGCCGCTCCCAGCTCAACCCGCTATCCAAAACGACACCCAGGTATTTATAGTGGTGCACTCGTTCAATCACACCACAGTTACATTCACCAGATCTTGGGTCATTACAACAGTGCATTTTCAATACAAGAGGGCCTGGATCAGTCTGGTTTCTTGTGGTTATCGGCATGTACTTAGTTTTAGTAACATTTATTGTCAGGCGGTTGCAATCAAACCATTTTTTAATTTTAAACAAATCTTACATGGCACTCCCGTAGGCCTCCCCCCACGTATTCCCTGAAGACACCACTGCAGTGTCATCGGCAAACAAGAGTAATCTCCCATTTACATCAAGTTTGGAAAGATTATTAATGTAGATCAGGAAAAGTAATGGACCGAGAGTACTTCCCTGAACCACACCGTACTCAACATTCTCCTTGTTGCTTGCTTCGCCGTTTATACAAACATACTGCATTCTGTTATGAAAGTAGCTTTGGAACCATTTTAATGTGTGGTTATTTATGCCTAGTAATTCAAGTTTTTTTAAGAGAATGGTTCTATCTACGGTATCAAAAGCTTTTGCAATGTCCAGGAATGTTATCAGTACTTTTTCCTTCGTTTTTAAATTATTAGAAATAAGCCTTGTTAAGTCAAAAAGTGCATCTGAAGTATTTCTAGATTTCTGAAATCCATACTGGCAGTTGGATATCAAATTATTCTCTTCCAAATATCTAGTAAGCTGTGATTTTACACATTTTTCCATAATTTTTGATGATACAACTAGCAGAGAAATAGGTCTATAATTGGAGAATGTGTCTTTTGGACCCAATTTGTAAATGGGAGACACCCTTGCTGTTTTAAAAGCACAAGGGAAGCGGCCCACGCAAATGCTCAAGTTTACTATATGTCTAATAGGAAGTATTAAATTGTTGCAGCTTTGTTGAATAGCTCTAGTAGGAATTTCATCGCATCCGGGAGCAGATTTGCCCCTCAAGCTCATGATTACCCTCTCGAGCTCCTGCCGGGTGACCGGATGCAGCTCAAAGACAGTATCTACAGCATGATCTTCATCTCGTACTCCCGGTGCACCCTGGGTCCCTATTGAGTTGGCTAAATTTCTCCCCACGGTAGCAAAGTATTTATTTAATTTATTTGCAGCTTCATCAGTTTTCTGAGAATCAATTATTTCCCCAGCCGGGAAGAAAGCACTAACTGGAAATGATTTATTAATTTCTGCTCGACCTGAAACTTTGTTAATGATAGACCAAAACTTTCTTGGATTACTGGATACCTCTTCAACTTTATTTTTATAATAGTTATATTTAGCCTGTCTGATTGCGGAATGAATGGAATTTCTATATTGAATGTACTGATTCTTTAAAGCATAATTGAAAGGTTGTCTATTAAGCTTTTTTTTCAACTTGTCACAGTGCCTTATAGCGTTAACAAGTCCAGCGCTGATCCATGGCTTTAGTTGGGTATTTTTAGATGATATTTTCACTTTATATGACTTAGATGTAATTATTTGTTGCATTGATTTTGTGAATAAATTTGTCGCACTGTCTAGGTCATTTTGACTGATAACAGTGTCCCAGTTATGAGAAGATATTGAATTCTGTACTTCATTCCAGTCTGTTCTAATATTAAATTTATCTGTATTAGCTGTTTTGATTGTTTTTGAGGAGGTAATGTTAAGGCAAATGGCATAATGATCAGTAACTGCAGTCTGAAGAATAACAGAAGATGCGCCGAAAAAACGCGGGAGTCTGGCGAAAAAGTGGTCGATACAAGTACCACTGGCTGGCCGTGTCACCTTGTCGACGCACGCGACAAACCCCGCGTCATTCAGCACATCTAGGTATCGTTCCTCTAGAGAGCCGGGAGCAACATCCAGAATGTTACAATTGATATCGCCGGTAAGAATACGTATACCACCCGACGACTGCTCATTGCAATAATCACTCAAGGCGTCTATAAACAATTGGAGGCTGGTGCTAGGGCTGCGGTAGACTGCTAGCAGTTCACAAGCGACCCCCGCCCAATTAAAAGTCAAGGAGAGACAGGTGGCCAAACCGCCCAAGCAGAGCTCCTTGCATGTGACTGGGAACCTTTCATCAGCGTAAATAATCAACCCATCACACTGGTTTAAGCTATTTAATGTTCTAAATGATTGGTAACCTGGAATTTTTGTTGGATTATTTTCGTCGTTAAGCCATGCTTCAGTAAAAACTATAAATTTGAATCTATATCTCAATCCCTGAAGTACTGTTAAAAAATTATCGAAATTCCTTCTGTAACTTCGTATGTTCTGATGGATGATCGTGAGGCCCGACACTCCGCAGTTTCCCACAGTATCTAAATTATCAAACTTACTTTTAAAATTAATTATATCTTCGCACTCTGTGCATTTAATTATTGATTGATCTAGTTCATAGAACGCATCTCTCATCATACTCTATAGATACATAAAAATAAGCTAGCCTCCTGGCATGTTGAATTTGGAATTCAAAATAAAAATAAATAGAATTTCTTTTCATTGTAGCTACATGTTACTTCATATTACAACTAAAAACTACTGTGTTCAGCTTCTAATTTGTCTTTAGATTAGCTAAATTTTAAAACTTCTTTTCATTTAGCGAGATAATTTAGAAATACTGGAGAGAAAAACGTTACCAGTATAAAATGAGGATAGCAAATACAAATAAGCGAGCTAACGACAGAAATCATAATAGCGAAGATTAATAACAGTTATAAAATAATAATGAGAAAAATAATTCAAATAATAAACGAGCTAACAAAACAAACAAGAGCTATCTTGCATTATCCACAGTAGAATCTTATTCTATAGATAGTTAATTATATTCAACTTACTTATTATTATTACTTGAACTTAAGTTCATTCTGCAATTTTCTAAAACAAAATATAAACTCTTGGTCATCGTGTTATGGAGCTTAAGCAAAAAGAAAGAAATCAATTGCCTAATTAATTATAAGAATGTGATTACATTCTATGTAGGTATCTTCTCAGGTAAGTATTATTAGTAAATAGAGAAATTATAAAGTAAGTATTGTAAAACAATAATATTATTAAACAAACGTATTCCCCTCTAGTTTTCTTAATGATCAATACATGATTTTTTTCCAAATTTTACTCTATTATTCATTACTTTTATATAACTTTTACTATATTACTTTAAGTTATTAATTGAAATCTGTATGTATGAGAAATTGCCTTGGTTGACTTTCCAACGTAGTTGATGACTCATTGTTTTTCAAAATTAACTGATTGGTTTTTCCCTAGAGATTTCATGTAATTAAATTCACACTATATGTCTCAAAGTGAAATTCTAAAATAACTTAATAAACCAAGGAACATATGTCATGTATGCTAGTAGAAGAAAAAATAAATGAAACAAAGTTCACTGATTTGAATTAAAAAGATAAACACCAGCAATCTTGCATTATTTCTGAAAAGATATATCTATATGTCTCTGTAAGAAATAAATCTATGGATTTCTCACTAAAAAACTAAATATAGTTGACTTGTTCATACAAAACAGACGGTTGCAAGGATTAAGTTATCTATTTGTAATTATTAGGAATTATACATTTTTTTACAAGTTTTTCTTGGTACATGGGCAGTGGATATAGAGAGATAGAGTAAAAAAAGAGAGTCCCCTCTACATTCACTGTAGGCCTACATGAGTTACAATTTAAATGATGAAATCAATGCCGTTATCTTATATGAAGGTGTTTAATGACCTATTAATTTATGTGATTCTTCAATTGATTGGTTTCTTCGAACAAGATGTACTATAATAATTATTATTAATGAAATATTAATTACCATGAATATACTTTTATAATAATTATAATTCAAATGTTCCAATTATCTCAATTTTTTTCAAATTTCGTTCCCATGTGACTAATTAATAGAATTTATTAGGTCTGCTGGTGGTAAATTTATTGTAATTATACATATTCAATTATTATAGAAGATCTTAGTTAAGAAAACAAGGAAAGCTGTTATAATTGTTGCAATAGAATCAAATTACATTTAGGCCAGTAGGCCTATACAGAAATGTGAGAGATCAATTTATTAAACTGTAGAAAGTGAATTTCAGTGAAAGCTTTATCAGTTACTCTTTATCTCACCTATTTATTTCTGTTCAACCGAATTTTTCTACTTGATTGACAATCGGTCTGATTAGGAATAAAAGATGAATAGCCTAGGTAGTCAGTCATGATATCAATGCTAGTTGTTAACACAAAACGACAAAAGCAGTATGAAAGAATGCCTTTAGGACTGTATACATTTTTCGAACTTATCACTTGGGGGAAAAAAACCTGTGAATGTCTAAGCTTCATGTGAGAATTGCAGTATAAAACAGAAATGGGAACCAAAGAATTGGTGAATATATTATTGAATCGTTGAGTTCTATGCAATAACGAATTAAAATACAGTTTGAAAGTATTTCAGTATTACAGTTCATTATCAAGATACTTTCATTAATATCAACTAACTTTCTCCACTAATTAAGTTCATCGAAATTTCCCTAGAAGTTTAGTTATAACTTATTCTCACCTTTTACTTTTCTCATAAATCTGATCTCATTTATTACTAATATAGGACATTACTTACGAAGGGCATTGATAATTATTTTTCTGTTTGACAAAATGAACCTAAATATTACAATAAACTACACTGATTAATAGATTTCAATGTACTCACAGTTAATTTTTTTCTCCTTGAATAAAAACCTGGAATTAATGAATGTATGAGTTCTATGGTAGCGTAGTATTGGCCTCGACCTGTGTGGGTGTCGGCGTAGGGGCTGCGTCGTCGCGAGTTGTGAGTGGCGGGGTGGCAGCCGCCGCTCTCTTCTCCCTCAGACTGGTCAGCTGGTCTAGATCATGGACCCGAAACGGATGTTGGTCCGCAGCACTCTTAGGTCTCAGCCATCACTTTACAATCTGACGTCCAGACGGAGGATAGTGTTCTTTCTTTAACAAATTGCCTTGCAGCGTTAAATATTTCCCTAGTTTCTGGCGTTAAGTGTTCATTTACATATACCGGTGTGTTAGGAAAGGAGCTATTCAGGTCTCTGGCTGAAAGCGATCCTCTCTGTCTTCTAGCAGCTAGCCATTGATTTTTTGTTAGCCGAGACGTGAAAGAAATGACAATAGATGGGGGCCTTGTATCTCCTTTTCTGCTCTGTAGCCTATGTGCTGCATTTATTTCAGAGTAATAAAAGTTCACGTTCAGTACACTGGCTATAGCTTGAATCACTACAAACATGTCTTCCCTATGGGTCAATGGTACACCTGACACTATTAGATTGTTTTTTCTAGTTTGTTGTTGAAGATTATTTAGTTTTTGATTAACCAACTTACAGTCTACTTTCAGTTCTACTTTCAGTCTACTTTCATTAGCATGTTCATCGACCATGCTTCAAATAGGAAAGTAACCTACAAAATTTCTTATTGTTTATTATTATTACCTTACCGTAGGCTACCTTTGGAATGATGAAATACGTTAGCTTCTATCAATGTTATTCCTGAAAAATATCCTAATAGTTGATAATATTAGTTATAGTTGAGAATTAGATGATCAATTGAAATGTAAAGAAAATGATTTGTTATCAATTCAATGATAGAATGAAAGGAATAATTGAATGATTTTTCCAGATTCAAGCTCTTCTATTATAGGTGAGTTAGTTACTGTACACAATGTATTAATGTTTTCTATCCTAGTGTTTTAATAACAAGAATTCATGTGATGAAGTAGTGAAGAAGAAGGAATATAATACAAATTTGGCTCTAATTTTATAAAAGAAACCAAATTTCTTGGCTTTGTAATTCATTACTTAATAGTTCAAAACATATTGTCTGACGTGCAATCTTAGTGAATAATGTCTGTGTTATCTTAGTTATTGAAGGTTGCGTTGATTAAATTGATGGAAAATTCATATCTTTATCGAAGATACAGTGTCAGGTGAGATGTTGTGATTTTGTACTTGATAAGAAGCACAAGAGTACCTACACTGATGATGATGTGAGAACATAAAAACAATTGTATGTCTTCATTAACTTATATGTTTTTGTGGTAGGTACTGACAATCTGGTGCTTCTTGATTAATTATTAATCATTTATTAATCCTTCAGTTCTATTTGTCTTCAACAAAATCGTAGGCCAAGTTGAATGATTTGTAAAAAGTCTAAATAACTTTCAGAATGAAGTTGAATTAGGCTACTCGTTATGAGAATAACTTATGGCATTATCAATGCCATATTATTATAGTCTGTCCAAGCAAAGAAGCCTTTCTGGCAAGATGGGAAATTTACTCCATCTCTGTCAATATAGATTGAAAAATAAATTTGGTCTTAAATTGTAGGAACGATTTGCTCTGGGCAGAGCCGGTCTGGGGATTTGGGGGCCCCTGGCGATTGATCAACGGGGCCCCACATGGGGGGGGAGGTATGTCTGGGGTATGTCTCTCACTTTCATTTAACAGGAATATAATTTATTGTTCTGGACTTTGGTTGAGTTTTGTGGAACTTTCATTTTCCCGTTGATTGTAAATGGAAAAAATATATAGATAGATTTATGTAAGGATCTAGTTTATTTCTAGCAGGTCAAATCAAACATACACATAACACAGGCAGAGGCGAACTGGGACCATTGAGGCCCTCTGCTAAACCTCTCAAGGGGCCCCTATCCCTACCCTGGGAAAGGAGGTAGAAGCGAAAGTAGGTCTCGAGATTTAGAGGTTTGAGGACAAGAGGTTTTTTCAATTGATGGCCATTCATTTTCCTCATCTTGGTACTCTTTATTTATTTTTATTTTATTATTTTTACTGTATCTCCCAGAAAATTTACTTATAATTGTCTAGAAATATTTTTCTCATTGGTAACTCAAGGAGTGCATTTTGTACCGAAAAATGATCAATACCTGTAGTGTAATGGATACCCAGATTATACCCACCCCCGGAAAATTTTCACATAATATTATTATGGCCAAAAAGAGCGTTGAATGGTTTCTTGATGTAGAGTATTGATAGAAATGTCTTGTAGTTCCCTAATTTTTCTCATTCCACACTCAAATTCAAATTGGAATAAATTTCCCACTAGATGAATCGTCAACAAACATGACAATTGGCCTGAACAGGAAGAATAGATCAGGGTGATTGGATTGATAATAATTTAATTTCCTTGGAATATATGAATAAATTTCTCAGGATCATGGGTCAGGCTCAATTTAATAATTACTCCAATAGAGAGAGAATTTGGGTTACAAACCCAGGATTTTTTACATTGGCCCAAGTCCAAAGACAATTGAAGGAATATGAAATTTGAAGGCTACAGTGGAAGAATGCAAAGTTCATGTGCAATTGTAAACTTCATCAAAGTGTGCGAACTATTAGGCCTATATTCAACTTATATTTCGTCATGGAGGTATATTATTGATATTGTAACTTATATATAACTTTTTATTATAATCTGCATTTTCTCTTTCCACAAATATTTATTTTCAGATTTAGAAAGCAGAAAAGGGTCTGGAGATGTCCCCCCGAAGAGTTTAGTAGAAAACAGGCCATACAGAACAGAATAATTTTAAAATACGGTAGTCCAAGAGCTTTTTTCAATATATCCATCCAAACTGTAGAGATGAGAAACCCTTGGAAACAATATAATGATTATTGATAATTCCTATTCCTATTCTTATCAAACATCAGCCTGTAGTGGATGAAATTAGATGACTCACAAGGAACCGCCAAAGAGAAACCTGGGGCCCTCAAAGAAACCAAAATACAATTATACCGTATGTGAATCCGCTTGATAATACAAAAAATTCTATATAAAATAAGTTATTCTTAATTTTGTGCTGCACAAGGTTTTAAATATAAAAAGTATTGTCTTGTATTTAAACACTAGATAATGACAAAGCTATTCTTTGGAAAAAAGTTTGGGGCCCCTTTAGGGACTTCTAGAACCTAAAAGTGTGAAAGTGTGAACAGACGAATGTTACAAAAAGACAAAATCATTCTCTGATAATTTATGTAGGGGCAAATTTTGGCCTTAAGGAGCTCACAATATCAGCCTTGTGGGCTGTATTTAACTTTTATAAATAAAGTAGTTTAAAGTGGTTATGTTCAAGTAGTAGGCTATACTTAGTTCTGTGCGTTCATTAATTCCTAAAATGTGAAACAAAATCTTTTAAAAAATTCAAAACTGCAACGAAACTGTTCTTTGGAAAAACGTGGGGCTCTCTTCGGGGCCTCTCCAACCCCGAACACAGATTAAATATTTGCCCTCAGTTTAAATTGATACATTAAATTGTTATTTAAAGCAACGTGTATTGTGAAATACAAGTCATGGGATTGATTGAAAAAATTATATACCAAAGCATTCAAAAAATAGTTTTCTAATCTCCCAGTTTGGGGGTCCCCTCGCTCGGGGGCCCCTGGCGATCGCCAGGTTGCCACCCCTGCCAGACCGGGCCTGGCTCTGGGCCTACAATTTAAGAAACATTATAATTTTTCAATCATCATTATAGTCATTGGCCGAGCTGGAGTCATTTTCCCATCTTGCCTGAACAGATGCATCATTGCTTGAACCCATCTTGTGTTTTTTGCTTGGACAGCCTAGGCCAGACTATACTATACTAGACTATACCAGTATCTAGTTGGATAATTTCTAATGTTGCTGTTAGAACTATTTTGATGTCCATCACATGAAAAGGAATGAAAATTCAACAAGTTCAAGAGTCTAGAAATTTATTAGCCATAAAACAATTACAGAAAAGTAAGCAATAGGCTGTGACAATAATATATCACAGGTAAGTTCCATGAAGTGATCAAAACCAATTATGAACATTGAAATACAGTATTCTAAATATTCATTTATAGAATAAAAAGCTACAGATTTTAGCCAATTATCGACAGTAATACAGAACGTTCTCAAGGGTAATTGTTTGACATTTTCTAGTAATAAATTAAACATACGAATTTGCAAACATTTATGACTCTTTATAGATTTAGTCAATCTAAATTTTTTGCAAACATTTATGACTCTTTATAGATTTAGTCAATCTAACCGTAGGTCTTGTTATATCATTCTTGTCTATTATTATGTGAATATACAGTAATATTTAGAAAAATTAGACAGAAATATTTAGAAAAATTAGACAGATTAGGCTAACCTACCAACATTAAGATTAGAATTGCCAAAAAACCCTCCATGGACTACATTTTCCATAAGAAGCAACAAATAACAATAAGTTGTGTACCATATAAAAGTTGAGCTACAGTATGTTAAATGGTAGCCTACGGTACTGTACTTTTAAAGAGGTAAGTTAGTTAAGGCTAGGCTATATAGCCTATTATCATTTACAGTAGTACTAGCGTATCTATAGTCTGTCCAAGCAGAGGAGACTATGACTCCAGCTAGGTGGATATTGGTTCAGCTAAATGTGAGACTAAATTAATCATTTTTGAACCAATATTGACTGAGCTGGAGTTATTTGCCAGAATGCATTCTTTGTTTGGACAGACTACACTTCTGGGTCCCGCTTTTAATTGTCATTATGTTGAAATCTATCCAAGCAGGAAATACGGTAGGCCATTTTGAAATCCAGTTTCAATAATAATTAGAACCTCAATTTATTTGAAAACACTTACAAGAAGAAAAAATGGAGAATATTTTATATTTAGCATTATTATCATATTGAATTAAATTCACCTTATTTATGGCCATTTTTCATCAATCAGATTATTTTAATTTGTGTTGTCTTACAGGTTTTCTTATTGTTGTGATGGGTCTAATTGATTAATTTGACGATGAAGAAGATTTGCGCATATCATTTAAACTTACCTACTTATTGGGAGTTTCTAATTACACTGAGATGTAAAATGCCTCATCAACATCAATGCCAAATCAACGTCTCAAGTAATTATGAGAAAATATCTTAATGTGAGTAGCCTACTTGTTTTTATTTTTTCATTACAGTAGAGGTCCGATTATCCAAGGCGCCTGGTTAACCAAAGCAAATTTTTAAAGCATGTAAGGTATTTATAAATTATATTATTTAGATTCAATGCGATCTATTATTAAATCTAACCACTTTCCTTCACCTTTGTGTTAACTACGTAAGTTTTTTTTTATCCGAGTTGGTCCCGGTCCCCTTCAGCTCAGATAATCGGACTTCTACTTTATTCACTTGAATAATTATACAGTATTCATATCCAACTTGATAAATTAAATAAATACAGATGACATCATTCTATGAAGTGCAATGTGGATTTGATTTTATTGGGTCTCTTAGATAACGTCGTTTTACGATGTTGACATTAAAATACGGTTGGCCTACAATGTTTGATGATGTTGATCATGACTGCTTTTTAGAAATTTGGGACCCAAAGTGTAACTTATCCCACAAACGACTGGGTTGCCTGGGTTAATACGTGATGACACTGTGATAAAAATTTGTTCCCTTGTCAAAAATTGAACTTGTTAAATTTGATTATGACTTAGTGATACATTCGACTCTCAATATTTTGAAATTCAAAGGACCCCCAAAAATTTTCAATTTTACGAGTTTGAAAACTACAAAGAGTTTAAATAAACAAGAGTGATGCTGGGAAAAATTCAAATGAACAAGAGTTTATTGAACCTTTCCCCGCAAAGTTTTTTAGAAACATTAGGCAACTGATGTCACATTCGACAATGGATTAGAGCAGCAGTCAATGTTTTTAATGAAGTTAATGAAACTCAGCTGTCAGGTGCCAAGAAATTTTGGCCCAACTGTATATCATGTCAATTTGTGACATGTTACAAACCTTTGGGTTTGGCTTTCCTTTGGGTTTTAAAAGAAATGTAGCTGGTTAAAGTGCATAATCAATACAATTATTTAATGTGTCATGGAATATGAGTAATTTATTTAGTATTAAACTTTAGTTGGTTTTTATGTTTCTTTAGATTCGAGAGCCAATTTACTGCCAGAGAAGTGGAAGAAAGCAGTAGTATTACAGTATTTGGAGGAAGGAGGAATTTGACGGATTTATCAATAAATTTTGTTGAATAACCTGAACGCAATCGCTGACTGTTTATGTGGAATAAAATATGACATGAAAAATCTACAAGAGTTTACTTGAATTCTATGTTACTAAGTAGACTCAAGTGAGTACAACATCCCTCCTCAACTATGACAATCAATGTTAGTATCCATTCACATCAAAATTTCAATTCAAATCATCAGCTCACTCTAATTAAACACTTCATAATGAATGCGACCATACCGTATCTTTATTCAACCGTGAAAAAATAACTCATTTCTTGTTTAAACTGTAAGTTTAACAGGGGAATCAAACTGAAGGAAATTTATAATTCACCGACCGACAATCAGGTTTACATCAACGAACATCTTTCACCATTCTTCAAACGCTTGTTCGGGAAGGCAAAGGAACTTAAAATCAAGAAAAAACTAATGTTTGTCTGGATAAGAGACTGTAAAATCTTTGTGAAAGAAAATGAAAACTCACGAACAAGAAGAATTGTTTGTGATGAAGACCTAGACATATTCAATAACTAATATTTTTCCGTAATATAAAATAAATGCACAGGTGCACATAGGTACATTATCTTTTGATAACTCATTCAATCTTTGCAAAAATTGAAATATTAATATTTATTATTCTCATATACACCCTTTTTGGTTTGAAAATAATTATTTCAATCTTGTTCTTATTATTCATTTTTTCTCTTTTTGCGTGTTTCTTCTTATCGTTTGATCTCTTTTTCTGTTCATTCTTATTGCATTGTCGTTACTGATGAATGATGAATATGGCTTTGAGGGGCTGATAGATTTGGAATGTTATGATACGATTGAAAGCGATGATATTCTTAATTTTGATATTTACTCTTATATAGATGAAGGAATTGATACTATTCACTTTTTTAATATTATACATATGAATATTCGTAGCTTAGGTAAAAACTTTGATGAATTTGTTTATATTCTTCAAAACTGTAAGATAAAGTATGATGTAATAGTTCTAACGGAAACTTGGATGACTGAAGATAAGATTTTTGATTTCAACATAGATGGCTATACAGTTATACATAGACCAGGCCAGCTAAATAGAAGTAATGGTTTGTGTGTTTTTGTGAAAGAATCTATTGATGTACATTATCTTGACTGTCAAAATTCAGAAGCAGATATCATCATGATTAGATTAGAAGCGTTTAGCCATCCTATTACTCTATTTGCAGTATACAGGTCTCCATCCTCAAATATAGAAGCGTTCCTTAATGATTTGGATTCGAGTATGTCTAATATTGATAAGGGTGAAAATATAGTCTTGATAGGAGATCTGAACATTGACATTTTGCGCAATAATAATTTATCAAATGAATATAGTAGCCTATTACAAATGTATGGTTTGAGATCTCTTGTAAACAAACCTACTCGTATTTCATGTAACACAAAATCATGTATTGATCACATTTTCTGGAAAAATGTAAATTTTAAAGAAAGTCATGTTCTTAGCTCTATACAAAAAACCTACATTACTGACCACTTCTGTACAACTTTCCACATAATTGGGAAATCTAACACAGGCTCAAAAGGAACTAGAGATATATTTAGTAAAAAAATTAATTATACAAAATTGATAGACCTTTTGAAAAAAGAGAGTTGGTTAAATGAAACAAACATAAATTATGAAAATGTAAATTTAGATGAAAAAGTAATGAATTTCTATGATAAGCTAATAAACTACATTGAATCCACCACTGAACAGATAAAAATTAGGAATAGAAATAGACCACTAAAAAAATGGATAACTCCAGGGCTGATAAAATCCATTAGGGGGCGAGACAAAATGCATAAAAAATTAGACAGTCAACCTTTCAATGTTCAACTTCAAAATAGATACAAAATTTACAGAAATATGTTAAATAAACTTATTAAAAAAACTAAATTTGAGTATTACAAAACTAAAATATCGAATTCCAAAGGTAATAGTAAGAAGATTTGGAACTGCATGGAGGAAATTTTAGACACGCAGCGTACATATAAACCACCCGAAATCGAACCAGATATTATGAATAAATATTTCTCCGAAGTAGGAAAAAATTATGCAGAGAAAATTCGCAATATGTCTATACAGAATTCAGTAAACTTACATCATTCACCCTGTTCAGCGGCTGATACTCCAAAATCATTCTTTATGCATCCAACAAGTACAGAGGAGGTATTAATGAGTATTAAAGAGTTGAAAAGTAATTCCTCTCCGGGGGTGGATGGAATAGGCAACATATGTTTAAAGAATATAGCGGATTTCATAGCTGAACCCTTGTCAATATTATTTAATAAATGTTTTGAGTTAGGTCATTTTCCATCTCATTTTAAAATAGCAAAAATAATTCCTCTACATAAATCAGGTGACAAAAGAGCTCCCGAGAACTACCGCCCTATCAGCCTTATCAGCAACCTCTCTAAAATATTTGAAAAAATAATTAAAACACGAATTGTAGAATACCTTGAAAAATATAAATTTATTGCTGTAAATCAATTCGGGTTTCAAAAGGGCAAATCCACCGAAGGTGCTATGACTGAGTTGGTGAGAATTGTAACTGAAAACTTCCAAAACAGTAAAAAAAATTTGGCAGTATTTTTGGACCTGGCAAAGGCCTATGATACCATTCCTCATGATGTCCTTCTATACAAATTAGAGAGAATAGGTTTTCGAGGAAATGTGTTGAATTTATTCAGAAGTTACCTGCATGAAAGAATACAGATCCTTGAAACCAGTAAACTAAAATTGACTGAATATGGCCTTCCACAGGGGACAGTTCTCTCGCCGATATTATTTTTAGTCTATATTAATGATCTCTTGAAAATTGAAATCGATGGATGTCATGCAATATCCTTTGCAGACGATACAGCCTTGGTTTTCACTGGATCCAACTGGAGAGAAGTGAAGTGTTTGGCCGAATCGGGTCTAGCCAGGGTGAAAGCGTGGTTGGATCACCACACGTTGACACTCAACATTAATAAAAGTGTTTATATGCTTTTCTCTCCAACTGAAAGGTCTATCCCTGCCGATCTATTTCAAAATGGGATAAAGATCCACTCAAACTGCACCTACTATCCTGACTATGTAGGGGTGGAAAGCTTACAGGGGAGAAGTGGGGACTGTGTTTGCCAGACACTATCAAGAGTGAAAGAGACAAAATATCTGGGAGTCATGCTGGATTCACAGCTCAAATGGAACGCCCACATAAATAATATATGTAAAAAAATGAAACATGTAATTTATAAATTCTACAAATTAAACATGCTGGGTGATTTAGATATCTCGTTATTAATATATTATGCTTATGCCCAGTCAGTATTACAATATGGTATTAGGGTATGGGGCGGTGCATTAGACACACATTTCAATAAAATCTTTATAATTCAAAAACACTTGATAAAAGCAGCTCTTGGCCGACCCAGACGTTATCCTACACATCTACTTTTCACTGAATTCCCAGTGCTAACAGTCAGGCAACTTTTTGTTAAGAATTTAATATTATATGTAATAAAAAACAGAGACCTATTTACACCGCAATATAGAACTTACAATTTCCGTTTTCAAGCAAATTTTCGAACCAATAGAACAGACATGACTGTATGCCGAAGACAGTTTCCTTTCATCAGCAATAGAATTATCAACATGTTACCGGAAAACTTAATGACAAATAGAATAAAAAAACCAATATTAAAAAAATCATAGAGTGGATCAGATCAATGAATATCGCCCAACTCATTCACACTTAATCAACTTACTATTAAATAATGTCATCTTTTTATGTTTCAACTATAATAACATTTCATCAGGTAAATTATTATCATTACAACGTTTTAATTTTCTTTTTACTAAGTCTTAAGAGTTTTAAATTTCTATATTTCACATAAACCATGATATTCTGTATCATTCAGCAGTCACGTATAGTGCTTAATTTCATGCATTCTGTTTTATTCTCTTTATTCTTTTCAGATATATTTTATTAAAATTTTTGTATTCATTTCAATTCTGATTGATGCTCGCTGCCCGCACACAAACTTCGGTTTTGCAGGCAGCGCCAAAATAAATATATTGTATTATTGAGATTAGCATGGTTTTATTTGATGTAAATAGGATTAATTTTCTTTCTTTAGTGTATTGCGTTCTCAATTATAATTTTTGTATTGTACTCAATATGGCAAATAAATTTGATTTGATTTGAAAAAAAAAAAAAAAAAAAACTGCAGTTAAAAATAGGGGCTTATTTATTGATATAGGTTTCTTAGGCCATAGATGACTATAGATATTCAACTAATAAATTAAGGTTCAATTATATTAATAATAGTTATTATTATTATTATCTATTTAATAGGAAATAATGTGACTGTGTGTTTGATATGTGCAAATGCAAGAGATTTTGAAAGAACGGGAATGCATTCAATTTACAAATTTTGCTCTATAATCTGAAATTTAGTAAATATGGATCTCCTGCTCCTTAAAGGACAAATTTAAATAATAATTTTACATTTATGCTCATATTCTAGTATCATTACAAATCGTTTCAAATACGGCTCTGGCATTCATACACCAAGTACAAAAACTATAGCCTAATATCTTTACAATGTCATTGAGGACTCCAATTTGATATTTAAAAAATATGATGTTCATTGTTACATGGCCCCTTTGGGGCACTTAACGTAAATAAACTCTAACATTAAACTCTATATACATCCATCATATCCACGTAGCCTACTATTTTAAACACTATATACATCAATCATATCCACGTAGCCTACTATTTTAAACACTATATACATCAATCATATCCACGTAGCCTACTATTTTAAACACTATATACATCAATCATATCCACGTAGCCTACTATTTTAAACACTATATACATCAATCATATCCACGTAGCCTACTATTTTAAATACTATATAGGTACATAAATTATTAATACTTTATCATAAAAGAAGATTTGTATTTCACAGTAAATTTTTTAAATCACATACTTTTTTGGCTCAGTGAAATGCATCCCACTTCATTGTGCCAAAAAAGTAAGTGATTTACAAAATTTACTGTGAAATACAAGCCGTCTTTTATCATAAAGTTTTAATAAGTATATTGTTATGGAAAGCAACATCGATTTCAATCTATTCACATCAAAGGACACTGATGCCGGGTTTTTTCAAGTACACTCGCACTTGAGGGATCACCAAATTTTGATAGAAAAGCTGACATTTTAACTCAAGTCCCATTAACTCAACATTTTAACTTGAGGGTCCCTCAAGTTGGAGTGTGCTTCGAAAAACCTGGCATGAATACGCAAATGATGTTGATATTCCTACGGTGACCGTTTTGCAAGGCAATTTTTAGACGTTCGCCATAAAAATTGGATAATAATTGATCGCAAAAGTTATTGCAGAGCGGACACCGTAGTAATAGCCCCATAACATTGCGGTTCATTTGTGCACATGGGGTGCACATGCACACGTGCCCGCAGGGTATCGCCACCTGGTTTGATTCCTCTTGGAGGCAGATTACGCAGTGGTTGATTGGCCGCTGCTGAATGACTGGCACAGGCGCTGCGGGTTGACGGTTAGCATCTGGCTGACGCACAGCAGCTGGCCGCTGGTCAGCTACTGTCTCATCAGCCTCTACCTCCTCCTCATCCGCCACTCCAAAGAGCAGCCACTCAGCCTCGTTGTGCGGGTCGTACTCCACTGGCACCGCTTCACGAGGATCAACAGCATCCAAGATGTTGTCGGCGCAGTGTGACAGTTTTTGTAGGAATCTAATGAGCGTGTACTCGTTTGTAACCTACTTGAACGTCGCCTGTCGAATTTTATGGGTATTTGTCACTTCTCTCCTGCTGCGTGCACGGCGAACTTCGATCCCGTAGTCGCCGTCCATCCTGCGCATATCAATGTATGCCTCCTGCTCTTTCAACTGCAGTTGACCTGAAAGCATTATTGGCAATAATGGAGTTTTATAGGATAGGATCAAAGTATTTTTCGAAAGAATAAGTAAATTCATTATTATTATTATTATTTTGTGTGAAATCATGTGTTGGCAGAGTTGGCAGCCAATTCTACTGTCGAGTCTGCGAGAAACAGCCTCCTATCTGGCTGCCCATTAATACTAAGCATGCATTTTAAATCTTTATTCTAAAGTTTTTATCGCCCTTGGCCACAGTCACGTTAGACTACTTCCACATAAGTGTAGGCTATTATCATGTATTGAGCCAAGGTGTAGAGAATAGTAGAGGTGAGCCAGAGTGAAACAGCTGGCTGGGAAAGTTATGATTCCAACGTCACTGAGTTCCTCTAGTCGAAAATTTGAATTAGCAGATGAAGTCTAGACTTTTATAAACTCTAAGCCATCCCCCTCCCCTCCCCATCAACAGAAATCTTGTTGTTAGCAATGAAGAAATAAAGATAGAGAAATAGGTAATAACAAATTTAGCCCACTTACTTATGAAGCTCCACACATTCAGATTCACTCCGAATGCGCTTAACAATCTGGAGTGGAAGCTTTCCAAATCATTATTGGTGCGCCTTGCTGAATTGAATGTGGAAATAGTTTCTGGCCCCATGATATTGAGCCAGAAACGGCGGAAGTAGTTCGTTACTTCCATCATATTTCCACCAATTCCGCCCTCTCTCATATAGAGAAGGATGGCTTCTAGGCCATCCTCAATGGAGCTGGTGGGAATCTCGTTCCCGTGAGGAGGTCCAGCTCGCGCAGACAAATGTGGCAGGGCCATTACCATTTTCACCACTTTTCTGGCTTCCACATTCTGCCTGCATAGTGGTTGTAAGCCATGTGTGATCACATATTTCCATACGTTCTGAAACAACATTTATGCATTCAATTTTCATAAACGAGCGTTTTATGGCTCAATTATTACATTGTAACCATTTAAATAAGGTTTTCATTACAAAAGAGGTTTTAAAACTTGTTGCAGAATAAGCTCATTGTACAGAGAAACTTATTTAAGGATGAATCTGTCGAACTTCTCATGCTGATTCATCACACTAAATAGTATAAACCGTTCCATTGAACTTACACTAAGAAATGCTTTGCTATTGAAATAATAGTGGGAGAAGATTAAACATTTAAAGTCGATAATAAAGAAGAATACAAGTTTTGTCAATTTCGAAAAGTTGTTTGAATATATACAACATTTGTGCTCAATCATTCACCTTATTAAAGGTGAATCATTCAATCAATCATTCACCTTAATGAAGATATTCATTCCATCAAATATAAAATTTTCATCATTTGGTTGGCCCAATTACCTGACACTCACCTGACAAAAGTGGAACCAGCACCCCTGGTGTCTGGCTCCTGGAAATATTCTTTTAACGGCCCTCACTAATGGCAGTTCAAAGTCAGTTGTAACAACATCCACCCGCCAAGTAATCAGCTCTTCTCTCACGAAACGCAATACCTTCATGTAGCTTTCCAGATTCTTACAAGACTTTGTAAGAACAAAAATAAGTTGAAAACTACACAAATCTATTCAAGCATAGATAGATGGAAATATTTTCTTCAAACTCATCATCTAATAATTTATCGTTGAAGTTTATTATAAGTTATGTAATCGAATCTATAGTTTCAAATTGAATTGTTTTGATGATTCAAATAAAAAAGTTACAATGCTCTGTTTGAAATTTACAAGTTTGTAAGTTTTTTCCTTTGAAATAAAAATAGAATAGTAGTAATAATGATCATGATCTTCAGTTCAGTGTTTTAATCAATCGTAATTGCCAAGTTGATTACTCCAATGATTCAAATTTACAGCTATTCTTGATTATCTACTTGCTCATTATCTCTCCAAAATTTATTCATGAATTCGGACTATTTTTCACTGTACTTTGTGACAACCTTTACTACTCTATTTATACTGTGCTAACTGCCAACTCTCAAGTTTTCTTTTGTTGGCAGTGCCAAAATATTTATATAAAAATTGTGTTACTTTAATTCAATTTTATGGTTATGAGCTATGTTTTCGACTTTGTATTTTGCATTATTTGTATTTAAATATTATGCTATTTTCAATTGCTTATACAACTTCTTATTGTATTAGAAGTTGTAATTTTGGCAAAATAAAATTTCAATTTCAATTTCTCTTCAAAGCAAAATTTTATTGAATTCCATATAGAATATATAGGCTATAATACAGTTTTCACGATGACTAACAGAAACTTTTTTCAATTATCCAAGAAAAGCGAAGCATGTCATGGTGAAATTGAGGTATTTATTATTATGTAATTATTTTTCTATAATTACTGGCCATACACTGGCCATAACACGCCACATATTTTGGATTATATCTCGGCTCACAGGCCACTTAGAGAGTTGATTGGTCCCATCCAACACTACAAATTGAGCAAAGTTTTCATTGGATTCGATGTTAATTAAATTTTTAATTGAATAAATAAAATTAGGAATGAGACAATTTGAATATATTTACGTGAGTATTAGTGGATCAGGTGCTAAGTGGATTCCACCACTTAAAAGTTTCAATTCGTATAATTTTTTCAGTCCAAACAGGCGATGTTACATCATATATTAGTAGATGTTAGTATCTGTAGTTATAGATATCTATTTTTTCAGTCAAGCTACAATTCGTATAATGAGATACTACTGTACGAAATTTATATATAACAACAATAAAGATTCCGTTACAGACAGACATATTTAATAGTTTATTATTCATCCAATTATTTTTTACAAAGGGTGAGTGCAAGAGGTTATATATATATATATATATATATATATATATATATATATATATATATATATATATATATATTCCAGAACAGTTCCTCGACCAATATTCACACTAATAGTCAAAAAATTTCAAGGTTATTTATGGTTCGGTCATAAAACTCAATACTCTTTATCTTCCAAGAAAGACAATTTTTTAATTTTCTAATTAATTTACAACGAAATTTCGAGGAAATACACAAAATAAACTGTTTAATGAATTTTAACATACTTGAAAATTTTAATCCTCATAAAATCACAAAAAAACAGACAAAAGCAAATATGAGTCGAAACATATTATACAGATTTCAATTTATCTACATAAATAAAATATATTGTAGGTACCATTATATATAATGCCAGTATTTATTATAGGGTCTGGAACAAGTTTACAAATTATTTTACAAACTGTATTTGATAATAATATAAGTTGGTTATTTACTTACTTGAAATGATGATACATCATTGTGGGCATCAGGAATCATTCCCATTATTGCCCTCATAACACAAAAACCTAATTACAGATAACTAAATTGGTAAAATACAAAATTAAAGTTAGTTATAGAAAAGTAAACATAATTTTGTAAGCATATCCCACATAACTAAATTAGATAAAAATCAGTAATGATTAACAAAAGAATGGAAGAGAAAAATAGTTATTTGTGCATCTAGGGACTAAAGGGCAACTTTTTCTCCCTGAGGGGAAACTGTTGTTGCCCGAGGCGTAGCCGAGGGCGACAATTTCCCTGAGGGAGAAAAAGTACTTTAGTCCCGTGATGCACACAACATTTTTCCTCCACCTACATTAATTAGCTATTGATAGGAATAAATAGAGTGTCCCAAAATTAAAGTGCCAAACTCTGGGAATACATTCTATGGCTCAAAATAAAGAAAAAATCACGATTAATCTTCTTTAAAAAACGATATGTTCACCAGATATCCGCCTTTCTGCATTTTTTACAAAATAATTTTCATCTTCAAATTATTTTAACCGATCTTTATTAAACTCCACAAGTATATTCATATAAAAGAAATCAGCTGTAAAATAAATCCAACTTGGTTCAATCTGAAATCTCAAAACTAGGAAGTACGGTAGGTAGCTGCTACTTCCCAATTTATAATTTTTGTAACTACAAACTAAACAAAACTGGTGAAATAAAAGTATGACAAATGGAATGACTGGCAAGTCAACTTATATAGTAACAATAAAAGGGAAGCAAATAAGTTGATATTGCTTCCAGTTTTTAAGTAATGATACTGATAATAAAAAAAAGTTATGAGAAACTAGATTGAGCAATGAAACTTCTATTTCAATTTTTGATTAGGCTAATATGTAGAACTAAAGCCTAATAAAAAGAAGAAGATATTCAAGCAATCAACTGAATCATTTCAAATTTACTATAATAGACTTCATTTTAATTAACGTTACATTAGACATGTATGAAAGAAGTGAAAACAATCTTTTAGTTTTAATCTATAAGCTACAAAAATAAAAGAAAACAAAAGCATCAATAAAATTTATTTATTTCTAACAGATATCAGGCTACTAGCTTCCAGCAAGTACATACCGTATATTACAAATGTTAAACTGTAAATTCAACTTTCAGAGACAGTACAATGTTTGAAGGCCTATTTCGTCCACAACACAACAGTAACCGATCGTGAAAACCTGTTCATTAGGACAATTAAAATCCAAATAATATAATATTTCGTGTTGATACAACTCATACAACATAATAAAGGCTATCTAATGGAGGATATTCGTTTAAATTTATGTTGAAAAGTCCGGTTTCTTTTAGGGTCGTATAACTTATTTTGCAATTATAGAGCATACAAATAACAAACAATTGAAAAACTTCAACGATTTACTAAAGTTTACTAACTTTAACGATTTTACTGACCTCAACTGCCATATAAGTTGAGGTTAACTATACTTCCAAACCTCAAAACCAAAAGTCTAATTCAACAAAGACATTCTTTTATCATTGTTCCAGTATAATATGACAGTGGACTATTGATAATTAGTCGAAATTAAAACGATAAACACACTATTATAATAATAAACTTAAATTATAACACACAGATCTCAAAGTACAATAAACCATTGTAGGAATGAATAATTGAATTCGATTCTATCAAATTCTAATCAATTTGATAGTTGATATTTGATAGTGATCGAGAATTCTAGCTTTTAAATCTAGCTTTTGTTTTTACTTTGGTACTATACTTCCATATGTATACATTTTTACATTTCTATAAATTTATGAATAATATACAAGTATTCAACTTTCTTCCATCATGATCCATTGTTTTATAAATATTCCTTCAAAATATCAGCGTAACCAACCTTTCTTCCAAACTGTGCACTCTATACTGTTTACTGTTCTACAGTTCACGCCTAAGTTCCAAATTTAGACACAAAATATCATAGAGATGCTTCCCATGTTATTTAAATGGGCTTACTTTATTCCCTAGGGAATTTCAATCTTCTTTTTCTCCCGAGGGAGAGAATGAAGCGCTTTAGTATTCGATTCCGGGGAGTGAAATGCGACTTTAGATAGTAGGTGGAGGAAAAAGTAAATTAGGATTAGCAAACATACAAAATATTTAGAAAAATAAAATAGTAGCAATAGAGAAAACAAGTTAGTGAATTGTAGTAGGTAAGTAATTGATTAGTATAAGGAAGAACAACCGGCATTTCAAGCCTAGAAGAGAACATGTTCAAAATAACTATAAATTCAGTATATATTTATTTTATATAGGCCTATATATATTAACATAAACATATATATGAAATTGAAGAAAATCATATAGCATACAATCCTCTTAAATCCCGCCTGGAAACACCGTCCAACACAAACAAATCAATCACATTATTAAGCCCATTAGCCAATAAGTTATAGTATACCACTTTATACAAGGAGGTCCCTTGACTTTATATTATAAGACATTGAACGTTATATAGGCTCATTGAATACATTTCTATTTACAGAGTTTAATGATAATTTATTATTATTCCTTTTCACAAATCCCCTGTTTAGAGTCCTTGTATAAT
The DNA here is from genome assembly GCA_017141385.1 of Sogatella furcifera. NCBI lineage: Eukaryota > Metazoa > Arthropoda > Insecta > Hemiptera > Delphacidae > Sogatella > Sogatella furcifera. The sequence continues at coordinate 17,525,531 of CM029556.1, forward strand.
ATATTATAGAAAGTGATATGCTACTAATGTAATTATATAAATGCAAATATTTTCCCACTCCTATCAATAATAATTTAAAGAAGGCTCACCACTTAAATTAAATACTTAATTTATATTCTAAATTCATTGTCAAAGAAACTTACAACATAATAAGTAGGCCTATAATGAAAATGAAAATGCATTTTGTTGCGGTATTTTAGTTATGTTAACAATGTTGAAATTAAAAAAATAAATCCTACTACAGATTGATTCATAGTAAAAATTCAAATAATTGAATATTTATCATAGGTTACAGTACTATCCCGTTTTATTTATGATGTTATATAAATTTGAATTATACATTAGGCCTCTTATTAATAGTTTTTTATTTATTACTTTCATTCAAAATGCTTCATCTAATAGGCTTATATTATTATAAATTTACCTGATAACCATACCTTTCTCATGATCAGAGATTCCACTATTTATGTTAATTACCTCTCGCATTCTCATTATAACATTTATTGAAACATTTATAAATCACTACACTTGGTTGAAGCGCCGGGCCATGAATATGTTTCAAAATCAAAAGCCATTTTCACTTCAACACTATAGCCTAAATTGGTACCAAGATTATCATGATTAGAATTAAAATGACAATCATTATCTTATAATTTATAGAATAAAATACCGGTATTATTTATTACTCATTCTTTTATTAAAGTCAACACAAATAGGCCTATTATTGACCAATTATATTCAAGCATATTCTATTATATTCATTAATTCTTGTATCTCTTGTTGGATTTTGTTTCATACAATCAACTTGGGCTTCATAATAATTATTTTGTACACTGTAAAAATAATTTCGTAAAGAGTATCAAATATTTTGATACCAGAGTATAAAAATAACGTCAGGCCGCAAAAAGTTGATGAATTATTTTAAATATTTGATAACAATACTATTAATTAATTAATTTAATACAGCTTAAATAGCGTTTGCAAAAACTATATAAATCAATAATTGGGTGAAACACGCTATAGCTGAGCATAAGATAAAGATGAACAGCAAAAGTGGTTGAATAAAATAATACTCATACATGTAGTTATAATTTGAATATATATTGAAGGAATCTTCAGTGTTTTAATGTAAATAATATTAATTTTTGAAGTTTGATTGAATTTGTAAGTAGAATAAAGTTTTATAATAAATGTGAATAATGATTTATGCGATTTGAATTCTGGTACAAGCAAGATGGCGTCACCATGCTAATGCCTTTTTGATCAACATTTCAACGTTTACAACGATAACTTATTTTAAAAAAGACAGTTTCAATTCTTTGCTATCTTTCATCAAAAAATGAAATGATAATTATAATTGTCGAAAAACAATAATTTGACTAAATTTTCCATTTTTAGAATGATTACGATGCTGAAAACTGTTAATAAACCGTGTACTGAAATATAGGAAAGAAATGCTGTTAAAAATATTTATCAAGATATTTTAGATTATTCTAAATAGATTATTATACATTATTATGTAGAATTACTCAAATTTTGACAATATTGTATGGGAATGGGAATATTCGTCTTTGTTTTAGACCACTTTGCTTTAGACCAGTTAAAAACTTAGGCCAGTTTGTTGCACACCGTGAAAAATCATGATGCAGAGAAGAAAGATAATGAATTCATCTTATTAAACAACCAACTAAAATAAAAAGAAAGGGATTAATATCCCAATCGATAATTTTCACTCATTCCACCAATATAATAGAATATAAGCCAATATTCAAGAAACAATATTACTGCTTCAGAGATTAGGTTCGTTGTGTCGTGTAATTGCTATGGCTTGTCCAGCCTAAGGAACTATAAAGACTTACAGAGGAAGTATTTACAGAGTATAAAGTATAAAGTATTTACAGAGCCCTAGTCCAGCCTATCGGTGGCCACCCTTTTTTTATGTAGGTCGTACAGAAGATCAGTAGGTCTACCAGGATCCTCCCTCCCATCTGGCCTGGTTCAAGGATAAATAGTCTTTTAGGTTATGTTCAAAAGTTCAAATATCAGCTGTTTTGCTATTTGCGTAAGGTACGATTTGGCTGGTGCGTAACGTAACGACCGTCGGTCGTGATCGATCAGCTGTAGCTAATCACAGCTCTTCTTATCAAATCTCAAGGATGATACAAAACAAGACAAGAGCTGTGATTGACTACAGCTGATCGACCACGGCCGGCGGTCGTTACGTTCCGCACCAGCCAAATCCTAGCTTTACTAGTAAAGAAATATAAGGTTATGTTGTTATGAATTGATACAAAATTCTACAACTCATTTGATCAAAATTCCTCTGGTTTAATCATTAAAATTTTATCATTGTTATTGTTACGAAATTGTACGCTTATGTTTTGTCTCGAAAATTGAATTCCCTAAATATGTTTGGTCCCTTGCATTTCAATAATATAAATTCATTATCAAATGATGGTTTAGAAGGTGGTCCAGAAGTTGAATGTATATTCTGTGACAAAAAGTTCAAAATACCATTGGGAATGAAAAACATGTCTGATCATCTTCATGAATCCCATGAAATGATCATTGATTCTATCGAACAAGTTGCCAATTTGGAAAAGTAAGTTCTGATTATTACCTATTCAAATCTACAGTATTTTTGCCAAAAATCTATAATTATTCATTTGTCATTCCATTCTGATTCAAATAGCTATCTATCTCTCACAATACACTAGGCCTATGTAACTTAATTTTGGCAGGTAAGCTACTACGACTTCAGATTTTTGAAAAAGCTGTAGGCCTATGTTTCATTCGCAATATAGCCTATAGGCCTAAGTGGATATGGATTCAATAAGGAATGTACACTATGCTATAACTTAATTTGGATATTGACTGTTGCTATAGGCCTACCAAATTCTGTTATAAACATCAGTTTGGGAGAAAATAATGGGCCAAGTGAATAAAAACGAGTAAATACTACATAGTACGGTCTGTCTAGTAAAGTCTTTACTACCTAGTAAACGCTCGCCTGGTTAGTAATCACTCGCTTCGAAGTGAATAACCCTAGTACGCTCTCTTCTAGTGTTTACTAGGAAAAACCCAAGTCTTTACTAGAGAGTATACTCTCCAGCGCTTTTATTCACATAGAATCTCCCTAGTTCTTACTAAGCAGCTATTCATAGATGTGTTCGCAACCGAATACAAAGTTCAAGTCTACCTGAATGAATTCTTTTTATTTCTAGTCCTACATTTGAATGAATAAAATTATTGATTGAATCAAGCTCTACACATGAGAATATTTCAAATCTCTCAAATAGAAGAAACTTTGAATCTCTCGAGCATATTTGTTTGTGGATATCTAGAAACTGTTCTTAAAGTGGAAATGTCAGTTTGAAAAATAATTTTAGGATCAAATTATTTTGATTTACAGATAAAATAATTTATTGAATAATCAGGCTACAGCCCATAGAATATTTTTGAAGAGGAAACTTTCCAGGATATCTGCTGTTCTGTTTTAAAGTGAGACAGTTTAAAATTGTCAGTTTGAAATTGAAATAAGTTTCAGATTAAGAGTTACCAGTTTCTATTTTCTATAGTTACTAATAATCTATTTTCATATAAAATTGATTAGGCTACTTATAATCTGTCTCAATAATAGCGATTTTCTTGAAATTTATACTTATTTATTTGAGTACAAATGTACAATATGGGTAGAAGAAAATAATCAATCCCCCAAAACTTCTTCTATTCCTAATTAAGTCATATAATATTCCTTGATAAAAAAGACAGGAAATTGAAACTAGCACTATCTTGCTTTTGGATATTAGAATTTCATTTTCGAATTTCCAAATCCTTTCATGATGGATTCCAACCACCGCATTGAATGAATAGGCTGGACAAGAAAGCGAAATTGAAATAAAATAACATGAAACGAGTAGGCCAACTAATTTTTTTTTTGTACTCGGTTCGACCATTTTGGTATTCTTCAGGTGTGGGCCTATTCTAGATATTTCTCAGAAAATAAAATTAAGAATAGCCATGGATTCTAGTCACACTGTTAATCACAGTTAGGTGTAGTAGGCATAATGTGTAAGCCTACAGGTGTACTTCTTTTTATTATAATATTGGTCAACTGAAGAATGATCAATGAACAGTGGAGAGCTGCACAAGATATTTGTTACCTGCCATCAACCCAATTACGGTACTGCTTTCATTGATTCCTAGAAGAGGGACAAACATAATTATTATTCTCACGCAGTTTCTTCTATAGCCTTTGTATTTCTTCAATGCTCATATAGATGACATCTGCTATGACCTATTCACTACCTGCCATCCTACTAATTAAAGAATCACGGTATCGTAGTCTAGGCGTAGTCCAGGCCGTAGATAAAAAATCTTCGGAAGTTCTGGTCGAATACCAAAATATAACATTCCAATCTATTTTGCACCATAAACCGACACAAAACCATCGTAAGACTATCTATAGGCCTAATCTCAGTATATAACTATATCTTGTTCTATATGTATGAAAAATTATATTTCTATACTAGCTAGTTGAATTGTTATATCAGTTTTATCTTTATATAAGATATACTGAACCATATCATAGTATAGTTATAGTGATGACAATAATTTATATAAATGAATAATTAAATAGTTATTATTTAAATAAATAAATTTGGCCTGAAAATAAGCAAGAAATGTCCGCAGTCCGATATTATATGGTAATATTCCAATAGTATTATAATATAATAAGAGATTTATATTAAATATAATTTTGTTTTTTTCTCTCTTTCACATGATTTCCCTTAATAATAGAAATATTACCGTTTAAGACCAGCCTGACAGAAATTAGCCGATTGAAAAATAATTTTTGTAAGTTCCTAAATATTTCTATGATTAAATAATTTCAATAGATAGTAAAATAGCTCCATAGAATAGGCTAAATAATTAATTTTCGTTGATAAACTTGAATATGTTAGAGGGGAATTGCCTTAGTATTCTCTTGCAAGTCTGCTCTGACCCTACCTTGCAAAAAGGCTAGTAAATACTAGCCTAGTAAAGTCTTTACTAGCTTTTATTCACACAAAAGCTAGTAAACACTAGGAAAATTCAAGGTCGACTAGAGCTTACTAGGCCCCTTAGTAAACGCTCGAGTCGAGCCTCTACTAGACAGGTTTTTATTCACTCCAAAGCTAGTAAATACTCGAAAAACCCTTAGTAAAGTCTTTACTTGTTTTTATTCACCAGGCCCAATATGTAATAAGTTCATTGAGTAACATCAAGAGTGTTAATTAGGCCTATATTAGGCTATAGATTCAATTCATGCTACTTATATTTTTCAGGTATATTTTGTATTGGAAAAACAGATTTTCAATGATAACGAAAGAGGACCTTTTTGGTGATCAAGATGAAGGATTACTTATTTTATCAGATAAATTTGAAGAAGATAGATTACTAAGAGAGCGGTTGCGGGCTGAAAAACTGGTTAGTATGAATTTTATTATAAATTTTTATCAACAAGTTGAAATTATTCTCCTGAATTCTGTTGCAAAGCACATCTTTACGTGTAACATTTTTCATAAAATGGGCGATTTCACTCACCGGGTTTTTTCACTTGCATTCGGCCAGCTGTCGGTAGGTTAGGTACCTTTCAATACCGTTGTCTGATGTTTATCTCACTCCACTCGCGGCTCGCGCACTTACTATTATTCAAAACAGCACATTCTAAACATGAAAAACGTAAATCGACATCAACCACTCTCAACTCTTCATAGCTGGCTCACTTGTTTCGACTTGAACGGTTGAACTAACATGCTGAAAATCCCTGGCGACTGATGGGATTGCAATAGCTTTCAGATTGATGCTGGGATTGCATTGCGGTCATGGCGAGAAATTTTAAAATCTTTTGTGATATGACAATGCTTAAAACGTACTAATTCTGTATTAGGAATAAATTAATCAATATGTGCTCTATCACATCGTTGATGATCCAGTTTACTTCTATTTCTCAACTGTTGTCACATAATTGTTATTCGTAGAATCTCTTATATTTCCATCTAAAATGTGAGTTTAAACATTTTGTATGTGAAGTCTCTTAGTTTGTTCTTATAAGAAAAATTCTTGGAGAAATATCACGTTGAAGCATCCACAAATCGTCTACATTTTTTCACATTAGAATTATAAGTATTTTCATGTATTACAAGTTTTCTCCCATTTTAAAAGTCTTCATTATGAGAAGAGTTTTCTGTATTACTAACCTTCTCCCGTATGAAGTTACTGATTTTCAATTTTTCTATATTAAAATAATTTTCCTCTGAATTGCAAGTCTTTTACTTTCTATAACTACCCTTCTCTCCTTTTTCCCGTATAAAGCTACTACTTCTCTGCAACCCTTCTCTGTATTCAAAGAATCTTCTCCTAAATATTAAAATTTCAAGTCTCTTGCCCGGTTTTTCCAAGCACACTCAAAATTGAGGGGCCCTCAAGTTTACAACAACTTTACTACATTTCCTATACTTATCATAGAAAATGTCAGCTGTTTATCAAAATTTGAGGGTCCCTCAACTTTGAGTGTGCTTGGAAAAACCCGGCATTATACTTCCTATAAATAACATTCTATCACTTTCTTCCTTGTAAACCTTCCCACGCCTTGATGTTTTTTTTCAACCAGAACCATCAATTTGAAAAAAAAAACAAAATAGATAAATGTCTTTATTCTTCCACTTAGTAGGCCACATTACATAAGTGATTTGGAAGAAGTTGAAAAAGAAATAGAATAGATTTGTTCGCATTGTTTCAGGAACTGGCTCTGGAAAAACAGCAACAAGAGAGAGAGGCCAACTCGTATGCACGCGACTGTCTTTTCTGTCACACACATGTTCGCGGCAATGTCGCCGATTACGTCTCGCACTTATGGGCCAAGCATAACCTGCAACTCGGCAGGCCTGACAACCTAGTCTATGTGGATGAGCTTATCAACACCATACAGAGGAAGATGGATAGGTAATTATACTACTTAATATGAGATTGATATCTCATCCATGCATAGTGATGTGGATCGGGAATATTCCCATTGGGAAGGAACTTATGATTTGGGAATATTTCCCTGGCCAAGAAATTTTGGGAATTTAAGGGAATCCATGGGAATTTATAAAATTGCTTTAAAATGATTGAAATTGATCAATCTCAGTCACTTTTCACGTTATTAAGTGCTTCAAAATGATGCACTTGAAAAAAGAAAAAATGAAACTTATCAATCTCAGTGACTTTTCACATTAAAAGCTATAAATCATCCTTGCAATGTCAACTTTGCTCACTTTGCTGTATTTTTATACTTCTCTTGTCATTTTTTAATGAATGTTTTAGTGTTGTGCTTTCGTCTTTTTCCTTTTCCAATCCAGCTTTACAGGGTGTTTCAGGAGGAATGTGCAATACTTCTCAGGCTGATTCTTTACACCAAGTAGACAAAAAGTTTCATAGGACAAACCCCCAAAAACGCTTTGTTACCGAGATAGCAATGGCGGAAAATTGAGATTTTTCAAAAAAATATCAATTTTTATAATTTTTTAGACACTTCTCAGGTTCTAAAATTAACAATTCCAATGCAAAATTAGCTGAGAAATTCAATGAAACCAGTTTGAAGTTTGTAACTTCAACGGCTATTGAGATAATGGAAAAAAAAATATTCTAAAAACGCCATTTTCAACAATCAAGGGTTAGGCTATAACTGGATAAGGAATCATAAATTTGTATTTTTATCAATGTAAGTTGAAGAGTCGGATACTAGAAAAAATGTTGAATGGCGGCGATTGTGTAAATCTTACTTGAATAAATCTCAGAAATAGCGATCAAAAACCACAAAAAAACCATAGCACAAGTGAAAAATTTGTGTTTAGTAGCGTTTCCTTATCCAGTTATAACCCTTGATTGTTGAAAAATTAAGTTTTTTAGAATATTTTCCCATAATCTCAATAACCATTGTCAAAGTTACAAACTTCAAACTGGTTTCATTGAATTTCTCAGCTAATTTCAAATAGGAATTGATAATTTCAGAACCTGAGTGAAACCTCTAAAAAATTAGAAAAATTCTAAAAATTGTTATTTTTTGCCATTATTATCTCTGTAACAAAGCGTTTTGGGGGGTTTGTCACTTTAAACTATCTTTGTCTACGGCTCACACATGAATATAATTTAGATACATAATAATAGAATTTTAAGACTTTGGAAATGACATTGAGAGAAATTCAATATATCTATGGATTAGGTTTCAACAATCATAAGAAAGTTAGCTTCTTGAATGGCCATTTTTTTCCTGTACTATCTGATGCAAAATGAAAAACTTCAGTGGCCATAAATATTGTATTATTACTTTGTATTATCGGTATTACAAAGACTCTTTATTACAAGTCAAGTAAAAAATATGATTCTTAATGATTCTTGAAAATTTCTAATTTCTGGTTTTCTATTCTATTCTCTGTTTAGGGGGTTAATTATTTTTTTGCGAAGAAATAGGATACAGTTACAGGCATTTATTAGTGAAGAAAAAAAATATTCAACTTTCAAGACTAGACGACAGTAGTAAAGTATTAGATTCACAGTAAGATAATAGTTAATAGTAGTTAACAATTGAATTACTAAAACACTTTAATTGAGTGCTCATTCCTCCTTACTCCTTACATGTTCCATGAAAATTATCAGTATATGATCTGTGTATAAATTACTGTTTTATTCCAACTTATTAGTTTTCAAGTTATTCATTCTCATATATTATTTTACTTAAATATATTGTATAACAGATGTTTGAGACTTTGTGTAGCAATAAACGTCTTTTTTAGTCATTTTTGATGGAAAAATCATAAATTCCCGCGAATCTATGATTTTTGGGAATATTTCCCTAAAATTCCCTGGGAATATTTCCCTGATCTTAAATTCCCGGGAATTTTACATCACTATCCATGCATGCTTTTCTCTACGCACAGAAAAATATCGAGCTAAACGGCTTAGAGCATAATACAGATACTGTATTCACACAGTGTGGCCTTTGAGTCTCACATTCTTATTTGTTGGCTTGGTCGAATCCACCATACTCTTGTCAACTCCTGTTGGATTTATATTAGGGTCCACTGTCAGTTCGTACTAAGAGTTTGGACTGTGATAGTCAAAAACTGTGAGTGGATGGGAAAACCTGCAATCCAAGATATCAGTAAAGCGGCAGGCTGATCGTGAAAGATCGGACTGTCAGTACGATCTGACATGGGTAACCTACATCGGCCGATCCACCCAGAGCCCTCTGTATCTGCTTTAGCACGCCAGAGCATTGTTCCAGGTGGAGCTAGCACCACAGTTATGGAGGCGTGCCATTGGGACTCGCCTTGATTCCCTCTAGGGACGGAGGCGGATCGTGTAGGACCCACCTGGATCCCCCTGAAATTAAGCCAGTTACGGAGGCAGGCCCAGAACTCGCCTTGATTCCCAACCTAGTTACGGAGGCGGACCATAGGACATTGCATTGATACCCCTGTGGTTAACCACTGCCACCTCGCCCGGCCAGCTTCAATGGAAGATTGGCCTGGGGCCGGGGTCACCCGGGCTAGGCCAGGTTCCCAGCACCCAGTTCCGGCGGTACGTGGGCCATTCCAGGGGTGCGTGTCCGAATCAGCGACACCCACTTCTCAAGCCCGGACGTTCTCCCTCGGCTGTCAAGAGGCTTGAAAAAACGTCTTATCTCTTCTGACCCGCACTCCAGCCAGGTCATTCCTAGTGTCCACCCTCCCCAAGGAAAGAGGGCAGAAGGAACCAGAGCACGCGTTTCGGAAAGAAGATGAAATCCCGTTCACTAGGTAAGAGAGGGGCTCCCGGACGGCCCGCGACCAGCTCCGACTCTCGACGCAGGACCGACCAAGGGAGCCACCCACCATCTCACTGGACCGAAACTTTCCGCCGGAGCCAATGCAGAGGAGCACGACAAGCCGCGTGGGTGCAAGCCACGCAGCCATAAGGCAACCTACTGCACCAGCACCCCTAGAGACGGAGGCGGAAGGGCCGTAAAGGCGCTTGACTCGCCTGTGAACCCTCTAGGAGAGTAGCTCAGTTGGTAGAGCGGTGGACTGTAGTGTGATGAATTGACAGTACGATCTGACAGTGGATGTAGACAATTAAAATTATATGGGAATCATATATTATGTTGTATATTATGAGAGATATTCACTCATTGCCCTTTGCCTTAGACAGCTTTGGTTTCTTACGAGTGTAACGTTTTCTGACATGATTGCAGTTTATCTTGTTTTTCAGTAATACTGTTCTAAATTAGAATTTATTTATCAGCTTGTTTTTCACTGTGAGACAGAGATGCTCTTATGGTAGAAAGCCACACTCTTCCAATAATCTAGTTTCTAGTTTGACCAGGTTTATTTTGCACTGGTTTCTTTCTCAGTGACTCTGTCTCTGTCTTACACATTAAATTTACCTTGGTCTTCCTCTCATATTTCTCTGTCTTACTGGTCTTTCTTACATCATTTTCTGTCCGGTACATTACCGTTTTTGAATTTATTTCATTAGAGGCCCGACCTTCGTGAGTGAAGGTGCACATTTCACTTGCTTGAAAATTTGCTATTTCATTTAGTTTCGGCTAAATTTATTTCTCTTTCAATACGTAGTCACTTAGTTACGTGCTTTACACATCACAAGTTGTGATATTTTTATTTTATTGTTTTATTTAATTCGAAACATGTAAATTTCGTTTTATTATAGCAAGTAAATGTAATCATGTAGAAAGTTCAAGTTTCTTCTGTTCAATAAGCATTTTTAATATTATGTGACATCTCTCATCTAACTGGAAAAAATTATTATATTCTACTCCGAAATCAGCTATAACAGCGGTGTATGCCAGGACCTGTACTGTAATGGATACTGATACTTGATAATAGCCGACAAATTCAATCTAATAACAATGACAGAAAGGCATATCTTTGATTCAAATATGGAATAAGTAACTCCATGAACTTCATGTGTAGTGAAAGGGAAAAGATTGAAAGGTTTTTTAAAAAATGTTATGGAGGCCTCCACACTACGATCGAAAGGTAGAGGGTGCGGCAGCGAATCGGGCGATTCTGAAATGAGCGCAAAAAATTGATGAAGCTGTTAACAGGAAAATTATTAAGGCCATAATAATCTACATAAAAAATCATTTATATTTCACTGAACAAACTCAATTTTTGTAAATCACGTCGGCAAGGTGACTTCCTTCTCTCATCAGGCATCCCTCAAGCCGCTGATGAAAACTGTTCATAACTTCCCGTAACATTTGCTGGGGTATTCGTACAATCTCTCGACGAATGTTTTGTTTCAGTTCATCCACTGTCATCGGCCGTTGGTCGTAGACTTTACTTTTGAGGTAGCCCCACAGAAAAAAGTCACATGCCGACAGATCGGGCAAACATGCGGGCCATGGAATCGTTCCGTTTCAAGAGAATAAACGATTGGGAGAAACGTTATTCAGAAAATGAATACTCATTTGAACTGTATGGCTTGTTGCTCCGTCTTATTGGAATAATGTTGTATTGTTTATTTCGTACTTGGGTAGTTGAGGAAAGAAAAATGTGCGTAATATTTCAAAATACCGCTCAGTTACAGTTTCCCCATGTTCATTTTCGAAAAAATGATTCGAAAATTCATGATGGAGACGATACATAGTCTCGTACACTAAAAGTCTACGAGCAACGGGATATGAAAGTGGAATATAAATGCTTTTTTATGTAGATTATTATGGCATCAAAAATTTTTTTGTAAACAGCTTCATCAATATTTGACAATCATTTCAAAATCGCCCAATTCGCTGCCGCACCCTGGTGTATTTCACCACAGCTTCAAATATTATTATTCTGCCAATTTGTAATTGAATTATTTAATTTTGTAACGTATAAATTTGATATTCTTCGCTTGCTTATAAACGTAAATTAAATTTTCTACATGATTAATAAATTATCGTTTGTTTTTGAATATGCCCAATCTCCAACAGTAACAATAGAGAATTAGTTGGTATCTGATTTATTGAGTCATTATTTCACTCAAATTTAAATACTGTGAAGTTTGATGTGTTCGGAAATTGAGTCCGCTGGTTATTGCGATTAAATGATTGAATTATTTCAATCAATTGGTTTAAGTGATCTAGTGTTAATTTGCTTACACAACCCAATGTCATCTTTTCTTTTGCTTTATGCAACACAGTGTTTTAATTGCACCAAAAGGTTAAAACTTACGTTGGTGTAAATAATTAACTCTTCACGAGTTAAAGTTATCGGAGCAAAAGCAAGAGTGAAAAGACTACATTTTAAATGAAAGAAAAAACACATTTTGAATGCTTTTCCTACTAGAATGGTGTAGAAGAATGAGTAAATAAGTTTAAGTTTGCCTGTAATCCCACATCAGAATTTCAAATTTGGAGAGTAAGGGGCTGGTAAGTATGTCAATTAACTGTAGGGAGCGCTCCACAGCAATGGCCACACTGATTATACAGTCACTCTAATCGATATTAATTAATCTAAAATTAAAGGAAGGGTTGTAATATCCAGCCTGACAAATTACTGGCATTCTTTCCAGTGAATGTTGGCCACATTTAAGTTTATCACTTGGGTGTGAGTAATGAAGTGAATAATGATTTGTGAGAATGTTGTATGGAAATGAGAATTGAACCTTTAACTGTAATAGGTTTTGGGATAGTGGAGGCTATTTTCCTATCAATGATTATGGATATTGAAAACTTTCGGACGTGTATATTTGATAACACTATTTAAGTAACTCATAATTTCATTATTTTCGAATAATTCAGCGTTCCTTCTAGTAAGTGCATAATGTCATATTGTAAAACCGCTCATTGCCAATTCTACCAAGATAATACGAGCGGATGTGATTCTTATCTGGATAGAGGCGAACTAATCGATTATTTCTGAACGAATTTCTAAATAAATATCAAATTTGAGACATACTATCGTTGAGCATTCTAATCAATTCATTCATATTGAAAATTCATTAATAACATTCTCTTTTTGTTTCAGCTTACTATGCATTTATTGTGAAAAGGTTTTCAAGGATAGAAATGTATTGAAAGAACACATGAGAAAAAAGTTGCATAAGAGAATAAATCCAAAGAATTCTGAATACGACAAGTTCTATATTGTAAACTATCTGAGCTCCGGCAATATAGAAAAGGTAGGATGAACATCTTTGAAATATTCTATAATAACTCATTTAATTATTTGAATGATAATACTTTTTCATTGCATGATGATGGAGATATCTCGATATCATTCAATTCAATTCAAATTTTTATTAGCAAATTCAAAACAAGTGAAATTATTGTTGTCTTCATTGAGTCGCAACAGAATTTTATTAAAATTAGTGTTGGTGAACTCTTGACCAATCATATTTCTTACATTTTATGAGATAACTTATAGAAAAATAAGAAATAACCCAAATAGCCTATTAGAAATCACTTAAAACATAAGGATGAGAGTGATCAATCCTCAATTTACCTCAAATGAGTATGATATCGAACATTACTTTTAGTTGATCAGTGAAAAGATAAGATAAAGTAAAGATAAATATAAATATGGAAGTGAATTAATGTGCAGAGTTACTTATGTTTTGAAGAATTTGTTATCAATAAAATTCTATTTTGTTATAATAATATTTGTTATAATGATAATATTCTATTCTATTCTATCTTTACAATTGCGACTTGGTTTCCAAGTATTTTAAGCAAAGGATGAATGAGTGATGATGAATGATGAAGATGAATGATGAAGGTTTAAGATGTAGGTTATATGTCTTATCTACAATGTCCACTTCCACTTTATATTATAATTTATCACTTCCAAAAAAATTTTATCACTAACAGTTTTGAATTTCGCTAAAAGTCCACTTTTAAGTTCCAGAAATGAACAAGATAACCATAGGATTTCAATATTATGGATTCACTTAAAAATTTTCAGCAAATTAAAACAAACTCACTAGTAGCCAAAATTATTATTTCAATCATGAATGTACTAATCGCATGCTATTAGTTTGAGTTAAAACTAGTTTGTTTTCATGAAAAATTATCAAAGCAAATTTTTGTTTTTGAAACATTTTTCGTGAAATCCACTTTTGGACGCCTCTTGCTAAACATTTCAGCCCTACTTATCCCTGTAGGGATGGTTTCTCCCAGTAGAATGAAATACTCACCTTACACACTTCATCCCGTCTTATACGATTTCATCCCACCTTGTAAAATTTCTGTATTTTCATGTGCCGTACTGAAACTTTATTGGAAATAGAAGTATCAATTTATAGTTATTTTTCCTCAGTTTTCATACTCTATGACTGAATTCTTCTTTTATTTTATACTAACTCATATGATGAAGTTAATTTTTGTATTTATGTCATTTGTTATATCTATCTCTATTGAAGTAAAACATTTTTTAAATGATGCCTGTTTTAATGTTACAGACACCAGACGATTCGTCAGCGCGAGCATCTTCAGACTCAGAATCTGACAACTCAGACTGGTCTGATTGGGTGGAGGACTCGAATTGCTCAATAACCTGCTTATTATGTAGAGAGAATTTTGTCAATTTCGATGATACCCTGAATCACATGAAACTTGTACACAAATTCGACTACACCAACAACACAAAAGAGTTGGGCTTCTATCAGCAGGCAAGTTGATTTCCGTATTACTTTATTCTAAATCATTCATTCCATGGAACATTATTGAATCCCTGGGTACTAGCAGGTGTTCCAAAAACTACTAAGAGTACTTCAAAGTTTAAGAAAAAGTGTTTCGGCATAGTAGGGAGTATTTCCATTTCCACTCCTTCATAAAATGATGTAAGTTATTAGCATAGGCCTACTCTTTTAAAAGCATTGCCTATAGGCAAAGCAAAGCCTATATCACTCGCATGTAACTTATAGTCTTGTAGAGCAATAAAGACATTACTTCAAAATAGCCGAGAGTGTAACTACGCATGCGCAGATCTGAAAAATTTAGTGTAAAATCACTTGCCAACATACCGCTGGTGAGATGTGATGAGAGACACGGTAAGAGTGGGATTATTCTCAATTTGACTGCTGGCAGCATTGAACAGCAGCCATTTTGAAGGAATGTCTGAAAGACTATACCATTGCTAACTTATTAGAGTTCCCAAGAATATGAATATGAAGTAGGCCTAGGATATGAATCTATCATATTTCTTAACAGAT
The DNA here is from genome assembly GCA_017141385.1 of Sogatella furcifera. Classification (NCBI taxonomy): domain Eukaryota; kingdom Metazoa; phylum Arthropoda; class Insecta; order Hemiptera; family Delphacidae; genus Sogatella; species Sogatella furcifera. The sequence goes on from CM029556.1 coordinate 17,540,753, forward strand.
GAGTAGGGTTCCAAGTTTAATTTATTCAACACTGACTTATTCATGTTTTTTAGGTGAAGCTTGTAAATTACATTAGAAGACAGGTTCACAGAATACACTGTTTCTGTTGTGATAAATCCTTTGAATCGGATCTTGCTTTGACGGAGCATTTATGTGTACATCAAGATCTCATGCCTGAACAATCGCTTTGGGATCAACCAGAGTAAGTATAAATATAATATATTACTGAATAAAACTTTTTCAAAAAAAGTTCTACTGATCTTAAGATTAGACTGATGAGTTTAACGAAATTTAATCAGTTTTAATGAGTATATTCAAATTAAATGTCTAGAATTTAATGGGTACATCCGATTTGTTTTCTCACTTATTTTTCGTCACTTACTTACTTCTCACTCGCTTCACTCACTGAAACCTCTGCTCACAGAAGTATGTAGGCTAACTGAAAACACTAATGGGATGTTAGTAGCCTACCAGGTCAATTCTATTTATTTATACGCAATTTTATGAAAATAAACACATTAGATGTATGTTTACAGTGTGTAATACGCACTTTCAGAATTCGATCATCCTGTACTATTCAGACTTGGGCCACACTTGTGCCAAAGAAGCAATGAATACCCAAAACATAATTGTAGGCTAATAGTTATTTTCCAATATCAATAACAAATATAGGCTAAATTATAATTATCCGAACACAGTTTACATCACTCTCTAAATTTATTCTAGTTTTTCTCACTTGAAGTTTGGATGCAAAGTTCTATTTAGCTGTATATGAATTGTATTTCCATTTGATTCTCGGGAACAAAAATGCTTCATAAAAACCAGTTATTTAGAACAAGAATAAAAGCATGAATTTTTGTTCTGACAGATTGTATGCTTCTTCTTTCATATTGAAGAGTACAGTATCATATTTACCTTATTGTAACACTGCATACGGTACTTCAATCGGAGACTACGCAAAAAACTTCATAAGAGACTAATAAAAGACAATAAAAGACTTGAAAAAACTTCATAAGAGCACAGGGTTATCTTTATCCATTTTAGAGAAATCAATCATCAAATATAAATTTATTAAAACTTTCAACTATAAAATTGGTTAGCTTTAAAAATCTAATTACTATTATTCATTTCTGTCATTCACTAACGGGTTGCACAAAGATTGATCAGAGCTTTGATATTATATGATAATAGATTACAAATGATAATAATAATAATTCTACCCAATCTTGAAAAACTTATTTCTGTTCAACCTGTGCAATTGCAGCTGTATTATATTATCTGTTCCCAGAAGGTATGAATTTAATTTGATTTTTACAGATACTTCTTCCCAACCTATGAGAATGATTTCTTCCTTTGTCAAATCGTTGACCCTCAGGAGGATGTTGAAATTAGTTCCAGTGTCGATGTGTACTGCGAGAGTCAAAATGATTCCGTCGATAGTTCCTGCTTTCAAGATCTACGATAAAACAGCACTCTTATCATTTGTATGTATAACCCTCTAGCATGTATTCTGTCATTAATCACTTACCTCCACATTAAACCGGCTACTCGATAAAATGTCTCTTTAGTTTCTAATATCCAGGTTCCCCCATAGTTAAACCACAGAGTAAGTATATTAATCTTAGATTTAGATTCTTCAATCGTAGATTTACGTACTCTGTGGTTGAACTATTATTTTAATGTGGCACAATTTAAAATTTTACTCATCTATTTTGTTTTTCATCAAGAATTGCTAGTAAATATTTCACTTGAACTATATTTAGATTGTAGTGTCGAATATTGACGTGAAAAATAGTTCAAGTGAAAAATAAAAATGTTAGGCCTACCTGATTGTATTTATAATATCTATGTCGCTGTTGATAGATTGAGTAGGCTACTTATTCAAGGAAAACCAATGTCATGATCGGATCGATACAATACCCCAATAAAGTACTAGAATGTTATTATAATAGTTATTCATTCAGGGTGTCTTTCATTTAAATTATTCAATTCAATTCACTATGGCTGGGATGTAGTGAGTACTTAATTCTTAACAGTGAATTCCTGCCGTACAATGTGAGTCATTGGCTTTCACAGCGCGCGGGGATTTTTTAAAATCTATCATCATATACTTATTTATTCATTTATTGTTCATACTCATTTATTCATTCATAGAGTTATTTATCTATTATAAAAAATTTCAAAGACAAAATTTGAGACTAATTGAAAATGGTTAGGGCCTGCATCCACTGACATTTTTCTGACTGCGATAGACAAAAACTATAATTATTGAATGGGGCAACTGGCAGTCCAAAACAGCTATAAAAACCTGCATTCCGATCAATAATATTTGAACTTTGTTAGTTGATTTTCAGTGGACTGTGAACGATGTAACTTTAGGACCGAACTGTGAGTGGATGTAGATCCTAAATAGTTAAAATTTGAAACTGATTCTTTTTTGTGAAGACCATTATAAAATTCTACTTGAAATACTGTTGAAAACCGTCATTAATCAAATCAAGGAACGCAATTATAAAGTCTTGATAATCGAACTCTTAAAAGTATCCATGTTGAACACATCAATCATAGTTTGCTTTTTTCTTGGTTTCTACTCTCGTATGATTGCAGTTTTGACGTCTAGTGAGATCGGACTCCTCATAGTATAAAGTAACTTATAGTATAAAGACGACACTGGCTTGTGCCCAGAAACAGTTGAAGTGCTTGTATCTTTCACTGTACAGCAATCCACCTGTTTCGTAGGCACGAGCCGCCAGTAAAAGACAACATAGTATAAATACGATTACAGAAACTTCAATTAACAGTATAAGTTGTCAAGTAAGAACCAATTTTGATAAAATAGCCGGCTTCAATATTAATCACTTTATCATTGAACTAATTCAATTCTAATCCCATCACCACTACAACCAAAATTGAAAGATTCACCTTTTAATAATATTTCTCCAATTCAAGCAGTGATTCATTCAGTTTGATCTTCAAAAAGTTTCATGCAGTAGGCCTAGGCTGGTTACCAAAAATCCTGTAAAATATCAAATAGACATGAAACGAATGAACAGGTTTCGAAAATAAACTCCAGAATTATCTAAATAGACTTTCATATTTATTCCTTGTGTTACACACAATATCGAAAACCAACAAGCAAGCTTGTCAATTTTTCCGATTTCAACAAGGACTAAGCACACATATAATTTTCATATATATTTTTAATTTTCCACATTTTGTAAAAACCCTCTTCTCAAACATTCAACATACAATCACATGAATTGTTGTTACTCTTACTATAATGTATTATTGAACATGCACACGTACATGGGAGTATTTAGGGTACATCTTTATTATAAAACACCGATGAAATAACACAGCAATTCAAGACGGTCCAGATACATGTGTGAGGGACAATACAAAAAACAGGAGATGTAAAAAATCTAGAAGGGAATAATACAGATGGAGGATAAAGTACATATCAAGAAATAAATCTCAAGAGTTCCGTCCAGTTCATTTTCAATAAAATACTCTATAAGTTATCAATAAATGTAGATCTCGGTACCCTTTTTTTAATCAAATACTTTTTATTGAAAATGTCGATAAGTACGGTAGTCCATTCTATGAATATGATTGATAATACTGGTAATTGAGTTGGATAATTTAATCAGCTTGTCTGAACAGTATATCATCCAGTCTATTTCAAATGAGCTCATCATTCAAATAATTATTGAGAAATTGGGATTTGATGTAGATCACTAATTAAAATATTATTTTGGGTGACATTTTTCAAACATGGTATGAGCTTTACAAAGCAGACCTAATTGTAAATAATCTGCAAAATAATATTTAAACGATTTTCTTGATATAACCATCCTCACTAAGGATCTTCGTTCAGTTGTTCAGTGAAATGTACGATATTTTATTTGAATGCTATTCCAATCTTGTTCTTAAAGTGAATTTTACAGAATAAATTATTCGAACTACAGTATATTACCACCGAACTGGTTCCAAACAGAAATTTTGTTGTATTGTTGAAATTTATCAAAACAGCTTGAAGAAGACTACTCTTATGGGTTACTGAAGTGCCTATTTACATCACTTTTATCAAATAGTGTAACTGGAGGAATTATCTTGATGAAAAAACTTCAAATTAAAGTTGTTCTAAAAATGAATAATAATTGTAAAACATTGATCATTACCATAGTATGGAAGAGTGCGGGCAATAGTAAGCATTTTCCATCGAAAGGGTCCACATAGAAGTATAAATACAATTAACAATTATGACTTAGTCATTGCATGATAGTTAGATAAACTTATTGAGTACATAAAACAATGCATATAAATTTGAGTACTCAACGACAATAATATGATTTAATACAATAATATATTCCACCAATTTAAATACTAATGACAATTTGTTGTCTATTATAATATATAGATCCAATTTTTCCATTCACATCCACACAACTTACACTCTCACTCATATAGACTCAGATTTCAGCTACATTTAAACTTTAGCCATCAATAAGTAATTTTCATCAATAGATTATAAACGTATAAAATCCTTAAACCATAGACATATGATTATTCCCCAAATATACTTGTTTATATTATTTTTATTACAATAATTTGAATACAGTATTTGTGCATTTGACCCAAATGCAGAGTCAACCTGTCCTTGAATCGAGAAAAGGAAAAAAACAGCCGTATAATAAAACCCTTTCTTAGGCCGATATCACACGGCAATATTTTCTATTACATTTGAAGTCATATGAAAATTGATAAGAACACAAAATCGTATTTTCACAATAAAATATAAAATATTACCGTGTAATACCGGCCTTAGCTCAAGTGAAATGCAGTTAAAAATATGAAATTGATACCTCACAGATAACAAGAAAAATATTAATTAGTTGCAGGCTATTTGAGTAAAAATCAATAAAGGTTTCCCTCTTATCTATTACTTATCTTGGAAATAATTAAAAAGCTTCTATATATAAGATGATAAGAATGTAATATGAATTTGATAATCATAATTATGATTATAAATGACAATTATATATGACAATCTGATTATAGATTGGATAATATCAATTTTAACGACAAAATTCTATAACCTTCAGTGCTATAACCTAGCATGTCAGATTGTATTTTCTATAATGTAGGCCTAACTGTTGGTTTTTATGTATCTTCCAACCAGGTTCTTAAGAGGGAAACTTAAAAACCTGATACTATTGAGGAGTACCCAGTTTTATTGCTTGATATATAATTATATATATTCGTATGGATTTAGGGAGAAAACATAATGCAACAATCGATGTAAAAAAAAATCACTTTACCAATAGAGTCGCTGTAAAAAATTGAAATTAGATGCTTGTCAATTGGATAGGCTTTCAATTTCGTGCTTGATGAATTAGGTAGACTAATAAAATAATTCATTTACACTTTCAAAATGCTTAATTTAAATATAACAGAGCGTTCAACTGCAATAGTTATGTTAAAAAAAGAAGAAAAAACAAACAATTAAATAATACCAATTAGTTAGATTTTTCTCAATAGAATTCCAAAGAGTCACTACACTGATATTTCAGCAGTTCCAAAATGAAATAAAGCAAAAAGACTTTGTCAATTCTACTCTTTGGAATGTGATGTCGAATTTTAAAGTGTTTTTTCCAATTTTAAGTGTTATTGGAATTTGTGTTTGAATAAGTGTTCTTCGAGTGTGTGGTCTTAGGACTCCAAAGTGTGTAAATGATAAAATATGTATGTTTTTATTCAATTTTTCTCAATGATTTTCTCAAATCATTCAAAACTGAAACAAGCATGAGAAACTAGCAAACAGTCGTCATTTGGATGAGCATTGAATATGAACCTGTCTACAAACTTAATAAATTGATCTTAATAGAAAGTATTGATCTTAATAAAACGCACTGAGTCAATGACTAGAACTCAAGTGATAGAAATATTACATCATTATAATTCAATAGTGGATGAGAAAGTTAGAGAGGTGTATTGTACAGTCCAGTCACTCAAGAATGAGAGTTATCGCACTGTTAGGTATCGGAACTGTAAAAATAAAAGTAGCCCATTCAATAATCAAGATTCTCAAAGACTTTCTTCATCACAAAGTATATTCACTTGAGCTTATAAAGGGACTATTACTGGATTCAATGAAAATCCTGTCGGTATTTTGATAATCGACAGTGGAGTAATTATATTGAAAAACAATATTACTGTTAAATCTTCACAATGATTGAATAAACATTTAATAATATAGACATATTTATACATATTAGGAAAAAACAGAAGGCAATCCTTATTTCCTAATGCATTATAAAAATCAATAATTAATCATACAAGTCTTCATAATTTAAGAAAGCTTTGGCCATAAATCTTGCAAATAAGCAAGTACGAACATCCATGAGATCCTCCATGTCAGCAAGTCGGATACAAATACATGAATTCTTGATTCTAATGATGAGTTAATCTAGTTATCGAACACAGACTCCATGCTTCAATACTATCCAACTTTGGAACACTCCAAACCTCTCTGTATTACAGGAGAGTTATTCTTTCCACTTGCAATATTTTCACTCAATTTTGAAAATGTTTAACTTACCAAACTTGAAACTCGTCCATTTAGTCACTTATCTAAATATAAAAAGCGCAAATAACATCCATTACACCTTGTTAACATATTATCTAGATAGATTAATATAATATTCGTACCATGAATAACTTATAGTACAATTACTGGTATAAGAATAAACGTATAATAGTGAGAATAAATTATAATACATCATTTGAACATCAATTTCAGCAAGGCTACACATTAAATGCATTGAATGATTTATTTTTTACAATTTTTTCAACACCATTGTTCTAAAAACCATTAGGTAAAACTGTCTGATTCAGTTATCTGAACTCAAGAGGTGGGTTTTTTGTTTCATATTTGAAAGTGAAGTGACACAATATTGTACTTCCGGCATTCTAAATCTACAGGACAAAAGTTAGTTTATCTCACGAGATAGATAGAAAAAGGTTACTTCAGTTTGTAACTGAAAAATAATTATATTAATAAATTCAAATGATTATCATGTGAATATCTATGAAAAATGCAAGCAGATTATGTGGAAAATTGTGCTCATTTCTTGTGAGGAATCTCTTCAATTGAAGCCTCATCATGATGATAAGGTTATAAGTGATGATAAGGTTATCATGATCCTCGGAAAACTAAGAAAGTTTCGCTCATTCTTTAAGAATTTACCAGAAATATATAACTCGTACCGCTCATTATTTCCTATTCAACAATTCTGACTTCAATTATAGAGATTGCCACATTAACATTGTCATTTAGAAACGTCAATATTATGATGAGGTGTTGAAATTATCGAGGATATTACAATAATCCACAATTCGAATCATTTATTTAGCTCAGACAAAATGCTAAAAACCCCAGAAACTGAAGGGATTCTATTGGCTATAGATACGTTTACAAGATGACATACATCATTTGATTCAATATATTAAACAGAAGATGCATATTTCAGTCAAGTACATCAACAATTAATATATGGGTAATAATATTTCACATTACTTTTAATAAATATATATGTTCATTCAAGTGTTTCACGACTATAACAGTGTTATGTATAATAATATTCATCAATTGCTATTAAGCGTAACATTCCATTCTCCCACTCTCAATATACTCTCAATTCATAAATTTTCCTCACATACAGGTAAGAAAATGGAATAGGGAAAGACATCGGAAACATTTTCATATAATGAAATAAGTTAGAAGCATTGGAAAAATATATAATATACGATATTCTGAGCTTAGTTGGACAAAAAGCACACCACCAACCAATTAGCCCATATAATTCACTAATAATTATACTGTTACCAATACACTCAATTCAACGTTGAATACATTCATCAACATACCCATTATCATTCAACTGATTTTTGAAGTTCAAAGAACATAAAATATTTTTTCCCTCAATTTATAATCAAGTATAATATACTTGATATTCTATTTTTGTACGCCATTTCTAAGTAGGCTCATGAATGATAATTATAATGAGTTATAGTATAGTAAGGGTTATAACTACTAATAAACTTAGGTATTTAGGAGGTCCTGTTATTAGTTATTGTTTAGTTTTAAATGACTGTAATACAGAGTGGCGCTAAAGTCCTTGTACTTTGTGCAGACACACAATTAAATATGAATGACTGCATGAATAAAGTTCATGGCATTTAATGTCATCACTTTTCGAATAGTTTATAATCTGTTCAACAAGAGCATTCCATGGAAGTAAAGTTGGTCAAAGAACTTGAATATTGTAATCGCTCTTATTGAACTGATATTTAAATTTTATATGTAAAGCAAATATTTGATGAAATATACTGATATTTCTATTGTATGTGATGTATCACAAGTATTCGATTGCAAATTTCAATGTGACTGAAAATCATTGAAATTAATGAACCAATGTTTTACCACAAAGTTTATCACAAAGACCTGTGGAGAGTGTCGGTAGCAAATCATTGTTACGGTATTTCATTCTATATGAACTTCAAAAAACAGTCGAAATAATAAATAATACGTAACAAACATTTCCATAATACATACTGGTGTCAAGTTATTATCATTGTTTTCAAATTAGCAATTCAATGTACACAGATATAGTTACTATATTAGGTAAGAAACAATGCCATGCATAGAATTTGATTAGAGAATTCAACACAACTTCAAAAAAATAAATTATTCTAATTTTGCAAAATAGTTATACACTACAACGTTACCTTATCCCAATACAGTTAGTCACATCAACAACTACATATTAATTATAGTACAAATATGAAACAATGACTAGGTGGAATTCAATCAAAAAATATGACGATATTGAAAACGCATTTTCTTATCGAAAAAATCCTGATTCAATGGAATCCCATTAAGCATCATCACAAATTCTACGAGCCACAAAAGTTGTTAATTTTAAAAGGGAGGGGGCGTATAAAAATAATGGTGAAAAGGCTGAACGTAGATATTTTGTCAAGAAGTGTATTGATTTTTTGCCGTTTTCCTTGGAATAATATTGTATTTCTTCTTATTCCTACTCACGAAAGAGAAACTATACAGTATACATATTCCTACAATAAATTTTGGATACTCCTTGATATTTGCGAAATAAATTATGAGAAATATCAAGCATCATTCTCATAAATCAATTTTCTTCGGAAAATGGAAAACAAAATGACTTCTCTAGGTGAAGTCCGAATAAATTGATAATATCTTTGAAACCTGCGTATACAGTACCATAAACTCAGTGTTTGAGTAGGCAACTACAGAAAAAAATTAAGTCAAACTAGACAGTTTAGTTTAGTTAATAAAATTGGTGTCACGATTACCACAATAATGTTCTTTTACAAGTTACTATCTAATATAATCTCTTACATTAACTTTACTTTTCAAAAAATTAGATTCAATTCTTCTGCCGATAAAAATCCAAGTTCCTCGATTTAGTACAAAACAGTTTAATCCATTTTGTAAATCTATACAATGATATTGTATGTACATCATATTATAAATAATACCAATGGTATAAAAATAATAATATTCTGTTATTTGTTGATTCCTGTTAGACCTATACTGATGTTAATAGATTCTAGTGTCGATAAAAAAATAGAGTTCCAACTATAGCTGTGAAGTTATGCTACCATGATGAGTGCTATTTTTGTATTAAAATGTTTTTTCTATAGAGCTATTTCAACATTTCATTGCATTTGCCAAGTCTGGTATGAAATTCACATTTATTCACAGATTTTTTTTACTATTCACTTGAGAGGAGTATTGCATGAAAAACTGTGTTAATAAAAAACGTCAAAACATTATATACAGCCTATTTAGCTTTTCTTGCCTTTTGTTTTCTGTTGCAACAATACTAATAATTCCATATGAAAAATTTATGATCGATATTGAATAGGCCTATACACAATAATAATTATCATACAATATCCATTATGAACTTGTATTATGATGTTTTGAAAAAATACGATCCTTTTATAAATAATATCAATAATTATCCTGTTAGTTTTTGAGATGTAGACTCGGTACTTAGAATGACTTTTATTTTATTTCTACTATTTTTCCATAAATAATTAATGATCAAAGTTGATTGTTTTTTCAATGATCAACAAAAGCTGAATTTAAGTTGTTTTAATTGGAAAAATTTTTTATTAAAAATTTATAATAAATGAAGACATACATGCACCGTATTTTACAAATAATATTTCTAATTGCCGTAACTTACTCACCTTCATGGCACTGTTAAATGGGCATTCTACTCCTGAATAGAAAGTTCCAGGCTAATGAAGCTCCTCTTCTGGAGTGAAAAACATACAATTTCCCAATGCAAAAAAGGTGAGTAAGCTACCTATAATTGGAAATATTCACGTTGAAATAGAAATCTTCATTTATTATGGAAACTGAATACATTTTTCTTGGCAATGTTCAAGAAATTATTTCTTTGAACTTTATGTATGTTTCCTTTCATACATTGCTTGTTTTTGGAGTAATAAAATGATATTACCAAAAATTGTGGACCTATTCTGAATTCCAACCAAGCAGAAAATTATGATATCTGCTATGTCCATTAATGCATATAAGCACTGGCATGTCTATAAATATCCAAGAATGCATTTAAAGACATATTTTTATCAGATTCAGATGCAAATGAAATGTTGAAAAACTACTCGAACAAGAGATAACTCTAGACACATCTACTTCACTTCATTCAACACCCAATAGTTGAATACTTTTCTTGTAATCATTGGTAATGGAATTCCATTTCAGTTGTACAAAACAATGCAAACTACGATACTTTGATTGTGAAATTACCTCAGTAGAGCGGGAAGAAGATAGATAGAGACAGTGACGCAGAGACAGAGATAGAAACAGACTCAAGATAAGAAGATGACCATCAAGTACCAGGCTAGCCGTAGGTGGTAGGCTGATAAGTACCAGGCTAGTCATAGGAGGTATAGTGACAGCTACCAGGCTGGTTGGTAGAGCATGTTTTGAAGAGTCCGTATGTCGTGCCTATGTCAACGTCTCCTTTGCCTGGTGTTATATTCCATAATCAAACGACTCAAACTCGCTGAACCTCGAGTCCTGTTTCTGCAGTCGCTTTTGACACGCCTCCAAGTAGCTGTCCTGGATACGGTACATGCCTGAGTTGGCCTGGAACATAAGTGTCTCCAAGATGCGCTCGTTTTTGATTGCTTTGCTTGGCAGCACCACCTGTTATCAACAAATTGAAACATAAAACATAAGTAAATTATAAATGTTCATATCAAATGTTAGAGAAAAAATGTTTGCAAACTGGAAACAAATATCTAGATATTTACAAGATATTCTGCTTCACAAGATAGAAAGGTTGTCTTAATATATTTAAACATATCAGTTACTCTACTAAATTACCGATAATAGAGCTTCATATATTGGAGCACAATATTCAGATACCGTTCGGAAAAAATGGATTTTCTATTTAGATCAACTATTTAGATATTGGAGATCCAAATATTGGGAAGATATAATGAATATGTATAACCTGAGCAGGATGTACAGAGTGACCCAATTTCTATAAAAATGTATCAATGAATGATTGAAGAAGTACTTGTGTACTGAAACTTGATACAAAAGTTATTCAGGAAGGAAGCTACTTGATACATGATTTCAATAGATATTTGTACAACTTGTCTGCAAAACTGGTCATTGTCAAACTAAATAGAAGATCAAGGTTGACAAACCTTTTACACATCAGTAGGATGCACACAATATTTTTTTATCTTTTTCGTAATTATATCACTATTATTGGCTACTGTGTACACTCTGCTCTACAATTTATAGAGGTTATCTGAATACATTGAAACATAGCAGTTATAATAGTTACTAAATTACAAATAATAGAAGTTCGTAATATATTAAAGCACAGTGCAGTCACAGATAATAGAGGTTTATGGATTGCAATATCAGAAATAAGATATATCCTGGATGTCCATTAGACTATAAAAACTGATTGGCACATTCAGAGCCTACTCTCCTTAGCATGAGAATAAGACTTGAAATTATTATAAAAATTGGACTAAAAAATAACTTACATAAAAATTAGTTCACATTTTTTAAAGAAGGCTAGAAGTGATTTTTTGTAGTTTTTTTCTGAGTAAGAATAATATGAAAGGTATAGGATTGGAAATAATGTGAAATATGAAGTTTTTGGTCTATTTTTTAAAGTTACTGGTTAAAATGCTTTCGTGTTATTGATTGTAGCATAAGGAATTATAGGATTGTTTTATAGGATTGAGAATAATGTAAAATATGAATTCTTGGTCTATTTTTTGACAGTTTTAAATGTTTATTAATTTTTTACATTTCTCATGCCTATTATGATAACCATTATTTGCCTATATACACTGCCTAACATTGCCTTATACATTCAATCAAACGATACCAGAACATAAAATATTTTTTTCCTCTTCATCCCGAACTTAATTATTAGTTCAATTTTATAGTATACTTTTTGTTGTATTTCATATTCTTTATAATTTTTTCCTTCTTTCTCAATTGAGTATAATCTTATAGCAAACATTCAATTTTATCAACTTTTGCATTATATTGTATTAGGCACCTGCTGAATAACCTTAAGGTTCAGCGGGACCATTTTTGTAATGTATTTTTGAATATAAAAATTGAAATTGAATTGTATTGCAAGTAGACTACTACTGGTATTAAATTATTGGATTGAGTGAAAAACATGAGCTCACCTTGATCAGCTCCTGTGGCGATATCCGATAGAGTTTCAAGTCTCGAGCCAGTCGTTCCATGATGCACTTGAACTCTACTTTGGCATCGAGTTTCGACGAGGTCTTGGTTCGTATCCGGTGCCTGGCCCAGCCGAGCATCGCTTCGAATTTGCGCACTTCAGGCACTTCCAAATTCCGACACATTATCATCTGCACCATCGACTCAGACAGCGTCAGGAAGTCGGAGTTTACAAAAAGCTGTGGAAAATAATTTCTATAAAAATAATCTTAAACGAAAAATGATGTTTATAGGAAGTGTATTGTCCGGCCGGGTGTGATACCACCCTCATATTATACCATCTATACCCTATTCACGATCACTTGAGACGAAATAATAAAATTTTTTGCATGTACAGGTTGCTATTTTTGTTTGAGCTTGAGGAAAAGCCAAGAGCTGTGATTGACTAGAGCTGTTCGACTGCGGCCGACCGTCGTATGAAGTAATACCTCCCTTTACCCGCACACACGCGCAATAAGTTTGTTCATTTCGTCTCAAGTGATCGTGAATAGGGTATAGTCAGAGACTGATTTGTTAATTTATTAAAACTTGTACTTATAAGAAATTGGAAGCGTAATCATATAAAAAAGAATTCTCACAGAGTAAAATTTATTTTATATTAATATTTAAAATTTTCAAATAAAGAAACCATAGTATGATTCATATAGCCTATGAGCTCATGTGGGCTTCACTCTAAAAAAAATATATATAGGCCTACAAAGCGATAAAAGTCACCTTTTGATTATTTACCTTAGGTTTGCAGAGTTTCGGCTATCAGGAGTTATAATAATTCAGAAAAGACATGGACTAATTGGATTGAGGGTGAAAATATGATTACGGTATTTTCATAATTCAAGATTGCTGAAGTATTTCGTCCTAGTAGAAGTATTGGAGTTAGTTTGATATAGCTCATAATGTTAAAAGATTATTTTCTATTCTCTTAGACCCTGTATGGTTCTGAGTAGTATACATGAGGATATTATCATGTAATTTGCATTTTTTTAATTAAAAAATATTCTGTCTGTTCTATAGAAAAAGTTGAAAATTTTTGGTGGGGAAAGTTATAATTAATCCTCTTGTTAGCAGGTAATATGCATTATAATACTGTAATATTAAAATTATACTAGTAGGTGAATATTATAGGCTACACAGTAATTATATATAGGCCTACTGATAATAAACAAATAAGTTTCTAAGTCTTATAAGATGAGAACCAACCTGGTGAGCTCTAGTTTCAACAAACGCCAAAATCATGTTGACCAGCTCGGAGGCCGAAGTGTATCGCCAATAATAATTTTCAAGAGAACACAGCATGATGCAAACCTGGAAAAGTTTGGGAAAAATTATTTTCTCTTGACAAATTATCATATTAATATTGTAATTTAAAAATCATGGTTGGGATATTAAATATTAATAGTATATACCTTACATGTTATCTTACCTGCATCTTACACTCTGTAGATGAACATTGTATGTTACAGTACTTATCTATCAACAACGATACCTCGTAGGTATTGAGCCTCCTTTGTATATTGTATATTGAGCCTATTTTGGGAGATTGGCTATCTTTAGTAAAGATAGTCAGTCGTTTCCGGAATAGTAATTGTTGCATTACACTCTAACTGATTAACTAGATTTATTCAGAGGTGTAAGCTTACTGTGCCGTCACTTGGTTTCGGAAGCTAGCTTATGGTTGAGAGGATGAGCGTGCTAACCACACATTACCTCTATCCTGATTGATAATTATTCACCTCTCCTGTGTATAGTTGAGTGAATATGAAGCTGGCAACCAGCTGGCAGGCCTGTGCCCTTCATGGGCTGTTGAGCCATTGACAAACCAAAAAATCTCCTCTTATTGGTTGTTTAATGGTTGTTACGTGTCATACACGGATATTAGAAAATTAATCAAATAATAATATTGACAAATTACAAGATGAATCTCCAAGATATAGGAGAATCTATTGTACCTTGTATGTTGTCAATGATATTCTAGGTCTATTCAAGTCTCATCAAGCTTTTTCATGAACTCTCTGTATCACAGAGGAAGAAAAGTATATGATTACCATTACCTATAGCTCATTATCTATACCATTATATCATGATATTCCTAAATGAATTTTATTTTCTGAAATAAAAGTGATCAGAGCTCAATGAATTCTATTGTACTTTGAAAATCACATACAGTATCATTATTCTGATTTTCTACGCCTGCATATTTGATACATTCTTTCAACAAACGCATGTCATAAAATTCGTTAATGTTTTAATCCAACTCTTCGAATTTGATGATATCCGTTCCATTGGATTTCTCCCATTAATAATCTCCAACAAAATAATGCCCTAATGAAATCAAAATCACATTCACTTTTCAATTATAATTATTGCATAAATTCCACTGCTCTACATGAAATTAATTATCCAATTTATAAGCCAATCTACTCACCACTTCTATCCTAAGAAACTGTTTAGCATGATGGAAGCAGGCCTGTAACAGTTCGGGCAAATCGTAATGCTCTGCTGCGCAAATCAGTCCAGGAATATTGGCACAAGTCAGCGGACACGAACTGGTATGCAGGTAATCCAAAAGTATTCTGAACGTTTCCGGATCAAACTCTATTATGGAGAACTGAAAAAATGAGCAATTTTATAGAAAAATTTCCAATCCCGTGAGATTTATTTAATTTATAAAAATCTGAATCAATAAAAGTCGAGGTTCACTCAATAGGTTTCACTAACTTTAATTTTAAAGATTTTCAAAGTACAGTATTATATTAGCCAAATTACAGTATTACATATTATATAGTATTATACAGTATTATTTCTATATTAGCCAAAATAAACAGTACTGAAATATACAGTTGAAAATAAACAGTTGAAATTATACAGTTCAATGGTTGTTCAGTTTGTATCCTGTAGGGAAAACCACCAAAAATTTTTAAGATTCTTCTCATTGACGCTGATACTGTATTTATAAAACATTATATGATTGCCCAATTCTGATTGAAGCATAAAAGTATTGGTAGATGACTATAAAAGGACTTTCCAGGATTCTCTAAACCTAAAGATACCTAAATAACTCTGATAAAATGCCTATTTTTGTAGAAGTTCCTAGTTTTTATGATTTCATCAAGAGTGTTTGTCACTTATATTTCTTGATGAATTTTCACTATTCTGAATAAAAACGTAGAATGTGGATATAATTTTTTTTCTAAAAAATGATAGCCTGAATATTTCAATGTGGGTTACAATTCAATAGCGCAATATCACGGAGAAAGCATTGTGAGTTTCGCTTTTCTTCCTCTATGATAATATGTAGAATGATGATCTAATTTTGGATAATGCTCATGCTCACCTCAACTTGAGCTAGTTTGGCGCGATCAACTTTCTGGACGTCGGCACACACACTCAGCCTGGGCACAGCCAGCTGCGGCGCGGCCGCCTTGTCCTTTGAGTCTTTGTCCTTTCCTTCTTTATCTGAAAATTCATCAAAATACAACCATCATTGAAAAATGAAATGAATTAATTGTACTCTGTAAACAAAAATGTCCCAACTTGAAATTGTATAACTCTAGATCGTTCAAGACCACAATCCTTGTTCTTTACTTCTTTATATGAGAATTCATTAAAACCCAATTATACCTATCATTAAAGAATGAATAAACTTTGTTCTATAAATAAAAATGTATAAACTTGAAATTATATAGAAATCAACACTAGGTGCGTGGTTCAAAATCACAAAATTTTGATTCAGAATCCGATTACCATTGAAAAATAAAAAATTGTGATCTTTTAACAAAAACATCTCAACTTAAAAAAATCATCTACGTACTGGACTAATAAGAAACATTGATGTGAACTTACTGGAGCAATCTTGCGATGAGGCCCACTTCTTCTTGTCATCGGCTGATAGTTGTGAGTGCTGTTTCCTTATTGAGCGGCCCCAGCCGGCAGTCAGCGTTCCTAATCTGGAGAATGCCCTCTTCACCATTGGAGAGCTGGGCACACTTTTTGGTCTGTGATCAGAAATTATTATTTTTCACGATTTACCTTTAATAATAGTAAATTATTCACTACTGATTGATTACTACCTGGTCAATGCCATCAGAGCATGTCGTAAAACCTCTTTAAATGTAATTTAAATTTATCATTTCTTTGTAATCACCGTGTAATTTAAAGAATTTAAATTTGAATTTGAAACATTAGGTTTGATACTTGACACAACACACCAATGAGAAAGCATGCTTAATCGAGTGTTTTATTAGCTCTGGTTTTATTATTTCAGAAATACAAACTCGTTAATTTTAAACTTGTCCCAGGTGATTCACATAAAGTAGCCTACCAATAAGGTAAGCTCTCCATCAATAATTCATTCATTCAGTTTGATTCCATCAATAATTCAGTTGATTCAGTTTGAATGTTACTGACCTCGGAGTTTCAATATCGGGCACTTGCAGGAAATTACTACTTTTGGGCTTTTGCGGACTGGGCAGGCTGGGCACAGCGCGCGCCAGCAGCTCGGCCACGGGCACTTGAGGTGAGCCGAATCCGGTCGAAATGCCGTACAACATCTCCTGGAACACTCTAGAAACAAACACACCAAAATAATTATTGAAACTCATAATGTTCAATGGTATACGATGATCAATAGTATTGAATAGTATCAGAATATCACTAGTATTATACAAGTATGATAGCCAACAGTATTATAATATTAGTATAGTATAGTCTGTCTAAGCAAATAAGACTCTCTGGCAAGATGGGAAAATGACTCAAGCTAGATCAATATTGGTTTAAAAATTATCAATTTGATCTTTAATTGTAAGTAACAATTTGTTCTACTATGGAGAGCACATTTATAATAATTCTTGAACAAATATTGACCAAGCTGGAGTCATTTTCCCATCTTGCCAGAGGGTCATCTTTGCTTGGACAGACTATATTAGCTATTTAGTATTTCAAATGGGAATCACAGTACCCGCTTCGATTATTTATATTAAAATAAAAATTGCGATTCTTATTTAAAATAAAAAACAGTGATAAAGTAGTCACTACGATAAAAGAAATACTACTAATACTGATTACCAGTATTAGCTACTACAGTGACTAAAGAAGACTACAGTCAAAGTAGTATTGACTAGATACTCTATGATAGTATGTAGGCCTACTGATCAATAGTACTCGTAATGATGATCTGGTGATACAAACTTGACAAGGTTCGCTGTACAGGTAAGTTACATCTTGGAACATTACAATTTCAACAAACACATTGGAAAACTCTATGTACGAGAAAAGATGAGACTCTTTAGAAATGAAACATACATTTATTATCTGTTCAAGCAAAGAAGACATTCTGGCGAGATGTGAGAATGACTCCAGCTCGGTGAATAATACAGTGACTATATAAGTCACTGTAGTGAATAATGGTTCAAAAATCATAAATTTTGTCTTAAATTATAAAAAAAAGATTCTGCTTTATAATTTGAGACCAAATTTAGGCCTATAACTTTCTTGATATGGGAAAATGACTCCAGCTCGGTGAATATTTGTTCAAGAATTATAAATTTTGTCTTAAATTGTAGAAAAGATTCTGCTTTATAATCTGAGACCAGATTTATTATTTTCTTGGTAGTCTGGCAAGATAGGAAAATGACTTCAGCTCGATGAATATTGGTTCAAATATTTATTATAAATTTGTTATTCTATTAATTAGAATCTCCATAAATATTGTTTCTTAATTAATATAATTATCCAGCAGTTGGTGTAATTTACTGCAATATCTAATAATTCTTCCATCAATTATATATTTGGTATCAATCTGCTCTAAATTTTATTGTAGAGCAGAAAGTTTTCTACAACTTTCAACTAAATTTATAATTGTTGAACCAATATTGACCGAAGTGGAGTCATTTTTCCATGTTGGCAGGATGTCTTCTTTGCTTGGACAGACTATATAATTATGTTTCTTTTACCGTGTAATTCAGGGATCCTGAATTCAAAGAAAGCAATATTCCTATTTTTCCACTATCAAAAATGTTTGAGAAAAATTCTAGTGAACACTATGCATACCTGCTGCGCACACCGAGAATAGCTCTGACGCCGATGAAACGCATCTTCTGCTTGGACTGGCCGACCAGGAAGACGACGTCGAACAGGTTGGCGTTGATGGCGACGTTGTCGTCCGAGTTGAGGAAGACGCGCGTGAAGTCCTTGGCCAGCTGGTCGTAATCCTCGAACCGATCGCGCACCGAGTCCAGCAGTGGGCTCGAAGGTCGCATGTGACCAATCGGTCGCCACGAACCTCGTCTGTCAAAAAGAAAAACATGCAAACATTATTGAAATAATAATGGAAAATCAATTACAATCTTCGAGTGAAGTTTGTAGTTCAACTAATACTGTTTCCTTTATCTCAGAGCTACTTTTATCACTGATTTTTTATTTTAAATGATATCACAGTACCCTTTCTACCCTTTTCAGTTATTTTTTTACTAAAGCATTCCATGTTTCGACTATTAATGTTTTTATAGTAATGCTTTAGTAAAAAATAACTAAAAGGGTAGGTACTGTGATATTATTTAAAATAAAATATTAGTGATTCAACTAATACATTGTGAAAAGTCATACTTATAGTGTGTCCAAGCAAAGAAGACATTCTGGTAAGATGGGAAAATGACAAGCTCGATCAATATTGGTTCAAAAATTATAAATTTGGTCTCAAATTTAAGGAAACATTAATCTACAATTTGAGATTAAATTTGTGATTTTTGAACCAATATAGACCGAGTTGGAGTAATTTTCCCCATCTTACCAGAATGTCTTCTTTGCTTGGACACAATATACTCATATTGTGGGTAAATCAGTCACTGTGGAGAAGCATCACGGTTATTGGTAGTTATAGTCTAGTCGAGCAAAGAAGACATTCTGGCAAGATGGGAAAATTACTTCAGCTCGATCAATATTTGTTCAAAAAATTATAAATTTGATTCTGAATTGAAGAAAACATTCGTCTGTTCCACAATGAACATGATGTTTTCCACGATTTCTATTTTCTTATTCAATCCTGTCTTCTATTGGGTACTCTACTCACTCTATCCAATTTCAACAATCAGAACACTAAATATTGTAGCTCAATTAACTTTATTTCTCTGCCTCTTTTTCATACTTTCATCTTGCATTGTTTTCTTTTTATTATATGATTTGTTTCTTATAAACTTATAAGATAGTGTCTATATTCTAACAATAATTACATCAAATCTCCAATGACATGAATGGGACAAAAGACTACTTCTGCTACTATGCGAATATTGATCAATGAACTCATCAGCAGGCGAGATTTATTCTATGGAACTGTTAAAAAAAGCTGCTCTGCCGGAAATCGAGAGGTATTGCGTTCTATTCCCGGTCCGGGCACAGTTTTGAACAGTTTCAAACAACATATCTCGCCCTCTATATTGGCCAATATTTGCAGTAGCAGAGATCCTTTGTTCTATTTCTATAGCCATGATAGGAGAATTGATTTAATTACATAGTTGGTGTATTGCAATATCTAATCATTCTTCCAACTTGTCTATATTCAATGAATTGATGGCAAATTCCATATTTTACTAATTCATTTATTAAATAGCGCATACCGGTAAGGTTTCGGTATTTGTCCGGTCTCGGCGTGATTGGCGAGATTTGCCACAATGTCCTCTAGCATCTGGCTACGCGTACGCTCCTGCATGCGCGCGAATTTCGGCGCCGAATAGCTGGCGCGCTCGCCGTTCACGATTTTGGTCAACAGCCACTCACGGAACATGGGACCCTTGTCGAAAACAGACTGCTCCCATAGATAGGGCTTGTAGGCTCCCACCTCGTCACGAGTTACCACTGATACCTGAAACCAGAGAATTAACTTTTTTTTGCTTTCCTTCTACTATTGCAATCCAGTCTCGTAAGAGAAAAAACTATTACTGTATCAGCTCAACAAACCAGTGCGGAACATTACATTTCTAATTCTTGACAAAGAATACCTTTTTCGATTAAAATAATCCCGTTCAGGTACCACAATTTTTGTAGGGCCGTTTTTTTTGTTTGAATAGATTTCAATATATTGCATAGAGCTTGGCAAACATATGATGTGCGCAGAGATACGAGTGCATCATGTGTTTGTCAAGCTCTGTTCAAACTAGTCAAATTCATAACGAAAAAAAACGGTTGTCTAAAAATGTCTGAAAGGAGGGTGAGATGACCATTATGCTATAAGGATGGAGTCGCAAAGTGACAAAATATTGTATGTTGGAAGTGGATTCTGATGATTCAATCGAATACGCAATGAATAAGTGCCAATTCGCTCTTATTAAAAATAATAAATTCACTAACTTTGAAAAAAATTATTACTGGTGTAATCTAAAAAGGATTAAAAAAATTCAACCCAACATTAATGGACAGAATATGAATCTGTCTATTTAATTCCAACATTTTCTGCCAATTAGTTCTTCAAAAAACCTAATGAAACACAGAAAAGGGCAAATATTATGCTTATACATGGAACGTTGCAAAAATCCGTTCCTAGTGTACTTCTAAGTTCCAACTGAAAAGGCGTACCGTAACAAACTTGAACGCGTTCGAATCAATTGATTTTGAGTTTTGCTTATGAGTGAATTAATAAGTACCAATTCGTTTTTATACATACAATATATAGATAGGGAGTTATAAGGATGTATATTATAGGGATAGGTAATTTCATGAATCTATTCATCATTATTTTCTGTTATAATATTATTACCTCGTATCTGGTTGGCTTGCGTTTGATCCTTGGACTGGTTCGAACTAGTATAAAAGTATGAAGAAAATGCGACTTGATGCAGGCTGGAGAGAAAGGCGTGTTGTCTGCTTCAAGGAAGACGACGCAAACTATGTCATTACCTATATGTCGCTTCCTTTGCAGCTGAAATGGAATTTAAAAATATTATATTCCTATTCACACATGAATAATTAAAATGGTTTTCATGTAACGAAACAAAAATTTATGAAAGACAGCAATAGTAGGGAAGAGTATCAACAGACTAAACAAAAACATTGATGAATAATTCCCTAGACCCATCTCCAATAATTAATAAATAGAACTACAAATAATATTATGTTTTTTTTTTTTTTGTAATTGATCGATCATCGATGTTCATCATCACAAAAATCCATAGAGAGTTGTGAACACCTCAGTTACGTTTCAATTAATTGTCTCCAATATTTATTAAATTTCTTCTAGTTTGTAGTTTTGTTATTGAATAGAGAACTAAATATCGTTTAATATAACGTAGAAGCATAATAATATAGGTACTGTATATAGAAAGTAGAAGCAAGAGAAGTTTTTATGAATGCCTTGATCAATTAATTACGCTGCGGTCCCCTAGATTTCTTTTCTCAAGAAATAATGATAAATGCTCATTTTAATACTATAAAAACCAATAGAATTCACCTGTTGAATTTCGGTTGGTGTTTTGGAAGTGGAACTCTCCTATATATTCCATTCCATTCCCTATAAAATATCACTTAACTTGATACAGTATAATAGATCAACTCATCAGTAAGATTCTTTCGGAGGATACAATAAGCTGTCGGTTGTGACTATCTAAAAATATTCATAATTTCTCATCATTATCATCATCATCCCTCTCATTAACATCATCTCATCCCTACTCACTGGCCTTAGAGCCCATGTGGGCATCACCCTCAAACAACATTATCAAAAAATCAAACAACAACTATAAATCAGTGATAATATCAGCTTTGACAGTTCAACTTGATAGTAATTTATATTGATTCCATTGATATCACAACGACGAAGAGTCTCGTTCGATTGAGTAGTAGTGTTATTGAAGTAGCCTACCTTTTGTGGATCGTGTTTTTCATAAGGCAGCTGTGTGGAGACATGAAACATGATCTCGATACTTCTCCAGTTGGTGTAGACGGAGTAGAGGCCGGTCAGGTCATGCACCGTGTCCAGGCCTCCTTTGTACTTGTCAAAACCTTCAAAATATCAATATTTGTTTCATAATAACCAATCCCATCATTAATTAATAAAATACCGTACCATCAAACTAATAACCAAAATCACTAAAATCCGGGAATCTTCATTTAACAAGCCCTTTTTTAAGGCTTCAATTTGATTTTTATATAGCTTATTGAGCTTATTTTAACAGGAATAATTTATTCACTATTTAGATTACGGTATGTACATTTTGCTAGTTTTATCTTTTGAATACCGGTAGTCACTTGATTTGGGATTTTGTACTTGGCAAGCTACCTGTCGTATTATTTTGTTCCTTAAACTTTTTCTGTAATGAATGTACAGTCATTACAGAAAAAAAATAAGGAACAAAATAATAAAACAGGTAGCTTGCCAAGTACAAATTCCAAATCAAGTGACTACCGGTATTAAAAAAATAGAACTGTATTTATTTATTTTCAAATAAATCGAATTGACAGATATTCTCTAGTTAAAAACAGTTCCTGAGATTGCTTTTGAGTGTTATTCCAAGATTATCAATGAGAATGATCTTAAGAATATTAGAAACCTGAGATTCTTATTCAAAGTGTTTGAACTGTTAATTATCCTGGTTATTCTAGCTATATATTGCCTATATTCATAATTCTAGCTATAGCCTATATCAATTCTTTGTTGGATTAATTACTGATCTATGTTGTTGAAAAATGTTGTATTTATAATTCTAGCTATATATTAATTCTATACTTGGTTTAATTACTGATCCATATTGTTGAAAATGTTATAACTTATAACAATGAGAAAGAACTAATCAAGAACTTGAAATTCTCAAATTCTAAACTGATTGTAACCCGATTATTCAGGTGATTCTAGTGATACATTAATCTATATTGGATTGATATTTTTTATCTGTGTGGTTGAAAGTACCTCTTAGTTACGACGTGAGGCACAGAATCTGTTGGGAAATCAAATTTACCCCAGCAATATGGAAGTGGATATAATTTTCAATAATTTCATATTAAATGGAACTCCATTATTCTACTCTTCTAAGAGGAATAATATTTTGTAATACTTTTTTATAGTTTCTAATATTAGTACTCCACTAAATGACAATCCTTTTGCCTTACAGATCTGGATGAAAGTTGAAGCTATCATTGACTCACCTTTTAATCTGACTCTATCACCAAGAATCTGTAGAAACTCCTGGAACAATGGACTGTTTTCATTGTTATCCAAAATTTCTTCCTCACTATATTGTCCTTCTTTGACATAAATAACTCCTACTTTCAACTCTGACTTAATGAACACCTGTAACAAAAATTGAACAGTTCGAGAACAAGAAATGTAATCACAAAAAATCATTAAAAATGCTTATTAACACTGTGTAACAAATCACGGACCTGCCATATTGATAGATTTTTGGCAGGTGTCAATCACAAAAAACTCACTTGAATTGAGGGTTTAGAAAAAATTAATGTGGAATTATGTTAATTTAGGTAAAATTGAAGAAACATTAGAAAGGTTCAGGAGAAAGTAATGTAATGTAATTTCAATTCAGATGAAATTATTGAAAAGATCGCTGATAAATTCTGATAGAAATTCACTGAACACTGTAGCCTACACTGAATTAACGTATTTTTGTTGAGCGTTCTATCGGAAAAGCATCCCAAACATGAATGCATCATCACTGTTTACTTGCATTTACCATATTGATCAATTCTTTTAAAAAATCGGATAGGCTACATTTTCCTTACTCGATAAGAATCTAAGATGAGAGAGTACCAGAAAGCCAAGGGATTTGCATCACATGGGAACGCAGTCTGTCCAAGCAAATAAGACATTCTGGCAAGATGGAAAAATAACTCTAGCTCGGTCAATATTGGTTCAAAAATTATGAATTTAGTTTCAAATTATAGATCAGAATGTTTCCTACAATTTAAGACCAAATTGACAATTGTTGAAACAATATTGACCGAGCTGAAGTTATTCTTCTATGCTGCCAGAATGTTTTCCTTGGTTCGACAGACGACCCCATACTGGAATAGTAGACATGGTAGTAAAAGAAGGCGACGAGAGGGAATAACAAAGAAAATAGGAAGGAGAACAGCTGCAAACAAACCCCAGTTGAGTAACGCAAAAAGTGGATGCAAGAAAAACATGGAACTGTTCCAATCTTGAGGCATTATTATCGGATAGATGCTAGAGAAAGGAGGAAGATTGGAAATGTATACAAGTTAGTTGAAATGAAGGAGATTGGGAATCTATTACCTATAGATAAAATAATAGGAGATCGAGAATCTATTATCTATAGATGAAAAATGGAAATCCATTCATAAACGAGGCACAGCGCAACGATTCTCTTAAAACCATATTTCATCACTCAATCTGTGACAGACATGACGCTCTCTAAATTCATTGGTTTTCATTTTATACTGAGTCCCCGCGCCTCATAAATATTGAGATATCGATCGATAAATATATCATAGTTGTATTAGACAGATGGCAAAAAATATATATAGGCGTTGAAAGGGGGTATGTGGTGGAAAAAGCAGAGCGAAATTCATGAAGAAAGGAGTACACTCTCAAAGTTTTCAAGTTGTTGGGAGGCGTAAGACCGGAAAATGCTATTAAAAAAGAGGAAAAGATGGATTAACCCAACCAAGGAAGATTGATTGGCTCGTCTGCGGAAAGATGGGACAAGAGCATTTATACAATAACACACACATTAGCACACAAGCGCATTCCAACGTTCACTCTGCTGAAACTAACTCCCAAGTTCATATGCTCCACTTGAGATTCCATTTCTAATTAATTTATATTGATTGAACGGGTGGGTATCGCCGTATTGATTTATAACTGTTATCAGATACTTTTAATGGTAACAGTTTGTTTCCGGTTTCAATATTTTTTAATGTTAGAATCTAAATTTTTAAAGAATTTATATTATATTTATATTTATATTATAGATAATTGATTATTTCGGCTACCGTAGTAACATGGATACTGGAATATTCTGTTTCCTCTATTCGAGGGCTACTTTATTACTGTTTTTTATTTTGAATTTTAATCTCAGTACCCTTTTTCAATTATTTTTATTCATGCACAACATGTTTAGACTATTAATGGTCATTTTCAAATGCAAATGCAAATTGTATTTATTGTTAGGGACAATATTAGAAGTATATTGAAACTTTAATTCGATTAGAAGACATTTTGTGCAAACGCCTGTTTTTTCATTCCTTTTATCATTGTGTTATTGTTATCAAGGGAATAGATAGATAAATAAATAATATGAGATTAATGATTAAAGTACTCGTATTTGAATGATAATTCTATCACCGATCTCATTGAATGGGAATTGGAAATGAGTATTTTAGTTTAGTCACCTGGTCTAATTTGAGCAACTCCTCGGGAGTATCTGGCAGTTGTCCTAAGGTAAGGGGAGGGTTTATGTTAACTTCTTTGCCTAGAGATCTGACTACTTCCTCTCGGTTGTAGCGATCGGCGAAAACACACGAAGCTGGAATAAGGCCGTGCACTGTATAGCTGATTGCACGCACCAATATCCTGAAACAATAATTATAATAATTGTTGTAATAATAACTGTTTTACAATTGTTTGGAAGTAACACAGATGTTCGGAGTAACACATGATATTAACTAAAATGTTTGTTATTAGTTGCTATTCAATTTTAGTCTAGAACTGGAAATCACAGAATAAAGACGTTCAAATGTTACCAGAGAATCAATAATTTTAATTCCTAGTCAATGTTACAATTGACAGCAAAGGAAAATAATAATTTTAACAACAATTATAATTGATTATATTGAATTATCAATTTGAATAATGATTTCAGAACCGTTTGATACTAAAAGATTCATTCATATTGGTATTTTTTCACACATATAACTTGTAACAAAAATTCTCAAAATTATTTTTGGAACATTTATATGTTAATACCTATCAATATTAATATTTATACAAATAAAACTGGGAGAATACAATAAACAGACAATATCAAGCAACGAGAAGACTCAGAACGACTTACATAAAACGCTAAATTAATTATTGTCCAGAGTAAATTATATGTGATACCAATATCATATTTCGATAGAATATCATAATCACATGGAATTAATTGAATGTGTTTTTAGTCTTCAAATATCAGTCATTGTATTCATACTTCGATGAAATATTATATTTAAATAAATAAATTGATAAATTGATGAATGTGTTTCTAGTCTCCAAATACCAGTTAATAAATTTATCAATGTTCTATAGCAGCCTATGAAATAATCAAGGAGGAATAAGAAATTGTTATATTACGAATGTGAAATATTTTTTCCCACCTATTCCATTCAGTACCTTGTTTGTTGGGGAAATAATCTACAAAAATATTCCAAAACACAACAGAGAAAAATAGCAAATATTGGGGAAGGAATATCCTATGATAAATAGCAAAGTAAAAAATGACATTAACTTAGAACTTAAATGTATTCATAGAACACTAATGCACTACATATTATTAAAGTACCGTACAGTATTTCCCGCATCCTATAAAAATTCTATGAAAATATTCATGATCTTTTCACTCTTGGAACAATTGCAAAACAATGTTGCCCTGGTATGTCTTCAAATGACACGCAGAGTACCACGCAAAGTCTAGTTATAACTTTGCTCTGAAACTGAGATAGTATTATTTGTCACAACGTTCTTTGTGACGTCCACGTACGATGAACACTGCCAAACAGCATACCATTGCATATTTCACACACCGGTGTCCTCTTATCAAACGCCCAACTCCGTCAGCTAACTGCCTTTGTGTAATAATCTTTAAAGAATTCTCAGTAACCTCTTAATTAAAAAGTTGAGAGAGGAAAACTCGTCCAAATTCTTCCGCTGAGGAATTCACTTTGGGACTACTTTTTTCTCCGTCGTTCTACCTCTAAAGCGAATCTGTTATGTGAGCTCGAATCTCTCTGACGATATTTATCAAAGATAAATAGTTCGTTATGCCAATTTATTTTGTAGGATTTTCTGAAAAGTCCGAACACTCTAGTTGGATGCTCGGCGCTCAAGA
The DNA here is from genome assembly GCA_017141385.1 of Sogatella furcifera. Classification (NCBI taxonomy): domain Eukaryota; kingdom Metazoa; phylum Arthropoda; class Insecta; order Hemiptera; family Delphacidae; genus Sogatella; species Sogatella furcifera. The sequence continues at coordinate 17,568,662 of CM029556.1, forward strand.
GTCGACTGATTGCTTTGTAAAATAAAAAATTCAAAGAGAGCATTGATTGTGCCTTTTTACAGCTGCGTTTGAATTTCTTCTCCACTCCAATCAACTCTAGTGGATGTACAATAATTCGAAATATGCTAGACATGAAACGATGTTGTTATCTTGATAATGATATGATTGATCAAGCTCAGCTTTACGAGTCTCCCCAATATTCTTCATATTTTACTACATATTTTACTAATATATTTTACTTAATATATTCCTTCATATTATACTTTGAAACATTATTAAGTTTAAAACTTTGTTGTATTGATTATTCTTGTGATGCATAGGCCTATAATCTTATAGAGTGAGCATATAGCTCACAATGCAAATACCAAAATGCTTCCGCTATGATATAACTCACTGTATCCGTAAAATAACAACTATAATGAAAAAAAGAATACAAATTATTCTTTCGCTATATTTATTAGTTCACAATATTTGTCCCCGTAATTAGAGGTATTTCCAAGTATGAACTTGTCACGTTTAAGCTTCACTTGAAAGTACCTCTGATTACTGCGAAACATGTTGTTTCAATCAATCAATCAATTTTATTCGAAATAAGTCATTACATTTTTAGGTCCTGCTAAACCCGCGCGTTTTTCAGCAGGTGCCATTCCAATAAAAAAATTATTCAAAATAAATATAAATAGGATACAATTAGCTCATTTGTTGTAAATTATGAACAATCTTAACAAGAATGGAATAAGAAAAGAATAATAATGTTATTAAGAAAGCGAAAAAAATATATAAGGAACATAATAAATAAAAATCAAATTAAAATAGAGTAATCAGATAGCATTATTAACCTTAAGCAAAATAACGAGTTAATCAGAAAAAGAGGGCTATTAAAGAAGGAAAGAAGAAATGTTTAATACTAAATGAAATATCATTACTAAATTGTAAAAGTCGTTCTAAAAGTTGTTTCATTTGTTAAACAAAAAGTTGTTTCATTTGTTAAACAAATTCAGTTCTTCAGCTGTCAACAGTTAAATAAAAATTGTTCCTATCATTTCGAAATTGTCGAAAGTGATCAATAATAAGACAGCTCAATATTACTGACGTTATTTCATAACAATTATTGATAAAGTTCGCGATAATTGTCGAGATTCGTTCAACGTCATCAGTGCAAGTAGACTGTAAAGTCTGTCCAAGTAGAGAAGACATTTTGATAAGATGGGAAAATACCTCCAGCTCGGTCAATATTGATTCAAAAATAAAAAGTTTTGTCTCAAATTGTATAACAGAATGTTTCCTACAATTTGAATCCAAGTTTTCAATTTTTGAACCAATATTGACCGAGCTCAGAGTCATTTTTTCATCTTGCCAGAATGTCTTCTTCGCTTGTACAGACTACTAAGCGAGGAGGGCTCAATGAATGAGAGTGGGAGTTTTGTTGAAGGTGGAATCTGTTTTGCGAAGCCCTCTAACAACAAAGGCATAGAAGTCTGAATGGGTAACCGACTAATGACGTCAGCGAGCATTATATTCAATCAACTTTGATGGGCGTAATGAGTAACCGCCAGCAGATTTATTGAGATGACGGAGGTGAATGAGATGGATGAGAGAGAAAACTGAGGGTAAGAAGAGAAAAAGAATTTGAGGATGACGAGGCATGAGAGGGAGTAGGAAGAAGAGGAATTTTACTTCATTTCAGGAATGGGGAAAGAAAAAAAAATACAGTACCAAACGGGAAGAGGTGGAGGAGGAGAAGGAGGAGGAGGAGGAGGAGGAGGAGGAGGAGGAGTAGGAGGAGGAGGAGGAGGAGGAGGAGGAGGAGGAGTAGGAGGAGGAGGAGGAGGAGGTGGTGGTGGAGGAGGAGGAGGAGAAGGAAGAGGAAGAGGAGGAATAGGAGGAGGAGGAGAAGGAAGAGGAAGAGGAGGAATAGGAGGAGGAGGAGAAGGAAGAGGAAGAGGAGGATAAGGAGGAGGAGGAGAAGGAGGAGGAAGAGGAGGAGGAGGAGGAGGAGGGAGGAGAAGGTGGAGTATAAGGAGGAGGAGGAGGAGGTGGAGGAGGAGGAGGAGGAGGAGGAGGAGGAGGTGGAGGAGGAGGAGGAGGAGGAGGAGGAGGAGGAGGAGGGGAGGTTGAGGAAAAGGAGGAGGAGAAAGAGGAGATGGAATAGGAGGAGGTGGAGGTGTAGGAGGAGGAGGAGGAGAAGAAGGAGGAGAAGGTGAGGGATGAATAATAGAAATAGTGGATGATGAGAAGAATTTCAACAATGTATAATTCTCAGACAATCACGAATATTGTTAAATTATAATAATTATTAGCTCTGAATCACAATTATTGGGAACAACACGATGAAATTGAAGAAAAGAGTTCATCTACCATCTATTTGTTGATTTGGGAACTGTGATCTTGTTGTCGTATTGGCTTCCTAACTAATACGCCTACCCTCGCACAACCCAATAGCCTAAGTGCTCTTGTGATTAAAAGTGATGGAAATTCTTATACTCTTGTAAATCTATATAATATATAAGAGGATCAACAATGATCCATTGGGCTTCAAAAGAATAATTATTCATTAATGTTCAATTCCATAAACGGGGTGAAGGTTATTTGAAACTTTGAAATATTACAGCATATATCAAATTATGTTTCTATTCCTACGTAAGTTAATTTCTGTTCTTGGAATGCTTTATTCAATAAATTGAACAGAAAGCAAACCAAGAATAGGAAATCTCCCATCTCATGTTCATGTCCCATCTTCATGTCCAAACTTCGCCTTTTCATTTAGATAATTCAATCGTAATGGATAAGATTGCCAATTAATTATAGTAGCCTATATAGTTTTCCTAAATATATAATTTCTATAACTCCGCGTTCATGTATACCCGTGTCTGTTGAATAATTACTATCTTTTAAGCTAGTGTCAATTATACAAAACGTTATAGTTACTACGTGTATTCCTGTATAGAGGTTACTTACTCTTGTACATTATTACTCACAATATCTAATTGCAATCTAGAATCTAAGTGTGAATGTTTTGTTATTGTCTATATGAATAAAGAAATCTAATCTAATCTAATCTCCAACATTTTTGAAAGTGCCCAACATTACAAAAAACAGTTTATATTTTAACTGCATGAAAATATTGTTGTTTTTTTGTATCTATTGAATTCGTATTTGTTGTATTGTTTCAATTATTGTCTCAAAGCCAGCGTTATATTATGAAATAAAATAATGTCTTATAGGATTACTAAGATAAACTTCTCACAATATTACGTATAATTCAATTACACATCTCATCACAGTAAACAGTAGAGTCATGTATGAGTAGAGTCATGCATGTGTCTCTTATTTCGGTCTCTATTCCTCCATTCCTTCATTCCTCCATTCTCTACTTTCGCCTTCTCTTCTCATCCGCTTTTCTCTTCTCTTCTGTTTGTCTCACATTTCACTCCAATCTCACCCACAAAACGTCGAACTAAACAGGTGAATTGACACGAAATTCCTTTCAGTAGCATTAATAATAGAAAGGGTCCCATTCGTTAGTTATTCAGGCTGGCATCCAAATCTGTTTTTCTCTTATTCGATTGCAATTCTCTTCTCTGAAATTCCTCTCACTCTATTCTTCTTTCAATCAATTCCTCTTCCCAACAACCGCCTTGTTGTTCTTTATCAATCCACTATTATCAATCTTCCATACATTTCTTCATCAATTCTATTTTCACCCCACGTTTATTATAAGGTATCATAATTATACCCTCCTGTATCGTAACGGTCAGCCTTTATTTTGCGAATGTTCCAATGAGATTGATGATGAGAAAACGTTTTCCATTTACTTTTGAGCCACAATATAGATAGATTTCACTATTACATTTTACTATAAGATCTCAACAACTCTCTGTGGATTTTTTTAATGTTTTGTTTTTGAGAACCACAATAAAACTTGATTCGATTTTCAATTGTATTGGCACTTCTTCTCTTTCCTTCCCACTAGAATACTATGCATACACTATTATGTGCTTCAGCATTATTATCAGATTGGAAATTCATCGAATGATCAAATAATATGGTATTGATGATTTGGAATAAATGTTCAAGTTTGCATAAGTTTAAGTCTCCAAATTGAATTTATCGATTTAATCAGAGGATCATCAATTTTTTATCTCATCTCACCAATATTGTTAAAATTCTACGGACTTTTAGTTGAAAAAATGATTGGAAATCATGCATAATTAATTTTAATATACTCAGTAAGTATTTATAACAAAGAGCCATAAAATACCGTTGCTGACTATTATTATATAATTTTTATAATATTGCTTTCTATAAATTAGAAGAACAAAACTATCTCTATTAATTTGAAAAGTGCATGTTGATGTACTGAAACATAAGCTTCAACTTCCGTGATTTAGTGTAATAACTAATAACAATGGAATATTGTGAAATTTTGGATAATATTATTGTGCAATGTAGAAGTCAATGAAACGTGCTTTGAACTTCTTCCTAGTTGGGATTGATCCTAATTCTCGTCTCTCCCCAACTAACTCCAAATGAAATTATAAGCAGATTATTCATGGAACAAGTTCTAAAAACTTTTTGCTTACGCTAGCAATAAGACGTTACGTATGTAAAAGCCAAAGTAGCAAACAGTAATGTGATTTCAGGTTTTTAATCCGTAGAAAATCGTCCAACTTTCCCCTACTCCGAACACATTGCTGAGAGCTGAGATGGGGAAAACAAGAGAGCATACGGTATAAAACTTCACTGTAAATGCTTAATCCAGGAAAAGAATGAACTTTTGGTTGGGTACGCCATATAGCGCGTTTCACTCATTAAACTTTATGCTTTGAAAAGCTCCGCTGTGAAGAAAGAAGGAAGAATGCACCAGGAAAAAGAAGAATATACTTGGAAAAGGAGAGAAAGGTAGCCACGAGTAACGAACTATACTGTCTGCTTGCAGTGATCTCAACTTTTGAGTTTCATTCAGCAAATCAGCCAACGCCAGAAATTGCGAAGACGAAATGGGATTGAGGTTTGCAAGACTATGCAACTTTTAAATTGTCTTGAGAGTACAAGAACGGTTTTTTAAACGCTATTGGATCATTTTTGCGGTTGATTGCATCAAGTTCAGGGGTGAATGAGATCTAAAATCATTTATCCAATCAATTGAATACAAAACTGAATTTAACAGACATAAAACGTAAAAATTTTCCTTCAATTAATTTTCACTATTGTAGAAAATTATATTGAATTGACCATTCAATTGACCGTTCTTTGGGATTATTACTTAGAAATACTTGATAAGTATTGTTAAATTATTATCACTCACCTAATAAGGGTTCAGGTGCTAATATGTGGTAACATAACTACAATATTTGGACAAATAATAAAAATGTTTTGAGGGTGGTAGCCACATGTGCTTTGCGTGAATCAAATACTAGTTATTGAAAAAAGTATTGATAAAGCTTTCAACTCTATTGTGTTGTATTTGACGTCAGAGAATTCTCTCACAAAAAAATGCACTGAAGTTTGCTCAACCAGAATGGCTTAAAATGAACAACTCGTTCACAAAGTAGATCAACTTAGTTTCTGAATTGTCACCAAGTCGACATGAAAGACTTCTCTGACTCTTTACTTCGTGGCTTTGTGTGGCTTTGTATTGCATTTGACATTTGTATCAGAAAACATCCAGTCTTGTTGTATTTCTGAGTCTCATTCTATGAGAAAACATTCAGTCTTATGTTATATTTCTGAGACTCATTCTATACTCCAACATACCCTTCTCTGGACTGAACTTTTCATCAAAATTGGGATCGAGAAAGTGAGGGCATGTGCCTGTTTTCTCTTTCACTATCATGATTATGATTGTGTGTATTGTCTCTCTCTGAATAAATAAATAAATAAAATGAATAAATAAATATACCGTACTCCCTGACCATTACACAAACTTCAATGCCTGGTGTATGCCCAAGGGAATACATTTGTCCCAAGACTATTACTCAGTAAACAGACTTATGAAACTTCTTATATTATGAGGAGAGTCTTTGCGGTAATCCCATGGAATTCATATCTCACTTGAAACTTCTAATTAAAAAAACTAAGACGATAATTTCTTGATATTCAATTATTAACATGATGATTTTACATTATACTGTATGAATCCCCACACCTTGCTGTTACTAAAATCGAAGAGCTCTGTCAAAATATTCTTGAGTTATTTTGGGGGAAAAATCAATCCTGTAAATACTGAACTCGACAAACTTCAACTTGGAAATAATGTCTGAAAATACTTGCGTTCAGAGATATTCTGCATATTATCACAACTTTTTGCACGGTTTTCTGTAGAGCCGGTCCTAAGCCTCGGAAAAGGCAGCAATCATTCAACTTAAATCGTGGAGCAAAGATTTTTCTTAGAATTCCTTCCGTTTACAAGGATCTTTCATACAAGTTGCAACTTCCTTGCCGCTTTTCTGGTCCTAATTTTCGGAAAAGGCAATCGCATTCGACTCCAATCTGCAAGGACAAATTTGTCCCTACTCTAATAGGGAAACGGAGATTTATCCTCGAATTTTCCTAGTTTTCCGAGAATTTTCCAAGTTTTCCACTCACCTGAATTGGTCCCTGCCGTTGAGTATTTCCTGTTTGATGCTGAGTATCACCGGACCCAGATCCTCATCGTTGGTAAAGTAGTTCCAGTGCTCTGTGCCGTAGAAATACTTTTCGTACGTCTCCTGCTCCACCGATGTCAATTCGAAGCCCTGATTCTTCTCCCACTGCTCTTCAATCACTGTCTTCTTCCTGCAAAGCAAATACAGGGTTCAATCACCTTGGAAACAACTTTACACTCAGTTTTCAAAATCCAATTCACGAATTTCACTAATGGAAAATTTCAACAGTGGATTAACACAGGAAAAACTGAGGCTGCTTTCTGATTTTTGTTGAATGCCAAAAAAAAATTTACATAACTATACAATTTTTACAGGGAAAATGATATACAGTTCACCAGAGATTGACAATGATGTTGCAACCGAAACCGGTATCTCAATTTCTCTACTTGTGATATTTTGTCACCGGAGGAAATATTGGTATTTCGCCAATACAACTAACTGCTAATCAACCCCAATTCCCTCAAATAATCCCAATTACATTATTACTCATTCCTTAGAATGAAGGTTTAATTTTCGGCAAGAAATTTACCAAATTCGAAATTGATCAATTACTTTAGATAATTTTTTTTGAAGTGGAATATTTGGGTGAAACAAATATTCATTTACAACCTCAATATTTCGACTATACTATGATTAGATTAAATCGGGAATTAAAGAAGTTTTGGGCGATTGCCTGTTTCCTCTTTACTAATTCCGTATATTTGTACTCTAATAAATAAATAAATAATTCATTAGAGAATCTTGTTGAGTAGGGGAGACTGTTGTATCATTTATAAAACATTGAAGAAAATTTTATGAAATATCATAATGCAGAGTTTCTTAACGTGAATACCAACTCATTTCAAGGGAATATAATAATATAGAATATAGAATAATAATAATATGATAGCTATAGCTTGTGAATCTTTATGAAAAGAGGTAGTTTACATTGTGATAGTGGTCTGGTCTCTTCCCCCTCCTTACCTGGGCTCCTCCTCTTCTTCCTCCTCATCCTCGGCGTCCTCGAGCAGCGGGTCGCGCGTCCGGCTCTCGTCGTGGCCGCCATCCTCGTCCTGTCCGCCATACTCGTCTCGCTCAGACTCGGACTCGTCCCAAATCGTGTCCGAGGCGATCTTCTGCCGCGAGCACTCGATCCAGTAGCCCGGAGTTGGGATCAGGTTGTGCGGAAACTCCTCGCAGAACTCGTCTGAAACAATGCGTAACAAATTCAGAAAATATCTTTGGTTTATTGTGGAAATAGAAACTCACATGGCATCAGGTATAGTTTGGTCGAGCAGAGAAGACATTCTGGCGAGATAGGAAAATTACACAAGCTCGGTCAATATTAATTTGTTCAAGAATTACAAATTTGGTCTCAAATTGTAGATTAGAATGTTTCCCACAATCTAACATCAATTTATAACTTATGAACCAATATTGACCGGTGCTAGAGTCATTTTCCCATCTTGCAAAAGAATGTCTTCTCCGCTTGAACAAATTATATCATCACTTTGAAATACCAGAAACTCAAGTAGGATACATACTATAACAGGTCATTCTGGAGTAATGTATTTTCAAACTTCGAGCTCCAAAAAAAATCAGGTATTACAGGATGTTATTGACATTTTCATTCACAAAAATCAGTGATTAAGTGATAGACCTAGAGTCTGAGAAATTAATCTATTTTGAATTGCTAGGAATTAGAGCTTTGGCCTATAATTAATACACTATGACATTTTGCAATATGAATTTCTTCCATTTGCACAAACCTAATTAATATTCTGAAGTTCATAAAATTCATTAATATCAATTTCATGAGATTTTTTCAAATTCGATCACACTCACAATGACTATTGCACCATAAATAGCTTAAATTTTCACACATTGAATCACCACTCTGGAATTTATAAATCTTATTTAGAGCTGAATGAATTCTTGAATTATATCTTCATTTGTTTATTTATTGCATTGAAATAAATACAATTGAAGGAACGATGAAACAGGCGTTAGCCCAAAATTTCTTCTAAATTACAACTTCTAATAGCCTATCTCCATTATTATAAAGTCAGACTACTTTTATGTACGAAGTGACGTTTTGCTTTGAAAAATAATGCGGAACTGGCTTGTATCGTGTCAGAAAGTGGAAATTTTTTAAATATATATTTTCAATTTGAAATTAACACGAGCAGTACAGCAGACGCTAAAAGAATTGGCCGTTGGCGGATGAAGAACATAAAGTGGTTACTTTCACAAAACTTAATGATCCGCTTATCATTTTCATGTAAATCTTATAAGTCTGAAATCTTTGAAAGTAGCCTACTATTGAGGAAGTAAGGTGGATTTTACCAATAAAATAAGTGACACTCTATGGTCATACTGCGGCGTGATGTGATGACCACAGTATTCTTGTAGATTAACAAATGCAGCATATTGTGCAGCACACAAAATATGTCAAGAGTCAATAGATGGAATCATCCACTCGACCCAATTTCCTAATCCTATTTCTAAACAAAAACAACTATTAATCAACTTTAACGAGCACAACTCCAACGTTCATCACCGGAGAGTAAATGTTGCAGAGCAATTTGAAACCAAATAGATTTGAATTAATTGGAATGCTAGCAACCTCTCTCTTTACCGGAAAACCACACACACGTGTGCGGTTGTAATTTGATTCCACATTCGATGAATGTTGGTTTGTTAAAATAGTAGTTGCACGAGTCGATCACTCAGTACAAAGTAATCACCAAGTTCAATTGGTAACTTCATGACCGGAAATCTAATCACATTTGTGTAAGCATCATGTTCGGGTGTGTGTTTCAAGTTTTCAAGGTTTCGAGTTTACAAGATTTCAAAGATCCATGTTGCAAAGTTATACAACTCTTCTACAACATGTGAAGCTACTTCATAACATTTTTTACATCAGATTATCACGGAAGGGCATGATTATGATAAGTTTGATGATAAGAAAATCATTCTTTTGGAGAAATATAATTTGGAATCTTCATATAAATAAATATTTTAATATCATATTCCAGAACTCATCAATAAACATTATTCTGATTATTTTTGCAGCGGAAAAATATTTCATCCAAGGAGAAATAAATTGAAAGTCTCTATTTATGACAAAACATAGTAACAATTATCATTATTCATATACAGTACATTTCAGATCTAAAAAGTCTTATTATGAAATAGCCTATTGGAGACATTATAATGATAATTCAATAGACATAGATCAACTTCTCAATGATGTAGTACAAGTTGTTTGGATGATTTCTGGCTTGAATTAATACATCAACAATTTTGAGAGTATTGAGAATACTCCCATACTATTGAATTCCATTTATATTATTAACAACTATAAACTCCAACATCGAATACCATTAAATTTATAGTTCATTGAATTCGGAATAGACTTCAACGAAGGAAATTCCATGTTATTCAAATAAAAATGAATTATATCATTGAAGAGAAATTTCAGCCTACTTTAGGAATAAGAACCGCAGAACCGGGGTTTCAGAATCTTGTTACCATAAGCAGCAGAGGGAGATGATAAAAAACCTGCCTCTCACTTATGTTTTTGTAATTCGGCAATTTTCAAAAGCACCTCCAAACAGCCCTCATGAGCGCAGAGCCTTATTCACCTGGGAGTTGCTATAACCTCCTGAAATAGCATCCAAACATTTTCACCGGAAGACTTCGCTTCCACGTTTATGAATGTATATGAGTGGGAGTCGAATTGTGTGTAAGAATGAAATGATTAGTGGTTACTGGTTATCATTCCAATTCCCAGTTCATTGAATTCCCGAGTTTTCATCTAGGCCTTTCAAAGCTCGATTAATTAACTATCACGTTTTCTCTCAATAAGCAGGTTCACAAAAAGTGATAACAAGAAGGTATGCTAACAAGAATAAAGCTTACTACATGGATTGATGACGTTAAACTATTTGAAAAGTTCATTAACACTGAATCGAATCCAATGAGACGGTTTGTAAAAAAGAGTAAAGCATTCTAAGAGAATAATATTATTGATGACGTACATAAATTGTAATGTTGGAAGAACAAACCGCAGAAGTTGAAATTAATAAGGAATAAATGATACTGTGAAACTGAGTCACTACCTAAGATATAGAATACTTTAGTACTCTCAGTTCATTGTAAGTTATAAATGGATGGATGATAATCTATAATTCCGGAGAGAAGCACGTTCTTGTTGAGAAAAGAAAAATATGAAATTTACATTTCTAACAAAAACTTTGCGAATCTTCATAATAATGGAATAAATACCGATACACTTAAGATACAGACAAATATCACTGATGTGGTGTCATTAAACAATACTTGCTCCCACATTCATTCCAACTCACTGTAGGCTAATATTTCTTCCATATAGATAGAAAACATTGGAATCGTAGGAGAGTTCGTTAAAACTGAGGAAGGGACGTTGAAATTGTCATGTCTGATGTAGGAAAATGTTTCATTTCATGTAAGTTTCATTTTTCTCATATTAATACATATTCACATACTATTAGTAATTCCCGTGCCCCTCATCAAAAGTTTATAGCACATATGAAAGAGACCCCTTAATCGCCATGCCAAGAAAATCACAGAGCCCATAAATTCCATTCCGAGTTTAATAAGGGCAAAAGTAAGTATGCCTGTAAAATCTTGTAATGCCATAAATAACGTTGATAGCCATCTCAAACCAGTGCGGTGGGAAAACAATGTATAATGTGCTGTTATACTGCTTTAAAAAGAAATAAAGCGTGTTTAAATCAACGAAATTGCAGTTTGTAACTATTTTGAATTCAAGATATCATCACTAACCCTAAAGTTGAATAAAATACCTACTAAAATTATCCAACTTTGGACTCATATTAAATATGTGCTGTCCTTTAATTTCCATAATACATGTAACAAACAAATAAATACTCACAATAGTACTTGAAGTACTACTAACTAATCACACCCACAAAATTGAAACCTATTCTAGAACATGGCTCTCCATAGTAAGGTAAGATTTTTTCAGTTCCAATTATGTAACATATCAATTAAAACATGTATCAGATTTTCCACTACTAATACTAATTATTATTGAAAACTATAAATTTGTAGTTTCTATTGTGTTATAAATCATGGAATAATGATGATCTAGTAACAAACCATCTAACTATCTGCGATTTCCATGTAAACTATAAAATATAGAAACTATGAAGGTGATTTCAAATAAGTAATCTAGACAGCAATGAGGATGACTTCATGGGAAATTAATGTAGTAGAATTGTCAACTAGAAATATTTAAAGTAGTTGAGGAGCTTCAATTATTGAGTTCATTATTAATTTTTCTCAGATCAGAAAACAGCATAATTGCTGGTCATGATTTCATTACATTATCAAGTTGTTCAAGAATTATAAGGGGATTTGAGCTCAAACAACACCTACTAATACATCTACATGTATTACAGTCTGGGTGCCAAATGCAAAAAAGGGGTAACCTTTTGTATTAGTTGTTTTGTTGGCTCAAACCGCACACTTACATTATTACATTTTTTCAAATTATTCAAATCAAGTTTATGATATTGTTTTCTCATGAGTTATCTTAATTCAACCCGCATTCAATACACAAACACATGTTTGAAAACCAGAAGAGACTGACATACTTACTTATACCACCATGACGCTCCCGCCTGCCTTTTATTAGCGTGTGCCCACCTCTTGCCTCCCTGCTCCAACTTTATTGCGGTCAAACTTGGACGTAGCAACTTGTTTGCTGTTTATAACCGAGACGACCCACCTTGGCGCGGTCCAAACTATTCATGAACTACTACTGAAAGTCAGAAGTTGCGGCCTCTTCTGAAAGAAAAGTTCTGTCCTTACACTCTCTCTCCCTTGGATGTAATTAGAGCTCTGTATCAACAGGGGGCAGCTTACAAATCTGCCTCCTCCAGTTTATTCAGGGGGCAACGTGCAACCCCCCTCATTTGTAGAGGGGGAATTTGTTAGGCTTGTCTAAGTAATGGAAACATACGGCGAGACCATGTCTGTGCTAGCGTGAATGTATGGCTGTGTATTCTGCACTACTATAAATCACTTCGTTATCAAGTGACTTTGATCAGCTTCCTTCTGAAACTCCATTCTGTGAAGTTGTACAATAATTGAATTCATAAACGCGCAGATGAATGTGAATCGGCCTGTTTTTTCAAGAGTTGGAGGAATGAATTTACACGAACGCTCATCATAGTCGCACACTAGAGAATTTGGAGGAAAATACCCCGAGGAAAATATATTAAGATTCAATAGGAATATTGTTGAGTGTGGGTTCTCCGATCCTTTCTGGCGGATATGAATAGTGATTTTCTACGTATACAGGGTGTTTAAGGAGGAATGTGCAATACGTCTCAGGCTGATTCCTCACACCAAGTAGACAAAAAAGTTCCATGGGACCATACCCCAAAAACGCTTTGTTACCGAGATAACAATGGCGGAAAATTGAGATTTTTCAAAATATATTAAGTCTATTTATATAGCATTTAATTGAGATTCTAATTAATTATTATTATATATTAATTTTTCTAATTTTTTAGAGGCTTTAGTGAGGTTCTAAAATAATCAATTCCAAGTTTGTAACTTTAACGGTTATTGAGATAATTGGGAAAAATATGCTAGAAAACCAATAAGGGTTATAACTGGATAAGGAAACATAAAATTATATTATTCATTAATGGAAGTTGAAGAGAGTCGGATTCTAAAGAAAAAGTTGAATGGCGGCGATTATTTAAATCCTACTCAAATCTCAGAAATAGCAATCAAAAATCGCAAAATCACTACTAAACACAAATTTATCACTAAGATCGCCATTTCTGAGATATGGGTAAGATTTACACAATCGCCGCCATCCAACTTTTCTTTAGAATCCGACACTCTTCAACTTCCATCAATTTATCCAGTTATAACCCTTATTGTTGAAAAATGGCGTTTTCTAGCATATTTTCCCCAATTATCTCAATAGCCGTTGAAGTTACAAACTTGGAACTTGTTTCATTGAATTCCTCAGCTATTTTTACATAGGAATTTATTTTGTTAGAACGTCACTAAAGCCTCTAAAAATTTGAAAAATCTCAATTTTTTGCCATTGTTATCTCGGTAACAGAGCGTTTTTGGGGGTTGGTCCCATGAAACGTTTTTGTCTACTTGGTGAGAGGAATCAGCCTGAGAAGTATTGCACATTCCTCCTGAAACACCCTGTATATGAGATATTAGATTTGTGTGAACAACTATAATACAATGGCATTGATTTATATATGGGTATCAAAATATGGGCGTAGTGTGTCAAAAGATGAATACTAGGTTGTTAATGGTATGAATACTAGGTTGATAATAGGATGAGTACTAGGGTGTCAATAATAGGTTTGCCAATAATTAAGATATAGAGAATCATTATGATGTATTTTCCGGCTCGAAATTTTATAATTATTTTGAATATTTTAATGAAAACTATGTTTTGTACTATTTCAGCTTGGTATCATCCTTTTGAAGATTCTAAATTGATCAGTTACCTCCAATTATCCTTCCTTGTAGTGAGAACAGAAATTTATACATAACCTGAAAATTTGAACTATTAATAATCATGTGGATGAATCAGGAATTGGAGGAGTTTTGGCACTGGCGGCTCGTACCCATGAAACAGGTGGAATGTCAGTATCTTTTCCTGTACAGCACTTCACCTGCATCGTTCACACTAGCCGCCAGTGGTTTTGAGCAATTTCCATTTTTTTCTTTCCTTATTTTGTATATTTTTACTATGATAAATGAATTCACAATACTTTCAGGTTTCAGTTGTCAGCAATTATTAGCGGATATTCTATATTATTTCAATTATCAATCCTGTCTAATCAAGCCAGCTCAACCTAAATTTTTATTGAACAAATTTATAATACGGTGCTAGAACGTTATGGAGGATAAATTACACAAGACGGTTCGAAGAAAAAAATTCAATGTTCTTTGTGCAGACAATTGGTTAAGAAGTGTTTCTATGTAGATTCGAGGTAAGTTTACCAGTTGAAAACTTTACTCTTGATATTTTCACCAAAACAATTCATACTCACTATACAATGAGGAAGCCACTAGCAACAACATAGTATCAACACTTGTACTCACCACAAAACTAAAAGTTGCTTTTATGTTCCACTTCACTTCAGTATTGAGAGGAAATTGTGAACGCGTTTTAGAGTCTAGCGAGATAAGAGCCGCTCTTGGTACTTTATATTTAACTTTGCAAATGCGATTACACTCGAAGAAACCTACACTTCAACCGAATCAAACTTTGAAATCGACTTCGCTTCAGCTAGCTCTACCTTGAGGTGTAGTCTGTCCAAGCGAAGAAGACATTCCGAGAAGATGGGAAAATGACTCCAGCTCAGTCAATATTTGTTGAAAAATAATAGATTCAGTCTCAAATTTCAGAGAAGAATGTTTTATAGAATTTGAAACAAAGTTTATAATTTTCAAACCAATATTGACCGAGCTGGAGTCATTTTCTTATCTTGCTGAAATGTCTTCTTTGCTTTGACAAACTATACTGGCATTCGAATTTAATCATCAACTATAAACAGCTGTTGCTGTTGAGTAAAATATGTTCTCTTCCATTTAGGATAAAAAGATTAAATTTCTACCACACACACTATACTAATGTTTCGTTCATAATAAACTAATTTTAATCAAATTGTTTATTCATACAAAATGTTGCGATGTATAATACAATCATAGATGAAAATTTTTTGGATTATTCTATCCCCAATTGATAATAATTATCTTCAAGCAGGGATTAATTTGTGACGATAAGTAGGCCTACCGGTAATGCGTACTGAGTATTTGTTACCCCTGTAGTTAATCATTCGATATTTTTATCAGAAATACGGGAAAATGGTGGTAAAAATACACAACTGAAAGCTTTAAAGACACCCTAAAAATGATATGAGTTGAAAACATTTTCCGTGGAGGACCCGCGGACCCACCCTCAACAAGATTCATTCCACCGTACCGGATGCTTTAATTTAAAAAATTGAGCACTTTCTTCAAGTATCATTCTCGAAAGCAAAGCTCATAGATAAAAGATTGATTAAATTTAGACATTTCGATTTTTTCACAAAACAGATTCATCCTGTTATAGTATAGGCTATGAACTTTTATAATATGCATATAAAAACTTGATTATTTACGTAGAGAACAGATTCACAATCTCTTTTCTGCACAACTTAGGATATAATTGACTACTAACGGTACACCCTTCATGAATTTATGACTATCAAATGTTTGGAACAGTACAGTTTACTTCTATTTCTACTGATGAAATGATCAAGAATCGAAGTATGGAATGAAATGAAAATAATGGGCAATCGATGTATTGATAAAATGAAAAAGAAATAAATCTCAGGAAAGTTTAGTTTGATCTCCATCTAATAACACTACAAAATCGAGCATAGCCTATGACTTAACGAAACATTGAGTACAGTACTGAAAAAGTAAAGTAATTAAAATGGAAAAAGATCAGAACATACAAAGGAGTTTTAGAAAAATATGGGTTACGGTATTGGATTAGCATCAAGGTATGGGAAAAAGCAGTTTCTACAGCTTATCAAACAAACTTTACTCTCTCCAAGAATCAATCTTGAATATATTTCACGTTGAATCATGTACTTCAATCCCTTTCTGAAGGCAATTTTGAACCTGTCAGCTCAGTACCCATTACCCATTCAACTTGATAACTTTGCTGTTTTGAAACCACAGGACCCAGTTCAGTAGTAACTTGACATCCGCAAAGAAAACTTGGCCAACTTGTTGCCGATTGGCTAGGCCACGCCCTTGAAAAGTCTTTCAGCGCCTGTCTTACTTGACAGAAACGTCTCCAAGTTAATTAATTGAGACGACGGAGAAAATTAAAAGTGACACTTCCAATTAATTATTACAACTTGGTTTTCCAGCAGCAAAGTAGATTGGCGCTATATTTACCTCCACTCTTTCTTCGGCTTCTGGAAAATTACTCTACCTACTTTTAATATTTTTTCCAAACAAATCCTCTTTTTTCAAACTATACATCTATTTTTAAAAATTCTTACGCCCAATATCGACCTAACGTTGGTAATCCAAATTATGCGAGGGTATCCATAGAACCCTAAGCTGTTGGACCAATAAACACAATACTTTAAACTCTTCGGATATTACAAAATAAGAAAAAAACATTGTTCTATAAATAAGTATCTTGAGTTATTATATTAAAGTCATGCACTATTTTATCGATTTAAGAAATTATTTGAATGATGTTATATGTTTTACAATAATTCAGTGCTTCAATATATGAATATTTTTTAATAATTCGAGAGCTAGCATTCTAGTTCTCAAGTCATCTCCAGGAGATTTTATATTATAAAAATTGTAATACTGTATTATATTTGGCTCTCTCAGGAATTCCTTGATAAATAACGAATAATTATTCTATTTTTCATTCCTCAAACTTTATATCCATTGTGATTAGCATATTGAAGCGTTTGTATTCATATACATTTCGAAAACGTTTCCTACTCATATCTCTGGTGAGGCAAGATACTATCGACAAAATTCATGTGAAGCTCATTATTTTTAAATTTTTAGCCGAAAAATTCTCATAATTGAAGAGATTCAATTGATTCATCCACTAATTCGATTAAACTAATCAACTACTTACTAATAGTATTACCCGTTGCAACCTCCCCAATTAATAAAACTATCAAGCAACCCAAACTTGAAACAAACCATCCGAACTTAATTACTGTTTTCAAAATCACTTATTATATTAAAATGTTCAATTAATGAAAATGAAAGTACCCTTTTACAAATATTATATTCCTTAATTGAACATTAAATAAAGTAGCCCTGGGAGAAAATAAGCACATAAATGCATAAAAGAATCTTATAAAAGGTCTTGTATCAACCTTTGATCAAAATCTATCGTTTTCTTTGTGAGAGCGATTGTATTGCTATAATTATTAATTGTAGTTTAACTAGAATTTAGACTCAATGGAACCCATCCCAATGAAAAAAGGACTATAACTTGATTCTCCTCTATCTTGGTTAAAACTGCTATTGATGTTACGGGCCTATAATAAAAAATGTAACAATTGCTTGATTAATTTCATTTTAGTTTAAACTGCTATTGTTAGGGACCTATTTGGAGTATATATTGCACACCATTCAAAACCGTCCATATTGAAAACCGTTATGAAATGTATATCAACACTATACATATATCAATGTATAGATGCTACCCGATGTAATATTATGCGATCAGTTTTTGAACGATCGATTGAAAAACATCGCTTCTTTTGTAGCGCCACCCATTTTCGCAGCAAATAGCCGACCGTGTCCTAACAGTGTTTGCACAGGTTTTGTCCCGGTTTTCCTCCTCAACAACCCTGCTGAGCTGTGACGGCTCTCCGCTAATTGATTGAACAAATGTTGTCGAAACAAGTGTCACGACACGCCATGCTGCTTGTCCGCCTCTCCTACTAGTAGCTATCATACAAACGAACATACTCTCCCATGTCATTTTCATAAAAGTTCGAGTTGAAAAAACTGGCCTGAGATATCTTCGTGAAAGTGGAATTGTGGTATTTATAGTCAAACATTGCTCGGACAAGATTGAAAACTACTTTTTTGTGAACTGTTCCTCCTTCAATTTATACAAATAGTCAAAAAATAGGTTATGTTCTACAATTCTCCTCATTGATTTCCACTCCATGATTTCCACTCTCATTGATTTCTCCATGATTGATTTCCACTCACAAAGACCAAGAGTCGAAAAATTCTGAATGTAAAATCAGTAGGCCTATAATTTAAAATAGTTCGAACAAAAAATTACAGAATGAAAAATTAAATAATTTCAAAAACTTTGAATGAATTAAAAAATATATTAGCTAAATAAAAACACGCAATAGTAACTCGAATGAAATATTAATTGAATTTAGATTCCGATAATATTCTTGGTTTCGAACTATCGAGGAAATTATTCCATAAAACTCATATCATATTCTACCCTCGTCTATTCGACTCGAGTGAAAATATTTATTCGTTTGTAAACTTGTCCTTCCCAAACTCGTTATGAAATATACTATTTTGATATACTCGTAACTCCACTAAATATGTTATTATAAGTCCCTGATTATGATCTCCTGAGAGCTATGACGTTGAAAAATGGACTAATCAGGCTATGATCGAATTTCAGGAAATTCCACCTTCTACAAATCTTGTCAATCGGTTCCCCAAATTGCGTTCTCTGGGGTGGAAATAGATTCGGCTCTTTATGTCAACGCTGCTCAATATCAATATTTCGATCTCCCCAGGAGAACGATAAGCTTTTCCTACCACAGCCTCGAAATACGGAAACTCCTCTGGGATACAATCAAAACTTATCCTCGCTCTCCGTCTCCAATCCAAGTGAGACATTTAATTCCGCGCTTCCTACTTGTGTTTATCACCTCTGTGATTCTCATCTATTGAATTAGTATTTGAAACTTCGAGTTGCAGAGTTGGAGTTTGGCTTATTGCCTAGCCTATCACTTGGAGCACCCCATGAAACAGAACTATTCCACCTGTTGACGATTTCATTGCGGATAACAAAGTTACTTGATTGTTTCAAATTATCATACAACGAGTACGGTTCAGGCTATTTTCCCAACTCAAACGTAGTTTCACTCCAAACGCTCACTTTCAAGTGATTTTCTTCACCCGTTAATTTTATTTTATTTCATCCAATTTTGAATGCTTCTCACATTCACCCATTCTTCCTATAATTTTCCTTATCCTTTTTATTCTATGCTATTTCATTCTATTTCAAATGCAATTTTATTCACTGCTATCAATAAATTTTTTATCTCATTTGCATTTTTAGTTCTGTTTATTGAACATCACTGTCTTGAATTTAACATTAATTATGATATCCATTGGATGCTGGGAGAAGAGAAAATAATAATGATATAGCTATAAAGTGATGTGAATAACTAAATAGGTAATACATCAATAAATATAAATATCAAAACTGTAATAATCAATAATTACTGTAGATTCAATAAGCTATCAATTAATGATTGAAAATCAATATAATATAGATTAATATAATATAGCATGGTATACTGCGTAAAAGAAACAAAGCTCCTTTTGTCCGTAGAACACAAGAATTTTTGACCTAATTTAAAGATAATTTCTATGGAACATTTTGTATAACATTAAATGATCTACTATGAAAATATAATATAAAACAACACAGTAGGTAATTCTCTACAGAACTATATTCATTATATTCCACAAGAATTAACAATGGGGATTTTTGAGAAGTATGCTGAATACATTTCCAAGATATGAAAGTAAGATATATTTGCTTACGATATGTAATTACAAGTTCGTAATGGGAGCAATAGATAGAACAATTTATTTAGAATTCATCAAACTTAGAAAAAGTTGGTATATATTCACAAAAACATTGCTTTTATCTGCTAATTTATAAGGCAATCTTTGAGAGGTTTCCGTCACATAAATATTTGATAGAACACTTATAAATTCTACAACACTACAACAACCGTATGTTAGTCTAATCATTCCTACCAAACGAATAGATGAACTTGCAAGTTCATATATTACCAAACAAATACATAGAATTCTTCAAATTAGTACATCTACCGAATTAATTATAATATAATATTAATGATACTAGAATTCATCATGAATCAAAAAACAATTTAATGAAAATAACCAACAGGCCATATACTACAATATCCGTGTTACTAGAATATTAATATTATTGAAGATTATTATATATTTTATCTTATTTCCACAAAAACAAAGTACATAACACTAGACCTGTACAGAAATTTCCCTATCAAGTACACTTACAAACTAATACAACACTTCAAACTTGTATAGATATACTGTATTTTAATTTCTACTTTGTAAATTCAGATCATTTCTCACATTTTACACAATATGCTATAGAAAAACTAGAAATAAATAAATGAAAGTGTCCCACAAAGAGTTTTGAACGTTTAATTTTAAATTGCCCATTCTTGCAACGAACTTCTTAAAATTTTATGCAGTTACAAAGAAGGTTCTGAAAATATTCTAGGAGAACTTCAGCACCCTAACCTTTGTAGAAACAAAATGGCTGCATAAGTACATTTATTGGAAATTTTACCAATTTGTTTACAATAAAAACTACTTTTTATAAGCCGCTATTTTGTTTCTAAGGAGGTTAATGAGCAGAAATTTTAAAAGTTCTGTACGTTATACAAAATCAAACGTATAAAATAGAAAAATTCACGAATAAAACCAAACGTTCAAGCCTCTTTGTGGGACACTTTGTGTATAAATTTTGTACTACTCTTATAAGATCACTCATCCACAATATGTACCTCCAAATTTTATAGTTATATACATGAGAATATATTTATGTATATTGGTTTCCACACATAACCAATATTCCATTTCGAATGTGAGCACATGCAATTGAGTTTGCATCAGCAATGTTTATTCGCTTCTTGTGTGAGCTTACCCGGCTTATCGTTGGACTGAAAGGTTGTCGAGGTGGTCGCGTCGTCATGGCAACGGAGCAACGCCAAGAGTAGCTCACTGTAAGGTAGAACACCAAACGTCGAAGGGCAGGGCTTGGTGTTCGAGCTTAGAGTGAGCCACACTAGGCCACTAGAAGTGGTGTTACTCTTGGTGATTTCTTGTTGTTTATCCTGGTGATTTCTTGTTGTTCATGTTGATGATCTCATGGTATTACCTGGATAATTTCTTGGTGTTCCCTGGATGATCTCTTGGTTATTTCATATTTCAAGGTTTTGCCTGGATGATTTCTTGTTGTTAGTGTTTGTGATTTCATGGTGTTCACTGGAGGTTACCTTAGAGTTCATCTTGATGATCTATTTGTGTTTATCTTGGTGATTCCTTAAATTTTATACTGATGGTAACAATGTGATTTGTTCAAGTGATTGATAGATGTTCTTTATATTTTTCAATTTTTCAATTAATTACTTTGGTGGTGAATAATTCTATTCAGTTTCTTACATTAAAAGTATCACTATTACTAAAAAATTTTCAATACAATATTACTAGACTAGAGATGTTGCATAACCTTATTTTGGACTGAATTAGCCTACTCATAAAAACCGTGGAATAAAAATTGAAATCATCACAACATCTTTCGCTCTCTCGAGAGGCATTCGCTTGAGAATGCCTCTTAAGAGAGCGAAGCATGTAGTGATCAAACAAAACTACTGAATAGAGTAAGTTACTGTGATTCTATTATCGATTCTTCAACATACATCGATGGTAGCCTCTGACAAAAAGAAACCACTGAAGAAACATAGTGCATACATACTCTAGTCTTTTTCTCTCTCAAAGAGCTGTTTCATAGATACTTACAAATTACAATAACTGTAAAACTACGGATTTCACAAGAGCTTCATGAACGTTTCACATAGAACGACAATATTCTATAAGCTCAAAGTCACCAGGAATGAAAGCTTAGCAATGGATTATTTCTAAAATTTGAAACTTGTAAATCGAGAATTTGATTAGTGAATCTAAGCCCGGTTTCTTGTTTCTCACTAAAAACTTGTGAATTTGTTTGTGAAACAAAACTCAAGACATGATTAGGGTAAGAAGATGTCAATTTTAATAAGGTGAGGCTGCGGGTGATACATAGTAAAGGTGTACATAGTTTTTCATATATATCATATAATTCCTATATTATAGTATAGTACATATACTAACCTCCAGCCTAAGCCTAACCAGCAGCCTCACCTTCTTGACATGTTCTTACCCCAATGATTTCAGTGATTGTACAATGAATAAATGTTAAGCTCTTTAGTAAATCTGAAATATCTGAATAATTATTGCATAATGGAAAAAATCTGAACCTCTACTAGAAGTAGCCTAGTAAAAACAGTTTGAATAGACTGGAATCGAATCAAATCTCTAGAGTCATACTATAGCAAACTACATAATGACATACGGTCATATACATAAATATTCACATAATATTGATATTTTTACAAGATCATTGAAGGAGTGGTAACAGTAGTAAAAATAAAAACACTTCAATTGAACTCAAATATTTTAAAAATATAGGGTATGGTATCAAGATAGTGAAATTGAATAACTACTACTCCAACAATGAGAGCTTTTATTTATTTATCTAGAGTGATGCTCTAGTAATTAAGGTAAAAACAGTAAATTTTCTAATCCAATTCCTTTCTTCTTTCAGTCACCATTTCTCACTTTTCCTCTCCATCTCTCTATCAGCATTCTCTCTCTCATTTCTCTTTCTCCTTTCTCTCCCTCGCATTCTCTCTCGCTCACTCTCAGGTATCGGTATCACGTATGTGGTCCGCCATAAAGTAGTTTGCCTCATCCGACAAAACTCAATTTAGCAGCAGCGTCACCAGAGCTACGACTGGGGGGATGCAATGTTGTCAGATTACGTTTTTAATTGGAACTCCCCTCTGAGTGACTTAGCTCTCTCATTGGAAAGAGTGTAACATAAAACTGGAGGCACGTTATTGCTTTGTAATCGCCCCCTCCTCACCAGCGCTCATTCCTCCTCTTTCCTCCTCACCGCCCCATCACACAACTATATCCCTCTTTCAAAATTCAATATTGTAATGGACCATTTGGGGAAAAGTATTGTATTGAGAAAGTTACAGCGCTAAACACTCTAATGTATCGCTTTGAGAATATTTTGATTAAAAGCTCATAGAATTTCATGATCACGTGTCAAAACATCCACATGAACCGGTCTTTCATCATGGAGAATGATAGTAAGGATAGAATTCAATTCACTCACATTACCTTAACATATATCTCTCAGTATGATAATAATTTCATTTTATGTTTGGTTCCCTTTGATAGAAACAGTCCGACTACTTTCACAGAAGGTCACTCACAATAACATTATAAATTCATCTAATGATAGAATAATAAATAGAAGATCACTCGAAGTTATTGAAACAAGGCTCATGCCCGGTTTTTTCAAGCACACTCAAGCTCGAGGGACCTTCAAGTTTACATATTTAACAGTTTACATTTGCATGGAAAATGTCCGAATTTGAGGGTCCCTCAAGTTTGAGTGTGCCTGGAAAAACCCGGCATTAATCTTTTCTTCCAAACTCTATTTTTTCCCACATATTGCAGCTAGAGGAATGACTGTAGCCCAACATCCATTGTTATAATTTCTTTGGTAACGGTGCTTTTAAGAAAGTTAAGATTTGAATTATTCCAATTACCAAAATACATCGGTATCCCAAGAATCTGTACTCCATTATTATAAAATAGTGGTTATAGAGGTTGAGGCAACATCGGAAAAGCCACACAAACTTTAAGAAACGTTTCTCACTGGAAAAAGTTTGAACCGCATCTCTTTCAATCCACGTCCAGCTCAGCCCCCTGAGATTGTCTATAGCTTACAACAAAAACGTATCTTCATTCCCAAATCCTCCGGCGTTGAGGGAACCCTATACATTAAATTTATTGATAACGTTCATCAATCTGGAAAGAATATCAAATCCACACTGGAACTTTTCGCGGAAAGTTCGCTATAAAGTATAGGAATCCGTGACGGGAACTATTGTTCTATTACAAAGTAAGTTCTCCAAATCCACAGATTATCTTCCAGGTAGAAGAAAGTAATATCTACACGACAGTTCCAAAGTGCTTCAAAGTGGCCAACTTTCCAAAACTTTCTTTGCGTGTTTCTTTCCTTTCTTTGGAAGTTCCTCAAGAGAACAATGGACAAGAATGAGGAAAATAAATTCCCCTCAAAACTGTATTGTATTCTAAGTAAGTGTGTTAGTCATTCCTGGTGAGGACTGTAAACAATAGAGGCCTCACGTCAACACTCCAAACTTTGAAAAAGTTTTCCAATGGAATCCATTTTATCTATAAGTTCTCTCATGCCCGGTTTTTCCAAGCACACTCAAACTTGAGGAACCCTCAAATTTTAAGGGACACTCAATCATTTTGCGAATCGTCAATTAACAGCTGACATTTCCTAAACTTTTAACATAGGAGTTGAGGGGCCCTCAAACCAAAGTTGAGGGACCCTCAAATTTTGACGAATGCTCAGATAACCAGCTAACATTTTATTAAACATTTCTGAAGCGTATCTGCATTCTCATTGGTTACATACGGTACTCATGAAGCAAACAAAATAATATTATCATCAGTTCAAAGCGATTAAATTCAGCAGTAGCCTACTTCGAGTGTTTGCATGATATTTTGTATTCTTTTAAATGAATGACGACAAAATAAATTGTGGCATGAATATTTCGATATATTCCGGTATATTTCGATTCTCCCTTGAAGAATAAATGAATATACTTTAATGTTTGCTAATTTGGAAAGTGCATAACCTCACAAAGTACCGACGAGTAGATGTAAACAAAATAACAGTTTTATTTTTATAAATTTTTAGAAGAAAATGTCAGCTGGTTATCTAAGCATTCGTCAAAATTTGAGGGTCCCTCAACTCTCCTATGTTAAAAGTATAGGAAATGTCAGCTGTTAATTGATGATTCGTCAAAAGTTGAGGGGCCCTCAAATATTTGAGTGTTCCTTAAAATTTGTGGGTCCCTCAACTTTGAGTGTGCTTGGAAAAACCGGGCATCAATACCTCAAAAGATTTAGGTCGTAATAAAAAGTAACTCCCGAGAAGAAATTTGTATTTGAAATTACCTGAATAGCCTTAAGCTATCCTTGTCCTTTATTAATTATTATAGTTTTTATACATTATTGCTTTATTCATTCATTTAGTGTAGTATAATGATGACTGACAAGATAATATCCAGCTATTTAACAACTTTGAAATTGTCATGAAACGAAAAGTACAATGATATACGAAGGGCTACTATCAAGAAGAATGACATCAATTAATTCGCTACAAATGACCCTATTCCACAATTCTATTTTTTCAAATCTTTCAATTATTAATACTGTATAGTGTAGGCTATAGTGGGTAAATTCAGAAATGTCAGAACCTGCTGTTATTGAGATGAAATTGTCTATGAAAGAAAAATTTGTCGTATATTCATTCATTCATGCAGCTTATATTAGTTAATTTTACCTAGGGCTCTATAAAAAGGGGGTAGACGCACGTTCCGCCATTCTGTGGTCAACTTTTAGCGCCAGGTTTGAATTCATATAAATATTTTTGATGATAGAGTCGATCAACAGATGTTTATCAAGCTGAGCAAATAAATTAAGTTATTGTTTTGAAATCTTGGAGGTCAATTTATCATATAAAATGGTTCATATTGTTTAGCATCAAATTGCAAAAAATATAACCATTTTTATCATAGAACTGGAATTAAAAAAATATAAATTTTCCAGATGCAGGAAGATGAATCAAGGTTAAAAATTTTGACTTAAAAATTGCCAGACTGGAAATTCAATGATCTGTGAAGTGAGTATTATTTTTTTTAACATAATTTTTATCAATAATCATATGTTTGACTGTAGAATTGAATGAATTCAAACCTGGCGCTAGAAGTTGACCACAGAATGGCGGACCGTGCGTCTACCCCCTTTTTATAGAGCCCTAATTTTACCACTATAGAACAAAAATTTTGCCCAGTATTGTTACAGGCAGGCTTGACTTTTACAGCATGGACAAAACAGTAGAAATATTTTATCTGTGATTGTGATGATGTTTAAACAATTAGAAGCTTTCTTTATCAATGATATGATTTGGAAAAATTTCATCATATCTTCAATAGTGAACGTAGAAATTTCAAAAAATGTAAAGTTTTACTTCGTAATTTCAAAAATTGAAAAGTTTAGCGGAGACATTTCTAAGCATTATTTTATCCAACGATGCAAAATATATAGTTAAGTCTATACTGAAGTCTATACTATAGCAAGTCTGAATGAACTTTTCTATTGAACATATCGCCATAAGATTCAGATCAAGATTATTCATTGATTAAGATAATACGCCACAATCATACTCTATCTATGATAGTTCGAGTTCATTCCAAGTCAGTAGCCTACAAAGTATCTCACTGATCCACAAGACACCAAATGTTCTACTTACGAACATCTCACACTGCAATATCTAGGTAAAGTACAGTGGTTTTAAGAGGGGGGAGGGTTGTAATAGTCCTTGAGCACTCGCACACAAATGTGAGTGCCAAGAGAAAAGCTCTTTTTCGAAGAGTTGGGGGAGATCCAGCAATTACCTCTCATTACCGACATGGTAAATGCTTAATTGCTGGGTGTGTGGGATTCACAGACAGTTCGTAATCATCTCTCTCACTCTTTCTTTCTCTTACTCTTTATCTCAAGTATATTCCTTCCCCATCGTTCCCTAATCTCAGCACCGAGATCTGTTTCATCCTCTTAACAGCTGACAAGATTTTTTCCATCCAGATCTCCAAGGCTTTCCGGTGCCTTCATTTACATTCACCACAATTCTCAGATCCATCTCGGTATTCTCTCGTGAAAGTTCTCATTGCCAGCTATGGTAAAGCAGTCCCCAATTAATGAAGGAAGCCCCGATTCAGCACACTCGCTCAGCCACATACGCTATCACTCAGCACATTTTACTGTTAATGTTCATTCAGCAACTCCCTTCTTCAAATCCTTCTCAAACCCCTTGATAGATAGCGTGTCAAATGTAGTACCTTAACTTAACTTACCTAATTTATGACTGCAGATTATGTAAATTTTCAGAGCAGAAGACCTTCTAAATCATCCTCAATAACTTGAATTGATGACATTCAATGTATTTTTTCAATGACGCATAGTTTCAGTTCAACTGCATATTGTATTTCAATGTTATATACAATAGGAAGCTTATGCTTAACCTAGTTTTGGACTGAATTGATCATAAAAATTTCAGGGAGAAGTTGAATAGCTAAAGAGTTAAGAGTTAGGTGATTCCGTCTGTCTCTTGTACGTGATGTAACCTACTAACACCTGATGTAAAGCATCTATTCATATTTAAAAACATAATCAAGGCATACCTGAATAACAACTCTTATTAACAACATCAGCTTTTGGAGCGCAAAAAGAGCAGACGAACCCGTCTCACTTTTTGGAGTAAGCTATACAATATCAACCTATTTTTTCTCTCGCAGATATTTAGTAATATCATGAATTCAGTGACTGTGCATTGGATGAATAAATAAATTCCTGTTTGGGTTGATTGTCATACATAATCTTTGACCGTTTTCTGATCAACGTCTACTGATTTAAAAAAGTGTAATGCAATGAAATCATGCCATAGTATGTAAATCAATGCCATTGTATTATAGTTGTTCACACAAATCTAATATCTCAGTATCAAGGATCAGTAATAATCATATACAGGGTGTTTCAGGAGAAATGTGCAATACTTCTCAGGCTGATTCATTATACCAAGTAGACAAAAAAGTTCCATGGAACCAACCCCCAAAAACGCTTTGTTATCGAGATAACAATGGCGGAAAATTGAGATTTTTCAAAATATATTAATTTTTCTAATTTTTTAGAGGATCTATTGAGGTTCTAAAATAATCAATTCCTATGTTAGATTAGCTGAGGAATTCAATAAAACAAGTTCCAAGTTTGTAACTTTAACGGTTATTGAGATAATTGGAAGAATATGCTATAAAAACGCCATTTTCCAACAATAAGGGTTATAACTGGATAAGGGATCATAAAATTGTATTTTTTATTAATGGAAGTTGTAGGGAGTAAAATTGTAAAGAAAAAGTTGAATGGCGGCGATTGTGTCAATCTTACCCAAATCTCTGAAATTGACAAAACATAGCACAAGTGATGAATTTGTGTTTAGTAGCGATTTTGCGATTTTTGATCGCCATTACTGAGATTTGGGTGAGATTAACACATTCGCCGCCATTCAACTTTTTCTTTAGAATCCAACTCTCTTCAACTTCCATTAATAAAAAATACAATTTTATGCTTCCTTATCTAGTTATAACCCTTATTGTTGAAAAATGGCGTTTTTATAGCATATTTTTCCAATTATCTCAATAACCGTTGAGTCAAGGATCAAAGTTATTAGCCTATAGAGGTTATTACTCGTATCAGCGTATTTTGTGAGTTCACTCAGTTTCACCCAGAAAGAACTCTGCATCTAACATTGGCTCATGAGAATTTTGGCATCTCGAAATTTCCATCCAGACTGGCAATATTTGCGCTTAGAGACTTATAGAAGTTTAATCAATAGATTATTCTTAAATGTTTCACTAAACATTGGAAATATATTATGTTACTATTCAAAGTCCAACTATACCTTATACTGGAA
This sequence comes from Sogatella furcifera, assembly GCA_017141385.1. Lineage (NCBI taxonomy): Eukaryota > Metazoa > Arthropoda > Insecta > Hemiptera > Delphacidae > Sogatella > Sogatella furcifera. The sequence goes on from CM029556.1 coordinate 17,597,624, forward strand.
AGATAGCTTCAAAAGATGTTTGTGGATAGCATACCTGAAATAGAAAAAATATATAGATAAGTATCGGTTGCCATAATTCATGTTTCCACAAAATTCATGTCATGTGGTTGTCATCCACCCAGAACATCATAAATAATTCATCAAATTAGATCTCAACTCATAAACCAAACAAAGCATACATGGAAAAATACTCTCAGGATTATATTGTATCAACAATTCCCAGCTCAAATATATGAGTTTCAGATTGAATATATAATGGGAACACGTTAATTCAAATGGAGACAGAACGGTAATTTATGTTCCATGTTCATATTATTCGGTTACAAGTGCGACAATACATGTAGCCTACTTTGTACACCCTGTCATGTTCAATGAAAAGGTAGACAATGTACTAACCCTTCACTCTCTCTTACTTCTCCCACACACTTTCTACATCATCCTCTCTCCTTTATTATCATTTCGGTTCAGTCTTCTCTCCCATTCTATTCGCATATCATTTACCTTGCATTTGCACTGACACGATATTTTGCATGCAATACACAGCTCGCTACATTGTGACACGGGTTATTCTCGCCTGGACCGGTTACAGTTTCGCCATACATTATAGCTGATATTACAGTTCATAAACAGTATTTGCTATTCTTGGTACCAAAATTCACCAGCATCATTCCTTATGCATCGTATATAAAGTATGTTCAAGTAAAGAAGAAATTCAGTTAATATGGGAAAATGACTCCAGCTCGGTCAATACCGTTTCAATGAATATAAATTTGGTCTCAAATTGTGGGAATCATTCTAATCTACAATTTGAGATCAAATTCATGATTCCCTACCCAATAATGACCGAGCTAGAGTAATTTTCCCATCTTGCCAGAATGTCTTCTTTGCTTGGTCAGACTGTACAAAAATTCACCAGCATCATTGATTATGTATCGTATAATATATCTAGTGAGGTAAATTCGGTTTGAAATAGAATCGATGAGCTATTTGTCAATGAATAATTATTATTGTAGGCTGTTTCAAAAATTTTAGAATGAGATGAATTTAGTCATTTTTTCCATGGAAATCCCTTCTCTCTCTTCTTTCATATCCATTTTTTAATCTATTTTTGTAATCTCTTCCACGTGACAAAGGCTGCATTTAATTTTTCGCCTAGCCACAAATAACATTCTATTCTGGGATACTCAACTCATGTTAGCTTTGAAAAGACCGAGATTATTTTCACGATTACCCATGTTAGGTGAGGGTCTGGTGTTTAATTCGTGTGTGCTAGAGTGCGGAGTTCAGGTGATTTGTTACCAGGTCTGTGTAGAACACGATAAAGAAACATTAATCAATGTGTGGGGCTGCAAATGTAGAGTGAGGGGAGGGGTTTTTGGCAAAGGAAGCAATTCAGCTCAATATTGAGCCGTAACATGGGAATTACATATGGAACATACACAGCAAACAACGTAATACAGTGTCACATATTATACGTATTACACAAGTGTGAAACCTCTGCTACAGTAATATGTTTCAAATTACACATACATCTATTGTATGGTTAATACCAACCGTATGTAGTTGCTGAATTGTTTTAGCTGAGCACATTTATCTTAATCAGGCAGCGGAAAGGGTTTAATTTGTTTGGACTGTGATTAGGTTAGTTTAAAATATGGTTAGGACGTCTGTGTGAGTTACGTTACGTTACACGCCCAATTGTTTAAACAGACAGTTTAACTAGACAACGGTTGAAAACGAACTACAGTCAGAAAAACGAGTCCTGTACGTACCCTATAGTATTTCTGTTATTATGATATATAGGTTACCATAATGAGTCTATATTATATACAGTAGTAGGCTATAATAATGATGATGAAATTTGATAAGAGTATGATAACGATGAAAGATAATAACAAAAACGATGAGGTTTACTTCCCAGTCATCAATTTTTTCAGATAACTGTTCTACCAGAAATCTTCTTATTATCTGGCATAGGTGAAGAAGGTCGTTTAATAAACTTTTTTCAAAATTATATTTCCAGGAGAAAAATTAGATATCTTTTGAGATTTCATTCAAGACTAAGTACTTGAAATGTATTCAATTCGTGTTTTTGAAGCATATCTAAACATTGTTATAAATGAGAGAAACCAATTGTTTCCAAACTTATTTTTCATTTCTAAATAACAGCATAAAAATGAATATTATCTTTCTATTTCTTGTTTTATCAGTCGTATGAGTCAGGATCTAGCGCTGAAATAGTCAACGTGTGTTCTATTTTCTAGAGCCGATCGAGAGTCGTTTACAAATAATGAGAAACAAAAACCTATCTAAAAATTGTGAATATGAAAAAAACTTGTTAAAAATATCTCTCAACTCCAATCTTTTTTGGTTTTGCCAAACAGTATCAGGATTTCAAATTCAATTTAGGATCTAAATATATTGTATTTTCTCTAATGAATAGATAAATAGGTTACACAATAATTATATCTTGATACAATATTATAACTCATTATCTTGTATATCCGAATCACTCCTACAGATGACTTATAGCAAACTTATACAATTGTTTCTATGATAATGAGTTGAAATGAATATTTATCGAAGTGATTCCCGACATTTGATTAATGATAGCCATGAATCATGAATAATATATTGGAGATGAAACAAAGGTAGGACTGAATGGAGTAGTATATATGTACATGGAATATCACCAAGGATTACCACACTCGAATAACACACGAAGATACATGCTCTCTAGTCTCTACTGGTAATATATACTTCACCTCAGCCATCCAATTCCACAATGCAACTAAGATATTGGAAGCCATTTCTGTTTACCGAACTCTAAGCTACCAGAAGTTGTTGCATTTCATTACCCTCTCCGTATTGGTATCTGTAGAAGTTGAGCATAAATTTGAAGAAAGGAACAATGACGCTATCAACATCTTGATGCCAAGGGGATTTCAGGTGCTGTTCACAATGAATTTCTGGCGGAAATCTCACCAGCATTTCGCTGAAAATCCCTCTATATCACCTTTCCACTTATCGACATGGCTTTCGCGCTCAATTTCACAGCTCATCATCGGAGATATTTCTCTCTCTCTCACACACTCTCCATCACTTCGTCCTCTTCACACTCTCTCCCACACACTTTCTATTTTTTTCTGTCTCTCTATCTAGCTTACTCCTTCTCTCTCGTACTTTCTCCCATCATCCTCTGCCTTACTTTCATCAACTATCTGACTCTTCTCTCATACTTCACTCTCTCTCTCTCTCTTCATCAGTTTTCCTCCCCTTTCCTCTCTCTTTCTGACTGATTTTCTCATTCATTAGGCTTTCTCTCTCACTCCCTTTCACTTACACTGACGTTGTCCCTCATTTCAACTCCTTTTTGGAAATTTGATAGGCTATGAGTAAAATTGCCATTCTTGTTGAAGAATTTGATTTTGAATCTGAATTTCCCATGCATCCAGCGTCAATTTTAAATAATAACAAATTCTCTCAAACTTCATCCATGCTCTTTCTCACATCTTTCCTCTCCCACCGATTTCATCATTTATTAATCCTCTCTTCCTCAATTATTCTCTCTATTCTCTTGGAATTTATTCACACTCTCTTCCTCTTTCTCCTCAATTCCTCTCTTACACTTCTCCTCTACGTTTTCTGGCTCGTTCTCTTTAACTTTTTTATGCTGATCCTCTTTCTCTCTCCCTAACTTCCTCGAGAAAGATTACTGATAATTTATTGTTTGGATAATATTGCTATAATTTATCTCACGTTAATGTATCTCTTTTTTCTCAAATGATAATGATTCTTTCTTCCGTTATTAATTGTTGTCATTGAATGACCAAAAAAATTATCCAATTTTCAAATTGTGGAATTCATAACCATCACGATCTAGAATACTAAATATTTTGTTTTCATCTAAATAAATATCTTCATCTAAATACATAAATCCAATTCCCTTTTCTCTCTCTCTCTGTCTCCCACCAACTTCCTCTCCAATTTCCCCTCTCTTTGTGAGTCATTCACTCCCCGTTTTCTCAGCGACAGACGAAAATGGCCATAGGTAATAGCGTCGTTCAATCATAAACGTATTCAACGCCTTGTCGACCTCGCCAATATTTCAGACGCTGCTCCACTGCTGATGACACCTTGTGTCGACTTCTACCTACGCTCATAGACTCCATCATCTACCGGATGAAAGATGATAAAAGAACAAAATGTGTTTGATGCAGATCATTCTCAACATTATATGACATTTCTCCTATTCCTTTTGGAAAAAATTGAAATATCAATATTATAGCCTACTTGATAATTTGCTCGATTTTTTTATTGGACCAAGCATTAAATTTTATTCCACATCATGCTTACTGAAAAGACAATTCCACCAATATAGTTTTTTTCAAATTTTCAATAGTTTGGAGTGAAGATTTGTGAAGAAGATAGGCAACATAACCTAGATTTCGATTGTATTCTAAATTGGGATGGATACACTTATTGGGCTTGAGCCTGTTGAACCTTACCATTTAGTATTATTCATAAATTACTGAATAAATAATGTGAATGAATGATTGAAGGAAATTCATGCAGTGAAGTCTATTGATCTCGCTTGAGCTTTATTGAAACATGGCAGGTCAATCTACTCTAGTGGGAATTGAATAGGATTGGATGAATACTATTTTGCTCTACAGTATAGTGATTTTCTAAATTACGAAAATTTGATGGCACTTCCTATCTAACCAATTGTTGCTTGTTTCACACATTGTTGCTTGTGTATCTACACATTTCTCCCATCTTTCTAGTCATGGAAAATCTCAAGATAAATTATTCTCAAACAAGAATTGTTTATTTCTTGATAATGCGTCCCAAAAAAATGATATCGAATGAATGCATCATGCTGCAATAGTTTCAAAACAATAATCATGTTCAAAGCAATTTATTATCCCAATTATCAATTACTCACTCATAATTTTCCAAGCAGCCGGAAAAATAATTATCGGAGAACATAATTAATTCATCTTGCCAACAGTTGGGGAATTTCTCAACTCCATTCACAAAAACTAGTTTCGCTTGAAACAGTGCCTTTCCTCACGAACAAGAAATCCGAGATCATTTCCTTTCGACGTGAGAAGTGAAGACATCTGCATCTAGCAACTTCGTCCAATATTGAAAGTAAGATTCTGACTCCCTTACGATCTCGCGCTTATACTCAATACTTTCTCCTCTAGCTTCAGTCCTCATTCATCGTTTTCATATTTTTCATATTTCTGTCTATGTTCTATCACTACTACATTATTTCTTCATAACACCTTCATATTCATCTACTTCCATTCATCATAAGTAATGTGAGTATAATATATTAAATGTTCACAAACCTAATATTAAATGATATGGACTATAGTATTTTTTATTTATGTCATTGTTTCTTGATCACAACTGAATATTTCATATTATATTTCCACTCCAATTCATCATAAGTCATGTTAGTAACTATCAAATGTTCCCAAATATAATTATGACTAAGATTTACTGCATGTCATGAAATTACTTGAAAATTCATAAGTAATTATTATCCTCATCCTCCATTTCTATCTTCCCTCCTCTTTTTCCTCCACCTCCTGCTTCTCCAGCAAACTCTTCCTACATATATTCGTTATTCTCCTACCCTCCTCCACATCCTCTCCTTTTTCTACCTCTCCTCCATCTCTTCTTTCTTTTCTTTCTCCTCTTTCACCCCTTCTCACCTTTCATCCTACTAATCATCAAACTCCTCCCTCTCCTTCTTTTTCTCTTTTCCATTCCTTCACACCTTCCCTCCTTCCATCATTCTCATCATAATTTTTCCTCCTCCCACTCCATCTCTTTCTCCTTCCTCCTCCTTCACCCCTACTCACCCTCCATCCTACAAATCATCACATCCTCTTTCTCCTCCCTCTCCTTCTTTTTCTCCTTTCTATTCCTTCACTCCTTCTCTTCTTCCGCCATCCGCATCGTCAATATTCCTCCCCCACTCCTTCTTTATCTCCTTCTTCTTCCTTTATCCCATCTCATCTTCCTCCACCTCCCAGTCCTTTTCCACCTCTTTCATCTCTATCATCATTCTTTCCCTTTCCACTCACTACTTCTCCACCTTCCCACCCCTTCCAACCTCTATTACCCCCACTACTCTCTCCTTTCTCAAACGGCTTCTTGAGAAATATTCGACATTATGGTAGAAAGATATTCCGTAAGCGAACTTGGTTTTGAGGGCGGATAGCATCGATCTGCCTGGAGTGGAGTGGAACGAAGGACAGACGCCTTGCCTCCTCAAGCGGACATGGAGTGAGTGAGTGAGGCGCCGTGAGGAACGCCGTGAGTTGAGGTGGCGTCGCCGTGAGGGAAATGAGCATTTGCCGTATCTGATGTGCCACATGTACTCCTCATTCCCCACCGGAAGCTACTTCGTTAGACTCCGTTCCATTTCTCGGACGAACGAATAAAAGCCTACAATTCTTCTCAGTGACACACTCACACTATCTTTCTCTCTCTCTTCACTCACTTCATCATTTTTCTTGATATTTCCAATCCTTGATCTCTCCAATCTCTACCTGTCTGATATGTTTGTGGAAACAAGTGATTGACAATGGTGTAGCCGATATCTCGATTTTCTAACAAATTAGAGGATTCTTTGGACATCTTGTCTTTTCATTCAATATGGCTGACAACCACAATATCACCTTCGTAGGGCTCTCGCATGGTTTTTTGGTGCCCTGGGCGAGATTTTGGCAGCTTCCTCCCCCTCATTACCAGACCAATGCAATACAACATATTATAATATATTTAAAGCCAAACATGATCCGAGCTGGCTGTTCACATTTTTCTCATAAGCAATCCCAATGTTTCACGTGATGTGACAAAAAGGATTATAGAGACTTGCTTATTGTATCCCAACTTATTGGTTCGTATTTTCATGTATTGAACGTGATAAGCAAAAGCTCACAGGAATTAATAGAAAAAATCTAAAGGCTATCCACATTGAGCAAAACTGTCACATTGTACCATACTTTTAAATATTAAAATTCTGATTATTGGTTGATTAATTTAATAGTAAGCTTGGAAGCATTTAAAAAAGGGAATAATAAATTTTCCACAGAAAATATTGGGAATATCATAAATATTTGATTTCACTGGGAATAGAGATGTTTCATCAAAAAATCGGAAACTCAATAACAAGCAAATTGAAGATTCCAGTCATTTTCACTGCTCTACCCAACTTTCTTGAACAACATTCCAAATAGTTCCTAATTCAGCCAGCAGATGGTAGTAGCGATAGGGTGACTTGCTTTGACTCCCATTAGACACGCCTTCAAGCTCCGCCTACGATCAAAATGGCCGAAAACATCGGTTAAAAAAGTTTCCAAATTCAACCAGTAGATGGAAGCAGTTGACGGGTGATGTGGGTTGACTTGGACTTGACTTGGACACGCCTTCATGCCCCGCCTGCTCTTTTCTTATTGGTTAACAGTGTTTCGTGAGCTATGTTTTAGAAAATGGCTGCTAGCAAGGAAATGATGGATGGTGTATCATACACAAAAAAATACTCTGATTCACTATTGACGATTTACTATCTTGTGCTTATGTAATGATATTATTTATTTATGTATTCAGGCTGGTAAGATTCTATCAAGTTAGTATTTGAAGAATTTATTTATAGAATTTAGACTCAGTTTTACTTTCATCGTGCAACTAAACAGTTTTATGCTGTATGAAATGAGATGAAAATATGATTTCGCACTCCTATCTTATACTCATTGATTCTATTTTTTACGATGAATATAATGAAATAGAACTCAAACCATTCATGATATAACGTTTATCAAATTCAAGCGGTGCATTTCTTGGCTTGCTCCGAACATTGGAGGTTTTTGTGGTTTCCCAATTGATCAATTCATTATGATGAATGAGTTTATGCAGAGGAAATAATTTTTGTGGATTCAAGTTGTTGGTAGAATAAGTTTTCCATCAAAATGTGAAAAAATTATTCTAATATCCCAATTGAATTTTTTAAAATTCCCGTTTTGCATCAGCTGCCGCCGCGCTATCTTGGCCGTGGCGCCCTGTGCGCTCGCACACTAGCGAGGGACCGATTTCGATTGCTACACCATTATCAATTGAAAAATAAATAAAAATCAAACACAAAAATAAACAAAAATCAAATGTGCCGAAACATGTCTGTGTTCCAATAATTTTATAGTATTTTAAAAGGGTGTTTGATTTTTATTTATTTTTCAGCCCTAAGTTTTAAAGTTCACCATTATCAATATTTGGTAATCTTTATTATTGACAACATCAGCTGTTGGACAGCACAAGCAACAAACGCCCAACTTTCTGGCGTCAGCCATTCTATTATTTATCCACTGGCGGCTCGTGGCCACGAAACAGGTGAAGTGCTGTACAGTAAAAGATAGGGTACTTCACCTGTTTCATGGTTACGAGCCGCCAGTGTTATCCACTTGTTTCTTTGTAATTATAGTCTGTCCTAGCAAAGAAGACAGACATTCTGGCAAGATGGAAAAATTACTCCATTTTATTCATCTACTAATCTCTTGTAACCTGTCCTACGGTTTACGAGAGTATTGATCTCATAATAGCCTATAGAAAATACATCATGACGAAACTCAAATCACAATATAACGCTGGGTGACGGCTTTTTCGTAACGCGTAATTAGTTGTTGGAAGTGTGACACGTAAAAGTACAAGGGTGGGAAGGAAGGAGGTTTGAGGGATGATCTAGTCTGTCGAAGCAAAGAAGACACTCTGACAAGATACGAACATGACTCCAGCTCGGTCAATATTGGTTCGAAAATTATACATTTGTTCTTAAATTGTAGATAAAAGTGTTTCCTACATTTTGAGATCAAATTTATAATTATTTAACTAATATTGAACGAGCTGGAGCCATTTTCCCATCTAGCCAGAATGTCTTCTTCGCTTGGACAGACTATATGTCGGGTCATGACTCTTCATTAGTAGTGCAACCCAACTTGTGTGGTTGATACAGTTCGTGCTAGCTGAGAAGACACGCCCTTGTAATACACTTCACATTGTAACGGGGTATCTTCCCAGCCCCATCAGCCAACCAAAGACCACTGAAAAACAAATTTATCCGAATGATGAGAACTGACAGAGAATTTAGGCCCATTCTACACGGGCGTAGGAAACGCGGCGTTAACGTCGCGTCGGCAACGCGTGCTCGACAGAACACATTGTGTTAAATGGGCTTGTCTACACGAGCGAAATAATCACGCGTTTTCACAGCGTCAGCGGGCGTCAACCCTTTGCCGACGTCGAGGTCGGCGTTAGCTGGGCGTTAGCAACGCGTTGAGAACGCGTGATTATTTCGCTCGTGTAGACAAGACCATTCAACACAATGTGTTCCGTTGAGCGCGCGTTGATCAGCTGGGTTTTGTATCACTTTTTCTAGGTTAGGTTCATCAGCCATTTTGATTTTCTCTTCACGCGTTTGCTACGCCTCGTGTAGTTTGAAAAAAATTTTAACGCGTTTACGCGACGTTAACGCCGCGTTTTCTACGCCCGTGTAGAATGGGCCTTAGACCTAATGGTTTTGAATAGTACGTTGCATACAACAACTGATAAAATATAGTATAGAATGATAAATATATAAAATGATGATGGAATGAACTAATGGAATAGAGAGACGAGTTAGTGAGAACTAGATGTGTTGATGAATTTACAAAAATACTATTTTTGCTTGTATTCGAACAGAAATATTTTAAACATGTACTATAAAACAATGAAGAACATCAAACTTACACCAGTGGTATTATTATCAATATTAAATTCAATGATATCATTATCACCTAATTTTCAATAGTTTTGCTAGCTGTTCATTTCCGCAAACCATTCTGCTCTCATGCAGCTTTAAAAATCATTGAGTTTCTCTTGGAATACATGAAAGCCATGTTGCATGAGAAAATAAATATCAGTTTCCATAAAATCATATTTCTTTGTTAATTCATCGTTTTCAATAATTTGTTAACGTACATGAAGTATAGTGTATTGTAAAATAATACATTCAAACTTCATAAATGGAACAACAATAATCGTTTTAGTTTCTTGCTCCATAAACAGTATCAACAAGACATAGAGGGACAATCCTACATTATACTCTAGTTTCTAAATGATCATAGCACTAAGTACTTATCAGTACACAGCAGTATACTGAGTGAAACATGAATTGTAAGATAAGTATACTACCACGAGTGCAATGAACCACATCCACATTAATTACTCAAGTAGCTGATACTGAATAACGTTTTGCGGGCCATGGAAAATGCCATAAATGAGACTGAAGAGACTGCACTATATAATCGTGTACTGATTATACAGACTCTATAAATTAATAATACGACTTTATTGCCAGTGCAGCACTCGAAATTGTACGTAGTCCATCCCATACAAATGAGACACACTGTGTAGTTATCAAGAATAACTATGCTGAAATAACTAAGCTGTATTTGAATGATATGAAATGATATATACTTAGTAATACAGTGAAACTATTCATCAATTATTTCAATATGTTGTGAACTGAAAGCTATATTCAAAAGAGATTTATTCAGCTTATAGCTATGTATTAGTTCACTATATTGTTAGAGAATAACTACTGTATATTCCAATAGAATGAAATAAACCTATTGTATGTAACATCACTATATTTCAATTCAATATGTCGTAAACAAATAGATATTTGCTAATGAAATCTAATATACTTGGTATATCTATATAGCTGTTCAATACTTCACTATGATGTTAACAGATCAGGCAGTATTCGCATCAAATGTACTACAAAGAACCTATACCTGTATCTATGATGCTGCATGTAACCGTAACAGGTCCCATAACATTCAAGCTGAAACCACGAAGCTACAATAACAGAGGACTGGTCAGCAGAGATAATTGCAATCAATGCCCCGTTAATTGTAATTAATAAACAATGTAGTGGAAAATTGGAGTCACTGCTTTGAAGACAACTATTTCAAGGATCAGTGCTCGGTAGTCACTAAACGCAGACTGAGATTTGATAGAGAAGCTACAAGAGAGCTGGAACTCAGTTGCAGTGTGGTTACTTAGGTGTTTAGGTTAATCAGTTACATAAATTAGTACATGTATTGTATTGCTTATACAATACATGCTATAAATGTAATAAATGCTTGGACGCATTGCTCCAAAAAATATAATCATGTACTTGGTGATTAGTTACTTGAATAATCTTGGATTCACTCTAAATTGAAAGGTAAAAGTGACTTATTATTATAAATTTTTTCTATCAAGAATTATCAATCAAATCTTCCTAGCAGAAGGAAGGAATCTTCCTTCCAAGACGCCCGATGTCTCAAATCATTCTATAGAAAAATACATATTATCATAGAATCATACTAGAAAAATCACATATTGGAGATATCACGGGGAGAATATGATGAGCTTCGCCATGATCACTAATTCACATGTTTGATTATAGGACCTATTGTGTTGAAAAATGAGAGTATTAGCGTATTAGAGAGTATTAATGTTTCCTGTATCCTAGGGCTACTCTATAACTGTTTTTTATTTTTAATGTTAATCTCAGTACCTTTTTTCAATTAAAGTATGACAGTATTATTTCAAGAGAAATGAGAGTATTAACGTGATTACCCATCGGAAAACCTGTTTTCTCTCAGTAGAACAAATAGACCTATTATTTTTGCATCGATGTTCTGTATAAGGCGGGTATTACACGATAATAGTTCTATGACATATTTCTATTATCAAACATCTGTGATGATGAAATATTACACAGTAATATTTCATCATCACAGATGTTTGATAATAGAAATAGGCCTATGTCATAGAAGTAGGCTATTATCGTGTAATTCCCGCCTAAGTAATATTCTTGAAACTTTATTTCATGATTTTAAAAGCCTGGTGGAATAAACAGAACTGATAGACACACTGAATACAATGCAATAAAGAGGACGCTTTACATAAGAAATACATAGAGGAAAATTTATTAATCCTATTAATTACATTTTGTGCATGGAATTCTTGAGCGTGATTCGCTTGTTTCCCAAAAAAACCTGTCTTCTAATTTCTATGATACAGGTCAAAATATGATAATAGGTACCTTTCCGCCTTTGTAAATACAAATCTATCAGTGTTTCATATTTAACATAGTTTCTTATTAGTTGCTACTCTGGACACGTTCTTCACAAAGCGTATTCCGAGACGAAATTACTTCGAGTTTTGAAGTAATTGCCCTACAGAAGTCAGTTGGAGAATTTCTTCTTCAAAGGCTGTGATGGGTATGAAAAGTGACGGCGGACTTCTAAAGGCGAGCTAGATAAGTTTGGGAACTACACTAATGAAATTGGATACACCTGTTCCAATTAACCCAGGCTCCTTCTCGTCTGCAATTCAGCCATTCTATCACATTAAAGTTGAATCGAATCAAAGATTTCTTATCAAGGCACAATCAATTATCAGGAGTGATGGGAAAGGATTTCCAATGATTATTTGATAGGATTTGGATGTTGTGGAGTGGAATATGAAAATAATATAATGACTCCTTTATTTTAATGACGTTAATGACATTACTTTATCACAGTAATGTCCACTCTATAGTCTGTCCAAGCAAAGAAGACATTCGGACAAGATGGGGAAATGACTCCAGCTTGGTCAACATTGCTTCAAAAATTATAAATTTGTCTCAAATTTTAGATCAGAATCTTTCCTGCAATTTGGAACCAAATTATAATTTTTGAAACAATATCGACCGAGCTAGAGTCATTTTTCTCTCTTGCTGGAATTTCTTCTTTGCTTGGACAGACTAAATCATTCAACCAGAATTATCAGAGGAAGAAGAATCATATTTCAATACTCAATATAATAACTGTTAGTTAAGGATAAATCGTGAACCAATATGATTTTCCGATACATATTTCCCTATAAATTTATGTAATGAATTTGTATTTTGAACACAAATATTGAATGAACATTATGAATATAGCTTAAGGTAGGTTTTCATTATTTGAAACGGTCCAAAGCTCGACCGCAGTCGAACAGCTGTAGCCAATCACTGCTCTTGTTGTTTGAGCTGAAGAACGAGACAAAAGCTGTGATTGGCTACAGCTGCTCGACTGCGGCCGACCGTCGGACTGTTTCTAATAGAGGAAAATTATTTTTCATTTAAATTACATACATTTGTAGCCCTAAACATAAAACATCACTATCCATCCTTTTCTTACTCATGACTAATTGGAACATATTCAATATCGATATTATTCGAAATTAAATTATCATGCTAATTGATGACTTTCTGGGACCACAGAGAAGGTTTAAGACAGAAAAAAGATCACCTTCTCTGTACTGAAACATATTGATGAAGAGAGTACGGTTTTTGGATGCTTTAATCATTTTTGCAGTGAAAGTGCAATTCTATCAAGAGAAATAGAATGAATGGACGGAATATTTCGCTTAACTCACTGTTTTCAACTAGATAGTAGATAGATGATTTCTATCTAGATACTAGATACTAGATAGATGACTTCTGTGGGTTAAGTGGAAGAGGAGGTTCCATACCTCAACTTTGCCCACAAAACGTTTGTAAATTATTAACAAAGTGTAAATAAATAATGCTGGAATTTATACATCGACCCATCTATGAGATTAGTATTGATGGAAGAAGGAACTGTTCTAAATTTCACAATAACAGAAAAATGAAGACAATAACAGCACACGAAGCGCAATACTACAAAACCATTTCTTGAATTCAAAAAGATTCTACCACAATATGATCCATTTCATATTTCAATGGAATCCTCCACTCTCATAAAACACTGCAATAAATGGTCTGAGGTATGCCGTTTAGTTTTATTTATAGCTCTGAAGTAACGAATACCATTCCGCAGACTGCACTCTTCGGGCTAATGCAAAGCTGAATAATAACAAGAGAAAGAATAATCTATTCTAATACCAAAACAGAATAAATTATTACGTTTCTTTCTTCTATTTCATAGTGTTGGGAAACGGTGAATTATAGGGGAAAAAGATGGATCAATCGTATTTTTCCGTGTGGTGTGGAGGCCTAAATTCACCGGATTTGAATCCTTCACGTGAAAACCTCTTTCTCACAATAATAACTATTGTACGATATTCATCATATAACAAGAATATATTCATACACTTGATATTAGAATATTTATATTCAATTGGAATATTAAATACTCAATGAAGAAAGAAAATAATTATATTGTAGATATAATATTTTAATCATAAAAATCTTCTTGAATACACTGCTCTGTGGAGAAGCATTAAGGCCTATATTTGAATGAGTATATAATTCACAGCGTTTGAATCCACTCAGGCTTGATGAGCCTATTCTACGTCAGAAATTTCAACAGTTATTATGAAATGTATCAACTGAAAATGAGTATGCAGTGACTATATCAAGAGTGAATGCATACGCTGTACATGAATATACAGTGATCATAGAAAAGTATGTATAAGAGTTATCATCAGGGCCCTCGCGTAGTTTTTTGCCGCCCTGTGCGAAATTTAGGCAGGCTCTCTTCCACATTACCAGACTTATGCAATGCAACATATTATAACATATTCAAAGCCAAACATGATTCTATCTGCCTTGAATGTTCACATTTATCTCATAAGTAATCCCAATGTTGCACCGTACTTTACCATTAAGATATTGAATTTTTAATTATGGATTGATTCATTTTATTAGTTTGCTTGAAAGCAAATAAGGAAGGGAATAATAAATTTTCCATAGAAAAATATTGGGAATTATCATAAATTTTTCATTTCATTGGAAATTGAGATGTTTCAACAAAAAATCGGAAACTCAATAACAAGCAAATTGCAAAGCAAATTTAAGCCACTTTCACTGCTCTTCAACCCAACTTTCTTTAATAACATTTGAAATAGTTCAAAATTCAGCCAGCAGATGGCATTAGCAATAGGGTGACTTGCTTTGGACACGCCTTCAAGCTCCGCCTACGACCGAAATGGCCGAAAACATCGGTTAGAAAAGGTTCCAAATTCAACCAGCAGTTGATGGGTGATGGGTGATGGGTGGTGTTTCAGTTTTGACTTGGGCACGCCTTCATGCCCTACCTGCTCTTTTCTTATTGGATGACAGTTTCGTAAATTCTGTCTGAGAAAATGGCTGCTAGCAGGAAAATTATGGATGGTGTATCATACACAAAAATTACTCTGATTTACTATTGACGATCTTTAGCTAATATAATATTACTTTTATTTATGTATTCAGGCTGGTAATAGGTCTACTATCAAGTTAGTATTTGGAGGGTATTTCTATAGAATTTTAGACTTAGTTTTACTTTAATCATTCAACTTATATTAGCCCAGTGCCAATAGATTGAATATTTGA
The DNA here is from genome assembly GCA_017141385.1 of Sogatella furcifera. NCBI lineage: Eukaryota > Metazoa > Arthropoda > Insecta > Hemiptera > Delphacidae > Sogatella > Sogatella furcifera. Next base: position 17,613,051 of record CM029556.1, read on the forward strand.
TGCTGTATGAGATGAGATGAAAATATGATTTTGCACTGCCATCTTATACTCATTAATTCTATATTTTATACGATGAATATAATGAAATAAAACTCAAACTATAAATGATCTAATATCGACCTCTTGCCAGAAAAATTTTTAAATTCAATTTAATTCCGTAAAACTTTAGATAGAAGTTTTTATCGGAAACTGGCTTGTGATTCGTCGACAGACTGTAAGGTGGTTGTCAGCCAATAGAATAAAATTTAAGAGGGGCGTTTCTTGGCCTGCTTCATACATTGATCGTGGGTTTTCAATTGATCAATTCATTATAATAAATGAGTTCATGCAGAGGAAATAATTTCTTGTGGATTCAGGTTGTTGGTAAAATAAGTTTCTTATCAAATGAAAAAATTATTCTAATAGCCAAATTGAAATTTTTTAAATTCTCGTTTTGCATCAGCCGCCGCGGCGCCCCTTGGCCTGGTGCCCTGTGCGGTCGCACACTCCGCACAACCCAAGTGAGGGGCCTGGTTATCATATTCAATATTCTTAGGGAAAGTCGATAAAATGCTTTCAACAAAAACAAGCCAATGATGATATAATAATACCTATTGAATAACCCATTCTACCATTTCAGCCTTTCAATTTGTAATTCAACCTTTTTTCGAAGTAGGCTTATACCTTGTAATTTGAAAAAAGTATTGAATTTTGCTAGGAACGGGTACAGAGAGATACCAAACATTCAGGCGGTTACGTTTGTTCCATATTCCTTGTGCGTTCCAACAGCTGAGGTTGTCTGCGAGTAGTCTGCGTACCGGACTAACTGACTAGAGAATGAAGCAGTGGCGGCTCGTGCTCACGTAACAGGTGAGCTGCCCGTATCTTCTACTGTACAGCACTTCACCTGTTTCGTGGGTACGAGCCGCCACTGAAATAAAGTTGAGAATATACTCTAGTCTAGCTCTAGTATTACAGGCAAGTTACGAGCTTGTCACTAGGATGTACAAGGAACAAAGGGATAACCCTAATTTTCACCCCAACCATACAAAAAGGGAATTGAATACTGTTTCAACTGATTCCTAAGTCGAAAAAAGGAGATTTATGCTGCGGGTTCAGGCTTGTCTTCTCTGAAGAATGTTACTATATTCTGCATGCCTGTTGAATAATAATGTGGCAGTTGATCATAAAACGAACCCTTGATTAGACAAACAACACACCTGTATTTAAAATCCGTAACCTACACTTTTCCATCTTGTGAATCTGATATCAAAGATTCATCTCACATCGAGATATCACGCCGTAAGCTTGATTATAGCACGTGATTGAATAGGGATCAAGTGATGAAAACTTCGAAATTGCATTTATATCACGAAAATTGAAATTTTGTTCCCACTCATCTAAAACTTGTCTCTTCAAACTCCATCAGTATTTTCCAAATTTTCCTTCTTATATCTCCTCCTCTTTCTCCATTAATCTTCCTTACTCGATCTGATGAAAAGAGCTCATCTACTGTGTAGCAGTGAGATATGATGATGGAAGTTTGAGACCCTACACGTCTAGAGTTTCAAATGAAGTTCCATTCCTATCTCAATCCTTCAACCTATTTCTTGATTATATAAAGTTGAAGTTCAGTCGATTGAATTCAATTGGAATAGAAACGATATGCTCAAGAACATATATATTGGATGAAATGGACCTATAGCATGAAATCAGATACAGTATATTGTAAAACTGTCCATAGACAGGTAACAGAACAAATTTCTCCACTTTTACGATCCTGAACAATTTTCATCACTTGAAACTCCTAATTGAGAACGACTATTCCAGATACAGTATGCACAAACAAATATTGCTGTAGGGATCGTTAAAGTGTATTGCATAGGGATCGTTAAAGTGTTTAGGTTAAAGTATTGAAACTTTAAAAAATGATTACAATCAGAATACCCTTTTAAAAATATTTTATATTTCACACACCATGTTTCGGCGAATTTGCCGTTTTCAAGTGTAAATAATAACAGTGATCATTTTTTAAAGTTTCAAAAAATACAGTAGCCCTAAAAGAAAAGAAGTATAGGTTAAAGTATATATTGTTATGATTATCAGATTTCATTCAAAATAATTAATTTTCAATTAGATTAAATTCTATTTTGGAAATCAATTCAAGTTGTTTTGGTAGTTTTTTCGACCAAGATTAGATATCAAAGTCTTCTCTATCGTATGAAGCCTTCTCTAATGTATTACTATTTTTATTGAAAATATAGTCTGTTTTGAATTGTCAGACAGAGACAGAAGCTTTTTCATCCCATTCTAATTATCAATTGTGAATTATTAGTCGGACAGACGATTCATTCTGCTTCTAGTCCTGGTCTCGTCAACAACTTTCTTGTTGCATTGATGCAAAATTTTCTCTTTTAAATTTGAATTTCCATTAAGGATGTAATTCCATTAGTTTCATTTTCTGAAATGTAAATAGTTGAAATTTGAATTTTATTTTAGTAGTCGAGTTTTCCTTTTTTAAAGATGATATTATGAGAGACCTTAGCAGTTTATTTTATTCTTGGAATGTGCAAATCCGCTTCAAAAGGTAACTGAATTTTACTACTTCTATTAACATATTTTTCTTTTGTGTGGTAAAACCTCAATGATTATTTTTGAATTATTTATACAGTATCTTTTGATATCAGAAATTCATATTTGGTATTTCATGAATGATGTAAACTAAACTTTGGAGTGTTGAAACTTATCTATTACCTGATTTTAAATTAGTAAAGCTATTGTGCTAGTTATTTGAAGATTTGTATCAACTTAAATTTCTTAAAAGTATTAATAACGTTTCGATAGTATTCTGTATTGTTTGTTAATCTATATTGTATTTGACAGGATAGATGAATTAAGAATAGAGTAATATCCTAGTTTATATTTTTTCCTAACAGCGGTCCTTGAGATTGGTTCCTTGAGATTTGTTCCTTGAGATTGGTTCCTTGAGATTGGTTCCTTGGAATTGGATCATTGATTTGGTTTCGGATGTTTTAATCTTTGTGGAGAGTTTGTTGGACACAACGGTCCATCATCTCGGGGTCATCTAAATAACATCTTCATGGTTACCACATCTTCATTACAACAGGTGTGCCCCTGGTCTTTCAATCAATTTCATCGTATCATCACAAACTGTTATAAATGAATATTAAGGTAAAAAGTGTTGGGCCCACACTACCTACGTACAAGGTATTTTCTGAATATATTTTTGTAAAGATTTTTATTATTTGATTTTGTTTTAATACATGAATCTCGACTACTAATTATGGATTTCATTGTTTTCCTCCTGCTCCCTTTTCAATCAGATGAGAGATCAAAATTAATTAATTACCTTAAAATTTAACTTTCCTTCCTTTTCTTAAACAAACCTCTGGTGTGTTTCAAAATGTCTATTTTATCTTTTTGTCTCACACGAAGCGTTTCAATATGGAAAATATACTTCAAATGATCAAGTGCTGTAGTAGGCTAATCAAATCTATGTTTCAATGGCTAAAGAGTTTGAATAAATATTATTCATAATTCGATACAAAATGAATAATGCGAATCATGAATAGAGTATCGTTAGTCCAAGGTTCATATTTACATACGAACCTTGTCGTTAGTCGGTCTTTGGAACAGGCTTGCACCTCTATTTTTTAACACAGCAAGAGATCATTCTTACGCACTACACACTTAAAAAAATTTAGACAATAGAACACAAAGACAAAATTCTAAATGCTATAATTCTATAGATGACAAGATAATATTTCAGTATCCGTGAATAAAAACCTTGGATTACAAAGCATGATTTATTCGATTTCAATCAGCAAATTTTGGCCATGAATTTTCCTAGATTTATGAAGACAGGATTTACAGGAAGGACTTTTCCAATCGAGATCCTTATTATCAAAATTGGAATATCATGATGATGATGATACCAGTTAGATGAGAGAATGTATTAGCTAGATTCCAGCCGAATAAATGGATTAGTGAATGAAAAGAGAAGTGGAAAAAATAAAAGAGAAGAGAAGAGCCGAGTTAACAAACCGAGCAGATGAAGCGTGCAAAAGAAAGGTAGAAATTAATGTGAGAATCAACTATCCACTCGGAGCTTCCACTCCATTTTCCCCAGTTACTCACTCTCTCTCTCTCCTGTTTTCTCTTGCACCCACAGCCTTTATTTGTTTCCCCACCCCTTTCCACCTACCACCCTTTACTTAATCTTACCTCCGTCTCAGTAAACCAATAAGTTAAACCTATCCTAAGCACAGGCTTTTGCCGACCTGAGCAAGTTCATACAAACCTTGCTAAGTTCATGCCGTCATCTCTATGAAGCTCTTACTTTCTCTCTCTCTCTCTATTACTATCATCACTTTCTCAATGCATTTTTATCTTTCTTAGCAACTTTCTCTTTCTTCATCACTATCCTCCCCTCTCTCTTCCTTCTCTTACAAATCTTTAAAACTAACTCACTTTATCTCTCTCAGTTGCCGGCATCATCTTTATGAAGCTCTTACACACACTCTCTCTCTTTCTCTCACTTACTATCATTACTCTCACTCCATCCTTATCCTTTGTCCATTATCTTCATCTCTCTCACACACTCTACCTTTCCCCATCACTAACTCATCCTCTCTCTCCCTATTCTTTCAAATCTTTCAAACTTACTTTCTTTTTCTTTATCTTTCTTAACTCCTCACTCCTACTCACTCCCGCTTTCATCCTCTTTTTCTCAATATCTCTTTTCTCACTCTCTTTATTCCTTCATAGTTCTTTCTCTCTCTCCCTACCACCCACTCTCTTCCATCCCCAGATGAAGTGCTTATTTACACCATAGCTCTTCTCGGCTTGCTTAGGTTTCCCTTCTCTTCTCCTCAGCCACAGTATTATCTCCTTCTTTGGATAACCTTCACGCTGTCCTCCATTATTCACTTCACTACTCAAACATTAGCACTGGCGAAGCCAAACACAGCGGCATGCTAAACGTACCCAATACACACACTGCAAACACCTATTAACTGTTGGTTAACTGTGGGTCAGTCACCCATATGCGATGTGCAAAATTCTGGGGTGATCAAAATTATTCATCAAGATGCAAAAATGATCTCGATCACTCAGGATATATCTGGAGCTAATAATTTCTTCCACTTCGAGGTATTTATTTATCAATATACTTGATTCACTCAAGATTTAACTGGAACTAATTCCTCTTGAGTAAATTCCTTCACAAATTTTGGGTCATAAAAATGATTTTGTATCAAGAAACATTGATGATAATGTATTACACATGAAATTTAATCTGATAGTATCAACTATTCAGAGCTTGTCAGATGTAGAATATGGGATACGATAAAGAATCTTTACTGATGAGATTTTTCATGATTGAGGATATTTTTTTAGAGCTGTGTAAAATGTAAAAGATAAATCAAGTTGGATGAATTTTTTTGAATATAGCTCACTCGAAATGAAATGAACCTTCGACATAAAATATTTCTTAATATTTAAATTCAAATTCGCTCTTTAAAACCACTTCCACGAGGAAAAGGGTTGATGAATTTTTATGAAATAGAATGGAAATTGCATCTCTTGGAATTGAAGAAAAGAGATATTCTTGGAGAAAATTGATTGCTGAATATATATTGAAAAAGGATCAATAGAATGTATTATTCCATAGTTTACCAGAATTATTAAGTATTTTTGGAAAAGGATTGATGGTTGGAGTTGTAGAATGTGTTCATGAATCATTTGTAGGCCTACTTCTATTCACAGTGAATGGATAATCTATTCGATTTTATATTCTTGCCAATCTAATTGACTAAGTATGAACGGTCCACGTGACTCATAAATCTTATCTTTCTATTATGTGAGTGAGTAGAATTGAATGTCTGGACCACATGTAATCTGCTTTTCAGATCAATTAATTCCAACAGTTCATTATTTTTATATATCCTAATCATATTTTTATACATTTGGGATAAAAATAATAGACTATTCCTATTGGTATGAATCAGGCTATCAGGCTGACACATCCCACTGGAACACATTAAAAACACTATTCTAGTACAAAATTCACATATCCTCCCACATCCTCCTCACATACTCGTTTCTAGTCTTCATTGATCCAGTTTGAACTGCTATTCCCTTAGCAGTGATTGTCTGTGCATAATTGCAATAATTAATTTGCAAGGCTGCAAATAAGCTCATAAACGGCTTCTCGGGGGAGCATTTGAACAGAACATTATTATTCCGGAAAATACGTGATTTATATTCCCAGGGAGACTTTTAATTCAATTTACTCCGTATATAGCTGACGCAAAACGTTTTGTCTGTTTTTTGTGCGTTCTAAGAGCTGATGTTGTCAAAAAATTGAATATGGCATTCAATTTACCTAGGTAATGTTTTTGAAATAAAAAGAAATAATAGATACTAATAGGTTACATCACATACAAGAATCAGACAAAACTTTCGATTCTACTCCCCAATTTACATTAATCAGAATCCCACCACTATTAGCATTCTATCATTCTAATTGATAACTGAACCTATCATATTGAAACTAAAATATTTATAAGTTATCATTAAACCTATCATTGATAACTAAACCTATCATTATTAGTTGAATCACTGAAGCAATGAACCAACACCTACATGTTTCCCCCACTAAACATTCCTATGAAAGTAATTCGACACTATTCAGAACAAAATGACACTTCACTAAATAATTCACGATCTTCCTCTTCGGCAGAGAACAGATAACGTTAAAACGAGCATTCCTGAATACTAGGAAAATCGTCTGGCTCACGTATCCATAAGTAATGATGGAGATTCTATTCAAAGCAGTAAGATGAGAGTAATAGAGTTTTAAAGCAGATCTTCACAAAATCATGGGTTGAGTTCAAGGGTGGTTACGCAATAATTAGAGAGAAAGAAAGAGCATAGAGAGAGAGAGACACAGGAAGATTGACAAAAACAGAAAGAGAAATAGAGTGAAAGAGAGGAGAGAGATACAAAAAAGAGAGAGTGAGATAGAGACTGAAAGACTGAAAAAAAGAGAGCGAGAGAGTGTGTGAGACAGAAAGAAAGAGACTAAGAGACAAGAAGAGAGAAAGAACTAGTGAGAGAAATATAATTTCAATGAAAGAGGGGTAGGATTATAATATAAGAGACAGTGACAAAGTGTGAGAGAAGGATTGAGAGAATCGGTTAAGAGAGTTTTGTAAGGTAGGAGTGAGTGAAAGAGAGGAAGTGAGAGTAAGAGAGTGACAGAGTAAGTAACAGGTGTAGAGTAAGCTGAAGAGAGAGCTATGATTATCTTGTCACGTAGGTTGCGATTGGATATTATCGTCTTCCATTAAGTATAGTCTGTCCAAACAAAGAAGACCCTCTGGCAAGATGAGAAAATGACTCAAGCTCGATCAATATTGGTTCAAAAATTATCAATTTGATCTCAAATTGTAGGAAACAATTTGATCTACTATTAAGACCACATTTAGAATTCTCGAACTAATATTGACCAAGCGGGAATCATTTTCCCATCTTGCCAGACGAGGGTCTTCTTTGCTTGTACTGACTATACTTGAAATACATCCACGTTTACCATTTAATGGCTACCCTCTAGATCCGTTTGTTTGCTCTTTTAGCAGTGAGGGAGGCATAGTGCGAAAGGAAGATGATAGAAGGAGGTAAGGAGGAAGAAGTATAAGTTTATACAGGGAGGGAGGGGAAGGATATGATCCAGGGCTAATGGTAGGTGGTTCAAAGGTGAGATGAGGTTAGTGGTACACAGTTTAATAGTTGATTCAACCGCTTGATTTGGTCATACACGATTTGCTTCCCACCACTAAACGCTTGGCGTAATATTGCAAATGTCTTATTGCTCACTCTGTATTAGAATATTGAATTTGATTGCAATTGGATTCGCTGATGCATAGGCATCGCTCCTATGATGAGTAGAATTGCTAAAGTAGATTGTGGATTAGTGGAGTAGATTAGGAATCTGAATTGAAAATGGAATATCTCATCAGAACATTTTACATTGCTTGAAGAGTATGAGAGAAAGATAGATCTCCACAGGAATAGTATAAGAAAAAATGTCTGTATACTTCGCATGTTTTTCAATAACACTATTATTATTTCCATAACTCTACATGTCTGCAATATCACAGAAGAATAACGTGCACTCTAAACAACCTTAAATTTTGAAAGTTGCTAAAACGCATAACCAATACTCAAGTATTGAAGCAAAAAAAAAAAAAAAAATCGTTCAGTAGATGTAAAATAGATACTTTGAGTGTCGGCAATTTCCATTCATTCAATTTATGTATACACACATTTCTTTACAAATTCCAAAAAAAAATTTAAAAAGTAAAAAGTATGAAAAGTACAAAAGAATTGCTCGTACTGCGATCATACAATAATATAATGTATACAGTCTCTTTGTACTGAAAAATAAATAAAAATCAAACACCCTTTTTTTGAAAACTTTAAAATGATAAAAAACACATGTGGTTTTATAATTTTAAAGTTTTCAAAAAAAAAAAAAGGTGTTTGATTTTTATTTATTTTTCAATTATTTTAAACAGCCCTAAGTTTTAAAGTTCTTTAGTCTTTGTACTATTCACTAAAAACTATCATTGAGAGGTGTACTAAGCATTAGAAATATAGATGATAAAAAAGGTGAGAAGGGGAATGAGGGAGTTGAACAAACATAAATAATAATAAGAAAATAATTATATGGGAAATAAAAAGTGAAAAACTATCTCCATCAACAAAGCCTTTTTTAAGCTATTATTAATACTTTCTCACTCGTTGTAGCCTTATCATAGCCATTAATAACATGCATTAATCATATATAGTGGAGAAAACATAGATATGGAAACCTAATGAGGGTCTCATGGTACGATTAAGAGACTAAGGTGGACCAAAACGTAGAAACCTGAAGGAGAAAGGGGGAAAAAACAGAGACTCCAACAACAACGAAGCAAGGGGTGAATATCGAACAATGACACTTAATGAAAAAGACGGGAGTAAATATGATATGGAATAGGGATAACTTGACTAAGAAGATGTGGATATTTGTTTCTTTAAAATTCAGACTGCCTTTTTTTGATTTTCCTCTTTCCTCACAATATTCCTGTCACGAAATTTTCTTTTCCTCCATGGATTTCCCCCCACAACCATAGATTTCCCTCTTTTTCTTTTTTTTAGATTTCTCTTCCCTCTTATAAACATTTTCCCTCTTACACCTAGATACCTTTCCTCCAAACCTAGATTCTCCTCTCCCCTTCTAGATTTCCCTCTCCACTACCTAGATTTCCCTCTTCCCTAACTATTTTCCCCCCTCCTCTTTCCATACATTCCCCTCCCACCCTAGATTCTCCTCTCCCCCTCAACTGCTAATGAATTGCTCGAGGAACATTATCCCACTTTTCTCCGGCGACACCGCCCTGTATTCCACCATTAAAAAAACTCGGGACCATTAGAGCACCATTCATTGTCTCACCCAGACAGCATTCACCTTGTGTTTTGAATGTAAGTTGCAACTGGAACTTTTCCTCTTTTCCTAGCTTTTCTCACGTTTCGCGCTCGTTTTTCTTCATGAAATTGTGGATTAGTTGGACGCGACACCCGGGCACGGTTAAAAATGAGGCCAACTATGTTTATGTCTTGCTCAAAATTCCCGTCCGGCACAGAACGGTCACAGAAGGCAAGACTGATGATCACATTCTGTGCTAACAGACGACGGTGTGACCGTAGATTCGGTGGAGATGAATTTGAATTTCCAGCTTGAAATTCTGTCATTAATCACGAAGTTTGAATTGGGTTGATTTTCATAGAGCTCCAGTAGCATTTAGTTATTGATGGAACCCTGTATTTTTATAGAAATCAGAAAACTATGTATATCTTTGGAAATAACATATATTTGAAAAAGAGTTGCAAAGAATAATAACGATGTGTTGAGATATGAATCAAAATAATGTTTTTATCTTGAACTGAGAGAAAAGACTAAACAAAAATGGATTCCGCAGTCTGTGGACATAATTTAAAATTTTCTGATTGAATTTATTCGATCAATCATGGTGTTCATCCTGTTTTTATTGTTCGTTCCCTAGTATTATTAGCATTATGAAATTATGGAGAACAGTCCCTTACTATTGAAGTGATATTGCATTTCAAAATTTATAATGCAATCTAATCAACTTAAATACCCATTCTCACAATTATTCCAATCGTCTAATCAACCTTCATTGTTTATGATTTGGAATTTATGGAGAACTTCACGATATAAATTCCAAAACGAGTCGTTGAAAAATACTGTGTTCTAAACTGGTTCTCTTATCAGCTGATAAACGAAATTCAGGGTGGAGCGGTTTTCGATTAACGCAACTCCGAGATAGCCCTCCAACAATTTGGAGTGTAATAGGGTTATGAAGGAGTTGAACATAATACCATATATGCTGGAAGTTTTTTGAGCAGTTGAGCACAGGTGAGCCGAGTGGCACAATGTGTTATCAGATCCTAACTCCGTTCCAGCACTGCAAAACACGCGATTTCCAAATCAAGAACTAACAAGTGGCTGATCTCAAACGACTGCTAAATGCACGCCTATATGAATGCCAGGACTTAGAATGGGTTGTGAAACGATTGATTGGATAAGAACACGGAAATTGAACATTCTAGAATAATGTCACCCATGTCTCAGAACAACAAGATTATCCGGGCTGGAATATGATGGAATAAGATAAATTAGTTGGATTCCAGAATCAAATAGACTTTCTATTGTATACACACTACACAGTCCAAGCAAAAGACTTTCTGGCATGATGGAAAAATGACTCCATGTCGGTCAAAAATTATGAATTTGTTCACTTACTGTAGGGAACATTATGATTTACAATTTGATACCTAATTTATAGATTTTTATCATAATAATATATTATATTGAACGAGCTTTAGTCATTTTCTCATCTTACCAGGATGTCTTTTTTGCTTGGACAGACTATGGGCCTATATCTACTGTTGTTGGCCGGGAAATATGAGGTTGTGTATACAAAACTCCACATTTTAACATGTTCAAAAAATGAAATGAAACTCCTCCATTTAACTGCAGCTGTATCTAGTTGGTCTTAATAATTTGCTTGAATACAGATCAATTTGAACGAAATATCAGTCAGAAGGAAAAATAACATGGAATATTGAAATAATTCAAACTCACGAGTAGAATGTAGAAGTAGAATGTATTGTAAAATTCTGTTCCAATTTACCTGCGAACAAAATAAAAAAAAACTCATAAGTTCATATTGTCAGCAAAAACGTGCAAATAAGATAAAAAAAGCCTGCTGTTGACAAGATATCAATACGTATATTACACTGGAAACATGATAGCATCGAATTACAACATAAGATGCTCACTATTAATTATTTATGAAGAGAAAGTCTGAAATGAAACACCTAAAATTCTTGTTCAATAGTTGACAAGTTGATAAACAATACTATATTTATCCTATTTCGAGACGAAATAAAACGAACTTTTTGCGTGTATGTGCGTGTTAGTACTGGGTGGCTACCTCAGCGACGACAAAACATAGCATAGACTCGTCAAAGCATTGGCAATGCGTATGTGTCCGCTATTATTTTGTCTGGTCTGTGTCGTATCTTTGCTATGGTTTGTCATCACAACAGAAATTGTCGGAAGATGATAAATTTTATCTATAGATTCCGTAGTATATTTTCTAATTGAAAGTGACTGCTCTACTCGTTTATAAAACTAATCGCTTACTTTAATGCTACTATTATCCACCTTATTTCGAATTCAAAACTCTTTCTACACACTTTGAAAATTAATTAACGGAGCCAAACCGATTCACCCAATAAAGCTCTCCGATATTTTTGAAGCTTTCTATAATATACAGTACAAAAAACTACTAACACACCTGCACTACACTCTTACGGGGCGCTTATCCAAACAAGTGGATAGCGTTATCTCCATAACCCTTCATGGAAGTGATCCGGAAAGTTACCAGGATGATAATCCAAGTCTTCTCATCTCCTTGAGTCCTCTTTTATCCAGTCAGAGTCTACTCCAAGTCTTAGATGTCTACAGTCTGTCCAAGCAGAAAAGACATTCTGACAAGATGAGATAATAACTCCAGAAGGTTTGATTGATTCAAACATATCGAATTCAATCTAAAATTGTAGGAAACATTCTGATCTGAAATTTGAGTCAACATCTATAATTTTTGAATCAATATTGACCGATCTGGAGCCATTTTTTCATGTTGCCAGAATGTCATCTCTGCTTGGACAGACTATACTCCAAGGCGATTTTCTCCCAAGAGACACTATTCCAGGCAACGTTCACTTCTTGCCTTATCACGTTCTTCTTTGTAAGATCTTGAACGCTAACATTTTTGCCATTGTTTGAGGGTTATCGTTCAATCTCTTCTTGGCTCACTTTCCAATAGAAAGACATGCCATTATTGGTGAAGGCAGTTTGGATATTGATATCGATAACACAATAACAACATTCTATCCTCAAGTTTAGGATATTAAACGTGAATATAATAGGATTTTTTTTATGAATATGAATTTGGAGTCTCATTGTTGGAATATTCAGGGAAGCTGCCCTATGCTCTTATTATGCCTGGTGTCCAAGATTCAATTCAATTGCCTCTTATGCATTCAATAAGATTTGATTTGATTGCCTTTGACACATCCAAGGAGATTATAATAATACCTAATACAGGGTCTCAGATTTCCATGTTGGGAAAGCCATTTCTGTATATTTAATAGATTCATAAGCCCCATGTACTGGTGCTATTGGGTGCCGGTTCAAGCTAAGCTCTAGGTAGATAAGCAATTGAGTCAGGGTTCTTGGTTCGTGGTTCGAATGCTCAGGAAGAATTGATTCATAAATTCAATGTTTCATATTATAATACTTTATTACATAATTTCGAATAGATAAATTCATAGCAGGCAAATTTCAAGTGAATAATTTTCAAGTAGATATATTTCAGTTCATAAATTATTGCAAATAGATAAATTCCAGTTCATAAATATCAATACTTGATATTCTAATACTTTATTATTATGTGATTTCAAATAAATAAATTTCGAATGTATAGACCTCAAAGACATGAATTTTTAATATCAGTTATTATACCATTTGATGCGCATCAATTTATTAATTCAATATTTTTGATCATTACCGGCGAATAATTTATTCTTTCGCGCACTATATAGGCCTTTTATATTTCGTCGCACCAGGGGATCCCCATTAATAATAAATTGTCACTCACTGGATTGAAGATCTGGCGTTGTTACCCTCTGGGCTGGCTGGACCATTGGAATCATCTTATAGAAATTGTACTCGTCTGTGGAATTGGCTCGGTAGTATCTCTTCAAAGAATTGAACTGCTCATCGTTTTCAAATAGGATGCATCATTTACTGAATTATTACTGATAGTTTTATAAAGGTTCAAAATTCACGACTGGTGCATAACAGCTACAATCAAAGGGTCATAGGGAGAAGATGCTGTCTGTTAACCTCCAATTAATGTTCATAGATCTGCCCTTGAATACATAATAACTTATTTCATTGAACAACAAAACAAAATGGAGTTTAGAAAATAGTCCTGTGTGTCTACTCCAAAATATCAATTGAGCAAATTAAAAATTTTTTCAAATTATTAATTGCTACAAGAGATTTATATTTTGAGACTTACCAATAATATAATTATAATAAATAATAATTCAATAACAAAATTAGCTGAAAGCATGACCAGTTGACTATTACAACCCTATAGACAGTGCTAGCAATAATTTATTCAAATATAAATTATGCATGGAATATAGTACTTATTATGGTAGCCTACATATAATTACAAATAATAAATATTCAAATACACAGACAGTGAATTGCATGTTGTGTGGCTCTTATCAATAGATTATTATAACGTTACATTACATTCACCAAACAAATAGTGAGTTTATTAATTAAAAATTTTTTTTAAATGAAGCTGAAATAAATGCATGTATAAAATTATATGGAATGCATTAAAAGGAATGAAAGAGTTTATAAAAAATTGATCTATGCTAACTAACAATCAGTTGTCAAAAAAGGAGGGAAACACTCAGTACAGTGACCAGTAGTAGGTTATGTACCCCATGAATAAACAATAATAATACCGGTCAGTAAATTTAGAGAAAATTTAAATTAGAATAGAAATAATGACGACAGGTGATTCAACAAAATAAATAATTAAAACCATTCAAAGATAAGACTGCCTGATAAGATGTAGCCGTTTGCTAGTAGGCGAATAATAATCTATCCAATATTAGAATTATATTGAGTTGAGAGAATTATATCCAAAAAGAGTTGTCACAAGATAATCCATTATAATAGAGAAAAATTGGATATTTGACACAATCGAAAAGTCGATAATTATCCAGAAGGTTGTCCAAGAAGATACTGAAAATTTTGTAAATAGCTATTTTTATCTTTGTGAAGGCATCACAATAAAATATAACTGTTCCACTGTATGTCTCATTGACATTCTCATTAGAGAAAAAATGCTGAAAACTGAAGTTGATTAAAAAATGTGAAGTTCTATTCTGGAAATTAGTGGAGGAACATCAACAGGAACTGTTGGAAAAATTCTTTCGTTTCCATGTTAGAACACAGAAACGTTTTGATCGTTACTTACGTAGGAACGTAATATCTGCGTAATATCTTCGATGGTTCACCATCAAATTATAAGCTATTCGAAGGATAATATTATTTTTTTAACAACCTGAATTATGAATACTAGGATGGTGAAAAAAATGAGTGGCTGGAAATATTGACTGAGCCGTAATAAATGGAAAATGATGGTTATAAATTTTTCCATCGGATCATAAAGCATCTGATGGTGGGAGCTGGCAGGGGAGCGTGAGGCATTAAATACACTTTTCAACGTTGAGAAAAACCATACATAAGGGGAGAATTCAACAGCACATGGCCCTACTCTTCGATATCCTTCGAATATAAAGATGTGGCTCCTATTACACATCAATTGAATAATGCATTTATGTGAGTGATATTCCAAGAGCATCAATTATTGAAAAAGACGTCTGCTTTTGAGCAGTCATTCCAATTGCTATTATATTCATGCTGTAGGCCCATAATTGAAATTGTTGATGGAATGAATATTGCAACTAAATTCAATAATATATTATTTCACTTACAATATTTTATGCCTCTATTTTTAACACATTTCTATTTTTTACGAATATCTTTTAATACTTCACTCTGCGCAATGCACATAATTGATTTTTGTCCGAACTTGACTTCTAATAAGCGAACACAGGATTCAACACTGGCGGCTTGTGCCACCGAAACAGGTGAAGTGCCCGTATCTTTTACTGTACAGCACTTCACCTGGTTCATGGGCACGAGCCGCCAGTGAGATTAAAATCCATAAAAAATTACTCTTCAGATCGATTAATTCACTTTCTAGGCTTACTAGGCATTGGAATCAAACCTAAGTAACTGACTTTGGCCGAAGATCATCTATTTTCAGTTATATTTACTTCCAACGTTCCAAAAATGATAATTTTATCATTGTTCTCATCGAGAACCGATATAGACTAATAGCTAATATAACTTACAGAGTAAATTCGTGTAACCCACATTATATTGTTACTTTTTATTATAATTTGATAGTTCCCAATTTTTTGATCACTTACTATTGATAACTTACTGATATAAATGAAGAAATTTAAATCTCTCTAGTGAGCTGGAAGAAGAGTTCAACTGTAATTTTCTTATAAAAATATAACTGGATATACCGCACTGGTTTGGAAGGTCTTCTGAACGAGTGAAAACATACATTCATTGACTAAAATATAGAAAAGATAAGCGAATATTCAATAATATGATATTTCCAACTCAGAGTTTTACTGGCGAAAGAGGAGGTGGAGAAAAACTAAACGTATTTCTCAGATTTGAATGAACAGCTACATGCATTATGCATTAGCAGCGAATATAGAGTTTTTCAGACGAGGGTAGAAGTTAGCAACGAGTAAAATAAAAATTTTCAAGGCCGTCACCAGTGACAGAAGCTTGTTGAGGGAAAAGTTATGAGAAGAGGGAAATTTCACGATCGAAGAAGGGATTTCTCAACGGGTGCCCTTTATTTTCTACATTTTACCAAACACAACAGACGAATTTTAAAGTGACGTAATCGGTATTCGTCTGGAAAAGTTGCTAGTGAAGTTTGTGGTGGTGAAGTTGTGTGCCAGAAAAAGTTAAGGAATGTGTAACTTCAAGAGAAATTTCATGATGTTGGCATACAGACGAGGCTGACTCAATATTGTTTCCCATTGAAAACTTCTACAGCTCTCGAGACAATGTCCTATACTCGACAAATTTCAGAAACTTATTGAAAACTCTGTTGTTTTCAAAACACTCACAACTCTCCTGAAGTGAATGAGACATTTTTCACAGATAAGTTGTTGGATACATCCTCAAGTTGAGAAGATGTGACGGGTTGAGTGATAAACATCTTCTGGATAGAAATATTTCAAACCAGAATTGTCATCAATCAATCAATTTTATTTGAGACTAGCAAGCAGGCTCGCTACGCTCGCCTTCTCCGCCTAGACTGGGGGCTCCGCCCCCTGGACCCCCGACATTATCGGCAGTGAAAGTGAGTCAAACAGGCTCGCTTCGCTCGCCTGCAAAACTTATGTCAGTATCAGAAAAGACAAACAGGCTCGCTTCGCCTGCCTGCAAATTTCGTTCAGAAGGAATTCGAAATTTATTGAACACAGCAATTCTAGACCTAATCTGGACCTGTTTGCCAAATTTCAACACATTCAGCCAATTTGTTCTCGAAAAATCCAAGAAAAACTCCGAAAAATAGTAAAACGCTGATATTGAGCGTAACCTTCATTCTTTATAGGGAAAGATATGGTTTTGTACCTTCAAATATGGTTGCACTGTTGATTTTCTATGGAATATTTAGAAAATATATATTATGTTATATAAAATGAAAGTATTTCATTTTTTTATTTTCCACCATACTCCATATATGAAAAACTGGTAAGAAAAATACATTTGCAAAGGAATAAAGAAATGGTTACCCAATATTGACTTGCGATAAATTCTCTCAAATCTGTGAATAGTCTATTATGAAGAATCCCACCCAGTTAAAACCTGTAAGCTATTCTTGTAGGAACCATCGAGTTATCGCAACCAACCATATTTTGACTGTGCTGATCGGCCTTGATTTAGCACATTGTTTTTCATCTAGATAAAATGATAGTTTTTGGAGCGAACAGTTGAGCCATTAAAGCCGGGAAAACGCACTTCCTAATCTGCTTCCATTTGCTGGATACTGTTTACTTTGTGAAGTCGTTTGTTTTTATAGAGCTAGCGGAGAGATTTATTGAGCAACGTTCAACGAGGATATCAAGAAATATTATGAGAGAATTGAAAAGTGTCGTGGATAGTTATTTATGGGTCGATTATTTTCAGCCCCAATCTTCTGCAATTCCTTCTTCTGCCAACACCAAGAGCGTGGTTTGTGTCTGAAGAAGAAGAAGAAGAAGAAGAAGAAGAAGAAGAAGAAGAAAAAAAAATCACTTGTGATATAGAAACAGGATAAAATGGGGGAGGGGTATTGAGAATGTAAAAGGAGGAGAACGAAAATCTAAGGCAAAAGGAGAAGGAGGAGCACATTAACGAGAAGTAGGGAAAGAAGATGGAAGAAAGAGGCGAACAAAGAACAAAGAAGTGAAGAAGAACAAAGAGAGAAAGGGAAGATCAAGAACAAAAAAAAGGAGAAATAGTGAAAGAAGAACTTGAGAGGAGAAGAAAATGAAAAATTAGAAATCGTACAAGTTAAGGTAAAAATAAAGAAGAAGTAGATGAGGAAGTGGAGGATGAAGTAGAAAATGAGAAATTGGAGAACAACAATATGAAGGAAACGCTGAAGGAGTATGAGAAAAATCATTAAAACAGAAAATAAAAGAAATGGGTTGAAAAGGAGCTGATGATGTACCAAAGAAGAAAGTGAAGAGGTAGTCGAAGAGAGAACAGTACATGAAGAAGAACAATACGGACCAGAAGGAGGAAAAAGAAGTGTGAGGAGAAGAATAAACAGAAGAAAAAGATGGTAGAGTAGAAGAGAGAATTTCATGAAAAGGAAAAATAAGAGCATGAAGCTAAGCTGTGTGAAAGCCAAAGCTGAATTCAGCGTTAAGTGTCGGTAATGCTTGGCGTATAAGGTGGCTTGGACAGTTGCCAGCTCCTTGTGAACAGCTTTTTCTGTTACAGAAGTTTATTTTTCTATCAGAACCAAGGAAGGAGTGCTACTAGCACACCTAGCTTGTGTTAGACTTGTGCAGCACTAGTTCAACCCAGTAGGCGATTTTATCATCGTATTGTACGAGTAATTAACACGGGTGAGCCAGTGAAAACTTGATTTCAAATAAACGCGAAAAATGAACGGATAAACATTTCAAAATTTCAATGGTATTTTCTATTGATTATTCTATATTTCCTATTGAGTTCACAAAGCCTTTCGGTTGTCAAAAATTAAAATTTCAAATGAAAACATCGTCTCAAGAGATTGCTGATGACAACTGATATGAGTTAAGAAGCATCTCAGAACCTTCACTCACATTGTAATTCCAATTTCTATCAATCATCAATCAGTTATTCATTAATACAATTATTATAATTATTCATAATAATATATATTTTAATTTGAAAGATAAAAACTAGGCTGTACTATTTCTCTTTTCAATTTTGTTCAGTAATGAAGTCCAAAATAGGTTATGTGAATATCACGAACACGAGCTCCAGAGTTCTGTTCCGGGAATTATCCATCAGGAAAATTGAGTTATAACAATACCGAATTGATAAATGTTGATAGATAGGGGGAAAAACTTTTGAAAACTCACTAATTTTGATGATTATCACATTCTGGAATGCGATTTCTAAGACTGGATTGTTTTTTGCCTTCCAAGATGAGTGATTTTCAAAACTACTCATCACACCAGGGATATCTCAATTTTCAACAGGATTTTCCTTCAGAGTTCTTCAAGCGTTTAACGTCCCTGTTATATCAAGGTACTTAAGGTACCAAAGGTACTAAGGTACCCCTTCCAGGTAGGGCGATTGGGGAGGCCAATAGATTCAAACTTTTTATTAAAATATCAACTTTATCAGAGATGTTCAATAAATTCCACACGGTGAAGTAGAATTTTAAAATTGATATGATACCATTGTTTACTATATTATACATCTCATCAAATCACCTTCGTTTATCAAATATTTCTCTATAAAAAACTTTTTTTCTGCAAATTAGTTGGAAAATAAATAAATTCATGAGAAAAAATACACATGAAGCTGTTCCCAAACTTTTATCCATTCTGCATGTGTAGAAAGTGGGTTATATGATGTATCGTAATAGAGCAAGAAGGTGAACAATTGATAGTTGAATGAACTTTGTCGGAGTCAGGACAAAAGGCGTTGTCCAGAGGTGTAGCCTTTTGAAACAATACCATCGATCCAGTTCTACTCAACATCTTCCGGCAAGCCTAATCGACTTCATTTCGTCCCTCTTTTCATCAGCTTTTCTCTCTTTTTATCTGGCGTCTTCCATCTAGTCCAGTCATATAGTGCACTGTCTCGTTTTGGCATTCCAGTCCAGGACTGACGGTCCCATGTTTACATTTGGGGCTAACCCACCCTTACATCATCCGGCTTTACTTTACAGCTTAGAACATTCTTTTCCAGTTTGTTCTTTTACTTCCCTTCCACTCTTCCAACATTATATCAATTCTACTGTTTACCTTTACATTGTGTTCACTTTCTCTGTGTTTCCCTCCTTCCAACATATTATCCCCTTTCTTTTCTTGTATTTTCCCTTATTACTTTCATAATTATTCAATAATAAACAGTTTACTCTGTTAATTGAACTTCTCATGTATAGTATGATAAATAACACTATTTCGGATTCAAAATTCAAATTTAAAATTCATTTACTTACATTTAAAATAAATATTTTTTTCACACAACAAGATTCGAACTGTTAGTTTTGAGTGGGACTAAACAAAATTAACTTATCTAAAAAGATACTATTATTTATTATTGATTGATTAACAATATACTCATTATCAACTACATAATATGATTTGATCTCCTCCCCTCATGCTCTTCTCCTGCATGTACATTCAACTCTCCACAACTTCTCTATATTATCCATAATTTATTCATCTTGTTTCAATTCTTCAATCTTATAATCATCTTTATCATTTTTTGTTTAATTCATTTTTTACAACCTCTTGTCTAATTTTTCGCTAAACTCATCCACTCCATCATTCCATCTCCTGATGTATTTCTTTTCTTCTTTTTCGACTTCTATTATTTTTCACTTCTTACAATCGCTCATATCTCTTCGTTTCTTTTTGTCTCTGGTCGTTTCCTCTCTTTTTATCCATGGACGTTTTCCATTTGACCAGTATTCATTATTACATTTTCTAGTAATTTTCATCGAAGGAAATTCCTTTCTTATCATATTCCTTTCCTTGACCGTAATATTATTTTGCTCTTTGACGTTAATGGTACAGACAAATCACCAGCTAATTACTGTTAAAAACAGATAATATCTAGCTTTTTTTCAGGGACTTTTTCACTAAATTACTTTTGCTGCATCTTATTATGATTTTGTTAACTTTCTACGCTTGAAAAATTCCTATCCTCATATTTTTCCACACCTCTCTAATAATCTCTTTTCCTCTTACTCTTCTTTTCCCCCTCTTCTCTAGTGGAGGGTCAAGTGTAATAGAGGGCCGGTGCGCCCTAACTTCTTCCTCACAGGAAAAAATGAAAGGCAGCCAGTCTATTCTATTCTCTCTGTTTCTCTCACCTACCACACCATCTCTCTCTTGTTTGTTCCTCATCCCTTGTTTGTTCGTCAGCTTTCATCAGCGCTGTCTTTTGTTCCGACGCTTTCTACGCGAAAATAACGTCCATTCCATTCGCCCACTAGCAACGCTCATGTCCAGCTCGCCAAATGTTAATCCTCTCATAGTAAGTAGGCTTATAGCGGAATGTAAAGATTGCTGCGCAATAAAAGTGAGGCTCAACCATATTCTGAACACATAATAATTATTGAAGAATCGATATGTATCACTAATCCCTTCAACAATACCCTTAAAACGTACCTTTCACTAAATACCTTTGCAAGTTGAGTGTTTTGTTTACGTGCGTCTAATAGGAGATATTGTTCTAGCATAATGCATCACCCAAGTACCATCAATCCTACGCGTACACTTGAATAAAGCTTGATTACTTCTGGGGGAAAAAGGATGAGGTGATTTCATAGAAGATTACTTACTGCCAAAACGTGAAACCGAATAGGATCGTGAACGTGGAAAGCCTTTTGAAGTTCAGCGTGGGTGTATATAAAATAAATGAACACGTATAACATAATATTAAGAATATTGAGGCACTCGAATTAATTAATGAACGCAATTTGTTATGATGAGGAAGGTCGTTGATAATAATATGTTTTTCTTGATTCAAGTGTTCATCTTGGAATAAACTTCCAGTCTGAAAAACTTCCAGTGTAGGTCTACTGAAGAGACAAAAATGGACTCAGTTTAGATGGTATTGAACATTTGAATCTTCTTTTAAACAAAATGTTGATGATTGTGATCATAACTTTTCGCTATAGAATGAATAAATGAATTTTTCGCTTTGAATAGATATTTCTCATATCATTTCAACAAAAGTAATATATTCTCATTCTAACGAGAACTTGAATTTCACAAATTATTTCTTCAGCAGGACTTGAAGCTTATTGGATAAAAATTATAACTTTCCAATAATGAACGTCGTTATTTAGGGACTCGTGAAATTCAAGCTTCTAATATGAATCTCATAGCCTACGACTTAAATGGGTTTGAGAAGCCAAAGAAAATTATTAAAGTTCTCACGGTGAACGATTCATGTTATATTTTTGGATAATAGGCTATATATTGTTATGAAATTCTTCATTATTTCTTGAACATCGTGAATAGGTTTTGTTATTCATGAATCATGATTCATCCATCAATCCCAAACAATAGAAATAACGTTGAACTCTAACTGAATAGAAGATCCTAAAGTGCTACTTCTTTCAATTAGATTCTATTAGGCCGGTATTACACGATAATAGTTCTATGATCATAGTTGATCATATGGAAAGAGATGAAAATACGAAATCATATTTTTGTCTCTTTCCATATGATCAACTATGATAATAGAAATATTATCGTGTAATACCTGCGTTAAACTATACTATTATACTAACTACTATATATTAGCAATGCGGGATAAAACCTGAATATTATTGTGAAGGTCTAAGAGAAAGATCTCTCAGCACCTGTGCGTGTAGAGCTGATCTTCCAATAAGGGCATTTATTGAGAATAGATCAGAAATCGTTCAACTGATGGGAGCAGGTGTGCTCAAGCATTCACGGGTTCCATTGTCGTTAGGGTGCTGGCGATCCTTGCGACATTATTACATTCTCAATTTATTCTCATTGGTTTCAAGTTCAACGTTCCAGGGAAAAGGAATTTCCGAAAATGTTCAACGACAGTTCACTATCTTTTTGGTCTTAGGGAAAGGATAGGATTCCGTATTAGCATAGACTAACCTATACATCTACTTCATTGAAGGTAATTAGTAATTGATTTTGAATTTATAAGATATTTTACACAATTTTTAGTGAATAGAATACATCTGACTGTACTTTTCCGGGATCCATTGTAATTGACTATTTTGAGAATAATTGTTATACAGTTTCGTTCAAGGCCTTCTCCTAACTATATCGATGAATACATATAAAATAGTCTGCTTGCCGCAGTATCTCAGACTGTATCATCCACAATTTGCACGTATTCATGAATAGTCGGGGAATATTTTAATGATAAAATCATCAATACACGAATCATAGATTGGAATAAATCTAATATGAGCAAGGCTTTCTATGCCGAGAGCATAGTTCGTGCTGAATGAGCGAATGATAAAATAACTTCTTTTTATTCACATAATGAATGGAAATGGTTTATGATTACCATTAATCATCGATATAAATATATCATAGATAATTTTGAAATTTGAATGCAATCGTGTCAAAATTGAGAGTTGACAGTGTAGATAATACCCAATGTAGGTAGGCTATACAGAGTGTTTCAGGAGGAATGTGCAATACTTCTCAGGCTGATTCCTTACATTTAAAAGACAAAAAAATGTATGGGACAAACCCTCAAAAACGCTTTGTTACCGAGATAACAATGGCGGAAAATTGAGATTTTACAAAAAATTTTAATTTTTCTAATTATTTAGAGGCTTCACTCAGGTTCAGAAATAAGCAATTCCCATGTAAAATTAGCTGAGGAATCCAATGAAACCAGTTCAGTTGAAGTTTGTAACTTCAACGGTTATTGAGGTAATTCGGAAAATATGCTAAAAACGCCATTTTTCAACAATAATGGTTATAACTGGATGAGGAATCGTAAATTTGCATTTTTTATTAATGGAAGCTGAAGAGAGTCGGATTCTGAAGAAGAAAAAGTTAAATGGCGGCGATTGTTTAAATCTTACGCAAATCTCAGAAATAGCGATTAAAAATCGCAAAATTTACAAAACATAGGACAAGTGAAAGATTTGTGTTTAGTAGCGTCAAGAATGAGGGTCACCTGCCTAGGTTGGTAGACGCCAACCAGACTGACGGATGACAAATATCTGTTTAATGTTCAGCTCTGACAGGTCAGTCCGAAAGCGGTTTATGAGAGCGAAACAGTAAAGCTGTAGTCACTCTTGACTCGATGAAATCTTGCAGACCGCTCACTGACTGTCCTGACAGAGCTGAGCACCAATATCAAACATTCGCCAACCGCCAGTTTCGTTGTCATCTGCTCTAGCTATGTTGCTCCGTGAACAGGACATTTCAATTTGATATAGTCTGTCCAAGCAAAGAAGACATTTTGGCCAACTGGGAGAATGACTCCAGCTCGATCAATATTCGTTCAACAAGTATTAATTTGGCCTGAATTATAGAAAACTTTGTGATCCACTATTTAAGATCAAATTTATGATTTAAAAGCCAATATTTACCGAGCTGGATTATTTTCTCAAATTCTCATCTTGCCAGAGGCTCGTCTTAGCTTGAACAAACTATACAATCTGAGTGGAGGGATGCTCTCAACTTGGAACAGGTGACCAGAATTCCACGCTTAAAGTTTATAGTGCTTGTGACTTCTGCTGGGTGGGAAATACTTTGCGTCAGAGGAGGAAATATTCATAGAATGCAACATAGCGAAATGGACACTCCTATATCATAAACGCCGGCATGATTCTCATTCCAGCTTTTGGTACAGTAATTGAATAGGATTACATTGCAATCAAGTTGATTCCAAGATATGGGGGAGTATGATATTATACAGTACTTGATATTCCGTATTAGCATGTCATGTATAAGATAGAGAATACCATGTATTCTGATAGGAAAGTTACATATGTTCCATTCTGGATATGATTGGTAATTATTTGCAAGTCACGCTGGCTTCGCTACATACTAGAACAATGTGCTCCATTCCTTGAAAATATTTCCAATTGAAAAAAATATCAAAAAGATCAGCATAAAGCTCCTCCAATGCTAAAAAGAAGCTTGAAATTAGCCTATAAGAAGAGAGGTTTTGGAACAATAAAGAATAATTTTGGTGATTTGGACATCCTGAAAGGAATTTGCAATGAACATCAAGGATGAGCATTTTAAACTTTTTGGGAGGTGAGATTCATTAAATTTCTACATTACATATTATCATACCTTTGATTCTTCTTATGATGTTGTCACTACCAACACTAGCGTTATAGTGTTCGGATAAAACTATTAACGATTTAATATAAATTACGATTGTATATAATATTTATCTTAGTTTTGGGGTATCCTGTGATGGCTTGATATTGTATGTCTATCGTTTTTTTGAAATGAATATGAATAAATACTAATTATGACTTAAGTTAATCGAATTTGGTAATGTCTCATCGCAGAATAAACAGCAGTGTCCGAGTTCATAAATTTGATACAAGGTAGCATTTCTTACATGAATCGAAATTTCTATGGCCCAATTGTAGTGAAATTTGATTCATCGAAACAATCAAGTTGATTTTAAATACGAAATGAGTATACTTAGCATGAAGGGATCTTCGAAAAATAAGATGAGAGTTCATTGCAAACAATGTACTTCTAGTAAGAAAATAACAATCTAAAATAAGACTGATGCCCGGTTTTGTTTATGCCAAGTATAGAAAATGTAAACTTGAGGCTCACTCAGGCAGTTTTGAGTGTGCTTGGAAAATCCCCAGCATGAGTTTCAAATTATGCCAGTTTTGTTGTGAGCTAAGGTACACTTCAAACCTACGCATGTCAACAATATTCATTTGGATTTATATTCTTCATTAAGACAATGTTGGGATGTAATACTATAAGTCAGTGGAATAAAAGTGGAATAAGGTGAGTGGAATTTCAGAGGAGTGAAAGGTGAAAGTAATGATGCTTGAAATACAAGGAGCTGACACTTCAAGAGTCCTCTCAGTGAGAGTGGAAGTAGGATTGATGGAGTAATTTTGAAGAATAAATCTGAGAGCATTTGTTTTAGCATGAGTTGAAGCTGGTGAGATACAAAGAAGTTCATATTTACTTTATGAGAAAGCTGAACTCATTGTGATGGGACTGAGGATACATCTTATATGATAATTTAAATAGTTGGAACATGTAATGATACGATTTAAATAATTCAAAAAGGGTATTGAGATTTATATTGAATAGAATATAATGATGATTAGCCTCAATTCCTTTTTCTTAGGGCTACTTATCAAAGTTTTCAATGAATGTTAATCTCAGTACCTTTTTTCAATAGATTTTATTTCAATTTAACATGTTAAAGTACGAATTATCAAATAAGGATACTGAGATTCACATTATCATTATTGAAATATCAATCCTTGTATCTTTCTCTATAATCTGATAAATATCATACAGCATCTGTGATGTCACAGATAATAAAGGATTGTATTCTATGAAATCATCAACCCTGCGATCAATCAAATATTTGTGATAGGCCTACTTTCGAGCTTGATAGAATATACGAGTATGCGATGACACATCAGTTCATGAATCGAAAAAGTTGAGAAAATTATCCAGAAGGTATTTGAAATACATATGAGATTACAGTGATCATGAGAGCGTTTTGCCCAGTAAAATATAGGGCGGGACGCTTGTCATTGCAATGCGAATTGATTGATAATAACACATATTTTTGTAATACCGTATGCATTATATTATCAAAATGAAGGGTAGGTTTTCATAATTTGATACCGTTATTATGAATGTGAAACTGAACCTAACACCAATACAAAAAAAAAGAAAAATATGCGTATTTTTATTTTGAATAAGAATATTTTATTAAATTATCTTTTACTAGCCGAATGCCCCAAATGTAGGCATCTCGTGCGCATAGATTACTTGAACAAACAAGTTGAATAAGAACGAGAATTACAATTCCGAATAAAAGGTCACCTGGAAAGTCATAAACTAATTTCCTATCAATATTATTAGTTCGAAATATCAATTATCAATTTTTTGCATATTTTAGGGAATGAAGCTCTTTCTAGCATCTGTCTATTGGAAGTTATCCCTTTTTCTGAATTTGAAGAAGGACAAAGTCCATCCAACTCTATAATATCATGATAGCACTCCACAAGCTCAATCTTCTTGATAAAAGGAAAGTCATCTGTAAGTGAGCTTTGAAGAAACAAAAGATCATTGACCACTTTTCTAAACACTGAAAAATAATTAACAATCGATCATTGACACTGTTAGACTAACACAAACTTCAACAAGTTTTTTTAACCTTCTCCTCAGCTATGAAAATGAGCAAGCAGAATCGTTTATCAGAGAATTGATAAAATCCAATTTCACCTCAACCAGAAAGATTTTCTAGGAGGAAAACCAAGCTCTCAATTTCCATTTTAAAGAAGAAAGTCACCTACTGTAGTTGGATTGTGAGGGCAGTGACCAGATCCTCAAGATGAGTTCGCTAACATGATTTGTTTGAATTAGAATTTATAGTCGAGAGCAACAAACCCTTGGAGGTTGTGAGAGAAGAAGATTTGTTCTGTATGCAGATTAGTCTCCCTCTCTTTCTCTCACTCTCTCTCTTTTTCTATCCCGCTGAGCAACAGTGTCAGCCTGTTATTCACAATGAATCTTAACTTACTTGCAAACTCGTTCCCCCGTTGTTACTGAATCATATTGTGATTTGAATCGCGAAGCACTGGCGGCTCGTACCCACGAAATAGGTGAAGTGCTCGTATATTTTACTGTACAGCAATTTACCTGTTTCGTGGGCACGAACCGCCAGTGTCACGAAGCCTCCACCTACCAGCAAACTTAGCGTTTATGGAAGTAATCATGCTTTCAAATCCTCTGTCTTATCTTGCACTTGAACTATTCCATAGATATTTCTCAAAAAAATTGTGCTCAATATACATAAGTACAAAGCTTCTGAAAGTCAGGGATTTCCTCGTTTATCCATCCATAATACAATGTCCACCAAAATTTTGTAAAAAAATCGAAGAGTGTAAACTTGATGAAAACCGATGGATCAAACATGAATGAATTCACATAATCACCGTTATATAGATGGTGGTTTGATGAAAATTTGTAATACGAACAAACGTCGAAAAAACAAACATCGAAGAAGCACAAACAATAAACGAAGTTATGGAATGTAATGAATGAACAACTCATTCACAAGAGAATTACCATTTGCGACTTATTGTTTGCAAGATAAGAACTTATAATATATATCAATATGTTATTTCATTACTAACAATGAATTTGGTTAAATCCTATTCATAAAATATGATCAGTGATCTAGTCTTCGGGGATTGGAAAATGTTGATGAAGGGTTATTCCATATCATCAGATGTATCATAACTGTTGTAAATATTGATTTAATTTCTCAACGAAAGCGTTTCCACTATTCTACCTCATCCATTATTAACAAATCAGGATATTAATGAATTATGAATAGACTGCTTCATCATGTCATGCGAAATAATATCATTAATTAAAAGCATATTCTCTAATTGCTAAAATTAAATTCAGGTTTTTTTATTAAAATCATATTCTCCGTGAAAGTCGGATGAAAATCGATCTTACGGCACTGGCGGCTCGTACCCACAAAACAGGTGAAGTGCACGTATCTCTTAATGTACAGCACTTCACCTATTTCGTGGGCACGAGCTGCCAGTGACTTTCGGATCAATCGGAAATGTTCTCAATTGCCTAAACTCTTTCATAATTATCATCTAGCTAAGGAGGAAGAAGGACATCTAACCCATGTTTCGAAAAAAAAAATATTTGTAATTATTTCGCAAAAATTTGAGAGTACAATGGTTTTATGGATTTATGTTGACCTTTTCCGCCTAGACATCCAAGAGACAATGTAGTTGAACTCGATTATATAACGGGAAAGAATTTATCACTTTGGACAGTACACCGAGAAATGAGAATATTATGAATTATGAATCAACGAACTAAACTGAACATGATGTTGGATTGAACGTTTTTCCTTCATTATTTTATTAGACCGCCAATAATTGGACCGATGGATTGAACCGCCTTTCATTATTTTTGCATTGAACAGTATAATCTAATTCATTTCAATTTAAGAGGAGCTAGGACCCCTAGTTTTCTTGAGAGTGAGAGAGAGGGGGGAATGAAGAGAGAAAATAAGAATACGCAGAACGCGAAGGATAGGGAGTGAGAATAACAGATGATAACGAGTGTTATGATACTGAAAAAGATTAAGTTAAAGAATATGAAAACGATGAGGATCGACATGATAGTAACGAAAAATCATGATGGTGGAACTTTTATCCTGTGAGTTGGTTATCTGAACGACGCCACTAGGATTTAGAAGCAGCTGGTTGGATGAGCCACTAGCAGCTCTCGACTCCCCCCCCCCCCCGAATCTTACAAACAATAACAACTCCCCTTCCATTCCCCCCACTTCATCCCCCAATTCCCCCAAAGTCACTAGGACGGGCACACTCTACTGCAAGGGATAATCTAGCCCTTTCTTCAATAATCTACCCCCCACTTTCTTCATATCCCCCCATTCCACCCCACTCCCCAAAGCCAGTCCACGTCCCATTTTCGACCCTTTTTATATTCTGGTCACTCGTCTCGACATCTTCGCTCTCGCTCACTCCTCTATCCTGTTTACTATTCCAGCTCGTTCCAGCCGTGCAATGTATTCGAAGATAGTATTAGTGCGATCCTTCCCCCCACCACAACACTACTACCATTCCCCCCCACTTACAACTCAATATTGCTCACGCCAACGGACAAACGTGTTTTGAGTAACTGCCTGTGGCTGTTGTTCACTCTCTTTTGAGTCTTATTTCGCCTCCTCTTACTCTATAAAATTACTCTAAATCAGAAAGTTCCTCCTCTTCCATCACTAATGTTCATCCTAAACCTCTTTTCCGTTCCATCTTCTCCAATTCCTTTTTTCCTTTTCCTCTTTTGCCTCTTATGCAATATTTGCCTCCTCCTACTCTCGTGGTCCTCTTTCATCGCTATTATTTATTATAAACCTCTTCTTCGTTACATCCTCTTCTATCAATTTTCCTTTTCCTCTCCACTTCTTTCTTTTATGCACCTATTCGGCACTTCTTTTCCAATCTCTACTCCACTTTAATCTCTTCTTTTGGTGCATCCTATCCTAATCTACCTCAAACTCGGAAGAACTTTCCTCTCCTATCTTATCTCAATGCATTACTCGGTTTCTACCTCTCCATACTTTTCATACC
Organism: Sogatella furcifera; assembly: GCA_017141385.1. Lineage (NCBI taxonomy): Eukaryota > Metazoa > Arthropoda > Insecta > Hemiptera > Delphacidae > Sogatella > Sogatella furcifera. The sequence goes on from CM029556.1 coordinate 17,642,972, forward strand.
AAGAAATTTCCTTATATAATTATCACTGTAAATACAATCAATAACTAACTATTAACTATCATCATGTTTCTAATCTTAGGATATCAGTTGTCGGCGAGGTTGTACTACCTACGGATTTCCTCACAAATAAAGGTTATATGTTAATTAAATAAGAAAAGAACCTCTCTCACTCTTCAACCCTTGAAATGTTCTTCTTCTGAACTTACATACAGGATCAGATGATATCGCATCCAGATTTGTCGCAGCTTGATGTCGTAAAAACACCAGTGAATATCTCATGTAACATATGTTTCAAAAGTTTAAACTTTATTGCTGACTTTATGGTGAGCTTATGATTCATCCTCAAGAATTCGTTTTGCAGAAACATGTTCTTGGAATATTATGTGATAAAATGAAATGAAATGTTTTACATTTTGTCAATTCAATACAATGATGTTATCAACATAACTTTAATATAACAAAAACGAGAGAGAAAATGATAATAGCCCAATTTCCAACACTGATGTATTTTCTTATTGCTTCCTTTTCCTCACATGTTTAGTTTGTACGTTTAGAGAAACAAAGCTTCCTAGAAATTCATCTAGCTTTCATGGGAAAACAATGTAACGAGATTGATCAATTGATTGATATCATTACTTTATTTTGGAGAACATTGACTTTATTGGAAATCTTCGGGAGAGGAACAGTACAGGATATACCTAGTTTTTCCCCCAATTTAATAATGTTGTATACATGTGTGAATGAATGAATGGATGAGAAGGAAGAAAATATGTAGGTCTGAATATTCTCGTCTGATTCACAGTATTTTTCCATCGTTCCCTACTTTTATCAAATAAAGTTATGTTTGCGCGTTCCAAGAAACAAAGTTTCTTTGAAATTGGATATTGAATTTTGGATATTGAATTGTTGGTGTTCCCAGTAGACTGCAGCAAATAATTTCTCAGTATTGTCATTGTCCCCATTGTCATTGCCACGACGTAGGCTTCTTTCTTTGTGACATTGAGATCGCTGTCTGTATGTGGAGAAGTCGATTCTTGGCGGATCTTCCACGGCATGTTGCACGCTTTGAAATATCGAGAACTCTGATGAAACCTTGAATGTGATCCCTGAATGGGAATTGGAATATAAACCACCACACTGAAGGTGACAGTCGAACATTGATCGAGAATAGAAAGAACCGGGGAGAAAAATAAAAAGAAGAATGTAAGAATGGAAGTAAGAAGAAAAGAAGGAAGAAGAGAATATTTGTGAGAAAAGATGACAATGGAGGTGCCTCGTCTCTATTTGCATATACAGTGAATCGGAGACGATGTCAACTCAAACCTCAATAACAGCAGTTTCTTGATAACTCTATTATTTCCTACACATTTCATTTGGACTCCTCATGGCACTCGATCGTGTATTCACCTCTGCCACTTGTATATTTTCAAGTGGATCCTTATATTGAAACGATGTAACCAGTGTTGAGTTGATACACGCGAGAAAATGATAAGCTGGAGGAAATCGCGTTTTTAATCGACTTGATGTTAAATTCTACATAAGTACCGCATGTCTTGTGAGAAAAATAATTATACTTTGCAATTTGTCAACTAATTCATCTTTCGAGAGTTGATGTTTGGGTATTGATAGGTATTAATTTCTCCTATGATTTTTCTTTTGTTTATTTATTCATTTATTCGAGAAATTATACAATAAAGGTTAGAAACACAGAAATTGAAGTCCAAAACGTCTCTATCCCGAATTTTGATAGAAATATTTGAAATAGAGGTTATGTTCTCATATCTGAGGTGTTGTATTATTTCCAATTAATTCTCGAGATTATTCTTTCACTCCTTAAATACTACCAAATACTAGAACACCGTTTTGAGTAAGAGCTGAAAATTTATTCAAGAGAACGAGGATGGTCAATGGAAGTAAAGTTTATTCTGATATTTATTCTCATCTTTCCTCACGTTTGTTCACATTTGTTCTATTAACTACTACTGGCGGCTGGTGCCCGCGAAACAGGTGAAGTGCTGTACAGTAAAATATACGAACACTCCACCAGTTTCGTGGGTACGAACCGCCAGTGTTTACTACATCAATTTCTTTAACAGTATTGCATAGGAAAAAACAAACAGTAGGTTTGCGTTTTTTGGTAGCCTATTGCTTTTTTTTGACCTGATACCCAAATTGAAATCTTTGGACAAACCTAATTGGCTATGACCCCTCTTCTTTTGATCATCTGTATTCTTAATTTGAATGTATGTCTGGCTCAACAGCCCATGAAGGGCCTAGGCCTACCAGCCGGTTACCAGTTTCAAATTCACTCTACTATACAGCACGTCCAAGCCAAGAAGACACCCCGGCACGACGGGAAAACGGCCCCAAAGTAATAAATTCTCAATCAGAACTCACAGTCCCCGAACCAACAATGGCCGAGCCGAAGCCGTCCCCTCCACCCCGCCAGAATCCACCCCCGGCCGGACAGACCAAACAGCAAGCAAATAATCATCAACCAGGGTAGAGGTAACGTGTGGTTAGCACGTTGATCCTCTCAACCATAAGCCAGTCTCCGCAACCAATTGGCGGTGCAGAACACCTCTATAAAAATTAAGTTAATCAGTAAGAGTGTAATGCAACAATTACTATTAATCCAGAGACGGGAAACGACTGGCTGTCTCTACTAACGACAGCGAATCTCTCAAAGGAGGTACTTCATTTGAATGTAATCATCGTTATTCATCTTCATCAATTTCTAATCCTTACTGACAAATGAAACAAACTCACTCGTCTAGCTCTCAACGTTCGTTCATGATGTGCGTATGAACAGTCTAATAATTATAAATTTTATAGTGCTTAAGAAAGCTGAACCGGAAGACTAATTCACAGGTATGAAAAAGAGAATTGAGGTGGGTTAGAATAATAAGGAAATAGTGAGAGAGAAGAGAGAAAAAGAGAGATCAGATATGATGAGATAGGATATCAGATTAGGTGAGGATCAGATGAAGGAAAAGTAAGCTATATCCTACTGTGAAGCCAGAGTAGATTAAAACAGAAATAAAATGGAATGAGAGAATAGAGTACATGAAAAAGTAAAACAAAAAAGAAGTGAGTAGATAATGTAAAAAGACAGTCGATTTAAGAAGAGAGAGATTCAGATTCAGATTCATTTACTTTATTTATGTAAATTACAAAAATACATCGGCTCAAATCCTATATTATGTAAATTAAAAATGATACTAATTACATCGCTCGTTTTAATAGCTAGGTATAGAGTATTAAAGACTATATGAGAGCTTACGAGAATGATTCAAATGTAGGATTTAAGAATTATGTTAACGGTACTATAACTGATGCTGTAATTACAAAAAAAGGCGGAGTTTGGACATATAAGTGTCCATTCTTGGAGAGGAATGCTTAAGAACATACCTCCCATTAACACTCAATCATGAGAGAGAGAGAGAGAGAGAGAGAGAGAGAGATTTGAGAAAGGTTGAGACGGAAATTCAAAATGAAAGAGAGATGTATTGAGTGATTCCAAAAGTGACATACTTTCCACGAGCGCACACAGTGGAGTGGTATTGTATGGCTGGAAAAAGTTTTCAATATAGCATAGCAATGTGGTATTCCTCGTTGTCCCGTCAACAATGTGCGGAGTCGAATCTCCAAGTTCGCTCGCATTCGGCAGCCAATGGCTGCTCGCTTCGCATAATATAGTTTGCACATCCTGAGATGATACGCCATCCTAATACACTTAACATTGAACGGCGTATCATTTCATCGTACGCGAACATCACTCCTTCCGGAATGTACCCAGTTATATACAGTTAGAATGTATCCAGTTAACAATAGGGTGGGCCGAATGTGTGCAATAACGTGGCAAACAAGAAGTTACGCTTCTGAGTATAGTTCGCGTACGCTGGGAAGAGACGCCGGTACAATGTAAGTGTATTGTAACAGAGTCTCTTCACAGCAGGCGCGGACTACAGCAGGAGCAGAGGGTAGGTTATATGAAAGCTGCAAGTTTCTGCATCGGGAATGGAGATTTATTGCTGGAACTAGTCGTATTTATTGTCGAGTATGGATAACGATTTCCAGGGATGAATATAATAGGCTATAATGTGTGCACCTAGTGAATTCTGAGTAAGTAATATTTTTTTTAATTCCATTATTATAATTGAAGATTCTGTGTCAGGTACACTATCATATTATTATAATATTCTGTCCAAGAGAAGGAGATATTCTCTCAAGATAGGAGAATGACTAGTCATTTTCCACTCGGTCGTTCAATATCCGCATTTTTCGCTTCAGCTCGTTCAATATTGGTTCGAAAGTTATGGATTTGTTAAAAAATTGTAGATCAGAATGTTTCCTACAATTTAAGACCAAATTTATAATTTTTTAGCCAATTCCAACCGAGCTGGAGTCATTTTCTCATCTTACCAGAATGTCTTCTCTGCTTGGACAGACTAAACCTATCAATTGAAATTGGAAACTCATACTCAAGTATGTTGAACGTGTGCCCTTAATCTAATAGGAAATTGCACTTTGAAATTCACATAATTCGAAAAAGTGCCTTCAAAAATAATTCAAAAATACCTTAGGCCTTAACAACTGACAAATTCATATAGTCTACATCATTTTGATCGAGACTTGTATTCCTTCCAAAGGTGGTCAGAGGATTTTGAGAGAAGTATGAAAAAATTAAATAAAATAATTATTAGACGTTGGTGTTTACCTGAGCAAGCTTGCGGCGGCAGCGGAAAGATGAGCGTGGTGGACGACTTGCGCCTGGCGACCGCGCAGCCGAGCGACTGCGGCTTGAAGCTGCGCAGCTGCTGCATGAAGTCGCTACACTCCATGAGCGCCACGTCGGCGAAGTGCAGGTCACACAGGATGTGATTCTTGAAGCGACGTGCTCGCTTCTGATTGGGCCCCGTCAGATTCAGGCCGCATGAGTTGCAGCGCAGGCATTCCTCGTGGTAGTGATTGTTGTCGTACAGCGGTGACGGCTCTGAAAATGATATAAAAGATTTATTGAATTTCTATATCTCTATTTCTGTTGGGTATCACTCCAATTCCTACGATATGGCATGGACTTTTAGTATAAATTGGTTGGGAAACAGTTTTTTACGTTATAGACCTACCTGTTTTACTCAACATTGTAGAAAATTTATTCAATAAATGATTATGATTTCAACATTTTTTTTTGTATTATATCAGCATATGATGTCAGCAGTAGAATACTATAGGCCTAATTGTTTTAAATTGAAAAAAAAAATTTCATCCATGAAGGTGCATCAACAATGATCGCTAGTCCCTTCATCATTTAGAATAACTTCATATGGGTATTCAAACCCTTATCCAATGTATTATTGAAGAAGCTTCCAGAATGATGATATTTCTTATCGCCTCATACCAAAGCTACCTTTAACATATAGTCCGACCAAGCAAAGAAGAGCCTCTGGCAAGATGGGGAAATGACTCCATATTGGTCAATATATGCTAAGGAATTATAAATGTGGTTACAATAATAGATCAAATTGTTTCCTACAATTTGAGATGAAATTGATAATTTTTGAAGCAATATTGACCGAGCTGGAGTCATTTTCCCATCATGCCAGAGGCTCTTCTTTGCTTGGCCATACTATAATTATATCAATACACAAATCTATTGAAGGGACCTATGCTTATACACAAGGTATGATCAAGGTAGGAAATAAACATTGATTATCTACATTTAAATTGTCCTTTGAGTTTATTACCCGATAATTGTGTGAAAATGGGGTCAAAATATTCATTATTCCATTCATGGATCCATTAATAAATCCACGGATTTTCACAGAACCTATAAGAATATCTTGAGTTAGTTCCATGAATTCATAACCTTATGATTTGTCATATTATTTCTATGTTTTCATTCGATATTTTTAACATCATGCAAACGATTCAGTGGAACGATGTAAACTATGCATGACCTATAACTATTATTTGCCAAAAAATCCTTCATTCTCAAAAACTCAAGAGCTTGTCTTCAATGAAAAATACTGAAAAATCAATATATCAATATTTGGAGGGTAGCTTTGAACGAAAAAGCAACTAAACTCTTTTTCAGAAAGTGTATCAAACATTGATCCAAAAGAAGTATTGGTTTCATATATTACAGAGCCCTTTGTTTCTACGCAAGCGACACACAAACGCACAGGCACAGAAGTCTTTTATCTCCTCCAAAGATGGATTTCCTATCAAAACAAGAATATTGGAGGGAAGGAGAATGTTCTTATGCAGAACTGGCGCTCACACTGACACACTTCGAGATGGAAATGTCAAATGAATTTCCTGACTTTCTTTTATCTAGGGACTCCTTATATCTTATATGGGCCGCGGTTGCTGGTAATGTCAGTCAATGTCTAAGGGATCCAACTCAAGACATATTCCCAGAATAAAAGTTTCATTTTTTATAAAGAGACCGAAAAACAACCCTCTACCACAACCTTTCCTATTTCTGTATTTTAGCGCATATACGAGTACTTAGTTGATGATTTTAGTCTTAGGCCGGTATTACACGATAATAGTTCTATGATCATATCCGATCATATGGAAAGAGATAAGAATATGAAATCATATTTTCATCTCTTTCCAAATGATCGGATATGATCGTAGAATTATTATCGTGTAACACAACCGGCCAAATGAACGTTGAACATTATCATGTCAAAGTTTAAAATTTCCTACCGGAAAAAATATCAAATTACAAAATAATAATATAATGAATAAATTTTTAGAGCAATGGAAGCAGTATTATACAAATTTGAAAATATATAATTGAATAAACTGATCCTCTCAATACATCAGCACCGAGATTGGGGAATTATCTCTCTTCATGGCGAATTTCTGAATTATCTGTGTCAGTAGTGATGTGAGAATGAAAATATAATCCTGATCAACATTAATCACGATCACACTACTGTATAGTAGAAGATACGGGCACTTCACCTGTTTCGTGGGTACGAGTCGCCAGTGGATCACACACACAGGTAATTCAAGCGGTAATCGAGTTAATAATTATTATCAAATCATACCACTAATACATATGAATGCATGCAGTTGAATTCTGAGTACATCATGATACGCGCAATACAATAGGATGGTATCCATCTCATATTCCAGCGGTAGGGTATTGTTTCCCCTGCTAAATTTCGGGACTCTCCAGATATGAGTGCTTTATGCATTTAACAATGCAATACCTGAGTATTATGTTGATGGTGAGCCTCTCTTCACAGACTGATAATTATTATACAGCACAGGAAGGAAGTGGAAATGTTGGAATGGAACGGAATCCTCTTATTCTATCAATCCCTGCACAGTTGACCTACTGTAATAATTTATGATTATTATTGCGGATTGATGTAACTGTGAAAATGCAGATTATGTAATTGATGTACCTTGATATAATATAATTGTAACCATATGAAACGTATTTGATGGGATCACAAGAATTATTGAAATGTTCTCCATGTCGGTATACATCAATATACCAATTCATATAATTGGTAGACTATTGTAACTAAGTATAACTGGAAACATTTGAAACTCCTTATTCGAAAAGTATACATATACATTTTTCCAGAGACGATGCAAATTCTGTTATTACTTTTCAATTATGTCATTTTGTTTTCGGACAGGCCTTTTATCTCAACACTGAATGTGCTTTGAACAAGCTTTGTGAATAATTTGATTAGTTTTATTAACAAATTCTTTTTCTTCTTCTTTTTCTTCTTGAAAATAACTCATGTATATTAGCAGATGTGAGATGAAGTTATCAACCACCAGGAGGATTTTTTGATCTTGATAGACTACTCTATTTTCTAGACGGGAAGTTTCATTATTCTAATGGGAAGCTTCAAGGAGTGAATTAATGAAATAAGATAGGGTAGAGTCTAATCACGGTAACGCTCCGATTACAATGAATATTCATGAGGAAATAAAATAATCTTTAAACATACATGTTACATAATGTAAGCATAATGTAGCATGGCTATAATTATGGCTAATTGATAAATAAATGAGAAATCAAATACCCATTTTTTAAAAAACTTAAGAAGTATTATTTAAGAAAAAAAGCATTTGATTTTTAATTTATTCATCAATTAATTTAAATAGCCCTAAGTCTGAAGTTTAATTTTCAAATTATGGCTAATTATAAATTCTTGATTAAGCAAAGTGATGCTAGTATAAATCTGCTGGTCTACAAAAGCGTGGTAGCTTGAAAAAACTTCACTGAAGAGATAATTGGAAAGGAGATGAGAATTGAGAAATCCCAATAGACCCAAAATTAAATGCAGAGATAGAGAAACGTGGAAATAAAGTTCAACCACTTTTATTTCTGTGAGAAATGTGGGTTGAAATAAATCAATGAAAAATTGGGTAGTCTACAGTACATATTCCAAAATATATCTACCAGGAATGAAACAGCTTTTCCCAATCTGGAATAGATTTGAACTTTGAATCAGAGAAAGATTATAAGACACTTCTAGATAGGCTGAGAAAATCAGGGCGAGATAAAAACCGAAATAAACTTGAGCCGCTAAAAGGAATTTGATGGAGTTTACAAGAAATGATAAGTCGAGATGTCATTCATGAGCATGATACGGACGATTTCCGAGAACCATCCACTGGTTATATGGTTCAACTTCTGAGAAATACTTTATCAAGATACTTGACTCAAGATCTTGACTCAATCGAAGTTTTGTTATTTTTAACACAGGAACCTGTTAACCCTTGGAAATCTAGGTTACACAACCGCTCAAAAGGAAACAAAATTATTCCTCATTCCTCCAGGGTAGTGGGACTAATTTACACATCTCAAAGGACAAAAGATTATATTGAAAGGTATTCAACCATCATCTATAATCTATATGTAATATTCCATCATCAACAGTCATCATCATATCATAATAATTATAATAGATGAACTGATCGAAGTTGGAGATAATGGAGTAGGTTTATGTAGGAACCCGCTTTCTATAGAGCCCTTCTGATGTTATAATCGATATTATAAAGCTTCAAAGTACGACACGAAAATATAAACTCAGAACCTCAGTCCCATGAGAATCATAACTCTCTGAAATGGAAACAGATTCACGGAAATTTGATTAAGCTTTGATTGACTGATGTTAATGTCTCATGTAATGTGATGGAAGAATCAATTCCTGAATTTAATAACCGGGCAACCATAACTACGGCAGTAATTAATGAAACGTGTTGTGACTCATGTAACTGATAATATTTGATTTCCATCACATCTTACTATTCCTGGATTGAATATCCTAGCAACCATAACTGCCACAGTAATTAATGAAAAGTGGTAACCGTTAGATGTAACTAACAATATTCCCATCATTTCTAACTATTTGTATTGTATACTCTTCCTGGATCTAATATCCTAGCAACAATGATTATGGCAGTAATTTGATTGAAAGTGTATCTATTGTCTGTCCAAGCAAAGAAGCTCGGTCAGCCTGTCAAGCTCGGTCAATATTGGTTCAAAAATTATGAATTCAATCCCAAATTGTAGAAAACAATTTGATCTACTATTAAGACCATATCTATAATTTTTGAACAAATATTGACCAAGCTGGAATCAGTTCTTCACCTTGCCAGAGGGTCTTTTTTGCTTGGACAGACTTTAACATTATTCCTCACTATTTGTAGCGTACACTATTCCTGGATCTAATATCGTGACAACAACGAATGTGGCAGTAATTGATGAAAAGTGTGTGATGTAACATGTAACTGACAACATTCGCATGATTCCTGAGTGATGTAATGCGTTGGGTTGAGTTGTGAACTAGTGAGTTATGAAATGTCCTGTGATAGGTGTGCAGAGTCTATTATTTAATGGGGATCACGTGATTTCGATCGGCTGTCAACTATTGTCGAAGGTTGGGTCGCTGACAAGGATGACATCAAATCGATCGGTGTTAGAGCACGACCGGACGCGGCTGGACCAGATTCAACATGCTCGCTGGATTATAGGACTATCTACAGGCTCTTCTCCATGGTAATCATCCCTTTCAACACTATAACGATCATTTCTCTCTCTCTTTCTCTCTCTCTCTCTCTCTCTTCTCTCTCATAGTTGAGTGTTAATGGGAGAGATGTCTTTGAACATCCCTCTCCAAGAATGGACATTTACATGTCTAAACTCCGCCATTTAGTGTAGATATAGCTTAAATTAATATTACCGTTAGCTTATTAAACCCTTCATCTTAATCTTTCTGCAAGTTTTTATAGTTTATATAAAATTAGTGTCCATAATGTAATTACTGTCATTTACATTTAATTTCATTCTCATATCATATAATTATCATAGGATTTAAATTATTGCATTATGTAATCTACATGAATGAAGTAATTGAATCTGAATCTCTCTAAAAACTTGTTAAATGACTGAAATATAGGATTTCATAAGCTAACAGAAACTCAAATGTGTGCTGTATTTACATAAAATGGCGGAGTTTAGGCATATAAATGTCCGATGGAATCTATCTATCTATCCAATGGACATTTATATGTCTGAACTCCGCCATTCTATGTAGATTCCATAGTCTATCATTAGCTTACTCAAGCGAACCACAATGTAATATATGTACTCTTCTCCTATATTCTCATAGGATAGGATTTGAACCGATTTACTGTTTTATGTATTCTACATGAATGAAGTAATCTCAGTCTCTCTATCTCACACACTCTTTTATACAGCACACATTTCTATTAAAGTTAGCTTATTAAATCATAAATCGAAGCCATTTTACAAGTTTCCATAGTCTATCTATACCAACTCAAGCGAACTATGTAATAAGTCTCACTTCTTATCCTCATAGCATAGGATTTAAAACTAAAGAAAAAAGAGATTGAATCTGAATCTGAATCTATCGCTCTCTTCGTCTTCCTCTCACTATCTCTATTTCTCCCTTCAACTTCCTCTCACTTACTTTTTGACCATGTTCTTCATTCCATCAATCCTTATTCGTTATTATAATGTCATTATCGAATATTCATTCCAACCACAATTTATTTTTCTCTTTTCTGCTACTCCATATATTTTTCCTCTCTCTCTCTCTCTCACTCACTCAACTTATTTGATTCTCTCATTCTACCGTTTTTTATACTTTATCACTTCTTCCAATATTATAATATGTCATCCTACTTTGACATATGGTACTTAGTTGATTTCATTTGTCATCGATCCATCAAAATCAGTTTTCAAAGTGACAGCCTATCCAAACAGTCATTTGATAGTGATTATTATTGAACTTTGTTTTTCAATCCTATCGTATTTCAATGTCGTGAATAAATTATAAATGATAATGTGATATTGATGCTTCCACGATATAAAGTTTTGCATTCATTTATGGATTAATATTTTAAGAAAGGAATCAATAAGTGAACCATTTTGAAGAAAGCAAGATGATGCCAAACGTCAAACGAAATACAAACTGTGATACAAAATTCGAGAACATTTTGTATACCATGTATTCATCTTGCATGTAACTTATATGCATCTTGTACATCATAGGGAGTTCGCTAAAGACTGAATAGTTATGTGTGTTTGTAAGAATGATCATAAGTAATCCACCATAAACATAATTGACCACAAACCTATTGTAGAAAAAAGTATCTCTTGTTTGAATAATTTATTTCTGAACAAAACATGTTAAACGAGAAAAGAAGTTTCTTAGAATAAATTTGTTATAGAAGTTTAGTCACATTCACCATAAAAAATAATCTACCTCTAGAATACTTCACAATAATCGCACTATAAACATTTAAAACGATTCTAGGTAGAGATTTTACACTTGAACGTGCTACCAGATCTTGAAGAATGATACGGTACAGTAATTCTATTTGGACCAGATCTGCTTGTTTATACCCATAATTTTATCGGCCACTTTTATTGACCCATAAACTGAGAGACGATGCGCATTTGAATATCGCATTTTAAATGAGAACGTGGAGCACAACTGAATGCCATTTCATTTTTGTGTAATGCTGCTATTTATGAGACTGAGAGTTGAGAGATTGTGGTTTAATTTGTTCAAGCAAAGAAGACATTCTGGCAAGATGGAAAAATGACTTCAGCTCAATCAAAATTGGTTTAAAAAAAATGAATGTATTCCCAACTTACAGATCAGAATGTTACCTATAATTTGAGACAAAATTTATCAATTTTGAACCAATGTTGACTAAGCGGGAGTCATTTTATCATCTTGCCAGAATGTATTCTTTGCTTGGACAGACTATAGGCTACCCGCTTGTAAGCGATTGCTGAATAATACTATGTACATTTATGTTGTCAAGTGCTTTAGTTTTAGTAGTCAACAATGTTTTCAAATCAAAAATTATGTTATCAAATGAACTTTTTAAAAGAACTATAACTCATGTCTCCATTTGTGGAAAATGAGGTTATCTGGCGAAGTGGAACAACCCTTGGGTCTCCCCACTATTGAAAGCCATACGCTAAATAAATAATAATTATTTATGTTGTTGAAAATGGCGATCATCTCGTAAAACAAGCATATTTCAAATTGAGTTTTGCAACGTATGAAATTAAAATACTTGGAGCAAATAATTGATTAGAAATTTCACACCCTTGAATTACTAAATGGTATCGACTATAGTAACAATTGTATTTTATGGTACAAAATATTGCATGGTGTGGTACGAAGCGATTCACTATTCAATCAGATTTAAGAAAGCGTCAATTTTTAGACAATATCAACAAAGAATACTATATTGTATTGTTTTATGTATTGTCGATATGGAAACACACACAAATCTATGATGAGTCTCCCCACCCCCCAAATATTCTAATATGAAATTTCAAATGAAGAAAGTAAAACAGTATAAAAGATTAGTTCTTCAGCAATGAAGAACTAACGTTAGGTTGAAAAAGCTTACTTTTGAAACTGGACATTATATTAACTGAGAAAAAAACCAAAGCATATTTTTAGTTTAAACTCTAACTAGTTCGATAATACTGACACCATCAATCACATATAAAAGTATTGTTATAAATAAAAATTGTGACTCTTCAGAGTCATTTTCAAGTGTGTGAATGAAATATTATTAAAAGGGTACTGTGATTGCAACTTCTATTCACTAACATCCATTAGTAGCCCTAGTCAAAAAGAAAGTATTCAGTTCAGTTACATTATCAAATAAAAGATAGTGAAGATATCTAATAATAGAATATATAGAATAATAGAAGATATCTCACGTAAATACCTTTACAGAAGGTTGAAATTGAATAATTCGAAGTGTTACCATCAACCATGAAGTATAAAACCGATACATCAAGCTTCAACGAACAACAAACTTCCCATTCTTATTCAAGGCCGCTTCAAAAGATGGGAAACCCAGCTTACAACAACGCAGCATCTAGCCTAACTGAGATAAGAACACAATGCGGCATTGGGCTTGAATGGCGAAAAGCAGCGGTTCCCAATCACCATGTCCATATTTGGGAGATTTTTGTTCGTTTAAAGCATGCTGCAAAGCTCAAAAGCATATTGAAACGCACAGGAAACCTATGTTCCTAATAAAAAGTCAAGAATGGAATTATGTTTCAAGCATGCGGCACAATCATGCTTAAAAGTATTTAAAGCTACAAATCCTTTTAAGCATGCTAACCCGCACAAAAAATCACAAACGTGATATCGAATGAATTCACTTGGTCGATTTTTGTACTTCAAAGCATGCTGCAAATGCTTCAAAACAACGGAAGCATCTTGGAACGCACAGAAAATCTACTAAAGCGCATACAGGAAATAACGTATCGGTAAGTTTGAACGGCACGGAGAAGAAAGGTTAGCTATTAATCATGTCTCAATAGCTGAGATGAAACGCACATGTGATGATGGATGGGCTAAGAGATGTTACTACTATACAGTGCTGCTTCCATGTGCTATCACATACGTAGGCATCTCTTGTCTTCCTTACACCAACCACATAGATGATAACATCTCTATCTCACCCACAGAATAGACTTATCTTTGTCTCTGTCTCACCATTGAAATAGAGATATCTTCTATCTTAGTTACAGCATCAAGGTAGACTTATCTGGGTCTTTGTCACACCATCTCCTAAGTCTCAATACATTACAGGTGGAATGTCTCTATAACTGTATCTCTGTCACACTATCTAGATAGACTTATGTTCGTTGCATCAACGATAGATATATCTTCAGTTGTTGTCATCCCATCAATCTACGCATTTTCAAGTCTGTTGAATCTGTAGATGCCGTTCGCGAGTTTCAGCGCTGAGATTTGCTTCAAACAAATGAGATATGTCACCTGGAGTCTTACTCTCCAACCAGGAAAATATTGAATGTTAGAGCAAATATTGAGATCGTTGAATGTCTATTATAATCTCTTCAAGAAATTATAAGCGAGAACTTTATACACTTTTCAGTAAATAAGGCTTATTATGGCGTTGGCCGTAGATGAATTTTTAAATGATAATACTTGATTTCTGCGTGTGACTAAAATGTTTACCATGTTGTTATGTGCTAACTTTACAATTATCCTGCATTGTTGTTTCGATGTTTTTGACTTGGCCTGTATGTTGTGATGTTTTGTTTGGCTCAATAAAGAGAATTTTGAATTTCATTGGATGGTATTACCACAGATCACAAGAGTTCATGAACATCAGAAGTTTCTTCAGTATTGTAATATCACTCAATATTTGTCCGAGAGGTAACATATTACATCGATTAATATCCCATAGTTGTCTACAATATCCTGAAGAAACTCAATACAGAATGAGTTCCCACAAATTATTCTGTGATTCCCTACAGAATCAATTGATGGACGAATGCTCGAGAAAATTAACACTACAGCTTTGTTACTGACTTGTATAACTTTTCCCTATTTCCCCACTATCCAAATCCCAAATTTCATAACTTAATTAATTTCACCATCGGAGAGGACATTATGATCTCAAGCTCCTAGGACAAATTATATTATTAGGCCGGTATTACACGATCATAGTTCTATGATCATATCTATGATCATAATTATGGAAAGAGATGAAAATACGAAATCATATTTTCATTTCTTTCCATTTGATCAGATCAGATTATATGATCATAGAACTATTATCGTGTAATACTGGCCTTAGTCTCATTATTATCAATATATATTTATACAATAAAACAATATCAAAATAGTGCAATATAATTGATTCAATGCGAATATTGTATTATCAATACAATAATACGATTATATTTGCTTGAGGAAATTCAAAACGGAACAATTCTGCTGCTTTGATGATGATGATGATTATAATTATTAATATCAATTTTTCTTTTTTCATTCATTCCGAATTTACAATAGATATGATTGAGTGGAGAATACTTGGGGGAATCCTCAAGTACTGTACATATACAAGTTAACTTTCCCAAGAAATGTGAAATTTAATTTGTGAAGCGGAAGAATATGTTTTGAAAAACTTCTTGTTGAGATACATACATTCAACATTTCTTCAGCATGTAGGCGGGTTGTGAAGTGAAGTGAAGGTTAGCGAAGAACACTCCGGAAAATCTTCGAGAGCTCTTCAAGTCTGAACCCACAAGCAATTTATTCACATGCTTGGTTTTGCTGACTTGTAGCAGAAGGATATTCCCTACAAATAATGTTCATTCTTCCATGATTCAAAACCCACACACAAATGTAAAACTTAGTTGACTGGAAAGCTGTCATACACTGAAATAGGGATGTAGGTGGAACTCAAATTAATAAGGCGGAACCAAGTGAAGAGGTCTGCAGCTCAATAAATATGAAGTGATGAATACAAAACTGGAAAATTAGATCCATTCTTGTTCGCTTGTAGACGTTTTCTTCCATACTAGATATTTGTTTTATCCAAAATGACTGAGGCATTTCCTTCTTATTAAATAGTCGGAAGTTATACAAAACCTTAATGTTTCAAAACTTTATTCAACTAAATCCGAAAATAGAACAGGTTTTGAAGCCAGTTGTTATTTATATTCAATGGATTCGAAGAGAAAACCCCGAATTTGTTACATAATTAGGACCAAATCTATAAAGAACAAAATCTTAAAATTTTGTTATTCACTGAAATAACTCATTACCAATCAAGCAAAGTAATGCAATTATCATTCATCGCAGAACACAGTATTAATCAATGTTATCAAAAAAACTTCCTAATATGTGAGCTTCTGAAAAGCTTCAACATTTTTCTGTACCCATAGGCAAAGAGTCGTTTCAAGTATTATTCCTATTGCATGGTCCAGCATGCTACAAAATCAAATTATTCCTAAGTCTAAGTACTTGGTTCTAAGTACAGTCAGAAGAATTCTGGAGGAACAAGTCTCTGATTAGTTAATCTTCATACAGTAGGCTATTCGCACAGGACCAGAAGAATGAAGTCGAGATTATCACTTAATGAATAAATTAATTTACTTCCAAGTTTCGTAAGAGGTGGAACGTGATTATTTGGTATAAGAATAGTTTATATTTTAACAGTGGATCGATTTTCAAAATCAACAGTAACCTCTCCACTTTCAAGATTCAATGGAAAATATCCTTCTGCATATTATATCTCAAGTTCTACTCCGTTTGTTAAAATATACATAAAATTAGTTACCAAAGCAGTGAAATTATTCATGAGCTTTTGTTAACGACGCCTGTGGTAAAAACAACTTCCGTGATAACTTTCATGATAAAAACAAATCTCAACATTGGAAGCACACTCCACTCGAATACTCAACAACATAGAGTGAACTTTTGGTACAGTTGCTGGAATAATCTATGGAAGCAAGCCAAAATTCCATTTCACAGCTTCTGATTCTAGCTCTCAGTGAGCAACTTGTTGCTGCAACTGTCGAGTTTTATTCGTTTCAGATTCATTTAAACGCACTCTAGTCTCGACCAGCCACTTTTATTACTATTGGAAATACCACTAAAACTACTATTGTAATATTAGCATAGCAATCAAAGTGCTAGTTTGTATGCTTGAGAATGGCGTTTCGCTTTATTTTCATTTCTTCACCTCTGTTAAAAACTCCCTCACAGATCCTGAACTTTCCCTAAATCAACTTTTCAATCCAGTCTACAAGATTATATCTTTCATTTTCCCTAGCACTATATGTTGTATGATTTATCAAGTCATACATGAAATTATGATAATCTGTGTCGTCTCATCATCCAGAATCTAATAATTTAATTATTGAAATTTTATGACATTTGTCCTACTGAACTCTTACTTTCAACTCCCATCGTACATTACAGGCTATTTTCTATGAATATTCGATAAGTCTATAATTCAATATAAAGAAAACTTCTCTGAAATTGTAGATCATAAAAGAAGAGATATGATAAATTCAAAGTGGATTATTACTGTCAATATGATATTATTCTACAAAGTTCTATCGTTGACAAAAATTAAAGATGAGCTTCAATTAAATAGCCTTCGATTGACGTGTAAGTTTCTTTGAATCCCTCAATCAGTCCCTTCAGTATAATAGTAGTATCTGAACTCTTGAAAACACAAGAATGTATTAATTTCATTTTACAACACAAAATGTATCTATTCATACTAAATGAATGTTAGGAAACATTATCCTAACAAAATTTTATTCGAATCCAATTCAAGAATCTAGTCAGATATTGATTGAAGCTCACAGCCTCCGAAGTTTAAAGCGAATCAACAATTCTATAATAATTAATTTTGAATTTCAGCATTGCTTCTTCAATTTCTCAAAATATTCAACATCGTTCACGAACGTAAATCTTCGCTTTAACTCTTAAATCTCTACAATAGTTTCGCTGTAGTTCATGAACCAATAACACTTTTCACTGACTTCTGTAAATTTATGTACAAGTGATTCACCGTCGCGCGATTTGTTCAATAGCTCCATATTGATATGTCGCCCATCCCGAATAACTCACTAGAGAACAAAGCGTTGCCGGCGATCCCAACACACGACTTTCGAGTGAAGTATAGTGTGTCCAAGCAAAGAAGACATTCTGACAAGATGTGAAAATGACTCCATCTCGGTCAATATTGGTTCAAAAATTATAAATTTGGTCTCAAATTTTAGGAAACATTGTGATCTACAATTTAAGAGTAAATTTATAATATTTGAACCAACATTGTCCGAGTTGAAGTCTATATCTTATTTTGTCAGAATGTCTTCTTTGCTTGGACAGACTACATGTACTCGTTAGTAAATATATTCAGAATCGTTCGTGACTTGTGGATAAATCCATAAGCGGAAGACCATAGAGAGACAGAACGTCCATAGCAGAACAGAAAGCAGGTTCCCATTTTGACAGGTATGGATATTTATTGGTCGTTATGGAGTATTGTCAGGCTAGCGGCATGTGTGTTATGGATGCAAAAGTACCCGAATGAATATAGAACGACGACTGAATGAAAACTGAATGAGTATATGAGAGAAGCGGATAAAGAATGACTGGATGATGGAATGAAAATTGAATAGAAGTAAATAGGGTTGGGAGAGTGAGAGAAAGGATTAAAGGATGAGAGCTGATAAAATAGGAGAGAACAAAAGATATAGATGAAGCAGTGGAGAAAGGTTGGTGAATTGGATACGTGAATAGAATCGAATATAAAAAAGAATGGAAAAGACGGAAAATTTTTAAATTAAAAAATATTTAGACGTTATCGGATAGATGAGAGTGTATTATTGAATCAAGAAAAATTTTGGTGAAAGAACAGTAAAAAATTGATAGTTGGGAGCTTGTGATAAGAAATAGGGAAGATGATAATATAATGAAATTAGTAGTATTATAATAATAGGGGAAATATCATATGATATTTCGCATTTTTTAGACATAGATTGTCGAGGAGTCAGTGCATGTAAAAAATAATGGATGTTCGATAAAAAATATCTGGTAAATTTGAAAAAAGTAGGATAATTGATTAATTGCAACAGGAAGAGCAGGTGGAATTTGATTGGAAAATCAAATGAAGAAGGTATTATCATAAAAAAGGCAGTTTCAGGTAGAGTTCTATCAACTACCTCCACCAACTATCTCAGTTTCAACTACCCGTATCTCTATGATATTATTGTACATTAAAACAAGTGGGAGTAAAGGATTGAGGATTATGGGAGGTAATAAACAGGACAAAACGTGAGTAAAAGAACGATCTGGTGAATACCTGGCCAACCTGTGAATGGAGTCACATGGAGAATACACATAGAGAATGACGAGTAGACTGATGTTTGAATGGAGAATGAAAGCTAGTGAAAGCGCGAGAGAATAAAGAAATGGAATTCAAGAGTGAATAGTAAATATAAGAAAAAGGAATAGGAGATGAAGAGACGAGTAAATGAGAACGGAGAGGATGCTCTAGAAAGAGGATTTGTTATGACGAGGCCGTGTTGAACGAGCGTTTTCTGCTTGTGAATGAATGCACCGGAAGGACCAAACGGCCAGTTGTGGCTTTGAGGTCAGTGCCAGAATCACTGCTCCTAATTCTCTACCAAAATTCACGTGTCCATTCTTCCCTGCAAGCTAGCATACTCATCCGGAGGTCACGCTTGTACTAAAAAACAATCACCCTCATTTTCAAAACTCCTGTTCTCCTTATCATACCTCATATTAAAGATTTATGTGGTATAGAGGACCAAGAGTCCTAACTCCGCTCTTAATAAAGGCAGTCAATCAATCAATCAATACCTGTTTTGTTTTCCTTGGTCATGATCAATCCCTCTCAATATTTCTTTCTATTCCTTTGTTGTTCTCCTCCTATTTTCAACTACTAATCCTTCTATTCTAATGGGTCGAATAAGATTGACATTCGTGAAAAAATACGTTATAGCCTAATCATGAACATTTTCAAAGGCGAACAAAATTAGAAAGATTACATCTTGAACCTCAAACACGAATCTCTAGCTGAATGACAATACACATTACGTATATGAGTGATTATAATCATGATAAACATGTTATAAATATAATACATCAACCAATCTATCAAAAACGAATCAATCATAAAAGAGCTACGCTCTTTTCAGCACTCTAGCAGTGTCACACCACTATTATTATATTTATTCACCCATGGTAGAAAAACGGGAGGTGGATGAATAGGTTTGCACTCAATAGAAATCAATTTCTTATTTCATTGGAGGTGAAATCTCTATTCCAACAATCTTTTTCCATCGGCGACCAACAAATATTGTATCGCTGACAATAGATTTTCAACAGCAAATACATTTCCCGTACATTTCCAACCCTGTAGATGCGACCATCTCATAACCCTCATTATTCAATCTCACTATTGAAATCTCACAACCTATGACCAACGGTCCTCCAGTATTTTTTACAAAACCGGGAAACGAGAATTTACTCGTAAATATATTTTTCGAGGCATTTTTGACAGATTCCCATGCGAGTCGCTCCACTCACCGTGAGTTCTCCCAGTTCTTTTGTTGAAAATCAGCGTTGCGATGCTTTTAGCTGTGACATTTCAATGGAAAGCATTTGAATATAACAACCTCCATTCTCCAATCATACAAACTCTTCTCTCTCCTCTACCATTTTCTTATGCACTAGATTTTTTTTTTTTTTTGTTCTCGGGAGAAAGACTATTCTCACTCGGTGAAAGGTAGTAATTGGATTGGAAGAGTGTGATTAATAATTTCAAGATAATTCTCCAACCGTAAATCTTTAGTTTAGATGAACTCCCGACTATCTTGAATTAAGCTGTTTCAATTGCATATTGTGGACCTTCACTCGGCAACTATTTCCTCCAATAGCCAGAAAATTTAAATTTTCCTTGTCTAAAATTCAGCAAAGGGATTCAAATATTATCTACTGTACATCCTCGCATGGCAACTTTATTCAATTAGGAAGTCAATCAAATATGAATATTTCGCACCTTAAACTCAATAAAATTCACATCATGACTCTTGGTTTCTGAATGAAATTACATGAAAATGTACATCTTTTAGTGTTGAAGAAGGCTTTTCTGTTGTTTTTTTAATGATCAATACGTTCTAGAAAGAGTTTTCAATCCAAATAATATCAATTCTCTTGATTTGTGAGTTGGGAGTTTGAGCAAGGTTTCACAGTTTTGTGAGGTGTGTTACGTGGAGTTACGATTCTACAGAAAAATATTCTGAGTTCTTGGTCAAACCGTACGAAGCTTCCAAAATTAATGAAACAATTAAGTTTATGAATAGCCTGCACATAAATAGGGATAGGCTACAATGCTTCTACGAAACAATGTAATATTGTTCATCGCATGTTGAGGCGAAGTTGATTTGTGCAATTATGAAATACAGTACAGTTTGTCAGTTTTTTATTTTAAATGTTAATCACAGTACCTTTTAGTGCATTTCATTTGAAAAAATGCACTATTGGTCTTGCCCTGACAATCGAAAATTTATGATGTGATATATTTTTTACACGTTTTCGAGCCCCTAGAACACGAATCTGATGTCCGTTCAAATTCATATATCTCTATATATATATTTATATATGTACAGTTTCTTGTTAACACGATAACTCCCGAAGGGCTTGTCGGAGAGCGACCAAATTTTGCACAAAAATCATTAGTGTTAATATCTCGGTCAAGTTCGTTAACCAGCCAAATTGGTCCAAGGGTAGGGGGTGAAATTAGGGGATGAAAATTTTGAAAAATCACTACAAATCGACCAATAACGTGATCGTTTTGAAAATTGGTGGGTATAATACCCTTATTATTCCCTACAATTTGAGCCATCAACGAAAAAAATCCAATCAAAAATGGCAGAGAAAATGGCGAATAACACAATGCCAAAAATTGTGTTTTTCGAAAACGGCGCCTTTGAATTCATACCCTGAATAGCTCATTATAAGTCATATGATTTGACCCATCATAGAATTGCATTTGAAATGCACTCTTTCCGACCGCCAGCTGCCGGAGCGAATTTTTTTTAATTATTTTGATTTATGCATAACATGAATCGACTATTCATAGTCATTTTCAAATGCATGAATAATGCACGAAACATGTTATGCATGAATAAAAATAATAGAAAAGGGTACTGTGATTAACACTTGAAATAAAAACAGTAATAAAGGAAACAATACTGTACAACTATTTTTCAATATGGATGGATATTCATGGAGCTATAAATCCAGAAATACATATCATTGATAAGCCAAGCTCAAATCGAAAGATACGACCCCAGGACAAATTGCTAGTTTCCGCTAATTAATGTGCTTATCACCCGATAAATAAATCACGAAAGATGAAGTTCACTACCGCATGAAACTTTCGGCCCTTCATTTTCTTTGCGGGACGAAAAACTCGGGATTTTCAGCCGGGTAACATTCTGTGTGACAGAGAACCGCAATTCCCAAAGGGATTTGTCTTGGAGCGGTTTAAAAGTTTCCTCTCAGAAGAGGGAGAACTGTCACATTTCAACTGATAACTTCCCTCACGGATAACAGAGAAAAAACTTTCTAATATAACAACTGGCAGCGAATTATCTCGATCGTTTGTTTGCAACCGGAGTGCATTTCAAGTATCATTCGATGTGAATAATTTGACGTTAGAGAGCGTCCCAGATAATTCACAGATTAATGCCGTCACAAATTCAATTATTACCAACTTTGCTTTTTAAATTCCTCTCTTTTTCTCTACAGCTCCTTCTATCAATCATTCTAATCAGTATCTCCAATTGAATAAATAACTTCCTACGCTCAGGATTAGGCAATCATACCAATCAGTATTTCAATTTGAAAGGATTCTCTTTTGAAATTGCTTCTTGTATTATGTCCGTCTTTCTGTATCATAGCTGTCACAAAAGGCTACAGAAAAAAGCATCTCTAATATTATTTTTGACATTCTTCCTGATTTGATTAGCTTAGGCTTTATATATTTATTCTGGTTTTACATTGATTGATTCAATCTTCTGTCAATTTTCTAAGGACCAAACTTGGGATGATGCATAACTAAAAAAACTATAGAAATAGAGTTAAAATAGAAGCAAATAAATTCCCAAAATTGTACATACATCCATTGGAAGAATATATAACTGACAAAATAATAACTGCTCTTACACAAGAGTTTACAAAATGTGTTGAGGTGTTTTTGTGTTATTATGAATCTTCAAAATTTCAAATCATAGTTAATTTTTGTGTGTGGGAATTTGTAAATTGTGATAGTGTTTAATCATTTCGAAGACATAACCTTTTTCATATTAATTTAACGAAATTTGAACATTTTGAACTTAATTGACTTGGTTTTAACGTTTTAGAGTAGTTATCCAAATAATAATTCTAACAAGATAATATTTCTATAATGTGACAGCTCCCTGCACACGGGCTAATCATCCACGCAGGGAGAATATTCAAGTAAACTGAAACACCTTTTTTCTGTAAATATGTTTCAATTGATGAATAAAGGAATTTGAATTTGAGCTTTGTCACAATATCAATTACTTGAATTGATATGATTATGAGAATAAATTTACGAAAGATGAATCTCTTGGAATATTCCTGCCATAACTATGATTCCTACTGTGCTTCCGGACTCGAATTAATAGATTGTATGTGACAAAATGGTGGTCAATAACAAGTGCCAATTAAAGTGGCGGTTGGCTGGTGTCTGTTATCAATGCTCAGCTCTGTCAGGATAGTCTGAAAAAGGTCTGCGAAAGAGGAATGATCTAATTAAGGTCGGTCTTGACCCGATGTGCTCACGCATAATATATGCGTGCTGATGATCGATATTCTCCAACCTTTTCCAGACATTTTCCATACAGTTACCAACCGCTAGTTTTGTTGGCATCTGCTGCAGCGCCAATGAATGGCCGGCGTTAATTCGTGTCTCGATCGAGCCGCACTCCGTTATTGAATCAGTTAGGGGTTTGTTTCTTCAATCAAGCAGCTATAGTCTGTTCAAGCGAAGAAAACATTCTGGTAAGATAGGTAAATAACTCCAGCTCGGTCAATATTGGTTCAATAATCATAAATTTGTTTTCAAATTCTACATCAGAATGTTTCCTGCAATTTTAAACCAAATTTATAATTTTTGAACCATTATTGACCGAACTGAAGTCATTTTCCCATCTTGCCAGAATGTCTCCTTTGTTTAGACAGACTATAGATATTGGATCAGTCCACTATCCCACGACGCCAGGGGGTGTGGCCTTCCGGCCAACAGAGTTCAAAGTTCGTTCAATAGATTCTAATTGCTTGTTTACACGGTTCAAGATGATACACAAATTTCAAATGTTACAATGGAAACAAATATGCGTCTTAATCATGATACAGGATGTTCAATGACCTTCCAATTAGATTGTTTTCATTTTCAAGTATAGTCTGTCAAAGCAAAGAAGACATTCTGGCAAGATGAGAAAATGAATCCAGTTCGGTCAATATTGGTTCAAAAATAATTGGTTGAGTCTCAATCATAGGAAACACTCTGATTTACTATTTGAGACTAAATCAATATTTTTGAACCAATATTGACCGAGCTGGAGTCATTTTCTCATCTTGCCAGAATGTCTTCTTTGCTTGGACTGACCATATCTAATATTGAGTATCAACTTGGAGGGAATTAAACAGTGCACAGGTTACTTGTAACAAAATAGTGTACTAATATTAATTTTGTAGGCTCATCTTCTTACAATTTCTACATTGATCAAATAAGCATTGTCATGGAAATATAATAAAATTATTAAAAGTGTTCTTACGGGTTGGAAGACGTTGGCTTACAGTGAGAGGAACCATTTGCCATGACTTGTTAAATCCTTACCTGTAAAAGAGAAAAATATTATTAGATCAATAATGTTTTTTATTCTATTCTAATTATGGAAATGATGAATCGAGAGTGAAGTAACTAATATTCACAACAAAGACTCATGCATGTTGAAAATGTATAAAAAATAGGTGATTCATCCATTTATTCAGCAGGCATAATTCACATAGATAATGAACAATTATCGAATATAAAATGAATGTACAATCACAGTTTGAATAGTTTCGATCACGTGATAATCTTCACTCCGCTTGGACAGGCTATACAAGAGTAGGCCTACAACGCTCATTGTTTACTTGTACATCGGTCATTCTCACTTTGCATGAAGTACACGACATAAACTAGCATCCGTGATAAGGACCTTACAAAATGCACCTATGAAGACTCTCCCTATTTCAAATGAATGCCATCAATGAATTGAAGAAAAATCACAATGAATGAACATCGCCCACAAAAGTTTGGATACGGATCGATAGATGACGTCATTTGTAAGGAAGACAATGGAAAGAATTAAGAAATACGCGCCTTGCATTAGTTATAATTAATCATCAATACTCACTCAGTCAGTTATCGCATTCGGTTAGAATTCATAAATTATTCATAACTCACTTATTGTTTCCCATTATTGTGATCTCAAATTGACTCTCATCTGTCATAACTTTGCTTGAATGGTGATAAGTTTGAAATGTTCGAAGAGCTCGACTTGAAGCACTTGAAGATGTTTAAATGGTTTGGAGAGAGTTTTTGAGTTTTAAAACGCATGTTTGATAGCCTTGTTTCAGAATAACCAGAAAATGGTTCTGTTATTTTCAATTCTTCTCTTATTACTTTTGTTTACTCCAGTACAGGAGAAGTAGCTTCAGTAGCCTACTTGGACAATAACCATATGAACGGACTGTTATCCAATGAACAATGTACTAAGTAAATATTCTACTATAATGACGGACTAAATGAATTGGATTAACAACAAAAATAGCTGGATTATAGAAATGATAAACCATACCATGCTTTATAATATTTACAAAATTCTACAAAGAAGATCATCAGTTTAGTATGGAGTTTGAGTTTCAAAATCATGAGTTGATCATTTTCAAAGTGAACTGTTTCTCTCAAAGTTCCACGATATAATTATATAATGATGAATAATCTTATATTATAATTTGTACATGAGTAACCCACCTTCACTTCTACATAGTGGACAAGCACTGATATAACGTTAATGCCGGGTTTTTCCAAGCACACTCAAAGTTGAGGGACCCTAAAAATTTTGATGAACAGCTGACATTTTTTTAATATAAGTATAGGAAATGTAGTAAAGTGTAGTAACCCTCAAGTTTACTACACTTTACTACATTTGCTATACTTATCATGGAAAATGTCAGCTGTTCAATATTTGAGGGTCCCTCAACTTTGAGTGTGCTTGGAAAAACCGGGCATTATTTATTCTCTCCCCTTCAACTTGCGCTAATTCAACTTCCTACTTTTCATGATCCATGATAGCCTACCTGATTCAACTTCTTTATCACTATTATTAATTGATTATAATAATCATTAATTCAATCAAACTCATTGGTGAGTACAAGAGTTCTCATTCAATCACACACATTGGTGAGTACAAGAGTAAGTATTCATATCATACTTATTTAAAGAGTTTGACAAATTTACGTGACAGAACTTGAGTTTTTGGCCGAAGCCCGACTTATCATTAGGACACTGGTATGCATTTTGAATGCTTGCTACCATCAGACTCCCCCACAAGAGTAAGTATTCCTATCCTAGACCTCTACCAATTTACACTCGATATCAAGAAAAAGGAAATCATGAAAATTAATTACCAATTCCCACTTCTACAAAATCAACAAAACTACAGCAGATGCCAACGAATCTAGCGGTTGACTAATGACTATTCTTGATTCTCAGCTCTGTCAGGATAGTCTGAAAGTGGTTTGCGAGAGTTTAGCTAACTCAACTCTCTCATGTGTCTGTGTTTTCAGCTATAAGTGTCATTCTTATATTATATCTAATAGATGAATAAATGTACTTATAGGAGACCGCACCCCGATTGCCGTGACAGAGCAATAACAGTGACTTCAGTAAATAACAGTCTTGTTGACATTTTCTCTATCGAGGTTAAGAATAGAGAAATGTGACTCAAGATTTGAAAATATTCATACAGTTCTCCAATAAACCTCTGGAACGCTAACCTCGTGACAGTAGCCGTTCTTTGAACTCACGCACAACGAATGATTACAATTCTATCAATTATTTGTAGGCCGAGCACGCTATACTGGGGCAGCCTTCGCACGCAAAACCAAGAAGGAAATAACGCATTCATACCAGTTAAACAGTCATGCCAATAGGCAATTGGCGGCCCACAGCAACCTGTGGAATATAGTCGGTCCAAGCAAAGAAGACATTCTGGCAAGATGGGAAAATCACTTCATCTTAGTCAATATTGGTTCGAAGATTTCTAATAATTTAGTCTCAAATTGTGGATTCAAATTTCTTCTACAATTTAAAACCCAATTTATGATTTTTGAACCAATATTTACAGAGCTGATGTCATTTTCCCATCTTACCAGAATGTCTTCACTGCATGACAGGCCTTATCCTTTGGGAACTGGGTGTGGATATAGGTCTAATCATCCAAGTAGGATGACAAATGATTTTAATGAAAATAATCATGGAATAGGCCTGCAGTTTATCCAAGTTTTATCCAGTACGAAAGAAGGGTGCAATTGTGACTAACTTATGAACAAAAGGGGGAAAATTATTCATTATTATGAGATAGGAAACACACTGAGTACATAAAAGTAAAGCATAAGACTGCATTCTCTCTCAATAAGAGGGCAAAAGAATAAAAATATATGGATAAATTATGTAAGAAAAAAAAATTGAGAGAAATAGGTAGTGAAAAAATATATATATATATATATATATTGGGAAATCAAAGGATTTTTATTTCTGGGAGAGGATTCAATCAATCACTTCATTCATGTAGATTACATATACATACACAATACAGTATATTTGTTCAAATCCTATGCTTTGATAATATAAAAATGAGACTAATTACACAGTTCACATGAGTAAACTAAGTATTAACTATAAAAAATAGTAGAATGACACGAATATGGGATTTAATCATTATTACTATTATTTCGTATGGCTCATTTTGTGGGGATTTAATAAGGTGCCAATAGTACAAATTTGTACTGTATCTACATAAAATTGCGGAGTTTAGACATATAAATGTCCATTCTTGAAAAGGGGTGTTGAAAAACATCCTTCCCATTAACACTCAGCCATGGTCAGAGAACATGAAATATACGAGAGGGAGTAAGAGGAATACAAAGCAGAAACTTGAAATAAGAAGAGGAGTAAGAAGACTTACAAAAAAAGTTACAGCCTGAGAAGCAAATGGAATCGGAGAGAAAGCGCAAATACAGTAGAGAAGATGAATAATAATACGAGTAATAATAATATTATCGTCCTATCAGTCTTCTTAAAGTACTTCTACTTGTATAACTATCTTCCAAAATCTTCAATGAAAAACTCATAACTACTATGAAACGTTTCTCCTTGAAAGATTTTTGCTAAAAAAATCATATTTTACCGAAATACAAAAGTTATCCTATTATGTTCACTCATCAATTCAAACAACCGACTACAACCTATATTTAGACAAGCTTTCCATTAGCCAGAAAATACATACAAAATTCAAGATTTCAATGCAACCCACAAACGTGAGTCAAGTTACGTCAGACAATAATTTCCCGAAAGAATGCCTCCCCCCCCACCTCGAACAATAACCTAACCACCCCCACACCATTCCCACCTCTCAGCGTCCCCCTACAACGCATTCCCAAAGGAACAAAATGCAATTTATTTAATGACAGTCGGGATCTGACATAATTGGCGCAAGCGCACTGCTAATAACGCGCGGTTTATGGTGACTCATCAAGGCACCAAACTCCTAACTTCACCCAAACAACATAATTATTCCTATTTACAACCCAGACAGTAACGGTAACTGTAAAATTCTTGATGGCACTCATTATGATGAAAACTTTATCGATAACGAAGACAGGAGAAGAACCGCCTACTTTATGTGATGGCAGATTTTATGTTTTGGGCAACTCTTCAGGTTCCATATGGAGCTGTAGGAAATTGATTGTTCATTAATAAGCAAACAAGAACCTTGAAGCATACTTATCAATTTTTAATAGCAAATTATTTATTAGTCCATGCCTGATGACAAGAATTACTACTACAGTAGAACGTCGATTATCCGAACTAATTGGTACGAGGATCAATTCGGATAAACAAAAATTCGGATAACTGGACATGGGATTGTATTAGAGTAAAACAATATGTTAAACTTGGAATAAACTCTATGACATTCGAAAAGTACAGTGTAGTGATGTGAAATGTTCATGGAAAGCAAAACAAAAATACTGTACGTATTCAAAAATAGGCCAAGTAAGAAAAAATAAGATCAGATTACGATAAGACCGATTCGGATAATTGGCAATTCGATTAATCGGCGTTCGGATAATCGGCGTTCTACTGTATTCATTTCTATTGCGCAATCACTTATCACAGTAGTGAATGGAGGAACAATCTTTCAATTTTCAATCAACTAACCCCTACTTGGTAATTTCTCTCATAAAGATTTATTAGAACCATTTTTTATTGAATTGACTGGATATCACAATAGATTGATAATAATCAAATTCAAACTATCAATTTGTCAGAAATACTAATAGATTCCAAACCGAACTGAACTAAGTTTCAAATAAAGCAACCGAAGAATTTGAATTGTTGGAACTCACTGAGAAATTTAGATTTCACAACAGAGATTTGTAGAAATGTAGATTTCATTCATATTATTTTCAATGAATGAGAGCCAATATCAATATCATTCTTGTGTTTGAACATCGTGGAAGATATATGAATTACATAATAACATCTTGAAATACGATGTTTCATTACATACGATGTAATTTCAAACGTATTAGTACGTTAACGTACCTTGTATTGGTTATCTGGAACTTTATTAATAGAGTTCAAATCAACTAATGCTGATACACGCTTTCACGCTTTCAAAGTTCATCGACAAAGGATATACACAGTTGATTTTTCAATTTACTTGGGAAGTTAAAGTATGAATGGAAACTTAATGAGAAATTCTTGTCACGCCAGAATCTTTCTAAAGCTTATTTACGCCATGAAAAGGAGAAATTGTGGAAAGAGTCTTGATTTCTCGTGATTGGAATCTGAGAAGAATATAAATTAGTTGAGAGAACTGAACTGAGGAGGCATGATGGACTATATAGACATTGAGAACAATTTTTTAATACTAATTAAATTGAAGAATTCTATTATGAAAATTTGAGACATATTACATCTAATGTATCAACTGAGGCGGATTGTATGTTACGTAGGCCTACGCCTCAAACATAATCAACTGATGGGATTCGGAATGTTCCAATCAACTAATTACAGCCTACTACTCGTAATGTGATGTAGTATAATGTAAATTTATCTTCCAAATAATTATTCAGACGAATAGTTGGGCATATATGTGGCTGCGGCGTTTGACATTGTAAACATACTGATAGCTGGATAACCTGAACTATTTAATAGGATAGAAAGGTAACATATAAATTGTGAATTTTCAACTTAGACGTCTTTAGTTCGTCTAAAATGTGAAGTATTATGTGATGCCATGTTCGCCAGGTTTTTATTAGTATCCAAATACTATACATGAAAAAATTTCATGAAAATTTATTCAGAACAAATAATTAAATAAATGTTGATCCATTTCATCATTTTCATGTTTTTGATGAGTCTTATTCTATATCCATGGGAAAATAGAGTGAAATAAGAGCTACCTATCTCCGATACAATAATATTCAATACTTGTGATTGAGATCAAGAGCTTTTTACTCCAGATAACGATCAAATTTTCTATCCCAGAACATTTCAGTGGATCTTCTTTCCACGAAAGTATTTACGTGCGTTTTTGCATTCTTGTGCAGTATTGTATTTATAATATCAACAGTTCACAAGAGAGGGGGTTCTTATTAAAACACACAAAGGGAAAAAATAATTACCTAGAAAATTCCAAAACAATGACACATTAAAAATTTCTTATACAGTGATATTAATCCAATGCTTCACAAAAAATAAGTACATTCTCTTACACTTTCCCATCTTGAGAGTAGCCTGAAAAATTACAAGTAGTCTAATTGGAACAGTTTTAATTATGATGAACCATTCTCTTGTACAAGACAGTCAAGTCACGTTCAGAATAATCATGCCATGTCCATAGTATAAATACAATTTGATAGCACAGTATCATTAACGTAATGAAATAACATGCTGTTTTTTCCTAGTTGAGTAGCGCGTACAGATAAAAACAATGCTATTAGGGTCCAAAAGGGGAATTAGGCTCCCTTGCGTAATGTAAGTTCATGCCGGGTAGGGAACACCTGTGTCAATGCTAGTGCTTTTTGCAAATGTGAATTTTGAAGAGAAAAAGTGAGGGTTATATGGTAAATGGTTGGAAAAAGAAAGTGGGAGAGAAAATTGAAAGATGAAGGAGAAGAGATGAGAAGAGAAAGTGCGTAATTGAGAAGATCGGAAGAGAGTAAGCAATAGGAGAGGTGAGAGAGAGAGAGGAAAAAATATTGAGATAGAGGAAGAGTCTTTGAGGAACAACAAATTGTAGACGTAGACAAAACAAATCTTTCCAAGCTCCATTGCTAACCATCAAAAGTTTCATTAAGATTCATTGAGTTTCATTGAGATGCCCTTTGAAGCCTTGGATAACGCAAGGAATAATAAGATCAATTACTATACGGGATAGAATGCATGATAGAATAAGGAAAGGTCCTGCAAATCCTGATTCAATAAATGAATACAGAATTTATCGGAACACATTGAATAGGCTCATAAGTGAAGCGAAGGAGAAATATTATAAAGTTAAATAGAGCAATGTCAAAACAATAGTTCAAAGCTTTGGAGGAGTATTAATGAGGCAATCGGGGAAGGAAAAAATGAGTGTAACAGGATCAGAGTTGAGGCCAAGAGGCTGAATGACTTTTTTACCAATG
Organism: Sogatella furcifera; assembly: GCA_017141385.1. Taxonomy (NCBI): domain Eukaryota; kingdom Metazoa; phylum Arthropoda; class Insecta; order Hemiptera; family Delphacidae; genus Sogatella; species Sogatella furcifera. Next base: position 17,674,882 of record CM029556.1, read on the forward strand.
TTGATGAAAGACAGGCTATAGCTTTGAACAATGAAATAGCGAATTCTCCCAACTTTGATCACAACAACGATATAACCGAAACACCTCTACTGAATTCCCTCTTCATGAGACCAACAGATTCTAAAGAAATTGAAGAGACAATAAAAGAGCTGAATAATTGCGCCCCAGGAATGGATAATCTCAATAACACAGTACTCAAGCAAATAGGCCACACTATTTCACAACCACTAGTCACGATTTTAATAAATGTTTTGAGCAAGGCTACTTCCCCAAACACTTCAAAAAAGCCAAAATAAAACCTCTCTTCAAGCAAGGAGATCCATCAAATCCTGGCAATTACAGGCCAATCAGTCTTATCAGTAATCTGGCAAAAATTATGGAAAAGATTATAAAGAAGAGATTAGTCCTGTTTTTGAGCAAACATAAAATAATAAATGAAAATAAATTTGGATTTCAGGCTGAGGAGAGTACGGTGGATGCATTAATTAAATATGCTAATACTGTTTCACAAAACCTGAATTCCAATTACAAATCTATAGCGGTTTTCTTGGATATCAAAAAAGCTTTTGATACAATTCCACATTACTCCCTTTACAATAAACTCGAGAAATATGGCTTCAGGGGAATTTTTCCAGAATTAATTGAAAGCTATTTGAGAGATAGAACACAGTCTTTAACAATAAATGGATGTACTGATAACTCTAAAATGACCTCTTACGGGTTGCCTCAGGGAACTGTACTTTCCCCAATCCTTTTTATTATTTATGTGAATGATTTACTGAGCCTGAAACTAAAAAACTCAACAACTATATCATTCGCAGATGACACTGCAGCTGTTTTCTATGGAAAATCGTGGATCGAGGCTCATGAAATTGCAGAACAGAATTGTTTTCTCATTAAAAAATGGTTAGACAAAAACACTTTGAGCTTGAACATTGATTAAACCAATTACATCACCTTTGCACTCAATACAACTGGTAAACCCGACGAAAATATGAATCTGAGACTACATTCAAACTGCAACATGAATTTCAATAACTGCACTTGTCCCATAATAAAAAAAGTAACAAGCACAAAATATCTAGGCGTCATAAAAGATGAATATTTGAAGTGGGACATCCATATCAAATTTTTATGCAAAAGAATCAGAAATCTTTCTTATAAATTCTACGAAGCAAAAAAAATTCAAGTCATCTTGAAATGGTATACTTTGCACTGGTACAGTCCATAATTCAGTATGGTATTTCAGTATGGGGGGGCTGTTATAATTCCCACTTGGAAGAGCTTTTCATAATTCAAAAATCAATCATTAAAACAATCTTAAATAAGCCTTGACTTTCCCCAACCAACCTGACTTTTGAAGAGTTTAACGTGTAGACAGTTAGACAGTTGTATGTAATGAATGTAGTGAATTATATATTTAAATATAAAAATAATTTCATTTGCACTAATAATACTATCAATAATCAATACAATTCAAGACCCACCTCAAATAAGTACCTAATCTATCATACTAACATTGAAAATATTAGAAGACAACTCATATATTTAAGCACTAAAATTATAAATAAGATTCCTGAACAAATTATTAGCTGTGCCAAGATAACAAAAAAAGTAAAAACAGATATCAATGCTTGGATCAAAATGAACTACTCCTTCTACCTTTGAGAACTATGATAAGTTAACAGAGAACTTTTCTGATTAGTGCGCTCACTTCCCCTACTTGTGCTCTATCACATCCCTTTCTCAATCCTTTCCAAAAATTCCAAGGATCAAAAGCCTTCCTATGACATGGGTAGCCATAGTTGGAAGAACTTTTGATCCTCTACCCTTCTTCACCACATAACATGTATAAATTGCCTTCTAATATTGTAATGTGTTCTCATATTTATGTTATTTATTTTATACTGTAATGTTTTTTCTATGTAATAAATTTTTATATCATATTGATGTATCTTATATGTGTGTGTGTGAATAAATAAATTGAAATTGAAAATTGAAATTGATTCAGGACATCAATGCAATCCACGATAAGAGAATTTAAATGAAAATTATAATCAGAGAGAGAGAGTAAAATGAAGACCATGCACACTTTTCCTTTGACATCAAAATATTGCAATGATAGATCCATGATTATATTTTATTTTGCATGAGAAAAAACTAACGTTAGAATAACACTTGAGTGACATGTTGAGAGAATCGTTCATTATGTTTTGAGTACTGCTAATTTCATTCTGTATCTCTTCTCCAGCTCCAAGTGATGGAGAGATAGACTTTCTTTAAAGTTAAACTTCAAACTTGAGGCTATTTAAAATAATTGATGAATAGAATGAATAAATCAAATACACTTTTTAAAACTTCAAAAGTATTATTTTTCACAGACATGTTTCAAGCTTAAGCCCATTTCCAATTTGACATTGAAAATCGTAAATTGAAATTTAAAAAAAATGGGCTTAAGCTCGAAACATGTCTGTGAAAAATAATACTCTTAAAGTTACAAAAAAAAGGTATTTGGTTTTCCATTCTATTTATAAACTTTCTTCAAAGATTTTAAATGTATCAAATGGATATATAAGAACTACTATCATAAGCATAACTATTGATGGATTAATGAATAAGATTTACAGGAATTCAACCTATACTGAATCAAACTTTTTGAATGAGTTCCATCAATTGAATGTATTTAATTGAATGTACAAATGACGTCATCCAACAGAGGCGAGTTAATAAAATGACGCCACTCAACCTCAATTACATTCAATCGACCTCTGTGCAATGAGCAGTAGTAGTCATGAGCAGTCATCGAAGAGATGAAAATCGAGGGTAATCACACGCTTCAAAAATGAGAAATAATTTCATATACTGTATTCACAACATACATCTTCTAGATCTGGGAAAAAGTAAATAATGAAGAAGTTGGTAACAAAATATCTTAGACAATCATTTACCCTATTCACATAATGTAGGCTTTGTAAAAAACATACGTTTGAATACTTTGGCAACAGTAGTATAGGTAGATTTCGCATAATTCATTTCTTCATGAATTCATACTTTCATAGCAACAGTAGCCTTCATTTCAAATGGAATGGTGGAAACGTACCTAATTAAATTTCGTGTAATTTATAGTCGTGAAGGAAGTTACTGTCCGACGAACTCCATCCAAAGTTCATACTTTTCCACGTGTTTTTCTGTCGGCAAGCTTTCGTCTGGAAATTAATTTAACGTTGATTCTAATGAAGCCGTTCACACTCGGATGACTCACATATGTGAATCAGGATTAAAACTTGGATAATGTGCTGACTTCAACTCGATTAAGCACGTGGACGCACTTTTCTGTTGTGACTTTATGATTAACATTGAAATTCGCTTATTTACGCTTATTTATTGATCACACATTACAGAGTCAACTGTCAGTTACACGTATTAATTTTACCCACCGTAAAGATAATTTGGTTCTCCTATGGTCTACAGTCTGTTCAAGCGAAGAAGACACTCTGGCAAAATGGGAAAATAACTCTAGCTCGGTCAATATTGGTTCAAAATTATAAGTTCAATCTCAAATTCAAGAAAAAATTCTGCTCTACAATTTGAGACCAAATTCATAATTTTCCAATCAATATTGACCGAGCTAGAGTCATGCTGTTATATAAACTATATCCATTCTGTCATTCTATAGTGACTACATTTAATCGATTCTTCAAGCATCCGGTCTCAAATCTTCCATGGAACTATGATCACACATAGAGAGTCCGCCTTTATAATGGGGAATATTATTCAACGCGATAATTATTGATGGTTTGGAGTCTCTCTCAAAGGAAAATGAAGTGAACTTTGAAATTTATTCAATTGTAGCAATTGCATTTGCATGGGTTTGTGTCTGGCTGAAAGAGCATGCTTTACTTACCTTGACTGTGTCTAGCCAGTCTCTAATAGGTAGGAATAATAAAGCAATTGAAATCTGAAATGGCTGTGATCATCATCATCATCAACAATACCACCATCATCATATTCAACAACAACAACACCATCATCATAATTTGAGTCAGTGACATTGATCAAAATGATTGTTTGTGGTTCCTTTATGCGTCTCATACTTTGCTTTGCGTCTCATTCGCCTGAGTCGTCTACCCCTTTATTATTCTTCTTCTCGATGTTCATCTTGTTTGTTCCATCCCTTCAAATTTCTCCTTTACCTCTACATCATTCTTCTACATTCACTCCAACTTTCTCTTTATGGCCTTTTAACTAGTATTTTCTCTCATCTACTCTTTTCATTCTCTTCTTTCCACTTCGTATCTCATGTTTTAGACATGCTGTATCCTTATGAATTTCATCACTTTCTGAAATTTTTGCATCTTCCCCCTATTCGGTCTTCCTCCTTAGTTGTCCTCTACTATAAATTCTCCTCCAATTTTTTCTTTTTGTTAATTATTCAGGGAAAAAATCAATTCCTTCGTATCAGTAATTTTTCTTCTTCCTCTCTCTGTTGTGATCTCTTATACTTTTTCTTCTACATCTCTTTATTTTGATTCGAATCCTATTCTCTCTTTTGTCTTTCTTCTTCTTTCAAAGCAACTTTGTCTCTCACACTTTTCTCTTCATACTTTCTCCCTCTAGTTCCTTTTTTCTACTTCTCAATTTCCAGCTCCTTTCGAGTCTTCTTCAACTATTTTTCTTATCTTTCTTTTATTTCTCTCCTTAATCTCCACTCGCGTCTTTTGGCTTTTTCCTTCATCATCTTCCCTGCACACTCAACCCTTTAATTTTTTATCCTCTTCCTAATCACCCTTTTTCAATTCTCTCCAATCACTCTCTCTTTCCGTCTACTATGATATCCTTTCTCAGTTGTTCGTGAAAGATTTGGTAGATGTTGGAAAGGCATACACATACACAGAATTTACGCATATTGAAGTGAATTGCGTTGCTGGTATTGTGTAGCGAGTTGTATAGTCTGGCCAAGGAAAGTAGACATTCTGGCAAGATGGAAAAATAACTACATCTCGGTTAATATTGGTTTGAAAATAACAAATTCAGTCTCAAATTCCAGGTAATTTTCTGCTCTACAATTTCAGACTTAATTTATAGTTTTCAAACCAATATTGATCGAGCTGTATATATTTTCTCATCTCGCCATAATATGTCATTTTTGCTTGTAGAGACTATATCTTTCTCAAGATTAATTTCATTGTTATCAATCGACTCGGTCATAGAGAGGATTTCCCATGCGGCAAACATTCGATTCCCTTCCCGAATTCTGTTTATTCCATCTCTGTTTCCTCCTTTTTTCTCCTTCTGAATATTTCTCTTATCCTTCAAACCTCTATCTCTATTCCTTCAAACTTTGTCCAAGCTACATTGTTCATAAGAGTCTCTCACAATATCTTGTTCTCCTAAGGTAGATTCAAGTAATTTCCATTGTCTCTGAAATTGGAATTGATTTATTTTCTTCTCAATACACACAATATCCAAAATAGAATTTAAAAAATTCGCTCCGGCAGCTGGCGGTCGGAGAGAGTGCATTTCAAATGCAATTCCATGATAGCTCAAATCATATGGCTTATAATGACCTATTCAGGGTATGGATTTAAAGGTGCCGTTATTGAAAACCCCATGAAAAACACCACTTTTGGCATATTATCCGCCATTTCAGTTTGGATTTGTTTCGTTGATGGCTCAAATTGTAGGGCATAATAAGGGTATTATACACACCAATTCTCAAAACGATCAAGTTATTGGTCGATTTGTAGTGATTCTTCCAAACTTTCATCCCCTAATTTCAACCCCTATCCTTTAACCAATTTGGCTGCGGTTAACGAACTTGACCGAGATATTAACACTAATAATTTTTGTGCAAAATTTGATCGCTCGCCGACAAGCCCTTCGGGAGTTATCGTGTTCACAAGAATCTGTACATATATAAATCTCTATATATAGAATCGAAATGGCATTGATTCATTCATTCATCACCAAAACTAAAAATCCACTGAACCGAATGCGTTCAAATTTGGCAGGTATGTTCAGTGACGCGCGCTAAGGTTTGAAAATTGTAGATGTGTTGCGGGTTGCATATCTTCCGCCTTGATACGACCAATCCAAACTGAAAGATCAACGGTTCAGCGAGATTATAGATAAACTGATTTGGAAGATATTGGATCAAGTTTCAAACTATGTCCGATATACTTCCCAAGGTTACGCCTCATATTAGCGTTTTACTTTTTTTTAATTTTCGGAGTTTTTCTTAGATTTTTCAAGAACAAATTGGCAGAAAATGTTGAAATTAGGTAAACAGGTCTAGATTAGGTGTAGAAATGCCGTGCTCAATAAATTTCGAAACCCCTCTGAACGGAATTTGCAGGCGAGCGAAGCGAGCCTATTTGTGTCAGCTGACACTGACAGAGGTTTTGTAGGCGAGCGAAGCGAGCCTGTTTGACTCACTCACACTGCCTTCACTGTCAGGGGTCCAGCTCACACAAGCGAGCGAAGCCAGCCTGCCGGCTAGTTTATATATATATGTAGAAAGATATAAGAATTTGAACGGACATCAAATTCGTGTTCTAGGGGCTCGGAAACGTGTAAAAAATATATCGCATCATAAATTTTTGATTGTCAGGGCAAGAATGAAATGCACTAAAAGGCGCTCCTCACATGGGCAAGTACCTGTGTATATATTGTGCCACTATATTTTCAACAACTACTTCATTTCTTATTCTAATTTCTCAAAATAATCTAAAATATAGTAACAAAATCAATCTTCATTCCATTATACTCTTTTCCTTAGGCTTTTCTTTCTACAAGTTGGCTTCTTTCTTCATTTTTCCATATCTATTGATATATCTTATTACAGTAGTTATTCTTCTCCCAATTCCCAAACTAGGCAATTCCTTTGAAAATCTTCTACACTCTTTTATTGTTTTTTCTCATCATTATTCCATTGAAGTTGAGGTGTAACTATTGGAGTGAAAGCATGTTCGATATGCATTATGTAAAAATTATATAATTATATCATGAATCCAGTTATAATTTGATTGAAAAGATGTCCACAATTACAATCAGTTCTTGATAGACTGCAACTTCTTCACTTCTGTGTAGCCTTTGTCCTCGCACTCGAAAGAACAATGACCAAAAAACAGCAACAATTTTATCGACTTTTTCTATTACATCCATTGAGTAAGATTGATTTTAAGATTGCAAGTTAACTATGGATGGGATGCAGTACTTCGAATCCACCACTCAGCCGCATCTGGGTCAGAATGCAAAGATTGGAACAATCCATCGAGAATAGGTTGCCTTGTATAGTCTGTCCAAGCAAAGAAGACATTCTGGCAAGATGGAAAAATAATTATCTCGATCAAAATCGATTAAAAAATTATAAATTCCATCTCAACTTGTAAAACAGAATGTTTCCTGCAATCTGAGTCCAAATTAATGAAATTTGTATAAATATTGACCGAGCTAGAGTCATTTTTACAACTCGCCAGAATGTCTTCGTTGCTTGGACAGACTATATCAGAGGTATTACCACCAATTCCCACTAAGCTGCAAGTAATCCGTTACGAAAATCTTGATGAAGGGACGTTCAAAGCCGACGAAAATGGGAAGGGAGAGAGAGAAGAAGATAGTAAAGAGGGAGAAAAAGCGATGAGAGATAAGCGGGAGATTCAAGATGATAAATATAGGACGGGATGAGGAAGACTAATAAGTTAAAGAGAATTTTGATAATTCCCCAGAGCAGATAGCCTTGTTTGAATTCTTACAAATAATTGAAATAATGATCTTATTCATTGATACATGAAAGAAATTGATAGAGTATGATTAAAAGAAACGAGTATTGTTTGTTTGTTTATGAGGGTGAAGCCCACATGAGCTCTTAGGCTTGTGCGTGGGTAATGAAATGGATGATAGATGACGGCTTTTTTAGGTAGTCGGGACCGACGGCTTATCGTCTCCTCCGAAAGACGGGGTGGCCATATTTATGTGATTGTGCTGTGGTCAAAAATTGTTTCCCCGCTTGGGACTTGAACCAGGGTCCACCTGGTTATCAGACCGGCGCTTTATCACTCCTCCAACGAGCCATCCAATTATTGTATTATTGAATAACAAACTAATCTCTAAATGTATAGGATACTGAGTGATGACATGTGTTTTCGCAGTGAAATACAACCAAAACCAAGTAATCTAGTTAGTAACTCAATTATACGTAGATAAAATTTTTAGAATAGATAAAAAACAAGATAACTGCTTCACTACGGACAACTAGCACAATATAACTTTCACAACTACTCACTAAGTGAATATAACACACAATTATTACACATTGCGAAAACACGTTGTACACGTTGGACTGAGGAAACAAATTGAATAAATATGTCATTTGAGATGTAAGTCATGTTAATAAGTAACAAGTTGGGATAAGTTAAATATATGATAGCCTACTATAAAATATTGACACAACGTGGGAGTGAGTATAGGACATCATGTGAACTTTTAAAAATGATATTTCACATCGATATTCTATTTTGAAGTAATTTTATTCAGGGAATTAGTGTTACGCTGGACCGATTACACGGATATTGAATAGAACTTCGAGAAACATAAAACATCAACATTCCAGTTGCATGACAATGCCACAAAATGTTTTATATAGATTTACAAGTATACAATTTATAGATTACAAACGGATGAATAGGCTATAGAATAGATAGATATGTATGTGATGTTATTGTGAGTTGAGCCAGCACTCCACGATAAAGACTTGAGAATCAACAGTTGATTCAACACAACGCATTCCCAACCTTCAACTTGTTATCATACAAAGAGTGGCCCACAAAACAAACTCAAGTAGCTGTGACATTCTTTTCAAGTGGCACAAACATAGCTCTGATCGTTGTTATAACCTAACACCAAACACCAAACATACAGAACACCGATACTTGAAAATTTACAATTACCGTTAACAGGATTCCTCTTCAACAATGCGATCAATAGAACGTCTTTAATGAATAGCATTAAAAAACTTGTTTATCATCAATTTTTCAACCACATTTCCTTGTTTACTATCATACTTACGATGAGAAAGTTAGGCGACGTAACTGATTTAACCGGTTTTTTAACATGTTGTGAAAAATTAATACATTTCTGAAAACTTATCACACTTCCAATAATTATTATTTATTGAATAACTGGAATGGGAATTTTCCTCACAAAAGTAGCACATCAAAGATAAACACCACATTAACTTTTAATATGATAATGGATGTATAATTATTATAGAGAGTATTCTCGGAAATTGGAATCTTTCACAATATTTCTGTATCAAATTGAGGTTTTGAGGGGGGACGATGTTATAAGCATGGAACCAACACACGAAAGGGTTAGTCCATACCTCGCTATGAGACCACCCAATGTCAGATCTTGTGGACTACTTTTGCCGACACGGATACAAGTCAGTATTACCGAGAAGGTCGTACAACTGAGAGGAAAATTCCCTTTTCCGCTGGAAGCGCTGCCCCACCTCTTTTCCAGTCCTACCAACTGGCAAAGTAGCGACAAAATTACCTCTCAACGTCCCTAATCTTTCCCTTTATCGCGTTCGCCGCGACAAACGTGTGCTTAAACGGCCGACGTTTACAGAAATTAATTCTACGTTGTTCTCGGGAAGCAAAAATTGTCAAAGATAAGTGATGAATTAATTGGGTTGATGCAGGATGAGAAATTCACAATGGTACTGGAGTTATATTGTGATAATGAAAGTAGAAATGTTACAAATAATTGTTATGAGCAATCATTACAAATATTTTTTATTATTTCAACATAGAAAAATATTTTTTCAATGTTTTAGCACAGTGGAAAAGACCAGAACACGAGCTTTCATATTTTCCAAGTAGAACTACTAACAACCAACTAGTGAAGCAATAATAATACTAAAATTGTTATACAGCAACGTAAGTAGAACACAAACTTGGTGGAAGATGACCATAATATATGATAATATTTCTCACAGATTCATGCCTTAACAAAATGTCAACCAATAAGACAACGCTTTGAATAAGACGTGTTTAAAAAAATTCAAGGAATTTCATTGACATTTTCAATAGCTACTACGTTCAAATTTGAAACTAATGTGCAGTTGTATAATGACTATGATTTTGAATAGTCTATGTACGATGAGTATTCCATACGAGTTATCTGTTAATCCGAAATCTGCTTAAAAAGATGTCTCGTTTAGAAACACCGTTTAGAAGAAACGAGAAACTTCTCGTTTAGAAGTGATTTTTTTTCAACATAAAATAGACACTTCTTCATGAATAATAAGAGATGCTGAACGAAATGATTATCCACAATTGTGTTGACAGTATAACTTTTATGTAAAATATCTATGAAGAAAGCTTTTGTAGTTTCTGGTTAGCTTACTTTCTTTAAATGTTTCAGGAACTAGGTAGGCAACAAGCTTAGCAGCTCGACACGCGTTGTCATAACCAGTACTCGTCATGTGTCTAGTGAGGCAAACAAAAATCTTCTACTCTCTTCTTTTTACTCACCACTTCTCCATCTCTTTTCTACTCTCTCCAACGTTTCTCTCTCTTCAATCTTTACTTACTACACTCTTCCTTTACTATTTCTTCCATCTTCTTTCACCTGGCACCCATCCCCCAAAATATATCTCTCTCCTTCTATCTTCCATCTTTACTCACTCCACTCTTTCTTCACCATTGCTCTTCATTTTCTTCTCCCCAACACGTATTTTCCCCAACCTACGCGACAAAAATGACATTCAGCAGAAAATAATTTCGAATGTAACTGACACGCCGTGTAACTCTTAAAAGTACATTGAAAGTGACAGACCTTCACCTGTTCATGCAACAATGAATAGCCCATGATGAACTCCTTTGAAAGAATTACACTCTGCCAACTACACTCTCTCTGTTGTTTACGTCTAAGTAAATTGGTCAGGTTCATTGGAGTCATTTTCACGCTCAGTTGCAAGGCATCGATTGAAACATTATTGGTTGGAAACAACTATACTTTCTACATCTTGTGTTGAATTTCAATAATTTTTCAATTTTAATGTCAATTCAATTATCGAACCGTCATCATTCAATGATACTTTCTTTAATAAACAAGCCCACATTCTTGATTCTCACAGAGATTAATAATTCAATATTTATTTTCCTTAGGGCTACACATCGATATGTTCTCTATTTAAACTATGAATCACAGTACCCTTTGCTAGAATAAAAATAATTTCAAAAGGGTACTGCCCTTCAAAATAATTTTAATAGTGATTCTACTGTGATTATGTGGTCTACTGTAATTTTTAATTGAAAACATGATTAACTCAATATCAAATTTCACATGTGGGCTAGGTTACACAGTGAAATTGAAAAATAGCGTATCTTCGTATAATTCCTTAGCCATTTTTGGAGAAATGTGTTTTTTTCCAAGGGAATTCACAAGTCCTAGAAAATTTGAGAATTCTTGAAACCGCACAAGTAAAGGTTTGAAACCACAACCGTAAAGGTTGATTCATAAAAGAAAAGAAAGTTGATTTTCACCGGATTTTAGTGATAGAGTATAGGTAATATAGCTTATACAGCTAGAGTACAGCTATTAGAGTATGGATGTACAGCTAATAAAGTACCAGAAAGAGTTATATTGTTGTTCCAAGTTAGAACTTGACAACGCTACAAAGCTTCTAGATATTCACAAAGAATTTGTAGACTTCAACAAACGAGGCATGACAGCACAACGAAATTATATAGAACTCAAATTGCTCAATACACAGTTACACAAACATTGAATTATTGTAGTGCTGTTATTAAAAATATACCTAGAATGCTAGAGCTGGATCCATTGCAATGCTAATAGCAAATAACCTGGTGACCAAAAGTGCATTATGAAAAATATTCTCAATTGACAAACTTTTCTAATTGAACTCATTTTGTTCCTTGAACTATCTCGTGATTAGATTCAGAGTGGGTGATAATGAGTAGCCAGGATAAATCGGTAATCCACATATCTGATGGTGTGGATTATTTGAGAAAACTAATAAATTATTCATTGATATCTCTGGGCACTCAGTTGAGAGTTCGTACATTATTCAACATGATGAAAGCAGACAGACTGCCAGCCAATGAGTCATACCGTGGCATCATTGGTTGATGGATCACTCATAAAAAGGATACGCTTTTTACAAAACTCATTTCATCATCCAATCATCAACTCTGAACTGTGAACTCATAGGACAAGTCAATATAGAACAGTAACAAAACAGATAGAATTTTTATATATATATATTCGATTGTTTATTTCTTATACATCTATGAAATATAGTTTGAATTCTATAACAAATTAAAAGTTATAAACTTTATTTTGATCAGGTTGACTGTTTTGATTTTGATTCCGATAACTGACAATAAATGATAATTATTGTTCATAATATTATAATCGTTTAGACTACAACCAACTGATTATCAATATAATTCATAAATAACTTCTTATGAGAGGAATAATACAAATTACTGATAATATAGATAATAATACTAATAATAAATTAGTATAACATTACACTATTAATTGAGAATGAGGAATATATTAGGATTTGTCAATAAATGCTGTCGATTTTATGCGCCATCACTTAGCTTATTGTGAATATAATTTAGAAGAAATGTTTTGGAAAGGAAGCTGAATTGTGTAGCGTATATTAAATTGATTCTCAAAGTTGGATTATAAAATATAAGAATTGAATCATTATTCATGTACTAAATAAACTCTCTACAAAATAAATTATTTTGTTATCAAGAGATATTATTTAGAGAACAATTGATTTTCCCCTGAGACTTTCCCCTTCATGACGTAACTATTATTCATTCCCAATAGAGAAGAATCTTTCATAATTTCATAGATCTCAAATCTCTGATAGATATAATATCATAGCCATCTACCATTTCTCAGTAGAATGCTAGAAGCTCATGATAATATATTGGAAAAGGGTCCAATTCATATAGAAATCCAATTATCGTGATAGAATGAAAGAAAATCCAATAGATTTTATAAAACCTCGTATATGGAATAGGTACTGTTGAATCCAACACGAAAGAGAAAATTATAACTTGATAGCAACAAGCATTCTATAATGAGAACATTATGAAGGCAACGTCAAACTTGTCAACAAACATTGTCAACGATCAAAACCATCAATACTAAACTATGGATGGATGAAAGCCATCAGATTGTGATTTGATAACTCGACAGTTACGAATATTTGAACAGTGTTGAGCAAGGCATTAATAAATTGATTATAAATCAAACAACAGTCTCATCACAAGGGATTGATGACGTAAAATTGTTTGTAAACTTCATAATCAGATAAAAGGAGGGGAGTAAAGAAGAGGAAGAGTGGGTGATGAGGATGAAAAGAGAAAGGAGATAAGAGAGAAGAGAAAATCAACGATCAACGATTGCACGATGATTCCAGATAGTTTGGTAGATAGCATATGATAAAATATAGTTAGTACGTATATAATGAAAGCACTAATCCAGTATCCGGGGTGAACACATACTGTAACTCTACAATGTAATGAGATGCAACAACCAAGTGGAATCTATTCTCCCATTGAGTTGAATTGTCAAATGAGTTCATAGCTGGCCTCCTAGTTATGATACAATTTTGTTTGTTATGATAATTATAAAGTATGTTGGTAACTCTAATGTAAGCTAACTCCCAATTTCGAATAATAATTTGTATTCCCTATCTTATGAACGTCGGAAGTTACATTACTATTAAAGTATCAATGGTAGATCACTACCTTTATAAATATAACTAACGAACTTGTTTCATATAATATTCACTGTCACATTACCTTCGTCCAGTTCACATTCAATGTATTCTATCAATTCTTGAACTATAAATTACTAAATATTCTTAGTAACAGAGAACTCTATCAAGAGTATTATGATATCCATAATCGAACGACTATTCTCAAGTGAGTTGTTCTAACAAGTTTCAAAAGGCTTCATTGAAATCTGCAAGTCTAGTAATACAACTATACAAATAAACAGAAACTCATAAATAATTTATCGCATTTTCCCGGCTTTACAGAACTTCTTAATCTCAAGATACTCCATTTTTCAATCTTTAATCTGGATCTCCAATCTAGCTCTTTAGCTATTATTATAATGGAGACCACCCCATATTGATCCAGTAAAGCCATAATCTTCCAAAAACGCATAAAATTTCCTCACTGTCCCAATCTTCCTGTTACTTATTCATATCATATTTTTAAATATTGTCTTTTTCCTCCTCAACCCATAAGAGGCATGTTTTCAGGTTACATTAAATTCAAAATCTTTCCAAAATGCACGGGACAGATCATTTTTTCAATATTGTCCTTCGCCTCCTCAACCCATAAGAGCCACGTTAGCCGGAGCTATTGATCCAGTAAATTCAAAATCGGCTTAGAGCAGCACACTTGGCCTCACTGAAGATGGTCCTAGCCCAGCCATTATTCCAAAACGGGCAACAGGGAGGCTAGCGGTCAACATATGACGGAGGGGGTGGGTAAAGGGAAATCAATTTGATTTTCCCTCCCCTCCTATCCCTCCAACCGGCCGAAAATAACGAGTTTTTTGTACATGGCTTGACTCTACAGCCGCGATATTTTGATCGAGTGGTGAGAGGGGGCTTAGGGGGGCTGAAGGAATTCCATACATATGGCAAGCCCTATTATTTGAGCCCTGTTTCATAAATATAACTATTGACTATCAACCTCTCCCATATTTCAGTTAGTTGAAATGCATAGGCACATCTCTCGTGAGGGGAAAACTGTTTTTTTGTGAAGAAATTGCCCTTTTTTGGGTAGGGGGGAGGGGGGTAAGGTGAGGGGTTGAATCAATGATGTCACGCATCACTTCCGAAATCGAATGCTGACGTGGATTCTATTAAAAAGTTGATTCTTATTCGATTCATCGTGTCCAAAGTGCCACTATTGTTATTGAATAACCGGCCTGGGCACAATATATAATATCTTGTCCAATACCATCTTTATACAGATACATGCATTCAATGATAGAAACACTTTATAGTTGCATGCATGCTTTAAATTAAGAACACAGACACTTTAATATTTGCATAAACCTAAATAGAACGTGTTTATTCCTTAGACCATATTCTACCGTATTTGAATCAATCTCATAATATACCCTGACAATAATAGATTTTGAAATCGAATCGTTAGTATAAGTGAGTAATTTTGAATTTGTATTCTCACTTGGTAATATAGATGGATAGGAGGATTTTTCATTTATTGAGAGATAAATTAATAATGATGGCAGTACTTATTATTTAGCGTATGGCCTTTGATAGTGAGGAGACCCAAGTTCTATAATGAACTCTCATTGTTCTTTATTGTTTTCTATTTTCAAACGAAAGATATTATAATTTGTTTCTTTTTTAATAATGTATTTAATAAGTTTATCTCAGGGTTCCAGGATATCTCTCATCTTGCATATATGCAGATGTACTCCCAGGAATTCCAATAACAACATATGAGCATTCCACATTGATTATGACTACGGGAGGTAATGGATATAAATTAAGTTAAAAATTATAAATTCACAGTACTCTCCTTAAGAAGATTGGCTGTCATTAGTAAAGACAGTCAGTCGTTTCCCGTCTCTGGAGGAATAGTAATTGTTGATTACACTCTAACTGATTAACTGCATGTTATTCAGAGGTGTTCTGCGCCGCCAATTGGATGCGGAGACTGGCTTATGGTTGAGGGGATCAACGTGCTAACCACACGTTACCTCTATCCTGGTTGATGATTATTTGCTTGCTGTATGGTCTGTCCGGCCGACGGGGGAATTCTGGCGGGGTGGAGGGGGCGGATTCGGCTCGAGCAGTGTTGGTTCGGGGACTGTGAGTTCTGATTGAGAATTCATGGCTCTTGGGCCGGTATTGGCCGGGCTGAGGCCGTTTTCCCGTTGTGCCGGGGTGTCTTCTTGGCTTGAACGGGCTGTATAGTAGAGTGAATTCGAAACTGACAACCAGCTGGTAGGCCTAGGCCCTTTATGGGCTGTTGAGCCAGTCATACATACAAATTCACAGTAGGCCTTCTTCAACATTCATTCCATATCATTAGATCTCACTAGACGTTAGAACTGCAATCATAAGATAGTTCAAATCAAGTAAAACAGCGAAGAACTCAGTAACCTAATAATTAATTACATGGATAACCATGAAGTAATATTAATAGTGAATTTATAGTTCATTCACGATCACTCGAGACGGAATAAACAAGCCTTTTGCGTGTGTGTGCGTGTAATGGAAGTTCCTCTTTTATGCAAAAAAGTCGGCAGCAGTCGAACAGCTGACTCTTGTCTGGAACTGTGATTGGCTACAGTCCGACATGTCTTGTCTCAAGACTGTTGTCTTGTGCTGTAATTGGCAACAGCTGTTGGTCTGTGGCCGAAAGTTCCGCATAGAAAACCTAGAAAACATAGAACCTTCCATTACACGCACACACATTCAAAAAGTTTGTTTATTCCGTCCAAAGTGGTCGTGAATTGAGTATAGACAAAACCTCCACTATCTGTTTTCTAAATTTTTATAAATTAACCAAGGTTATGTAAATTAGCCTACTCAATACAAGCATTAACAACTTCAACTGAAGTTAAACGCATGAAAATAGTTCAATGAAAACTGGAACAGAAAAATCCCCACTCAACCCTCCCCCCCATAGAAGTGGCCATTTTGTCAGTTGTTTTATGAAAATGGAAATTAATTTCTATTTATAATCAGCTGATTTGGCATAAAGTCTCTCTGGACTATTTTCATGCATTCATCTCTAATAAATTTCAATCATTTTCCCTGCAAATCATGTGAAGCAACAGGTATAGGAAATCAAACACTCGCACCCTCCTGCATTTTTCACACATGTGTATTGACACAGGTTAGATGCGGGCTCGAATACTGGGTGTGGCTGCTACAAATTTAATCAGTTCACAAAGAGACTCCTAGCCTTACCAACTGCCAATGATTACTCTCATTCTCTTTCTCTTATCCATCTTTTCACCTTCTCTTATAATCCATTTTGTTTTCTCTTTCTCTCATCCTCAAGATATCTATTGATACTTGATCACTGTCGTAATTTTCTTCTTTAATTCTCCATATAATTATCACATTCTCTATAATTCTCGTTTTCTCAATCTATATCTATAAATATAATCTATGAGTGTATTGCTTTTATCCACAATCAATCACATTCTCTTTCCTCTTCACTTTATCTGTCACGTTCTTTCTTTCCCTCATCCTAAATCTATCTCCTATTCTTGTCTCTCTTCTCGATTCTATCTTATTCTCTTTCGCAAAGATAGTCAAAGTCTAATTTGAAAACGGAAGTTCGCTGAATATCGTGGCGGAAGCTCTAGGGTTGTGAATCACGCAGAGATCGGTCTTTGCTTTGAGGTGGAAAATAATCGCATTTCTAGGTTACTCTTTCATTGGATTAGCCGCACTGTCGAATCTAATGAATTTTGGAGACCCATCACTGCGATAAGATCTTCTTTGAAATTTTACTAGTCTTTCTTTGCTGGATGTGCCAAATCATTAAGATGTATTATACTTTACATTTCTCTTATGTTATGTATTTTAACGAAATAAATATTCTTATTCTTATAATTTGGTGAGAGAGTTCAGAGAATCTCTGTAGTACAAAACAAGGATTATAAATTTGAGAAAATTTGAAAGTCGGTGAATCTTACAAAACCTTTCCCTTCCAATTCTCTAATACTTTTCGGGTGATATTAACTTATCTTCCAATCATTATATCCATTCTCACTCTCATAGGCTATTCTGAAAATTCTCAGAGAATATTCAGGAACTTTATATTTCTTATACATTGAATTCCTATTTGGAAATTGAACTTTAAACTCAGGGTTATTTGAAATAATTGATAGATAAAATGGAACAAATACCCTTTTATAAACTTTGAAACTATTATTTTTATACAGACATGTTTCAAATTCAAAGTCACTCTTATTCCACATAATAAAATACAAGTGCTAAATACAAAATTTACAAGAATCATAATATTCAAGCTTAAGCCCTTCATATTCTTAATATATTACTCCTTTTTCTAGTATCATTTTTCTGATTTTTTGTTCTTTGTGGTTCACTAAATATCATCTCATTTGGGAAATATCCAATTATTTACAAATTTATCAGTTTTTCTCCTTCCCTTGGAATTCACAGTCATATACTGTATCCCTCACTTATTGTTCAGGAATGAACATTGATAGAAGTATGGTTTAGAATTATTACAATCAGACTTCAACACTTGTAGTCACTGGCGGCTCGTGCCCTCGAAACAGGTGAAGTGCTGTACAGTAAAATATACGGGAACTTCGCCTGTTTCGTGGATACGGGTCACCAGTGGTTGTAGTGAAATCAAAATCAGAGAAGATAATCAAGTACCACAATTTATGACAACTTGATAAAAGTCAACATATAGTGATCAACGTTCAAGTACGGTTTCAAGTTTGAATGAAAAAGACAAATAGAGTAAAGACATGCAATAACATTATTACAATCTGAATTGCATTGATTAAAAACCTATCGTAAGCTCAGCTATTGGTGAATTAACCTAAATACAATACGTTGAAATAGAGATTTCAATATGGAAAACATGGAATTGGGACAATTTGACGTAATACAAATCAGGCCAACAAAGTTCGACCATTCATGCAACCTTCTATGGAGACTGTTAGTTTTGCCCTCACCTTAAAACTTTTCGAATTTCACTAGAATCTCTCTCTCTCTCTCTCTCTCTTGAACAAGTTGAAAGGTACAGAGTTCTGATAACATTGTACTAATAGTCTATAATCCCGCTTAAGAGCTCCTAGACTGAGAGTATTAAGACAACACCCAATGTCGATTGTTCTGAGAACTTATGGAATTAGGAGTCAAAGTACTCAACAATCTATTGAAATAATTTCGAGTCAAGAGATGACATAACAACTAAGTCTTCATGATTGTCTGTCTGTCTGCTGAGCTCCAACATTCGAGAGCATTTGCTGATAGACATTGAACATGATACCGTACTTAAGTTGGCATTGAGAGTATCATTGAAAGCGGATTATGAGGGAATTCACGAAACTTGATCACTCTGGATGGGGAGTTTGCAGAATATCAACATGGAAAATGACTTGATCCCAACAGCAACTTGATGATATCAGTGTATCAAGCATATTGAAATTGATTCTCGGAGAGGAGGATGGTTTTACACTGAATACATTCAGAATAACTTTATAAATGATGCACTTGGTCTCGATGAACAACATCTATAAGCGATGAACTTTCTAAACAAAAGCTACCAAACTAACATATTATCAAGAACGTTTACCACTGTACTGTATCAAGTTTATCAAAGGAACATCAAATGATATGGAGAGTAATAATTTGTTATCAACTGTAACTATATTCTTATTCAATTCAATTCAAAGGATTGTTATTTTCTAAAAAAGTTAAAATGCATTCTTAGCCAAACTAGTTTATAATCCCTGAAGTTGATTTTGATTAAAACATTATTTTGTTTTAGTATGTTTTGTAATGTTTATGTTTCAATGATATGTTATGACTTTTTTGTACTGTTATGCTTATTCATAAATTTTGATTGCAACTTCTATTTGTATAAGTAATCGCTCAAGAACAAAATAGAAACTATATTACTACTATTGGGAACCTAGTAGAGTTCTCAACAACGAAGCTGGCGAACGAATCACCTGACTAGATGAACACTTTCTCGTCCTGTTTTTTCTCTTCCTTTACACTATCAATTGAATCTTTAAGCTTAGCAAAAACAGTGGATTGATAAAGAATATTGAGTCTTGTGAATCAAGTCTTCGATAGAGAGGAAGATAGAGAAAAGAATAAAGTGTTAGTATGATTCACCATTTTTTTTCTCTTTTTTGAGAATACAATAAATGTGAAAAGGATATGTAGCATGCTGGGAAGCACGAATGAATCTGAATATAGGAATATGAGGGGTTACAGGAAGCATAATAGGAATATAGGTAACAGAGGAGGCGGCACTAGTCCCCAAGAAACTCCCTCAAACACGTTTCCTATTTGATTCGTACTTTGTCCACTAACAACGGCGCGCTGTTGTCATATCTACTATCCTTTTCACTCCCCCAGCCCACTCTACCAAACAGCTGATCAATAACCATCCGTACCCTCTAAAACCCACTAACCGAACTACAACAACAACAACAACTACATCATTTCCACACGCGCATGCACGCACAAGGTCACAACTTGTTGATTTCCTCCCCCACTGAACCCCCCTCCAACGCTCCAAGCCCCCCCCCCAATGATTCTTCTATCGTTCGCACCCCTGTAAACGAATTTGATACCGGTAATCATTGATTTCTGCACTTAATAAGACCGCAGCGCTAATTATTTATTAACTGATCCACTTAGAAGTGACATAGACCATAGAGACTGTATATTGTATAATCTTTATAACATAGATTATAAAAATCTACTTTTCGGTTAGCTTGTATAAAGACAATGAACTTCAATTTAGATTAATTTTTATCGAAATAAGTGTTATTAACAAAGGATAAATTTTGTTGTTGTAAGTTAGTTCATGATCGAGAGTAATCTATCATGAGGTTGAAGGATGTTTACATAATTAAACGTATATAAGATACCTGATGAAAGACTTGACTTTGACAAAACTTGAATTGTTCGACCTCATAGGTCATTATTTGAGCTGTATCTTAAACTTATACAATTTTTGTATGAGCTGAAACATTAGTGGAACATTTTCTGAAACATTCATATTTTAAGAAATATAGATCAAGCACGTATCTTTGAAGTGAATGGGAAATATTTTACCGTTATACATTGGAATAATAATATTTATTATAATGGATTAAAATACAAGAAATTTTCTTACTGTAATGAATAGCCTACTGGTAAATCGAAAGTTCATGAATGTATGGTTCTGACAATTTCTATTACTTTTATCATGTGAAATTATCATAATGACACCTTCTCAACTACTAAAAAAGATTTATAATAATCATCATTGATAATAGCTAATTCAGAATGGCATTGAATGTTTTGATAGAAATTGATCACGCGTATAATTCGAAATGAAAAATTCTGTCTATTCAAGACCTAAAATGCCAGATATGAAGTACAATCCAAGTATAGTTGTAAACTATAAAATTGATGGAGTTCACTATAAATTACATTTCATATTTCAGTGAGGCAGTATTTGTTTTCATGATATTTTTAGAAAAAAATACATGCCTCCGCCACTCCAACATCATTGTGATATTCGTGCTGAAATCAACACTACACCAATAATCGATGTATCTATTCACATCTATTATCTATTTATATCTATTTACAGTGAGCTTATAGTTGTTATCAGTTCTCAATTTCCTTGCTCGCAAACGAATATACATGAGGAAGAATAGTTCAATATTGTAAAAAAAGGTTTCAATGCAGGAAGATCGCATATTTTATTCATGCTCCAACACAAAAACAATGAAATGCTTTATTCGTATACATAAAAAACAGTAGCACCATAGTTCTCTGTAATATAGGCTACAGATGACCATGCTAGCACCATAGAAAAGAGAAAATAGAGAATATTTTCTCTTCTCTGTCCTTCCAACCAATACTCCAGGAATAGAGTTTGTCCGAGCAAAGAAAACATTCTGACAAAATGGAAAAATGACTCCAGCTCAGTCAATATTGATTAAAAAATTATAAATTTGGTCTCAAATGTAGACCAAAATGTTTCCAACAATTTGAGACCAAATGAATAATTTTTGAACAAATATTGACCGGACTAGAGTAATTGCCACATCTTGCCAGAATGTCTTCTTTGCTTGGTTAGACTTTATCATCACTAACTGTTGAATATCAATATAAAGCCACATCAGAAAATACCCGTAGCAAGTTTTCCTCATCGCGTTGTGACTTTTTATATTACATTAGCTTTTATCAGTTCCCCCTCACTCTCCTCAAGCCCATATGTTTGGTAATAAAAAAGCGATAAAAAGTACTTTTAATATATCCAAGGGTATGTTCCGAGAGTTCGAGTATCTAGGTCCTTATGTCGTTTTATGACCTGCTATCACCAGCGACAGCTATGTGTTCGAAAACTTTGTCGCGCTTTTTTCAAGGGATGTCAACACTTTCAGAGAGGCGATAAGTCTGCGGTATCAAAAGCTCAATTCATCTTTGATAAATAGTCACTTTCTATTCGATAATGATCATGGAAATATCGTGACATGAATCTGTCTCTTCAGAAGTCAATGACTTTCTAACTTTGAAAGGAGGGATTTCTCCCCTTATATGAAGGATATACTCGTATTCCTTTTAATAATATTGGAAAATTAAAATTGCAATTTTTTTTTCATCATGAAGAAGCATGGTTATTGTTCCAATTCCAATTGAAATATTGGAAAAATATCAAAATAAAAGTGGTATGGTGACAAAAAAAAGTTTTTTTCATCATGAAAATTTTCCAACATCAATATTCACTGAACAGTTTTCACATTTTTTCATACTCCTAATAATATATATTCCTCCCCCCCAAAATCTTGAACATTGTAAAACAATACATGCATGTAGGCCTATTCATAACTGCATATCCAGTAAACCCTTTTTGATCCTAGGTGGTTTAAGGTAGTATATTGCTCACTTCCCGTGAATAGTTACAGTATATATCTCACTGATATTTGCGTCATTAGTAAGTATTTCCATGGACTGAAATAAAATAATATCGAATGACATCTCCATAGGAGACAATAAGCTGTCGGTCCCGACTACCTAAAACTAAGTCTTCATCCTTAATCATCATCATCATCATCATCATCATTCCATTACTCACGCCTAAGAGCTCATGTTGGCTTCATCTCCAGAAAAGAAAACAATCTCTGATATAGTTGGGCCAAGAACAGAAGAGCCTCTCGCAAGATGGCCGAGGGAACTGGGAATGTAACCACGCATGCGCAGAACTGATATTTTCAGGGTGAAATTACTTAAGCCAACCTACCGTTTTTACACTAATCATAAACATTATCGATTTCAGGAATGAAAATCTATTTTTTTCATTTATTTGTTCAATTATAGCACAAATTATGAACTAGGACAGAAAAAGTCGTCTGAGCCTGTACTATTTCTTCCCAAATTTAGTTATACTAGAACAATTTTCATTTCAACAATTGGCAGCAGTGAATGGCAGCCATGTTGCCAAAGGCTCTTCTGTTCTTGGCTGAACTATACTTTTGAATTCTCAAGTTTTTTATCGTTCCAGCGATTCCCCAAATATCTCGTTTCTTCCTCTGTATCTGTGAACTGTGCAGAATGTTAACATTTATTAAGGAGTTGAAGTATCCATTGTGATAAAAAAATGTCAACACTGGAATGGGTGCAACTCAAAACATATCCCGAGCTAGATAATGAAATTCTCGAGGTTTTTCCACGTTCTTTTGACTCAGTGGCAATATCCTTTCTATGAAATGGCATACATAAAATTTTTCAAAGATCGGCATGTTACACAATAGATAGTCACGCTATTCTTTTGCAAGAAAATAAATTTCAGTGCAAAGGAAATGAGTCAAGGGAAACTGGAGGAAGAACAGAAAAGTCTCGTTTGGATTGGGAGATAAATAATGAGACAGGTACAGTAGACAACAACGCGATTGGCGGTTGGAAATTGAATTTTATTAATTTCAGCTCTGTCAGGTCAGTTGTAGAGCAGTCTTCGAGAACCAGTCGAGTAGAGAATAGTCTTATCTGAATAGTCTCTCTCTCAGATCGCTTTTAGACTGTCCTGTCAGAGTTGAGCGTCAATAATAGACAATCGCTACCTGCCAGTGTCATTGGCGTCTGCTGTAGTGCCAGTGCAAACTATTCATCACCGGAACAAATGTTGAGAAACACAATTTTCTTTTTTGAAATAATGCTCTCCATCAACCAATACTCAATACATTCCGTTGTACAATACACGCGGCTGTAATGAGTTCTGCAGTGTTTTGTTACCTTGGAACAAATTGTGTTATTCTCACAAATTATGTTACAGAACAATTTTTGAAATAAGTTTCACTGGTTGTTAGTTGGTTATTTGTTATTTTTGCAGGTCGTTAGTGGTGAAAAAACATGGAATATCAATTTGTGAAAAGGAAAATTGGAACCTTCTTAGTATCGTTTTCAACGGTTTTCGATTGAAACAAAGGAACTCAGACTGAAATTTTCCCACACCAATCACGAAGAACAATCAAGGATGAATCCAACAATGAGTTGAGTGAGTCAAGTATTGGTATAGTCTGTCCAAGCAAAGAAGACCCTCTGGCAAGATGGGAAAATGACTCAAGCTCGGTCAATATTGGTTTAGAAATTATCAATTTGATCTTAAATTGTAGGAAACAATTTGATCTACTATCAAGACATTAATAATGCTTGAACAAATAATATTGACCAAGCTGGGGTAATCTTCCCATCTTGCCAGAGGGCCTTCTTTGCTTGGAAAGACTATAGGAATATCGAACAACTTGATCGCTATTATGATGTACTTTATTTGGAACAAATTAAGTATATCAATTTAGTAACATGTGAAGAAGATAACATGGTGTATCATCCCTCGAATTTTTTATATTACGTACTGAAGAATTTAAATACTAGGATAAGTGATGGATGTTTCAGTCGAGAAAAAAGGCCGTTTGTGCTGCGGGTTAACACAATTTTTGTCTTGAAGTGGATAAGAAAGATCTCCCTCTATTTTCTCGATTAATAATTATGTTTCCTTTCAACTTGTAAAAACAAAAACATATACCTAATTTTGAGTTCATAGGCCAAGCTGAAAAATAAATTAATCTTCAACGAAATTAAATTCTTTCAAGAAAGAGAGAAGGAAATGGATATCATCATAGCCTCCTTAAGGCCGGTATTACACGATAATACTTCTATGATCATAGTTGATCGTCTCTTACATTTTAGTATTTACATCTCTTTCCATATGATCAGATATGATCATAGAGCTATTATCGTGTAATACCGGCCTAAGGGAAACTATTATATCGTATCATAAATACCATACCTCTATGATAATCACTCACATAACAACAGTCAACACTCCCTTATTTCCACCCATATCAGTGAAGACTATCATTGAACTATTTTCCAAGTATAAAGATGAAAAAATTATTATGCAATAATGAAAAAATGATTGAAGAAAACGAATGAAAAATACGCTTGTTATACAATATTGTACAAGTACTTCTTCCAGTGGAGATGACGCATTCAATATTCCAACAACATGCGACAGCTTCCCCAACGATATTATTATTTGATAAGCTTCTCGTTATCCAACTTATTCACCCTTTGAAATGCAGGCAATCAAACGCACTCGTTATTCCTCTTGTTTATTTATTGGTGACGTCAATCCGCAGTTTCAGCCTCTCACTCTGATACACGAGAAATATAAAAGTATTCCAGTTCTTTCCTTGTTTATTGATGACATCAATCTTCATCAGTCTCACCTTTTCAGTGGCGGCTCGTGCCCACAAAATAGGTGAAGTGCTGTACAGTAATCTTCAGGCACTTCACCTGTTTCGTGGGTACGAGCTGCCAAATCCTCTCACTCCAATACACGAGAAATAAGGATGCCTCTGATTACATATCACTACACATTGTTACATAAATGTGAGCAGATTGCAGTTTTAATGATACATTTCCTCAAGAAAATGGCAATGTAAGATTCTGTGATACAGGTGAGATTACGATGTTCTTCTCTATAAAATTGAGTTTTTATCAACCTATCTCACCAGATTATACAGGTATTGGAGGAAATATGAAACAATTGAATCTGAACTTATTAACGGGAATCGCCCTTATCCTAGCAGACAATAACTTTTCATCGTGTGTGTAGGTTAGGTGTATTTGTGTACTGTGTTTTTCTCATTCAAGAGTACTCCAATTTATGCTACATAACATACCTGATCAAATTCAACCAATAACAGTTTAAATTATGAGAAAATTGAAGATATTTCATTCTATCGTCACATTCCATTGTGCATAGAATGTTGTTCAGCAGAAATCACTACTTGCGTCCTAGCTAACTTAGGTCTTAATGAAAAATTATACCATTTGAAAGATTAATAGATGTGGAAAACATTTCAATAAATATTACAGCTTTCTGATTGGTAAGCTTTAGTATTGTCAGCTCTACTTATTCTATGGAGATAATGACAATGTAAGAGTCATAATTTACTTTCAGTGATATGCTTATAAAAACATAGTATGCTTAATAAAAACATATCATATTTGTCTTACAATCTAATTTTTGCACTCTATTCCACAAAAGTAATTCTAATTAATATGAAGCGACGCTCATCTATTTATAGCTACGAAGTGATCTACTGTATAATAATGGGATATCAATATAACTCTCTCACTCTACAAAAGTAATGATGATCAATGAACAAAGGATAAAGTGTTTTTCAAAGTTAAAATTTTAATGTAAACTTTCATTATGTTTCATTCGCCATGTAAACATTATCATTCACTCACTCATTAACACTTTTGCTTGAAATACTTGCTATCAAGTCGCAATTGTAACAATAGATAAAGAAATGCCATCTATCATCTATTTATAGCGATGAAGTAATCGACTTCAGTATGAATTAATTTACTCTAATATAGGGTTTGTATTTTTGGGAAGGAGCAAATACAGTGGTAGTGCAGGAAAAGGTAGGCTGCCACCCTTTTAATCTTATCCAATATTTCGCTGTAGGCCTGTTGACTCTATGCGGTTCACGTACCGAAGAAATGGAGCCTTTGGGGAGCTCATAAGTTGCTATATATCCGTGAGAGACGGCAAGTATTGAACAGTATGAATGAGAGACCACATCTGTGGTATATTTTGGCATGGAGATATGGGAATAAGCCAGTCCACATAGAGAACCTACCGTAGCAAAAGATGTGGGGAAAAATTGTGGAATAAAATCCAAGAAAAACTGATCTCAATCTCACCAATTTTTCTCATGAAAATCAGTTAGTAAATCAGAAAGATCAAAAGTATTATTATTATAAGAAGGAATATTTGACTTCGATATAGCGGTTTATAGGCAGAAAAACAGAGGCGGGTAGCTATCACCTGCTATTATTTGTCATTTCGTCATTTTATTCATATTTTTTACGATTTCTTATATTCTATTCATCACATCCAATTTTTCAAACAGCTCATCACATCAATTCACCTATTCTATTAATCTCATCTGTTTCATTGAGTCAACTTATTCCATTTACTTTCCTGTTTAATCTATTTTATTCATTTATTCAATTCACTGTCTTACTTCAATTTTTATTTGATCTATTTCTTAAGTAGCATCTCTCATTATCATTATCTATCTCATTAAATCTATTTTATTCATTTCTAAATTGTTGCCTATCATTCTCATACTCTACTCCAACTTTGTAGTTACTTTCTGGAACAGTTCCCCTCAATGCCTGGAAACCTATTCCCTTTATCACATCAAATCTTGTCATACACACACAACCCCTGCACTACTAAAAAGATGACAGACAAGAAAAAACTGACGAAGGGCAATTTTCTCATCGGCTAAGTCACGCGGATCTAGCTGAAGAAGGATGGCGACTTTGGCAATAAGGAGAAGAATGGTTGGAAAACTAGTGGAAAAGGAAAGAGAGAGGGAGAAAAAAAGAGTGAGAGAATGTTTTTGAAAGGGAGAAACAGAAAGAGTAAGAGAGAGTGAGGGAGAGGAAACAGTGAGACGCGAGAGTGAATCCATCAATTAAGAGACGGTGCTCGTAGGAAAGACCTTGTACGGCAAATCAAATTACTTTTCAATTTCAACCCGTTTGCTGGCCAAAGTAAATACCAACAAAACTGGCGGTTGGCGAATGACTGTTATTGGTGCTCAGCTCTGTCAGAACAATCAGCAAGCGGTCTTCTACGCCATATCGAGTCGAAAGCAACATCAAATAAACCTTTCCGCTATCGTAGACCACTTTCACACTGTCCTGACAGAGCTGAGCATTAATAACAATCATTTTCCATCCGCCACTCACGTTGGAATCTGCTATAGCTTCCTGAAGAAAGAGAATATTAGCCCATTGTATGTGTTTCTATTGCCATTGTGAACTTGTTTGTGTTGAACTCTGGGAGATTGAGGGACTTGGTAAAAATAAATGATAGATTGGAAAAAGGAAAAAATCTATTATTGTAAAATGGAGAGGAAAATCGACTTCCATCAATTAAATTCATTCATTTCTTGATACAGACCAATTATATGATAATATACATCAATAATTGAATAATAATACATGACTCATAGCCATTACAATTGGAGGAATTTATTTAAAATTCCTATATACAGTAGCCTATAGTCCATTCACGATGGCTTGAGACGAGATAAACAAAAGCTCTGCATGTGTGTGTGTACGCGACTGGAGTGGCTTCATTATAGCCACGACATAAACAAGTCACAGAAATGCCGAAATCCCGAATTTTGTTGTAGGCAATTCATAATAAGTATCTTTAAGTAATCTTTTTAATAGATTCACATTGGGAAAGTGCTTGTTTTGGTTCTCTCTCGACTGCATGAACCTAAAATGAACAAACAATTATAAAAAACGTTTTTGTGCCAATGCTTTGGTTACAGACCCGACAACAAAATTCGGGATTTCGGCATTGCTGTGACTTGTTTATGTCGTGGCTAAAACAAAGCTACTCCATGCTTTTGTTTATCTCGTCTCAAGCCATTGTGGATGGACTATAGAATGATGGCCGTTTTAGGCCAATTAATCACACTCTTTCATGTTTTCTTAGAAACCACTGTGTTTCTGATCAAAGAAAGAGATTGAAATTAGAATTGGAGCTTGAATTATATCTATAAGCCAAGTGGTTCATCTATAACCTAATTACTCATACTCCAATACCTGTAACATAAACCAACTGTACACTGGGTTAGTAGTGGCGGTCAGTCGAATAACTGTAGCCAATAACAAACAGCCTTTGTCTTGTCATTGAGTTGAACAACAAAGAGCTGTGATTGGCTAAAGCTTTTCGACTGCCCGTGTACGAGAGGCTTAATACAACACCAACTAGATTGAAATCACAAGAGGAAAGTAGGAAAAATATATATTACGGAATACGGATCCTAATCAATAATGATGAGAATCTCCTATTTATTCCTTGTTGATTATTTTTAATTAGTTTGGAATTATACTCCTTTGAAAATTATCATAACTGTTTGAATATTATTTGAACTCATGACTCAATGGACAGTTCTACAGATTTCCAATCAGCTCTTACACTGTTCAAGCATTTCAACTACCAGACATTTTAATAACGATCCTGAAAATCCGCTAATGAAACAATGACAGAGATCTTAACGTTGACAGTAAAGATTATTTCAGAAGTGCCTCACTTTCGAAACTGAAATTATGAGTTGTCCGTTGAACATAATACTCTCAACGCTTTATTCTAGGACTCAACAAAGGCAGCCTGAGACACGTTTCATTTTAATTAAGGGACCAGCTCTTTCAATAAGGACAAACCGTTTCTACGTCCCGCAGAAAGGAATACAAAATCCGTAAGCTTTACTCTCGCTAAGCGCTCCTCTTTCAATTTTCATCAGTTCTCTCAACTTTCCATCTTTACATCACTGTCACCACTTTCTCTTTATTCATTCACTATACTTCTAATATTCACTATTCATTCTACTATTCCTTTCTCATTCACTCTCAATTTTACAAATCTGCTGTCCAGTGAGCGCTCTTCATGATAGGTCTTATGACTATGCTAAATTCCAAGTTGGCATTGATTTCTATCAATTATTATTGGATTGTCAGGGGTCAGGAATTTGATGAATATTAAATTCTCTATTGATTCATTTCCCTGGTGGATATTCACTAGAGAAATGAATCTATGAACTAGAATAGAGAGGAAGATCTGGTTTCTCTAGTTTCTATTTATCATTCAATGTTAATGGAAAATAAAAAATACTTATAGGGTAATGTGATGTAGATTTTTATCTATGAAAATACATTGATAGTGGAGAAAGGGGAAACATGAATTAGCCTGTAAATAATTTTCCTTCAAAAATCTCAGAGTCTATGTTTCCCATCACATTTTCAAAAATATATTTATGTAGGCTTAAATAGCTTCAATCTTTGAGGGGCAAATAACTCAAATTACTTTGAGTGTAGGAAATTTCCCGATTGAGTATTAAATTGCAAAATTACAGGTGGATAGCTCATCTTCTTTTTACATAAAATCATTCGAATTCCTTTATTTAAGAGAAATTGAAGTCTTGAGATAATTTCATTGAGAATTCAATTCAACACCAAGTTATTTGAATGGAAAACATGTTATTCTGCAACTGCATTGATAAATTGTTGACGAGAGCAGCTTTTAATTTCTTCAAATGTAAACTGAAAGTATGAATAGGCTATATTATCTTTTATCATTTACATATAGCCTAAATAAGTAAATATATCGATATAGAGTTGTTCTCATAGATTTGTACAAAATACTATAGGTGCCAATCTTAAATTGATTGATTGTTTTTGAATGAATAAATTTAAATATAAATATTGGATAGAGCACCACGGAACGGCGAATGACTGTCAATTTCATGTGAAGTCCTTTACAGGATTTACAGAATCTTCAAATAATTCATATTTTGTACCTAATATATATATCCAATTTTTGAAAATGATAGTGAATGCTCTAGAAATCCTCATAAAACAGAGTCCTTATAGTCTGGGTGTCAAATGCAAAAAAAGGGGGTAACCTTTTTTTTGTGGTATGTCGTTGATTTTTTGATCGATTATTATAGATATTGATGTATAGATTCCGAATCCGAGTGATGCCAAGCTGTAAGAGTTGAGAATTTTTTATAATTCAAGATGGCGGCCAAAATTTCTGTTCCACTTCTAGTCTAGCACAATTTCTGTCAAAACGAAGCGTCGGGCGAAAAAAATCATTCTTATTTTTTTTTTAGTAAATTAAATTTCCAAGAGAATGATAGCGAATTCATTCCTTTATCTTCATTAGAAACCGAGTCATGATTTTTAAAAAAGAGGTTAATTTTCGAGAAAAACGAGAATTTGACTATTTTTAGTTTTTGTTTGCTTAGATCTTTTGAATCGTGTGATTCAAAATCCCTCTGGGGATAATTTTGTCCTCTACAATTTGAGACCAAGTAGACCTTCCTATCTTGTATAGTTTTCGAACTAGGGCAGTAAAAAGATATCCTTGTATTTCAAAAACCCCTTTTTGTAGGGGAAATTGTCTAAAAAAAGTTTTATACGAGGTTGTATTGAAATTTTCTCTGATAATATAGTCTTTTAGATCAATTTCTAGCAGATAAGCCACTTACCGACCTGAATTTTCGTCATGTTCGAAAGTAAGGACCCTTTAAGGATCTCAATTTAAGGATACCTCTAACTATTGTAAAAGTCATCGGATCTCTAAAATCTATAGCACATTATTTTCAGCTCTTCAAGGCGGTCTAAATTCATATATAATATTTTAAATTAGGTCAAATTTGAGAAAAATAATTTCTGAGAGAATATCAAATTCTTCATCATATACGAAAATACAGTCATTTTTTGCCTACAAATGAGTATATCTTCCAAGTCCTTTGAGATAAAAAATTTAAATTATCATGAAAATGTAGAGAAATTCTTCCTCTTCAATCTCCTATAAATAACTTTCATGGCATCACGCATTTGAGATAGTTATATCAGCTTGAATAAATTCTGAAATTCCATACATTCATTTTTAAGGATTGTCAGGTAATCAATGGACTCTAAATAAAGTTTGTTTCATGGTGCAAAGTATTATGAGAGGATTAAACATGTAGAACAAATTATTCTCTACTATCTAAGCCTAAAAACGTGTTTTTATCTTGCTCCAAACTTGATTTTTAGTATAATCGATCAAAAAATCAACGACATACCACAAAAAAAGGTTCCCCTCATTGGCACCCAGACTATTACAGAACAAGGACTCTTGGAAAAGAAGATATTTTTTCTCAATAAATATTGAGGTGGAAATCTACAAAAAATGATGATAAGTTAGACATTTAGTTTTTTGATAAAAAATACAATGAAAAGTAACACTGTGGGCTTTACACTCAGAAAAACAAAACAACACTACTCTTTCAGTCTGTTAATTTCTCAATTCATGCTGAAACTGTACGTTCCAACAAAGTAGCCCACCTACGCGATCTAGCGGCGATTCCAGTAAGTTCATTTCATGTAAACGGTTGGTGCTGCTTCCTAGTGGCGTTATAATCAACTACATCTGTGCAAAGTGCCAACCTTTGCCAACAGGTAGGGGCATCTGTTGCATCCTTTTGAATAGTCAATGAAATTCATTCACAAAAGCTGACTTCATTCATCACGCCCCTTGTTTCCCTACATCCCAAACCAAAGCCTTGGGTTGAGATCTGCGCATTCCAACTAACAGATTGATTTGAATTGATATTGATCACAAGTGTTGCATTTCTATCTCAATGGTTCAACCAAAGACAATAATTATACTTAATACAGTAGTATAGATAATATACTAATACAGTAGTAGTTACCCTAAGCTGCAACTGAATATGATTTAATCTGGCAGCTAGAATAGATTGACTTCTAGGCATGTATTACTTTTTTTTTAAAAGTTGCAACATACGAATCCGTAGACGTATAAAATAGTTCATTGTGGAGGAATTTGATGTGAATTGCCTCATGATAGTGATTTATATCAGCAGTGATGATAGTTTCTGAAGATTGTGTACAAATCTTTCATCTTTGATTTATATCCTTTAGACTTCAAAGTATTTGCTACAAACCCCAAAGATGGCTTCCACAACCCGTGTGTTTGATAAATCGCGTGATTCGAATAGACAGAAATAGCCTGCATAAGAAGGTTAACATATTGCTAAGCGAGCTTCTCATGCTTGCATCCAAGGGTTGGATAGTGTAAGCGTACCTCTTCTTCCCAGAGATATTACAAAATTAAGTTAGTAGGTATCTCTCTACCTAGAGAGGGGTCAGGATCACGAGGTACTGTAATCATATATTTTATACATCATTATTTGCAATTCACAAAAATTCAGAATAGGTACTGGAGTTTGCAGGACCAATAAATTCCATGAATGAGCTTTGAATCCAAGCCAAAAAGCAGCTTAGTGGAAGCAATAGCAGCGGAATAACGAATAGCTCAAAAGAGGATTATGACTCATCAAAGTACTAAATCCTGTTTCCAGTTTACATTTTGTTGAAATTTTACAGCATTACGTGAAAAGTCTGTCCTAAAACTTTTCATTCGTAGCTAAGTATCTTGAACTGGAATAACCAACTGAACCAAATAAGTAGTTGATTACAGTACTTTCTGAGGGCAAATCTGTAAAAGGAAAGTGCTATTAGTCTCAATAATGGATGAGTTCAGCTACGAAGTAGAAGGTATTACAACGACTACAATTCGAAAGTAGTACAATATTATTAAGTAATCAAGTACAGCTGCTGTGTAAATTTGAATTGAGCTTCAACATTGAATTTATTATATTCACTCTTTCCAGATTGTGCCAAGAATTGGAAAAGGAACAGTATTAGACGTGAGTCTGTAGGAATAGTATCAATTTATCAAAAACGTCATAACTAGCTGGATTTTGGCTGGATTATAACCTGCGCGTGATACCTACCGTGAGTTCTATAGTATCCATGGTACCATAGCTTCCTTTTATATGTTGAAAAGGACTATGGTGGTACCGATCAAGTAACTGAAATACTAGACATGTTATTTTTTATTGTTAATGTTATCTATTTATGTTAAGGAAAGGTAGAACCTATACGTGAAGATGTCCCCACCTATTACTAGTATTAATAGTATTACTATTACTAGTAATCAATTACTACTAATAGACATTTTATGGAGCATGAATTTTGATTCAACATTTGAATATACGTTTCAAAAAATATTTTGTGATGAGTGGACCTGAAATTTTTACAATCATCCCTCAAAATCCACTTTGCTCATTGAAAGACTTCTTTCCCAAAATAACAGCCTCCTCTAATTTCCAACTGAAAAAGGGGATGATTAACGATTGAAACTTTCCTAACGAAATTTTCAACTTGATTCAGCTTTTTTCCGCCTCCCTCAAGCTTCGTCAACGTTGCTTTTCCATCAACTTCCAATATTGAACTTTGGACTAACGGCTGCTCATTTTCTTAATTGTGCTTGCCACGGTCAAATTGAATTGATAACTGAATCTTCTGAAAACTTTCAATGTTTACTGAATCTTTCATAAATCTAGATTATGATTCCAGCCGTACTGTTCTCAACCTTCTTTTTTGTTCCAAAAACTAAGTTTTTATTGGAAAGATTGGATTGTTCAGATTGAAGAGAAATTACTCCGACTCCACTTCAAAGTTGACATGAGGATGTGTTTTAACGGTCAGTCTCGACACGTCATATCTATTCATTATATTATACAATTGTGAGAACGGAAGAATGTTTTATCTTGGACTTATTTGCATTTGATGTCAAACATATTTTCAGTATGCTCTCATGAAAATTTGATATCAATATGATTAGTTGTATTGCCTATCCAGAGGTTTCATTTCCAGTTGAATCAGAAGCCTTTTGAGCATTATGTCTTCACAATCAATTATTCTTTGGAATATTTTAAAATATTGTCCCTGAGCCAAAACTAGGAAATTTCCTAGTCAGAATCACATTCAACCTTCTATACTATCACAACAAGGTCTTCTACGAAAGTCAGACGTTCAAAAACTTACAAGATATTAAGATATTCGTTTTAAAAACTTTTCATTGGTAGATAAATACACGGTAAATCAATGCATTTTCAGATCTTGAGCGCCCTGTATTGATAAAATAAACCAACACAAAATCCTAGACCAGCCAATCTTATTCAAAGATCAATGATCAAATATTAGGAAAGTTTAAGAAAACAACTATTCAGATGTCAATAGAATTATAGCGTTCTCACTTTTAGAATACTAAAGTAGGTTCTTACTTGAACTTTTTTCTTCCTGTCAGATTCTTACTTTTTAGTGCTACAAACAGTCAACTCAAGCAAAGATTGCCACTTAGGCAATTAGTGATAATATAATCGGATTAAATAATAATTACGGGGTTCCTTGCTAAACAGATTCTAAAGACGAATAATTCCATCAACCGCAGAATAGAATTTAATTGAAGATCAATGAGGGATAAAGAAAACACGCACCAGCTAACGGAATATTGAATAATAATCGAATTGTAATTTCACGGATAATTGAGAATGAATCACAGGCAGACGTCCCATTATAGAATTGTAGGGAATGAAGAAACGAATCGAAGGGAATGGAGGAACGAATCAATAGGCAATGCAGAAACCGATAAGGGAGCATTAGTCAAATGATATCCCCGATTATGGGCAAGGGCCTCCCTCCAGAGATATGGAAAAAGCATTCCATTGTTCTTCCGGGAAAAAAATTCCGTTAATTTACGTTTTTAATTATCACGTCAGACTGACTGAGCATTCCCAAGGCACGTACTACTGATCTGAATACCACTTACTGGGTGATTTGCAGACAGAAAGTTCCCAACAGGAATTAAAAAAGTCGGATAACTTTTTGTGATGATCTGTTCAATTCTAAAACGGATTAAGGCAATAGACCTCGTACATAGTAGCTAGTTTAATTGAAATTTTGCTAGGATAAGGTAATTTTTACAACGGATACCTCTAATTTATTATGAATATAATTATTATCCCAGTAGATAGAGGCAGCAATCGAATTCAATTCTTTCAAAAGAAGAAAAAAAATGTGAATAGGCTTAATGGATGATGAATTGAAAAAGTATAATCATTTTATAACTGTATATTGAATATACATGGAAGACTACAATTCGCCATGTGAAATTAGATGTGAATGAACGGAAATTCGGAATAATGATGAATCATCATCATCATAGATGAGTCAATTCTTTGATTTGGATTGAAAGTTTATAATTATATTATGGTTCAATTGTTCCTCAATGAATAAGAGGGTCAGAAAAGTATTGAATGCTATAATATTATTATAATTTGTTAAAATATAAGATCTATTAAGAAAGCCAAATAAATACAATACAATTGGATTACAACTCCTAGTTGAGAGTAAATGCACTCAAAAAATCATTCATACCTGAAAAATTCGTTCATCATTATCATACATACTCACAATCTCTCAATTGATCCCAATCTTCTGCATAGGACACCACAAGGATCTACATAATATTCTAAGTTTGCTTCCATCGAAATCTTTTAATGTGTTGATCTACAGAGATCAACATCTCTTCATTGAGAGCAGCATCATTGATTCCAGAGAGCAACATCATTGCTTCCATCGCAATCTTTGAATCTGTTGATCCACATTATGTTATGGTTTATCTCATCGCAATCCACGTTCACAGAATCTATTGATCCTTATTATGAGATTGTTTCTTCCATCTCAATCATTGTACTCAGAATCTGAGTCACTCGCTTTCGGCGTGTAATAGGGTTTCCTCTTGGAAGTAAGCATTCAAGACTTCAAGAGCAGTGCTGTGTTTGGAAGTAAGCAGTCAGATACAGCTAAGGGAAAAGCAGGGGATGAAGACAGCCAACGTCGGGCTGGAAGATAACCTTATTATCCTTCAGCTTAACCTAAGCGTTTATGCTTGCGGCTGCGATAATTGCGTTAATGAATCAGAACATGCCAGCTTGCTCGTTCACTCAACCATTATATACTCACTCAATACATATATATACTAAATCATTTGAGATTTGACATCATCGCTGCGTCTCAAAGCTCCCAAAACATAACGCCTCTTTCTGTTCTGCATCTTTCTCTCTCCAATATTATCTTCAATACTATCTTCTGTTTCTACCGTATTCTAGATCTTGAGACATGAGCAAGACGATTCGAGTTACTGAATGTAACTCTGTACAGGCCTACTACAATAAATGTAGGCTACTACTCACTCTTGTATGGGAAATCATTCGAGTTACCGGATATAACTCTGAATATTTTTATATTCAATCCATGCATCTACAATCTAATCCAGAATTTTACCTCCTTCTTTCATTATCTAACATCTGATCTATGAATTGGATTTCAAATATAGAGTAATATTCCTCACATCTTAATTATTTTAATATATTTTTTATTTTTA
Organism: Sogatella furcifera; assembly: GCA_017141385.1. NCBI lineage: Eukaryota > Metazoa > Arthropoda > Insecta > Hemiptera > Delphacidae > Sogatella > Sogatella furcifera. The sequence continues at coordinate 17,712,126 of CM029556.1, forward strand.
TATCTTCACATCCGTAATATTTACTTCGTTGTAGTTAATTATATTCCCTTTATACAGTGGAACCTCGATGAAGAACCATTCGAGTTACTGAATATAACTCTGTATAGGCTTCTCACGATAAATGTAGGCTACTACTCATTCTTGTATGGAGAGTCATTCGAGTTGCCGAATATAACTGTATATTTTTACATCCAATCCATGCATCTACAATCTAATCCAGAATTTTACCTCCTTCATTCATCATCTAACATCTGATCTATGAATTGGATTTCAAATATAGAGTAATATTCCTCACATCTTAATTATCTTAATATATTTTTTATTTTTATATCTTCACATCAGTAATATTTACTTTGTTGTAGTTAATATTGAGTTATTATATTCCCTTTATACAGTGGAACCTCGATAATTCGTAGTTCATGGGACCAAAGCTTTTGTACGGATTAGGGAAGATTACGAATAATTAACGAAGCTATTAATCATGGAAATTATTTCAAGGTACTAAACTTTCACTACGAATTGCAAAAAATTATTACGAATTATAGAGGTACGAATTATCGAGGTTCCACTGTATTAATTCCTTTTTGACCAGTGCTACTATCAATCATGTTAAAGGATAATGATTTCCACTTGAGATGCCTCTAAAGAGTGGATTCTGAATAAATAATACTATTATAAGGGTACTGCGATCTTATTTTTTATCTCTTCATAACGTATTGCAGCAGCTTAATTCAACAATGATGATTTAATCAATCCACATTTCACTGTCTAATCTGTCATAAATTAAACTGTTCAATAAGCATAACATGACGATCTGCCATAATGTAACAACACATTGCAATGTTTTGTATAATGAAATCAGAACTTGCAAGTGTTTAGGATGGAAGAAACTCTACCAAAACTCAATGTCACTAGGCATTGATTATAAATGCTATTGAAGCGCTTATCTCCTGAATATACCAAGAAAAAACCTTTAATGCAATATCATTTGCAAAGAACATTACTCAACACGAGATCTACGCCTTATGAGAGAGTCATTCTACATGCCACAAAAACGGAATATGTAAACGAGTGATAGAGTGTGATTTACGATTTTATCAGTTTTGGAAATTAGTAATGATTGAAGCGCTTTGACAAATGCTTAAGCGACTAATTTCAGGTCATCCAAGAAATCCAAATTATTGTTGATGGTGTTATCATAATTATGTGGTGTTAGAAATATACAAAAAATTCTGGGTAGGTATTCACCTCGCCTTTTCTGTTTACCCTCTCAACACTCTTGAAAAAAAAAACAGTATGTAAAATGTAATTGGACAACAGAAAAATTAACTGAGGAATCTTTTTCTCTTTGAAATTAGGAGCATCTAATTAGAGTAGCCAGAATGAAACTGTACCGAAAAATGGATGAAAAACAAGGTGGAGAGACCCTTACAGGTAGGTTCCACCGTACCGTACTTGGCCAAACACTAATCACTCATCCAAGAGCAGTCTAAAGCCTTCGTGACTCAACTTCACGATCACCAAGCAGTCACTCTAACGTAACCAATAAGCAATACAAAACTAGAACTAATCTACTAACTACTTCTCAGTTAATGAGTAAACTGCTGAATCAATAGTAAGATTTATTTGAAAGTTTTTCATACATGAAACTAACCTGTTTGTGTGCTGGAGTCGAAAAAGGTGCTGGTCGTCTCGACGGTCATAGTGGCCAGTGTACCATCGGTGATTTGCGCGCACGAGTCGCGCCTGCCGCGATAGCGACAGCAATCGTCCGACTGTGACGACTGTCGCCGGAAATTGCGACAGCGTATCATTTCCTCCGTGGTCGACTGTCGCCGGAATCCACGCGCGATCAGGATCTCCTCCGTTGTCGACTGTCGACGAATGGCTGGCGCGTGCGACGGCGCATGCGACGAGTCGCGTGGCTTCCCGGGCGACGGATCGCGTGACGAACAGGTCGACGACGACTCGGGACTGCGCGGAGAGTGCGAGCCGCGACGACCGCCCCCGCCCCCCTGCACCGATGTCGACTGTCGCCGCAGTCGCCCACGACGGCTGCGACCACCCACCGGCGACACGTCGCGTTCCCCTGACCTGTCACAATTATCCAAACAGTTCATTTCAGTTGAACAACAAGATATGAAGAATGAGACATTCAATTTTTGCAGTAATTCATTTAATAATAATGAATTTGTATTCCTCCAATAAATAAAAAAGTGCGAATTCAACACAGTTACAGTAATCAAGATACAAACAATTTTATTCATTGCATTCGAAATAGAGACCAAATCTAACATAAAAATATTTGTCTCTTATTCATTGCTTCCAAGAAGAAAACTCCATTTTCAGAAGAGCCTTTGAGTGTGGAAGTACTTGTATATTAGCGAGTAGCCTTTCATCTTATAGCACATAATATAGAAAAAAAGCTTTTCAAATCAAACAATTAGAGGCATCGGTGAGTTTCAATATTATTTTCCATATTAGGATGTGTTCATGACGGAGATCGATCCTAGCTTTAACACTATATCATCGATCCTCGAAAAAAGCGCTGTTTTCATCAGCTCAGCTGATGTGATGCTAGTGTCATAGCTAGGATCGATGCTTGATGCTTCAACATGAAAAAACACTAATATCCTATCAGATTGTTTGAAGTTTTATAGTATAATAATAAATTTAAAGGATAGCTCAATAATAAGTCATGGCAGAATAAAAATGGTAATGTACGTTTTGGTATTATACCTTGAAATAATCAATTAAAAACAAAAATTAAATACCAAAGAGATAATAGCAATTCAAGATTGATAATATAACCAATGACATTAGTATTTGAAAACAACAATTCCATTGTGAGGATCCTGGAAAGAATGGGAGGGGAAAAATACTTGGCCAGCTATGATTTCCCATGTGATAGGCAGGTAGAGGTAAGAGTGGAAGAGAAAAAAGGCATGAGAATTGAGAACTGAGGAAAATAGGATGGTAAAGAAATAGAGTTGTACAATTATGTAATGTAGAGTTGTGAATGTAATGTAGTTATAAATTCATATGGAAATGAATGAAGCTCATACACTACTTTCAAGGTAAGTGAAGAGTTAGTTGGTAGAGAGAAGTTTATGCTAACTCATTAGGAAGAACAAATAGGTTCTTCTTAATGAGTCTATTATCTCACCTATCAGGCGACAAATGCGTCTTGCTGTCGCGTCTCCCGCGCGTGTAGCTGGCCGAATCGGGCGACAGGCTGTCACGCCTAGCCTTGCGTCCTCCTTCTGTCGCTTCCGGATCCGGACTCAAGGCGATCGGCTGCGACCCGCGACGGCACGACATCCGGCCGCTGCCCGGTGGGGGCGGCGGAGGCAGACAGCTCTCGTCGATCGCCGTCGACTGTCGCGGCAGTCGAGGAAACTTGCTCGGCGTGCCCTCCTTGGCGGTGGAGCGACGCTCGGGTGACGCATGCGACGCGCGCGAATCGCGTCTGTTCTTCATATAGACCTGTTCAAAAAGCAATAGATTTTAGTACATGAGGCGTTTAGAAAAAGTATTGCAGTCAAGTTTAAAAGTAAAAATACGTTATAGAGGATAATTGGTGTAAATATATCAATTATTGTACTGAATATGAATAAATTTATAATTGAATAATATTATTATTAATATTAATTAATAAAAAATATTAAATATTATCAATATTAATTTAATATTAATATTAGATAATAAATATTATTATTTATAATTGAATAAATTTTTTACATGTTTCTTTATTTTGTTCTATTCTTTTTTCGATAACATGACTCCATCTTGTTTCCATCTCCTTTTTCAGTCCCTTTGTTACTCCTCCATGTGGAAGTGATTCATTCATTCACTTGCATTGTAGTATAATTCTTTAGATGTTGAAATAGCTATTATAATGTGTAGAAGATTGAAGTGACTGTATTTTTTTGATTTATTCATATTTGATATTATGATGCATGATTTTATTATTATACATTGTATTTCTAATCAACATTATACTATAGATAACATGTCTATCATCCACACAAGTTAAATCTACACAAACAACATGTATTCATCTACACAAGTTTCATGTAATTTGATAGTGTTTTTCTTCTTATACAAAAATATTAATAGTAATAGGCTAATATTGCTATCAGGACGAGACAGTTGCTATCAGGACGGGATAGCGGCCAGACGTACTTCTCTGCTCTGTCTTATCTGTTATTTCAGTTTTAAACGAGTCTACCAAAATCGTTTTATTTTAGAATAATTAAGTTTTCGTATGATTAGATTCGTCTAAAAATGGCTTTTTGCGGTGCATGTGACAAGGAAATCCCTGAAAAAGAAGTTGTGAAGTGCAGTGGGTTATGTAACCAAACTTTTCATCCATCTTGTTGTAGCATAAGAACCGCTGAGAACTATAGGAAACTAGGTGCTCGAAAAGATTCTTGGTTATGTGAAAGCTGTAAAACTAATAAGAAACTGGAAAGTAGTAGTAAGGACGATTCTAGTGGTGCAGTCACTCAGGAATTCATGAAGAAACTGTTTGATGAGAATTTCAGCACTCTATCAAAACAAATGGGTGAACTACAAGGTGATGTATCAGGTATGTCTGGTTTATTGGACGACGCATTAAAGAAGATATCCGAGCTTCAGACACAAAATGAGAAGTTAAATAAAAACTTTGCCAAAATTGAAACAGATAATGCAAATTTGAAGACAAAAGTTTCAGTTCTTGAAAATAAAATCAACGAAATGGAACAGTATTCCAGGCGTATGAACATACAAATCGATGGTATACCGGTTTCCCAGGGTGAAAAGGTGGAAGCTATCGTCGAGAAATTGGGAAATGTGTTAGAAGTAGTTTCTCCAATTGAAAGTATACTTTCCATGCACCGTGTACCGTCTATCAACTCCAAAAAGTGTCAACCAATCATTGTACAGTTTTCTAACCCTACACAGAGAGGAAAGTGGCTGGAAGCATACCGCAAAAAACGAAATGTTACTTCCGAAGATATCAACCCAGGCCTTCAACCAAAAACTAATATTTATATCAACGAGCATCTGACGAGGGAAAATAAATCTTTGTTAGCGGCAACCAAGGCTGTGGCCAAGGAGCGAGGATACCAGTTTGTTTGGGTGCGGCAAGCAAAAATCTACGTTCGGAAGGAGCCCAACAGTAAAGCAGTAAGAATCTTCACGCATGATGACATACAAAAACTTATTTAAGAAATCCCTATTATTCAGTATGGGTACTGTTTTTATAGCGATGCATTCCTTTTACAATGCAATTTCTGGGTTTTCAATGGAGAACTGTGAATTTATTTATATTTCATTTACTTTTGGATTTCTATCAATTTCATTTTCCTATGTCTGGTTGAATAGGATTATCGTATTATTATTATCTGCTTCATATGAAGTTATATTATGTTATTTGTATTTCTTTATCAACAATAATAGTCTACTGTATTATACACTTTCAATGATATATGGATGATGATAATCTAGATTTAGGTGAGTATAATAACATTACATTTGATAATTTTCAGCCCAACTTCTTTGTGCCTGAAGTCAATTACTATAGTTTGGGAGTCGTCTTGCAAAATATCAGAAGTGTACGAAAGAATTTTGACCAGTTCTTAGTCATGTTGAATATTACAGAAAAACCTAAAATAATTATTCTTACAGAAGTTTGGATTAAGGATAATGAAATTGATCTCTACAAGATAGACCACTATAAATGTTTTTTCAAATGTAACTACTTAAATAGATCAGGTGGTGTAATAGTTTACGTTCATGAAGAGGTTTCTTGCACTGAGCTGAAAAATGAATTCTCAACTTCTGATTGTATTTCCTTGAATGTTAAATATGAAAATTTCAGTCTAGTTCTTCTTGCCGCCTATCGCCACCATAATAGCATTCCAAGTATGTTCATAAATGAGCTCAAGAGCTGGCTTGAACAAAATTCCAGCTTCAACTCAGTTTTCTGTGGTGATATAAACCTAAATACTCTTATAGACAACGATGACGTAAATGATTACTTGAATCTGCTTGGTTCACTAGGATATACATGTTGTATAAGAGAAATTACTAGGCCTGCTTCACTAACCTGCCTTGATCACCTCTTTGTAAGATCCAGTCCACTTTTGGAGTATCAAAGTGCATTGTTTACAACCGATATTACCGACCATAACACTGTAGCAGTCATATTCAAGAAATCAAAAACAAGAGATACTCAACAGGATAGGAGTGAGGATCGGTTGGCCGTAACAAAGAAAATATGCTATAGAAAATTGAATGATAGATTAAATCTTTGTGACTGGTCAATAGTTTTTAATTCCCTGAATGTTGATAGCGCTTGGAATGAGTTCTTGAAAATTATAGAGGAATGTAGGAATGAGTCTATGATCACCACACAAGTTAATTCGTTAACTAAAGCTAGAAAAATTAGTCCTTGGATAACAAATAATATTCATAGGCGATTGCTAAAAAGAAATAGATTATACCAAAAAGTTAAAACCCGTCCTTTTGATTTACGTCTCAAAAATTATTTTAACACTTTCAAACTCAATTTGGCAAACGACATAAAAACTACAAAGTTGAACTACTACAGTCAATTATTTGAGAAAAACTCTAATAACAAAGCTGCTCAATGGAGAATAATAAATGATATAACTGGTAGAAAACGGAAAAATAATTTATTTGAGAGTATTCTTACAATGAATAACAATACCGTTATTACTGATTCACTAATTATTGCCAAGGAGTTTAATAAATATTTTATAAGTGTTCCCAATAATGTCAGGGGTGATCTACTGAGGAATATAAACCCAAATCATCAATTTACACCAGAGAATTACAATAGAGTTTTCAAAAACAATATTTCTGAGAATTCCATATTTATATACCCAGCTACTGAAGAAGAAATTTTCCAGCTTATCAGATTGATGCCCTCAAAAAAGTCGACAGGATGTGATTCACTTACAAGTGATACTTTAAAACACATCCTTCCTATTATACTGCCTGTTTTATGTTACTTATGTAATGCTAGTTTGTCACAAGGAGTGTTTCCTCAAGCCTTGAAAAAAGCAGTTGTTGTCCCAATTTTCAAAGGTGGAGATAAACTATTACTGAATAATTATAGACCCATAGCGCTGCTCTCTATTTTCTCGAAAGTATTAGAGAAGCTAATGAAAAACAGATTATTAAAATTCTTGAATAGGTATGACTTTTTCAGTAAAAACCAATATGGCTTTCGTGAAGGTTTTGATACTGAGCGTGCCCTAGTCGACTTTATGAAAATTATTTATAACAATGTTAACGATGGGTTTAATGTAAATGCTTTATTTTTAGATGTAAGAAAAGCATTCGATACGGTTCAGCATGATCTTCTATTGAATAAGTTGGAATCAACAGGGGTAAGGGGCGTGGCCCTTAAATGGTTTAAATCTTTCCTGAGCGATAGAGTTCAATGTACAAAAATTAATGATACTTGCAGTTCTTTCTCAACAGTAACTTCAGGACTCCCGCAGGGGTCAGTACTTTCTGCGATTCTCTTTATAATCTTTGTGAATGACCTATGTGATGCTAATCTTAATGGGAAAATATTTTGTTATGCTGACGACACGGTATTAGTTAGTTCAGGAAAATCATGGGAAGAACTTCTCAACAGAATAAACAATGACTGTAAGTTTCTTCAACATTGGTATCTCAAAAATAGACTAGCAATCAATGTTGAAAAAACTAAATTCATTAATTTCTCTTTGCGTGCACCAAAAATTTACCATCAGCCTATAATTTTCCATCTAAATAGCTGCACATATGATTTATTATGCCAATGTCCTCCTATAGAGCAAGTTGAAGAGATTAAATACCTTGGTATTTTTATTGATTCAACCTTAAATTGGAAAACGCATACAGCTAATCTGTAGAAAAATATCAATAAATATCTTTGTAAATTCTATCACTTGAGAAATCTATGTGACACAAATACACATCGCACAGTATACTTTGCTCTAATCAATTCAAAATTAGAATACGGTATTGTATGTTGGGGAGGAGCTGCAAATGTGTACTTTAGTCCCCTGCATAAATTACAGAAACATTTTATTAGGCTCATACTATTCAAAAGTCGAAGAGAGATTTCGTTTCCTTTGTTCAAATTACTACGTATTCTCCCTCTTCGTCATCTTTTTGTTTTTTAAGTCTTGAGAATCTTCTTTTTGCGAAGTGGAAACGATGGGTTTTTCAGACCCAGCTTTTCAGAAAGAAGAAGATTAGAACTAGTATCAAAACTACCTAGAATAAATTTTAGCTTTTTTTCAAAATCTTTCTTATACCTTGGTCCTAAACTTTTCAACACTATACCAAATGCTGGTAGAAGAAGTAGAAATTTAAAAGAATTTTTATCAATAATAAAAGACTGGCTATTTCATCATCAAGAAATTGAAAATTTTTTCCTTATTCTATCCTAAGAATTAATTCATCACATTGGTACCTCAGCTATAATGGTTTTTTAGTTTTTTCAGTCAATTTCCAAATTTTATGTGCTACTACTTATACTTTTTTCCTCAGCTCAAATGTAATTAACTTCACATTGCTAGGAAGAGGTTTTTCACTTAGTTAGATTATTGTTTCAATATTGCAAAATTTAGTAACACTTCACTTGTATATTTGTATTTCTGATTAATTTTTCATTTTTGTATATATGAATGACTTTGTACCGCAATAGCCGCAGTATACTATGCTTAAGTTCAAAATAGCAACTATATAATATTCAAATCATGTACTTATAATTCATGACACTGGCAGCGCCTATGTAAAATTGCTGCCAGTATAATTCTAAGAAAATTTATTGTGTAAAAGATTTTTGTTGTACAAAAGGAGAATAAATTTCATTTTTCATTTCATTTTTCAATATATTGTACTATAGTCCTACCTGAGTAGTAGAATCTCTCCTGGTGGAGATGAGCGGATGTGACTGCTGCGGGGTGGACGGGGTGGTTGCCGTAGTGGTGTTGGTGGTCTGTGCTGGCGTTGCGGGGGCGGCGGGGGCAGTAGGGGTGGAGGGTGTGGGGGGCGCGATGGGTGAGGCGGGAGGCGGGGTCACAGAGCTGGTGATGATTGTCGGCGGCGGCAGTGCTTGCGAGCCGCAGTCGGTGTGTGTTCCCAGGCTGCAATACATTGAAAGCAAAATTGAATTGGAATAATTTCCAACATGTTTAGAGTAAGAGTAGAGTAGAGTAAACAAAACATACTTAAAAATCTCAGATGAAATATAGAAATACAAGAAACCAACCACCTGTTGGGAAAATCTTGTGCGCTGGTAAAAGTTGCCAACACTATATTCAATACAACAAGCCATTAAGAAATAAAAAAATCAATAATATCATATAATAGTACAAAAATCCACTTCATTTCTATTATCTATTCCAATTTATTTGTGATCAATTCTATTTCATTCACATTATTTAAACCTCTCACATCGTTAGTTTCATTTTAAAATTTCACTGCCACCACATTGTACTTTACCATAGTTCCACTCATAACCAAAAATTAGTTTCTTTAGTACACTGATGATGATGTGAAAACATTGAAACAATTGTTTGTACCCAATAAATTATATGTGATATACACAATATTGTGCTCTTCAATTACAGTACAAAATAGATGAAGAAGAGAGGGATAAGAAGATAATGTATTGTGTATTTCGTAGGCTTTCGCATGCTAACCTTTAATGATATTGTTGTACCTATGTTGGCTCGTTCATTGACTTCAGAAAACTATTAATGATCAAATAAATAGATGAATAAATGAATAATTGAAATAGGTACCTGGACGGAGGCAGAGGTGGGCCCGAGTCGGAGGCGGTGGAGGATGTCGACGGTCGCTGCTCATCGCGATAGTAGCGCGGCGCATCTGTGGCGGCGGCGGCCGAGTCTCGGCGGCGGTGGTGACGGTGATGGTGATGGTGGTGGTGATGATGGTGGTGGTGCGAGGTGGTGATTTTCGGCGGTGACGGGGTAACGGCTGACAGCGAATCGCGGCGACCACTCTTCGCCGATTCTCCTGAACCTGTCAAAATTAATAAGATTTATTAACCTAGAAATAATAATAATTTTTAATATTCCATTAATTATTGTTATTCATTCATACGTATAATTTATTCATAAATGAAGTAATTGATAAATATGAATGAATGAATTGAAAAATAAATAAATTCATCATACAATAGCTCCAACATGGTACAGAAATCGCTTTTGATGGTTCGATAGCTTTACAATCCAGTGAATTCAAAGTAAGTTGAGTTATTAGAGAACTCTCCCAATATGTGTACTTATTGCTTACTGATATTCTATTCCTTTATTATTGAAATACAGTATAAGAATCACCTTCATCACAGTATTACATTTCGAACTCAAAAATTACTCGAATATTATAAAGTACACTGGCGGCTCGCGCCCACGAAAAAGGTGAAGTGCTATTTGTGTTTTTGAAAAAGATATGATCTAAGCACGATTCAGATGTGGTTGATACTCTAGTACTTCCATTTATATGAGATTTAAAGCCTTTGCTCATTAAAATATGCATGTATTCCTGAACCTGTATACTAGTTGATTGAATATTTATATTTATATCACCAACCATACAAACACTCATTGAATTGGGTATATTGTCAAGGAAATGGTTTAGGCTGTTAACAAAATAGTGTAATATATAGTGATATAGTGTAAGCGTTTTATGAACTGTGGACTTTACCCCCTCCATCACACCCTTTCTACTTATCCTTCCTGAATTTTTTAGGGCCTTCTTATAACATGAACATTGAACAACCATAGTTGGAAGAACTTTTGATCCTCATCTACCCCTTCTTACCACAACTTGTTTGCATATAGTGTTCTTATAGTGTTCAATCTTGAGAGTATCTTGATATAAAATATAGCCTACTTCATTTATTTGATATTGTAATGTTATTGTTATTTGGTGTGATTTAAAGATATTATAACATTTCTGTAATATGTTATTTCTATTTAAAATAATGATGACAGTACCCTTTACAATTATTTTTTAATACATTACATGTTTCGAAAATTATAAAGAGTCGAAACAAGTGATGCATTAAAAAATAATTGATAAGGGTAGGCCTACTGTGATTATTATTAAAAAAAAAAGTGATAAAAGTAGCCCTGAGATAAAAGAAACAATATATTGTTTGTATGGATAAATGAATTGAAATTCAATTTAATTCCATGATCTATCTCCTTGACCATTGAATTCTGGTCTATTCTATAGTGTTGTCTACAATGTGATACATTCATGGTCATTCTTTAATCTGTCTTCACAACCATTGAATCCCAGTCTATTCTACAATGTCTTCTACATGGTGATAAATTTAGTATAATTTCTCATTCGTCTCTAAAACCATTGATTTCCCATTTATTCTCGAGTATTTTCGTGTTGTTAGCTTACTGTGTTGTCTACACGGTTTCATTTAGCCTATTCATTGTTTCTAGAGAAGAATATAACCTTGTTCACACCTATTCTCTAAAATATTGAATGAATTTTTTTTCACCATTCCACTATAATTCTACATGTTCAAAACATGACTGTGATCCCACTCACAATTTGAAAAAAGGATTTTCTCCCAATATTCGTCACTTTTATGTTCACTGGATGAATGTCTAATTCAAGGTTTGATAACCTTGAAATGTTGCATCTATGAAATCCCCACAGATGTTTCAATTGTTTAATGCCGATACCATACCTCTCTTTTAGAATTAAAAATTAATGCTGATAAAAGAGGTATGGTATAGTCTGTCCAAGCTAAGAAGACCCTCTGGCAAGATGGGAAAATGACTTAAGCTTAGTCAATTTTGGTCCAAAAATTATCTGATCTGATATGAATGATTTGATCTGAAATTGTAGAAAACAATTTGATCTACTATTCAGACCACATTTATAATTCTTGAACAAATATGGAGTCATTTTCCCATCTTGCCAGAGAGTCTTCTTTGCTTGGACAGACTGTAGAGGTTTGAAGTAGTTTGCCTTCTCAGTAAGAAACATATCCGCATTTTAAAAATCTCCACTAAAATTTTGACAAATCCACAAAATATTAATCAAAAACTTACTCTAAACATTGTATTAATCTACATTCACTCAGCTCCCGCGCGGCTCTGATCAGTGAAACAGCAACCTGACACCATGTACACAGCAAGATGTATTAGTCACAAGAGGCGACATCTACAAGTTTCACCATGTTTCACTGCAAGTTCCTTCACCATGTTCCGAGATCCGTTTCCCATGTCTGGATAGTAAAGGCCAGCCTACACGATCGATGCAATGTTATTCGAAGGAAGCACAAGTCCTATAGGAAGTAGTCTGTCCAAAGAAGACATTCTGAAAAGATGGAGAAAGGACTCCAGCTCGGTCAATATTGGTTCAAAAATTTTTAATTTGGTCTCAAATAGTAGAGTAAAATGTTTTATAAAATTTTATACCAAATTTGAAATTTTTGAACTAATTTTGATGGAGTTGGAGTCATTTTTCTATCTTGCCAGAATGTCTTCTTTGCTTGGACAGTCTACATTAGTCTAGTGGGAAGTGGAAATTTGCCCTGCCAATCCACAGCGTAGCTGGCTCGCCCTCAGGGATCATTTGATCAACACCTGGTGACGGCTTGTACAAGCGAAGGGTGTAGGCATAACCAGACTATTAGAGCTTATAAATAGGTAGGCTATAACTAGTGTTGGAGCTTATAAATAGGTATAGCCAAAATGTTGAAGCTAATAGATAGGAATAACTATATTGTTATAACATAACAATTGCTGAAAAGTTTTTAAAGTGAATCGATAATATTGAAATCCTATGTTTATCTTGTTTATTTCTGGAACTTAAAAGTGGACTTTTATCGAAATTCAAAATTGTTTGTGATAAAATATTTTTGGAAGTGAGAAATTATAATTTTAAGTGAAAGTGGACATTGTAGATAGACATATAACCTACATCTTAAACCTTCATCATTCATCATCACTCATTCACCCTTTGCTTAAAATACTTGGAAACCAAGTCGCAATTGTAAAGAAAGAATAAAGAATAAAGAATAAAGAAAGATGCTATATTATGTATACTGTATAGTATAGGCCTCAATATAAGATATATAAGCGTTACCACCTCAATCCATAGATAATTCACGACCCAACCAACGGATCATGGATCCAGAGAGGGTCGATGTTGAGGGGAATTCACCAAGTGGCGAATGAAAAAATCAAGGATTGAACCAAAGTGTGAATTTGAGAAGCACTCAATGATATGGAAGAAGGAATCATGATAAATGGTGCAAATCTGAATAATATAAGATATGCGGATGATACCATCATGTTTGCAGATAGTCTTGAAGGATTACAACAGTTGATGGACAGTGTAACAAGAATTAGCTCACAGTTTGGTTTAGAAATTAACACAAAGAAAACAAAACTTCTGATAGTGAGTAAAGAGAGCATTGCTGGAGCCAGCCTTTACATCAATCGAGTTAGGGTAGAGAGAGTGAAGCAGTACAATTATTTAGGAACGATTATTAATGAGAAGTGGGATATCTCTCAAGAAATCCGGTGTCGCATTGAAAAAGCCCGTTCAGTGTTTGTTAAAATGAGCTCACTCTTCAAAACCCACAATATGTCTTAAGAAATGAATCTCCGACTTTTGCGTTGCTACATTTTCTCTGTTTTGCTGTATGGTGTAGAAACCTGGACTTTGAACAAAGAAATCACCAGGAGACTTGAAGCATTTGAGCTGTGGCTTTACAGAAGAATCTTAAGGATATCTTGGAAACGAAAAGTCACAAACGTAGAAGTACTGCAGCGCATGGGAAAGGGAGCAGAGTTGATAAAGACCATAAAATGCCGGAAACTCCAATACCTCGGACATATAATGAGGAACACAAAAAGATACGGGCTGCTTCAAGAGATCCTTCAAGGCAAAGATAAACAGTAAGAGAAAACCGGGTCGAAGAAGAATATCTTGGTTGGAAAATCTGAGGAAGTGGTGCGGTAAAACATCAGTAGAACTCTTCCGAATCGCCACCAACAAAATCAAGATAGCCATGCTGATAGCCAACATCCGGAACGGATAGGCACTCAAAGAAGAAGAAGTGAATTTGTATTTTCAACTGAAAATATAGTAGAATAAGACTTATATTCCATGTTTTGGACTAATCGTTCATTTGGGAATTTGTGGTTATGTCGATAAATAAATGAATATAATTCAATGATGATTCAATGGGAAATAAAACATTAAAAAGCCATTTTGAACGCAAAAATACACAAACTTCCTCCATGTCAACTGATACTAAGGTTGCTAAGGTTTAAACAGTATTAAGCTTAAATTTGTATTTCTGTTTAATCATAAAAAATAGAGCTTTGAAACGCTACTTGAAGTTTAAAATATGATACAATCTATATTATCCCACTCATACATTGGCTTCTGTTGAATTAGTTTTTTTTTGACTAAAACGAAACCGAAACTGAACGAAGCGAAGCAAAACGAAACGAAGCGAAACTGACTAAAACTTTGAAAATATTTATGAGTACTGTGTATCATTATAATTTCTTTTCAAATACTCTCTGACCTTTTTGATGTAAGCTATTCCATATTATAACAATTACTTATTTAATTTGTATAACAAAAGTTTGCAGCCGGAGTAATGATACAGCCAAGTATAATATGTGTACTTTATTCATGATGTGTAACCAGAAAGCTGTCCATGATTTATTATGTTTTATTTATTAATTACTATCACATGCAACAAACGATATCTTCATGAAGTTAGAGCATTTAAATATTTAATATATGGAATATCTACATTTTCAGGTAGGAGACAGCAACGTATAAGTTAGCCCACTTTAATCACTATCCTCTGAACTGGAAACCAATTTGGCTACTACACCTGGTCAGTCTGACATATTGTATCGACAGCATGTACCACGACTTGTGAGAGCCAAGGCCCATTCTAGCGAGAAGTTAATTAATTGCACGTTGCGTAAAACAAAAATTTTGACCTCAAGTCGATTATTGATACAGTAATATCAGTGAAAAGTATCGATACGGGGAAATTCTATGTGATTGACTTGTTTGAAGTTTGGTCATTACATTATGTTGTGTAAACTGTATAGTGGGGTGTGATATGGAACTTAAACTACTAGTTCAATTTTATGTAAAAGTAAACACTCATATTGATATAACTTATTATTTTCCCATATAACTAGTTGAAAGGCAAATAATTATAATGGAATTTATAGTTTGAAAGGAAAAGCATCTTGAATTTGCAAAAATGCAAAACAAGCAGTGAATTATGTTTGTTGAAAGTGTAAAGTTATTATTTATGATAGACTTGAGACGAAATAAAGGAACCCATAAAAAGAACAAACGATACTACAAACCGCATCAACGATACGACACAGTCCCGACAAAACAAATAGCTGGGCCATACATATACATACGCATTGCCAATGCTATGACGTTTATTGGCCATGTCTTGTAGTGGCTAAGGGAGCCACTCCATATTTACACGCTCACACAGCAAAAAGTTTGTTCATTTCGTCCGAAGTAATCGTGAATAGAGTAAGTCCGTTCAAGTTTTTGCACAATTTGAAACTAAATTTATAACTTTTGAACCAACATTGACCGAGCTGGAGTCATTTTTCCATCTTGCCAGAAATAATGCCTTCATTGACACATACGTACACATACGCGATGCCAATGCCATGTGGTTTATTAGCTATGATTCGTCAGTTTGTCAATTCCTCAGCTAATTGTCAGTCTGTGTAGTTTATACCTACACGCATACACTAGCAAAAATGTGAAATTAGCACATTCTTTGAAATGAAATTGATATTAAAAATTTAATCACATAATCTTACTAATCATACAAACAACTCTTGTTATAAGCAGTCGACCACTCACCCCTCCTCGACGCCGACGTGACGATGGTTGTCGACTCCCCGCTGCCTCGTCGCCCGGACGGCGTCGCAATCACCACAGTCGACTCACGCCTCGACGACCAGAGACGTGCCAAATCATACTTCAAGTCGCTGATGGCGCTGCCATGACTCTCGCGACGCGACTTGGTCGACAACGACTTGACGCCGGAGTCGGCCGACGACTCTCTGCGTTTGCGCAACGCCTGCTGCGACGGCAACTCGGTCGTCGACGACCGCGACCAGGGCAGCGAGCGCGCCAGGTCTGCCAACGTTTCCCGACGGATTAGCTGCGCTTCTGACACATGCCAGACACTCTATTAGCTAACGTTTTAATAATAGTTTAAGGGGATGGCCAGATGCTGTATTACTTATTATTTTATTAGAATGGTATTAGCCTCCATGATCAAGGTATTAATAGACCTTAGGTATTAGCCTCTATGATTCAAGGGTATGGTATCAGCCTTAATGGTTAGGCCTGGTTCATGGATAATTAAATTAGCTGATCTATTCTACAGAGAAACGAAATCTAAAACATGAAATAAAATAATTTTAAAATTTTATATTTCCAATGAGGCATATGCAGAGCCTCTATAAAGACGTCTTCATACAGTCTTATAGTATTAGCTAATTCAATCACTCACGCACTGGCACTAGAATGTTATCAAGTGTTAGATAATTCAATTAAAATTCATTTTTATTAGAGTGTTACGAAGAATCGAGTATTTGGTTGACTGGTTTCAATTATTTATGTGGTATTTATCTTTTTTTTGTAAAGTTTTATAAGAATTCAATAATTATAAATCAAGTAAATAATGAAATAACAAAGAATCAAGTACCTATTCACTTGATATCAATAATTATTATTTCCTCACTATTTATATCACGCCACTAATTATCTTATCAGTTTATTACCTTAGTATTGCTGTTTAGGCCTATACTTTTTTCGTTTGTGTATTCTGCCTAAATTCGATTAGAAGTATGATTTTCTCCAAAGCTTCTACTCTTTTACATTTTTTAGATCTTTAAAGGTTTATTGATACATACATAAGTATTATTTTTGCCAAAAAATGGATGAATGTAAGAAATTTCAGGCCGTGTATTATTCTGATGATGCATATTATTCAATGATCGTTAGTTGAGTTTTAACTAACTTTCAAATGATTGAGAAATTAAGCTATTTCATAGAATGATTATTTACACTTTTATTAGAGATGTTATGGAACTAATTCATAATTTAGGTAAGTGAAAACAAAGGTTGTCAGATCCACAAAGTTTATTTGAAATACCATACTTATTAAGTTGAACGATGCCCTGAGCACTGAAACTCAAGTATTATTCTAATAATAAACTTTGTTGATCTGACAACCTTTGTTTCCACTTAACTAGATTTAAGAATGATTATTTTATGTCTCAGCATGTTTCAAAAATACATGATGTGTACATGATGATACAATACAATATGATAAATACGATACAATAAAAACAAATAACAGTATAAATCATATAAAATAACGAGGTCAAGATATTATACTATTATACAGATAATAATCAAGGGCGTATCCAGGATTTTTTCTAGGGGGGTGGCCAAGCAAGTTTTTTGTTCCCGCAAAATATAAGAAATTTGTCCCTTTTCCCTTTCTCTATAGTGAGGGGGGGGGAGGTTGTCAGTTATTATATTATTCAGTTCAAATGGTGAAAAATAATATTTATAATTTGCAAAATTTAAGGTTCTGGTACAAAGGCGGATAATCGGTTGGAGAGGGGGGATCCGGGGGTCCTCCCGCGGAAAAAAATGAAATTCCAACTCCTCAAAACTCATTTTAGAGTTATTCTATAGCTTTTAATTGAGTATCATTACCATCATTTTTCCATATTTTTATTAAAAAATTTAAATGATTTTGGCCTACTACAGGATTAGCGAGTACTCAGATTCAGAAGTTCTGGAAGTTCTGTTTTCAGCGGAAAACAGCTTATCCACTCCCAAGGTTAGTATAGATATATGCCAGATTTTTCCAAGCACACTCAAAGTTGAGGGACCCTCAAATTTTGATGACCAGCTGACATTTTCTATGATAAGTATAGGAAACTAAACTGTAGTAAACTTGAGGGTCTAATTATTCTTTTGTTTGCCTAGTTCAAAAGACTCTCAACAGATAGCGCAGAGAGCAGAAAACAGCTGATTTACTCCTGCTGTTTTACTGTTATATAACAATATTATTCTTTTGTTTGCCTTGTTCAAAAGACTCTCAACAGATAGCGCAGATAACAAAAAGCCACTGATAAAGTTATACTATTTCACATGGATAGATAACAATATAATTCTGCGCTCACCTTTGTTACCGCGCTGCGCCTTGGCCGCGGCACTTCCGCCTCCGCCTCCCCACTCGCGCAGTATATCGGTCAGCTGTGCCAGACTGCTCCGCCTGCGCCTTGCGGCCGGCGGCGGCGACGTCTCCTGCGTCTCGGTCGGCGGCGAAATGCTCGTAATCTGCGCGGCAGAATCGCGACGCCCGGCGCCCAGACGCTGACGCAGAGTGGACTCCTCGACCTGCTCCCTGACCAGGTCGTCCCAGCCGTTGCCGCCCTGCCACACCAGCCCCACCTGGTGGCTCATGATCGGCAGGTTGCACACGAAGCAGATGGCGGTCATCGTCCTACACGCCACAAAATAATCGCTTAATAATACATGTGTCAGAATCCAATAATCCAAAAATTCAAATAATGTAATATTTGAGTTTATTGAATCATCAAGTTTATTAAATCATCATTTTCCATGTATTGGGGAGTTTCCATTTTTCCATCATCATAATAGCTAAAGAGACTGCATGCTCTACTCGTTGAACTCGTGGTTGGACCGCTGATATTGCTGGGTGAAAGAGAATGATTACTCCGGAAAATAATGAAATCGAATATCACGTACAAATTATCCGGATATCCGGATTAATAATTCTCGAATGTGGAAAGGTGATTTCACCTTGAAATATATCTCTGAGCACCCCTTCAGTATTATTCATACCAAATGCATCAGTATCTTCAAAGTTTCATTAAAATGGCACAAACGAAGGAAGTAGCATGGATAATAGACAGGCGTGGTTTTCGAATCGTGAGTTATTTGAGATGAGAAACGAAATTTCAACCGTCATGAGTATCAGATATCAAATTAACTCGACCTGTGAAGACGGGGAAGGGAGGATTCCGGCCAACTTTCCTAATTCGAAATCCTTTTAATTCCGGATGTATTAACTGATTCAGCGCTGGGTTTCTGTTGGCTACAAAACACAAAAATCATGGAGTAGTCAATTAAAAGCTCATGTCTGAACCCTCTGACCCGACTCGTGTCGACAAAATAATTAAGAGCGAGAGAGATGGATGAAGGGAGATCTCCAAAATTGAAATATTCTGCCACTGACAGTGAACAGAGGGATGTGAGGAAAATTCGAATCAGACAAAGCATTCCAACCACGTTCATTCCTCTCATCTCCTGTAATCCTTTTGAGCTTTTCATGATGCATAGAGGAAAAAGTAATATAATCTACTATATATACTATACCATCTCAAAAAACCGTACAGAAATGGTGATATCGCATTGAAAACTCATATTTGTAATGAAATTCTCTACCGAAATCATTCCTCAGGTACGGTAGTGAGTGATATTCTTTTGTCAGTTATCCATTTTAATGAAATCCATTCTAAACATTTTTCCGCCAAATTCGTTTTTATTAAGAACATACAATATCAAATCTAGATTTTGGAGACATATTGCTTTTTATGTTACTTCTGTCTCCGCAATGATGAAAATTTAATACCTGTTGATATGATATGATACATTCCAATAGGGAACAGATTATCATTCATAACGTGCTGATATCTGTTCATTAATGACTGAATGTAGGCAACTAATATAATGAGTAATTAAATCCGTCTCAATTGAAGATTTTTTCATTTTTTTTAACGTTTCTTGACTCAATTTCCAGTGATAATTTTTTTTTAATGCATATATTCGTAGCATGATTACCCTGAGAAGAAGATTATGCCTACAAAAAATTCCAAAACTTCCCCAGTATAAAAGCATTGAATGAGTGGAGATTATTACTAATTTGCTATGATGGAATATTATGTGTTAAAACATCAATTTCAAAAGAGAAGTGTACATTTTGTTTTACTTATAGTGCATTTGGTCGAGAGGTATATATTCTTCAAAAACTAACATGAATAGCACACTGACTAACATGAATGGTGATGCTCAAGGAGTCAAAATCTCCTTATTTCTTAAAATTACAATAATACTATCAAGGGTGTAGATTGAAAATAGTTTGTGATCATCTATATATCATTAACCAATAAATATTCATGAAAATAAACAAGCACACTTTTCAAATAAAACAGCCTGCTATATTAAAATCTGATAACTACTCTATTATTAATTCATACTATAACTATCAAATACATTGAAAACTCTGATGAATAATTCTACAATACACAGAAACTCTGAACAAGATCATCATAATATTATAAATCAAGTTATTATGAGGAACATTTTGAATATCATAACACAGCACAATTATTATACATGACAGGAGTAATTCCAGCATACACTAACTACAGAAAGATTACTTTAAAAAATCTGATCAGTTTAATACTGCTTCAAATTAGTTTTACCGATAAGAGGTAACTTCTAATTATTATTCTAAAGAATTACAAAACATTCAACACAGTACAATAATTTATTTCTACAGTAATATTATAATGAATAAATCAAATGTGAAATGTGTTGATCGATAGATAAGTTTATAAGTGATACGCATTATGCAGTGTGGAAGATTCTCTTTTGGTTGATCATTATGAATTTAGAAGCGCTTGAAGCGGAAGTTACAATACTATTTGGATGCCGACTTATTTGAGAGGTGAACCAAAAGCTATAGTACAGAATATTTTCAGTTTTGAGTTTGATAGGAAATTTTAAGTAGGAAAAATCATTATCTATTTTCCGAAAATCTTGTTTCCCTAGATGCTTTTCTCTTTCCACAGTGGAAAATGGTGGTGAAAAGAGAATATTATTCTCAATAATGGCTTGTAGATTCTCTCATATAGTTGATCATGTTCTTATTTTTCAGAATACTCTCAAAAATTTTGCCGGAACTAAAGTTATCAATAATTGAGCTCCATTGCGATTATATTTTCATGGGCTTCACTACCTCAAATATCTCATCCAAAATCTGATTAATCCAAATTCAGTAATAAGTAGAAATATAATTGTGATAAAAAGAACTATGAACTCCATTTGCATGGTGAAAGGAAATTGAATTGAGTGAGAAAATAGTAATAAGAAAAAAGAAATGCAAGTGATAAAATTAGTATTGGAGAATGAAAGAAGTTTTTCAGCGTCTTTTTATTTTTGATAACGTAGCTTGAATTTTCTAACGTCCTACAGAAAAATATTGTTTTAAACCCATCAAATACTGTAGTTGACATCTGCCTTGGCAGTCACTCTTCATTTCTATCAATATATCAAATGCCATGATTTTTTATTCATTTATTCATTATTCCTATCTCATCACTATACGAATTATATTTCTATTTGAAACTATAAAATCACAAAAAATATTAATCATACTGTATTGTATTATTTATTTGAATATTACAATACAGTATTGTATTGACTGAAGGGACGAATTCAGAGATGCAAGGATTCAATGATCCTCACACATAAAAAAAAACTTATTGTGTGGAATTATACACAATAATTATCATCTGTATTCCAATGAGTTCCACTTTTATTATTCGATACTTGAACCACTCTTGTGATCAAGCAAAATTCACTAAAAAATTTATTCATTTGATCCACCTCTCGAGAAACATTAACCAGTGAATGAAGAAAAATACTGGTATTGAATCGCTCAACTTGTCATAATTATTATTATTATTATTATAAGCTTCAAAAATAAGTTTTCTTGAATGCGTGTGTAAGTGCTTGAAACGCCCATTGCAAAAAGCAAAAAGTCAACCGCAGTGATTTTATTAAGTGCTGAAGAGTTAATTATTGAATCTTACCATGCACAAAAATTTTGATTGATACTGAAAAAAACTTGATGATTGGAGCAGAATGCTACCAGGAGATTTATTGTCGTTATTAGACTCGTATGAAATAATCTATTCAATCACGGTAAAACCTGATAAAGTTCAATTATATTCTGACTTCTTCATCTATCTTCATAGTAAAAATATAAACATCATCAGGATTGTAGAGTAGCCGTAATCAGATTTTTCTGAATAATTGAATTCTTGGTTTATCAGCGTTTGCTCTCAAAAAATATTCAAATTATAAAATTCTTATATAATAAATTATTCATCTGTCAAGCAGTTGATTTTACGAGTGACCTCGATGACATAGTTCTGAAAGGGTTGAGACAAAAGACTCATTCTAATTTTGAATTCTATAATTTCTAGATTTGTTTTCGATAATCTTGTTTTCAATTTCTTTTTTCTGATGAATTCTTTTTTACAAATCATGAGTTTTCCAATTCTCTAATTTCTCAGAAATTTCAATTTTATATTCCAGATGAGGAGATAAATAATAATGTAGTATGAATGATTTTAATTTCGGTCTTAAAAGATAAGGAAATTCACATAATAGATGAATCAGAGAGTATGTCAACAGCATCGACGATTTGATGAAAGGCAACGAAGCTCTAGAATCTGTTAAAATACTGTACGCTCTGGAAAGCTGCATGCTTAAACTAAGATACCCAAATATTCAAACATTCACTGGTATTTACATTGTCTGATATTCAACTGGTATTGTTCGCTTAGCTGAGAAGACATGCTATTTCAATACATTTTACATTGAAACAGAGTATCTTCTCAGCTTCCGCATCATATTATGTAGTCAGCTTATTACAAAACCATGATTTTCCACTTTGGAATTGAATGGAGAATACAAAAAAACTGTGTATTATAATACTATGGATTCAAGTGAATGTTTGAATTTGGATTATTGTAGAAAGTGGAAGAGTAAGTGAGGCTTTCTTTCAACTTCAATTTTAAAATTCAACTGTTTCCAAATGTTCATACAAATTGGAATATGAACAGAATCAGAATAATATCAAGGCTTTGGAGAAAATTCCTTCATAGGATGAATTTTATTATCAGGCAGAATTAGAACAGTAAACGGAAATTTTGTGTCACCTAATCCACGATCCTTGTAACATTGTAAAACTTTTTACAATGAGAACTTTAAAGAAATTCTAATTTTTTCTTCTAATATTTGATAGAAAATCGTGAGCAAAATTTATTGAAGTGGTGGTTAAACTTGTAACATTGTATAACTTCTTACAATGGCAACTTGAATAAAGTTCTCATTTTTCTTTTGATATTCCACAGTCATTCGTGAGACAAATTGGATTGATATAATACCTCACTTTCTGTTCCACTTTTTGATACATTTCAGATTTTCGAAAGACGATCACTTAGTTAACTGCTACATGCCAAATCACACATGCACGTCAACTCTTATCGAAGAGCGATTCTCAATTCTCAAATAAGATACTGTAAAAAGATCTCCAATATTAGTTCAAATTGAATTAATTATCATTCAAGTGAGTGTTTATCTGCATCACTGATTGCATTGGAAGCTTCAATGATCAATAAGAAAATGACTATGGTTATTCAAGAAGAGTAATATATCTCCCAAGCTATAGAAACTGAGCTTCTCAACTCAGGAATATTATTGAAAAAATCATAACTCCACTTCCAGAAATAATGTTCTAGGAAGTATTGAGAATTTTTCCAGGTCTGGATAAACCCACTAGGTTCGCATGAGAAGCTGAACATTTTGAAAGCTGTACCAAAATTTTTTATTTGGGAGTAGTGAATAGAATTTTTCCCGACAACGATAGTCCGATTAAAAGCTTACAACTTATGAATGAACAAACTTGATATGAATCTCAAGATTCTTACCTCAGAGTTCATGAATACAATAAACAATGTAACTCTTGCAGAGTATAATGCTCACATTAATATGAAAACTGTGTCTTAGAATCAAGAACTACACTAAATTTGCTTCAGCTGTAGAGCAAAATGCTTGATAAACCCCAGTATCTTATCTAGAAAGAATAATCAATTAAATTTTGTAGCAGATTTTTGGGGACTACAATCCCACTATAGACGTCAGAACTGCAATCATACGATAACAGAAACCAAGAAAAAGCAGAATATAAAGTTAACATGAGCCCGAAAAGTGTTCCTCCCAATAGTAAGCATTTCAAAGCGTGAGTTACGTGCTCATTATAATTTTTACTATTAACTAGTCACTTAGACCTGTCCTCATCACCCAAAGAAATTCAAGCGCTTTAAAATGTAAAAGCAATATTATTATTTGACATTATAAATTTCACAAAGTTCTGCAACTTGTTTGCTAGTAAATGAGAGGGCAAAATAGAATTGTATGATTGAAGTAAATGAGGCATATGATGGTGTAGATGAGTTTTTGAATGATAATACTTGACTTCTGTGTGAGATTAAAAACTTTTTAATTATCCTTCATTAATGTTTTCATGTATTTCAGTTGGCCTGTATATTGCAATCTTCTTTTTGGCTCAATAAAGTGAATTTTAATTTGAATTAGCTCTTACACGTGGAGCTTACACACTCATAAAGAGAGCAAAAAAAGAGGGAAATAATTAAATTTGGTTAAATAAAATATGGAACTAATATACATATTTTAATAATAAGGTTGAGTGGTAGAAAGGACTTCCTAGTCCTAACTCCGCCTAATAAAGAATATTTTATTTTCATTTCATATACAGCTCATACATAGAGAGAGCTAAAAAATAGATAAAGATGAGATGTTTATAGATTAAACTCACATACAGCTCATACAAAGAGAGCTAAAAAGCGAAAATGAATAAAGTTTGTTTAAATTGAATATTAATAGAGTGCTAGAATATTGCCAGTGATGCAGACAAACAGTGAAAGAGCTGAAGAAAAAGCAAGCATCGACAATTGACCAAGAGTGCTTGGTGAACTGTGAATTATTATTCAATTCAAGTCAGGGAGAGACACCTGTAATGGCGAAGACGGGGCGAAGGCAGTGCCATAGCTCATAGCTCAGTCTCCGGTCTCTAGGCGGTGGTCACTCCTGCAACAGGACAACCAACACACCTCACTCAAGTGGCCTCACTCACGCGCACTCATTCACTCACTCACTCACCTAATTCCGCCGTCTCACAATTGAAAAGCATATCAAATAGTTGTAATCAACATGTTATTCCAACTATAAACCTATTATTGAAACATACTAACATGTTATTATAACAAATCAACATTTTATCACATTGTATCAATATGTTATTTCAACAGATCAACATGCTGTTTTGACATATCATCGTGTTATTAAAGCATATTGAATTGTTATCACGACAAATCAACATGTTATAACAACATATCAACATGCAATTTTAACAAATCAACACGTTAATCCAACATATCATTACAATATATCAGCATGTTGTAACAACATATCAAAATGTTGTTTCAACATTTGAACATGTTATTCCAACATTAATTCAACATGTAGTAACAACATATCCATATATAAATTAAATATATTATTACAATATATCAACATGTTATTACAACATATCAACACGATATATTGTAAATCAACATGTAGTTTTAACGCATCAACATGTTATCACTACATTTATCAACATGTTGTTTTAACATATCAATAGTTCATTAAAACATGTCAAGAGGGTACTGTAATGCAACAAGTTCAGTGCAATACGCCACCTCACAAGATTCACACAGAATACGTATTACACATAATCACGTTACTGGAACTATAAAATATTATTATCATAAACATTGTTTTGACAAGTTAACATGAGCAGTGCATGCTAGAAATCACTTTGGTCAAGGCAGTCTCAAACATTGATCCCAAACTTTCTTAGCTTGGTCTTAATACTCACCAATTTGTGTCACCTCACAACCGATCAACACACATGCTGGAAAACACTGAGGATAAATTGATAACAGTCTCGAAAATTATCTCTCAAACATCTTTTGGTCTGGTTATCAATGGTTTTCAAAGGATTATTTTATGTTGAGTAAAAATAAAATATCATCAGATTGATCTCTCACGCTGTGTAACTTTCCCCCAGAATAACTCACTGTTTCTTGGTATTAATTAATAATAATTATTATCCAGTATCTTACGTTATAAATTTACATCACAATGAGAACTTACATTGGAATTTGGAACTAGTCTGGAGCTGAATCAACTATTCAATTTGAAAATCTCCATTATAGTTATTATGATTTATTTTTAAAAAGATGAAAGTCTTGGTTTCAATATTGTATTGTTTAGTAAATAAATTCTCATTCATTTCGAAAAGTTCAAATGAGTTGTGATTATGATGATGATAATCTAGGTTAAATGATCATTAACAACCAGCTATGTTGTAGCTGGTTATGTTGTTGAGGGTGAGGTGTTGCCCCTAATTTGCGTTGACAGTAGCCGTCACTGGTGACAATAATTTTATTATCGTTTGTCCCCACTGACCAACGGTGTCATTCAGCAGTTGGATGGCATGGCATCATTCTGCTGACAACGTTTTTTTTTTGTCTCCTGCTGAAGTTGCCGATAACACGGCTCACAGTCGAATTGCACTTAGCGTCAGAGAATTGTTGAATAAAAAATAGAATTGAATAGAATGACTTCTTTTCGAAGATTGAGACAAATACTAAGAAAGATTTAACTAAATCGATAGATAATTAAACGCGACCATAATATTAAGAAACATTTAACAAAATCGATAGAATTATCTAACGGGAATAATCGGCAGTTCATCAATGGCTGCCACTGCCACAGCAAATCTTCCATAACTGCTGTTAGCAACCACAGTTAAATTGATGTTCCCTGGAGAAGATAGCACCTGCTCCCCCAACTTCCAATTACTGAAGAGTCTTAATCAACAATTCATGATGTACTGAAACTTCCAGGCAGCGATGCGCACCAACTTTGCAGCATCTTTCATTATAGAAAGTATACAGATAAGTAGCGGATACCAAATAGCCTAACGACCAAGGCAGACTTTCAACTGAGTTTGTTGAAAAGTTTGCAGATTTTCATTCATCACTGTGTTGCCGAGCCTTTCCCAAGTTTAATGACTTGGAGTTACCGTTTTCCCCCAATACTTCTTAATCCAGGTTTTCGTCAATGGAACTTTTTTATAATTGTGAATGAATTGGAGAGGTTATTTCTATGTTAGTAAGAGACGTGAAGACAGTGACAGTTATAGTGAAGACACGTGACAATATGCTTACTGGGGATAATGTTTGCATTTCATGAACTCTATAGAAAAGATTTAAGATTTTGAAGAAAACTGATGCAAACATGGTTGTTCTCGAAGAATATACTCATTACATCACTCGTATTTCTCTCTGTTGTTAACGTGGTTGAGTCCAATTAACTGACCTAACTTCGTTACGTCGAATGAAGACGTCAGTATAGGGCTAATAGTTTGAGAGCTTTATAGAATAGCACAGTTACTACATTCAATGATTTGAAAATAGTTGTCTGAATAATTTGAGTGCAGGCCATAGAAGAATGATAATTGAAATTGATTTCCCTGATACTTAAGAGTTTACTCTTCTTGTTTTGATATTGTTATACTGCAATCTAACCTCATTGTTCTTTTTTATTCTTCCATTTCATTAATTTTGATTCATTAATTCATTTTTCTATTTATTTTGTTATTCATCTATCCATTATTCCATACATTATACGGTTTATACACCAAGCACGTTATGTCTGGATGCGGCATGAAAAAACACTTCAAGCTTTGCACGAAAATAATATTGTTATGGAATTCAACAGTGTCTGATGACCTTGAGACAGTAGGACGACAAGGATGGACAAGGCGGTGATGGGGAGGCTTTGTGTCAACAAACAAGCACATTGTTGTGTAAACAAAAACTCATCGAGAACGTTCTCGAAGTGATTATGCCAGAACCTTCTAGCATTCTCTTGTTTATTCTTAGAAGCCTATATATTCAGAATGTTTGGGTTTACGAGTCAGTTCCTATTCAAGTGTTCAAAGATTGTGTCAGCCGTATTGTGTGATAGACGAACCAGACGTTGTATATAGACACTCTATAGTTATATTCATTCTGTCAGTTCTTATTTCTTCTAGTGTAACGTGATAAAGACTGTTAATCATTTCTTATTCAGTGCAGTGTTAATTTTAGTGAAATTTGTATTGTGAAAATTTATAAACTCTTGTGCTATCTTCTGATCTGTTATAGTTTATCTTTTTCTAGTGTGTTATAGTAGTGTAATTAATAAAGTTAATCAGTATAAATTGCCTCAAGTCTTTTATTATAGTGGAAACCCGTAACAATTGGTGTCAGAAGTTCGGATGTAGCTATTAATTGAGGCAATTCTATAAACTTGTACCGTTGTGAAGTGAACTATTATTTTCAATTGATTAAACCGTTATCTTTGTGTGTGAACTTTATTTTCGTGTGTGAACTTTATCTTCAAGTGAATGAACTGTGATCTTCAAGTGTGAACATCTTGTGTGTGAACTCTATTCTCTAAGAGTGAATGTTACTCTTCTGTACATATTTGTGAACTGTGTAATATTTGTGGAAAGTGAACTGAAATGGCAGGGAAAGGTGTGAAGCTCACTAGTTTAAAAGTAAACCAACTGAAGCAAGAGCTTGAGGAGCGAGAACTGGAAACAAATGGGGTAAAATCTATCCTACAAGATAGACTCCGGGAAGCACTGCTGGCCGAGGGTCAGGACCCAGATACCTTTTTGTTTGAAACAGATTCGGGAGCTCTGGTGAGTACATTGGAGAGTAAAATGGAAGAAAATAAAACATCTTTGGAGAGTAAATTTCAATTGGTTGAAAGTAAAATGGAAGAAAATAAAACATCATTGGAGAGTAAATTTCAATTGGTTGAAAGTAGAATGGAAGAAAATAAAACATCATTGGAGAGTAAAATGGAAGAAAATAAGTCAGCTTTGACAAATTTGGAGAGTAAAATAGAAGAAAATAAAACATCATTGGAGTGTAAATTTGAATCTTTGAAAGAAACATTTGAGGGGAAACTACAAGAGAATAGTAAAATTTTGGAAGATAAATTTGAAACAAAACTTAAAAGCATAGAGGATAAATTTGATAAGAAGATTAAAGAGCTGCAAAATAATGACACTAGTGGGACAAGGGCAGCCTTGAAAGTGGATGATAATGCTTATCAAATTGAGAAGGATACTTCAGTAAATGAATGCAATGTGCCTATTACCATGCCAAATTATCATGGTGGACTACCAACATTTGATGGAAAGACTCCATGGGAAGATTACCGTACCTTGTTAGATGTGTATGCCGACAGATATGGATGGACACCAGAAGCAAAGGCTGATAATTTGTGCCTATCACTTCGGGGAGATGCACTGTCAGTACTTCAGACAATTCCAAAGTCTGACAGACGCAACATTGGTGAACTGTTGAAGCGCATGGAAATGAGATTTGGCCACCGACACATGTATCAACTACACCGTTCAGAATTGAGGAACAGAATCCAGAAGCCAAATGAGTCGCTTCAGGAATTTGAAGCTGACATAGCTCGCTTGGTGAGGATTGCCTACCCAGCATCAGGGGATGATGAAATGAAGGAGAGTATGGCAGTTGATAGATTCCTGGATGGTCTACGTGAGCCAGAAACCCAACAAGCTGTTAAACTGGCTCGTCCTCAATCACTCAGTGAGGCATTAACTCAGGCCTTGGAATTTGAAGCTGTGACACAATCAGTGAGGAGCCATGCACGTGTTCGTTCAGTATCAGGGGAAGATAGCCATGAGGAGTTGGTGGAGGAAATAATGAAGAGGATTTTGGAAAAATTGAAGACTGCAAAGAAGGAGATAAGGTGTTGGGGCTGTGGAGAGAGAGGTCATCTACGAAACAAATGCCCAAAGAAGTCAATGTCTGACAAGAAGCAGGAAAACTAAAAAGGGTTGATGAAAAGGGGCTACCATCAACCTGTAGGCAAGAGGCCCCAGGTTCAGGAGCAGTTGTTGCAATGTTGTCAGATAAACCAAAAAGTCTCTACATACATGGACAAGTCAATGGATCAACTCAAAGACTACTAATTGACACTGGAGCCACTATGCCAATAATAAACTATAGCACAGTGACTGATCAACGAGGCATATCACCGACAACCTGGAGGTTGAGAACTGCTACAGGGGAGGCTGTCAGTGTCTACGGGGAGATGATTGCCACTTTTGATATTGGTAAATCAAGGTTCAGACATCGAGTGTTAGTGGCAAAAGTTAGTGAAGACATCATACTAGGTTTGGATTTCCTACGTGAACATGGACTGAAACTAGAGAAGAAGAAGAATACAGTGAAAATTGGTGAAGAAGAAGTTGTGCTACTACCTACAGAAGACTGTACAGCGCAGGTGCGGCTATTAGAGGACATCACCATACCACCAAGGAGCCAGATTGTGACCCAAGCAAGGACAACAAAAGACATTACTGAAGGAATGAATGCAATATTGGAACCAGTAGTTCTTGAAGAGGAGCTTGGACATGGTGTTCTAGTGGCCAGAACTTTGTTTCTCACCAGCTCAGTGTTCCCTGTCCGCTTGATGAATGTGAATAGCTATGGAGTCACCTTGAAAAGGGGCAGTGTGCTGGGACATTGTTCACCTGTAACAGCAGTGGTCCATCAAGTACAATCAACACAGTTGAAGAAGAAGAAACTTCCTGAGAAACTACAGAACTTTGTAGAGGAATCTTGTCAGGACTTGAACCAGGACCAGAAAAAGGATGTGAAGGATTTAATAACCTCCTACCAAGATATCTTTGACATTGGAGAAGGAACAAAAAGAAGGACCAACATTGTCCAACACACAATAGACACAGGAGA
This sequence comes from Sogatella furcifera, assembly GCA_017141385.1. Taxonomy (NCBI): domain Eukaryota; kingdom Metazoa; phylum Arthropoda; class Insecta; order Hemiptera; family Delphacidae; genus Sogatella; species Sogatella furcifera. Next base: position 17,743,031 of record CM029556.1, read on the forward strand.
TGCCAAACCCATTCGCCAGAACCCCCGAAGACTTCCATTTGCTAAACGAGAAGAAGCCAGAAAAATCATCAAGGAGATGGAGAGTGAAGGAATCATTGAACCATCAAATAGCCCTTGGACATCACCAGTGGTGCTTGTGAAGAAGAAGGATGACACACTTTGGTTTTGCGTGGACTACTGTCTTCTGAATGATGTCACCAAGAAGGACAGTTACCCTCTACCCCGTATTGATGACACACTGGATAGCCTGGAAGGTTGCAAGTTGTTTTCAACTCTGGATTTGAAAAGTGGATACTGGCAAGTTGGACTGGAAGACAAAGCAAAGGAGAAGACAGCATTTTCAATTGGGGAAGGACTCTGGCAGTTTACTGTGATGCCTTTTGGTTTGTGTAATGCTCCAGCCACTTTTGAGAGACTAATGGAAAGTGTGTTGAGGGGACTCTCATGGGAAACATGTTTGGTTTACCTGGATGACATTATTGTTTTGGGCAAGTCTTTCCAAAATCACATGAAGAACCTGAAGGAAGTATTTCAGAGGCTGAGGCAGGCAAACTTGAAACTGAATCCTAAGAAGTGCAACCTGTTCAAAAGACAAGTGAATTACCTGGGACATGTGGTTTCTGACAAGGGAGTGTCCATGGATCCTGAGAAAGTATCAGCTATTACAAACTGGCCTGTGCCTAAGGACAAATCAGAAGTACGAAGTTTTCTTGGCCTTTGTGCATATTATCGGCGATTTGTGATGGGTTTCTCTGGGATAGCCAAGCCACTAACAAATTTGACAGAGGAGAGGCGCACCTTCATCTGGGATAAAGACTGCCAGCAGGCATTTGACACACTGAAGGAGGTGCTCAGCCAAGTACCTATTCTGGTTTATCCCAAATCAGAAGGCAAGTTCATCCTGGATACTGATGCCAGCAACACAGCTATTGGTGGAGTACTCTCACAGGAACAAGATGGAGAGGAGAAGGTTATTGGATACTTTAGCAAAGTCCTGTCAAAACCTGAGCGCAACTACTGTGTCACAAGGAGAGAACTGTTGGCGGTAATGAAGTCAATCAGCCACTTCCATAAGTACCTGTATGGACATCACTTCCTATTACGAACTGATCATGCATCCCTGACATGGCTTCTACGATTCAAATCTCCAGAAGGACAAGTTGCCAGATGGATTCAACACCTGCAAGAATATGACTTCAAATCAATCCACCGAGCTGGAAAAAGTCATCAGAATGCTGATGCTCTCTCTAGAAGACCCTGTGACCAGGACTGCAAGCACTGCTCACGCCAGGAAGGGAAGGAAGCAGTTGCTAACAGGATAACTGTAGCTACAGACTACTGGGGAGGAGATGAAATGCTGAAGGACCAGGAAGAGGATCCTGATTTGAAACACCTGTGGGCTTGGAAGCGTTCTACTCAAGGAAAACCTAGCTGGCAGGAAGTAGCACCATCATCACCACATGTTAAGACCCTCTGGGCACAATGGGAGTCAATTGTGGAAGATGGGGGAATCTTGAAGAGGGTGGTGGAGAATGCTGCTGGTGATCAGAAAAGACTGCAAATCATTGTACCAAGGAAAAGAGTTCCTGAAGCATTGAAACAGCTACATGATGGAGTCTCTGGTGGGCATTTTGGAGTGCATAAGACCCTGGAAAAGGTACAAGAGAGGTTCTACTGGCCAAACTCAAAAGAGGATGTCAAGAACTGGTGCCGGAATTGTGCAGTATGTGCATCTGCCAATGGCCCTATGCCTAGAAAGAGAGCCCCTATGCAGAAATACAATGTAGGTGCTCCATTTGAACGCATAGCCATTGACATAGCTGGGCCATTCCCAATTACTGATGGTGGGAATAAATACATCCTGGTTGCTATGGATTACTTCAGCAAATGGGTAGAAGCCTATGCCTTGCCAAATCAAGAGGCAGTTACTGTAGCTGATGTATTGGTGAAGGAGTTCTTCAGTCGTTTTGGCATACCATTGGAGTTACATTCAGACCAAGGAAGAAACTTTGAATCTGCTGTATTTTCTCGGATGTGTGAAGTGTTGGGAATCAACAAGACCAGGACAACACCACTGCACCCCCAATCAGATGGAATGGTTGAGCGAATGAACAGGACTATGGGAAAATACCTATCAAAGGTGGTATCCGGACATCAACGGGACTGGGACCAACACCTGCATTTCTTCCTGATGGCATACCAAAGCGCAGTTAATGAGACTACAAGGATGACTCCAGCAAGAATAGTGTTTGGGCGAGATATACGACTACCCTGTGACTTGGAGTGTGGATGCAAACCTGGGGAGGACTTGGAACAAGAAGACTACACCAGCAAGCTCCAGAAGCAGATGGACGAGATTCATGCAACCGTCCGCACAAACATCCAGGTCACCAGTGACATGATGAAGCAGCGCTATGACATTAAGGCCAACCATGGAGGATACCAGGCTGGTGATATGGTATGGTTGTACAATCCTCAACGACGTCGTGGATACTCTCCCAAGTTGCAAACCTCCTGGGATGGACCTTATGAGGTGGTCACAAGGATCAACGATGTGGTCTACAGGATCAAGAAACCAAGAGGTACTCCACGTATTGTACATTTCAACCGACTGGCGCCTTATCATGGAGACAATGCTGCAAGGGGAGTTCAAGAGGTGAAGGCTCTTCATCCGGCCATCTCTGATTTTGAAAGATTCATGGCCAACCTAGGGATGTCACTAGAAGAAGGAAATGTCGCCATCAGTCACCAGGACTTATTCACCCTACCAAAGAGCTATGCCTTGGCACATTGCATCGCTAGGAATGTGGGAGCTTCAAGAGGAATTGCTACAGTATTCAGGACAAAGTTTGGAAGATTGGATGAATTGAATCTCCAGAATCCGGCTGTGGGGAAAGCACTTCATCTTCAGGATCAGAACCAACATCTGTTCTATTTGGTGACAAAAGACCAACCCCAGCAGGAGTCAACATATCAGGCTTTGTGGCAAAGTCTGATGCATCTACGAACTCACCTTCAATTCCTGGGAGTGAAGCAGCTTGGAATCCCAAGACTGGGCTGTGGCTATGACGGATTGGACTGGAATATTGTGAGACCAATGATTGGAAGAATTTTCAAGGACACTGGAATCAACGTCACCTGTTGCGTCTTCAACCCATGGGCGGTTACACAAGTTGATCCATTGATGCCGGCTTCTACTGTTTGCACTTCCAGGATGGATCTGGACTGTTCTGGGACAGAACAGTTTTAAGGAGGGGGCAGTGTTATGGAGTTCAACAGTGTCTGATGACCTTGAGACAGTAGGACGACAAGGATGGACAAGGCGGGGATGGGGAGGCTTTGTGTCAACAAACAAGCACATTGTTGTGTAAACAAAAACTCATCGAGAACGTTCTCGAAGTGATTATGCCAGAACCTTCTAGCATTCTCTTGTTTATTCTTAGAAGCCTATATATTCAGAATGTTTGGGTTTACGAGTCAGTTCCTATTCAAGTGTTCAAAGATTGTGTCAGCCGTATTGTGTGATAGACGAACCAGACGTTGTATATAGACACTCTATAGTTATATTCATTCTGTCAGTTCTTATTTCTTCTAGTGTAACGTGATAAAGACTGTTAATCATTTCTTATTCAGTGCAGTGTTAATTTTAGTGAAATTTGTATTGTGAAAATTTATAAACTCTTGTGCTATCTTCTGATCTGTTATAGTTTATCTTTTTCTAGTGTGTTATAGTAGTGTAATTAATAAAGTTGATCAGTATAAATTGCCTCAAGTCTTTTATTATAGTGGAAACCCGTAACAATATTGACATTTTAAAAGGTAGAACTAGATGAAAATAACTCACTCCAAAACGTTAAATCCACCCTGCTACATTTCAAGTGTAGCAGACATAATAAAACCCTCATTCCTGCGGTGTGTTGTGGAAATCCCGGAAAATTCACAATACGCGGGGGAAATAATGGGGGAAATATCAGAGCTGCACAAAACAGTAATTAGGAGCAGTAGCATGGAATGAAGTCGGACTAACCACTAACATCCCTCATTGAAAATGAACCCTCATTTGTCAACATTCACATTTATCCTCATTTTATTACCAATCCGAGTTTTATTCCAAAAAATGTTGTTTATGAAAGAAATGATGAGGGTCTGGAATGTGAAGTGGTCGTGAAATATTATAGCCTATTCTACGTGGCCAATTATATTCAATAATTCAATGGAAGTAGATGCTTTAAAATACATTTCAACAAGATGATTATGGAGCTAAGACGTCAATTTAAATGTAAAGGGATTTAGGAGAGTCAAATAATTTTATTAGAATTGGCTTGACATTCAAGTCACGTGAACATATCCAAGTGTACCGAAACAACACAAAGTGCATAACCAAGTGAACAGCTTTGGAAATGAAGACGTGAGTTGGAAAATGAGCTTGAAAATCCATTAACCGTCTTTCATCGTATTTTTATTCAAGCAGAAATAATTCATTTTCTAGATTACTGTGGAATGAATAGACTTGTGAGAATCGGGTTGGAATCCTTTTCTGGAGCCACATGAATATTACTGGATATTTTCAATATTATCTCATTATATACACAATGGGAATCTTAGAAGCCAATTATAGAGGAAAAACTAATGAGCTGAATAGGATATCCAGGGTTCATAATAGGCTATACGTTTCTACAGGTTCTAAGAGAAATAGGATAGGAATTATTTTTCACTATTTCCAACTATAAGCTCAGAGATTAATTGTCAAACCTTCAAGATTAGGTTTACTTGAGATAATATCCAGTTCATTTCAGATCAATATGATATTGGGTTTGTGAAATTTGGTGTTGGTTTCAATCTATTAATGAAATCCTCAATTTAATGAGATATTGTGACAAATTCAATATTAATGTTAATATGTTCAATGTTAACAAATATGTAATGTTAACAAATGTTCAATATTAATGACAAAATATACCTGCACTGCTTGAGGAATCAATTCAATCACACCATGTCCCAAGTTAATACATAGTTCACAACAACAACCTATTTAGCAGACAATCCCGTATTCTAACTTTGTCACACAAAATTGACTACTCCTCAAGAAGTTAGCAAAGTTTTTCATCCTATCAAAACTTTTGACAGCTTCAAAGTAACAACACAAGGCAATTTGTCATACAACTGTTTTCTCACTGGTATGTGACCAGATTACGTTACTTGCGGTCAAGAAAGACTCGAAAGTAGAGTGCAGTTTGATATCCCTCACAAGGTTTCCACGAAGCTTTCAGGAAAGGGACAGTCCCTGGGGAGTCCTTCATGGAGGGCTGACCGCCGGAGAGTTTTCCCGAATCCCTGCGTTCCCTTAAACACCCCACTTTCCCTTGAACCCCTCTACACCCCCTTAAACACTCCCTAAACCACTGAATCTTGAGTTGTTTCCCAAACAGACTTCACTCGATTTACTCGGCGGGCATTCATTCTTGTCAGTCTCTCTTCGAGGTGTACTTCATTCACTCATTTATAAGATAGGAACAGACATTTCTTTCCTTTTGAAACTGGAGGGCATTGGGCCTCGTTCATCTTCATCAGGCCTCAAATCAATAGGCTCCCTTCGAATTTTACGTGTCTACTTATTTTCGCAACAGCCTCAGTCTATAAATCTCCTGCAAAATTATGTATGGCCGATTAGATGTTGGGCTATCTACAGCAACGGCTATTGAGAATCCAAACTCCTTACACTCAATTGTAGTTCACCTATAATTTCAGTTGGAACCATCATCTAGCTGAAATGAAACACATTTTGGCCCGTATTATCAATATCACTTTTAAGCCTTCTGTACACGGGGCCAGTAGTGTCGGCCAGTTGAATATCTGTAGCCAATCACATCCTTTTGTCTTGTCATTGAGACAAACAACAACAGCTGTGATTGGCTACAGATATTCAACTATATATAGCCGACACTACTGTCCTCGTGTAAAGCACGCTCAAAAAATTTTAGTTTGAATGATAAGCTGGTTCAGATAAAACACATCATCAATTAAATGCGACCATATCTGGATTTCACTATAGACTAAAGTAATATAATTACTTTTTGGTTTAAACTGTTCTCGATAATACGGGCATATGATGAATATGATCATTCACAACTTCGTATTCCACACCTTATTGATGAGGATACTTTCACCTCGCACTGGTGAAAAAAATCGGGACTATTCTGTATTCTCACCGCACTTTGAAACCTCCAGCTTTGATCCTCCACTTGCGATTGATTGCATTATTATCTTTGTAACAATGAGAAAATACGAAATGGATACAATTAGATTGGTCTTTGAATTCATTGGAGAAAAAAGTCAGAAAAGTCGTGACAAGGTTTCTGAGCACTTAAGCAGGGCCCTTTCATTTCGCTTAATCCGATTTCCTCTCCATGAAAACAATTTTATTGTTTCGTGGGGACCAAAAATTGGGCAATTTTTCAAAAGCTGCTCCTCTAGAGTATAACCTACAGCCACTATCTTATATTTTTCTTAACAATGATCTCAATAGTTTTTTATTTGAATATAGAATTTTTTGTGAACTCAATACCTACAATATTCAAATACAATACCTTCCATAGAATAATGAGCGTTTGAATTGGTTTATATATAATGTTAAATAAAAAGGCAAGACGTTGTCAAACCACTGATAAATTTTATTTTAATAAATCAGTGGTTTGACAACGTCTTGTCTTTTCATTTAATATGGATAACTACCACAATATCACCCTCACAACTACTCAAAAAGTCTATACAATCATAATGTCTTGAGAACTTTGGAAAATATATGGGCTATATTATAGAAGATGATGAAATATAGTGGTTAAAAAAAAACATATGTTTGGTATGTATATTTTGTATCCGTCGTATAGACTCTGAAACCGTTGAACTGTTTGCCACATCTTTTGTCAAATATTCACGTAAAATTCAGAAAATGATCGTTCCTTCATCTTAGGGCCACTTCATTATCGTTTATAATTTCAAATTAGAATAATTGGGAAATGTATTGTGATTCTCATTTGAATTAAGATAGAAATCAGAGAATGATGTATTTTCCCATAAATTTGATTCCAAATTAGCTCTAGGGTATTCACAACACTGATCGATTACTCCGACATTTTGCTATTCTGACATTCGTGATCAAGTTGTTTGAAGGGTTGTTAGGAACCAATCCTCACAAACAATCACGTCATAACCGTTCACTGGACTCCTTTATTATCAAGTTTACTCGACCAGTAAGCGTCAACTTGGCAAACCAGCGCGTAGTAAAAGCATCCCTTCAAACACAAATCAATCGTCCTTCTGTGTTATTGTTGAATTTGGCTGCGTAAACCGCATCATCACATACTGCTTTCGCCAAATGTATGCCTTTATCACGCTGCTATCTTCCATAAACGGTGGCCATCAATGATATCAGACCAATGATAGTCTGTCATTCAGATATCAAATCAATGATAATAGTCTGTCGTATCCATGCTATGATACTATCAGACATAGAGTCTGTCCAAGTAGAGGAGACATTCTGACAAGATGGGGAATATGACTCCAGCTCGGTCAATATTGGTTCAACAATTATAAATTTGGTCTCAAATTGTAGTTCTCTACAATTGTTCTCTAATGTTCTCTACAATTTGAGTCAATAATTTTTCAACCAATATTGGCCAAGCTGGAATCATTTTCTGATCTCGCCAGAATGTCTCCTTTGCTTGGACAGACTAGACTGATGATGATTTGAACATTATCATCCATATTGTTCCATAAAAGGAGAATCTCTGAATTGCTTGATGAGCAGATTGGTTTGTAAGTGGGAAGGGATGTGGATGAGAAATATTACAACAATTTTTCTCCATTTGTAATATTGACTACAGCCTGGAACAACAAACATTCATGGAATTTATGAGGAATGTGATATCTTCGACCCTCTAAGTTTCAGTAACAAAGGTTCTTCAGAAACTTTTTGTTGGGCGAATTTCAAATCTTCAACAGAAGCTAAGAGATTTCTCAAGAGGAAACTGTTTAAACTATAAATTATACTGTTTCCAAATCATTGATCACTCATATTTATCTCACGTTCCATCAATACAGGCATTTGTAAGAGGTTTTACAGTACATGAACTCGTATAGTCTTATTGGGATGAATGTCCGAATTAGATCAAGTTCAATATTCTTAAAAAACATTCTAGTTGCTCAACTTCAAAAAACATATCACGGGTTTAGGTGAATGAAATTCCTGAATTTAATTAAAACAAGAGACTACAGTGGAATAGTGTTGGAATGTTGTTGTTCCAGGCCCTACTTCTTTAACAAAACAGATTTCTGCACAGATTATAATGAAATGTTGACACATTGAATGCCTATGCCATCTTAGCAATGGCAGAAAGCGGGAATGGCGGAGACCTTTGAAAGCGGGCATACGCAACATGACGAATTCAATTAGCTTGATTTAGGCGGGAAACTCGTTTATTAACAAAACTTGGTTTGCCTACGTCACAGCTAGGAGTCCTCTCCCTAGACTTCTCGAGATCTTGGGCCCCGAACTTTAAAAGGCAGTTACCGAACTTTCAACATTATTAAAACTCGTTTGAAAGTCAAGAGCGACGACCCAAACGAACTTCTGTCCGGTGGAACTCTATTAGACTATTAACATTTCTCCGTCTTTCATAATAATAATCAGTTCTTGAAGCCCAGATGGAGAATTCACAGGAGTTCGATCACTTATATCCTGTTCTTTCAAAGAAAGCGAATTCTCAAACTCCTAATGATTTTTGTACGATGACTTTGAATTCTAGAGAACTACAAGTTCAATAGGTCCTTCAGATATTATAACTGCCGAAGGAATTTCAATAGCCCTATAGAGATTATTCTATGATTGATTCATAGCTTTCAAACCGTAACAGCTTCATTGTTTGTATATATCAAACAGCTGAATATTGTTCTATATCATCACCGAACGACATTTTCCCCTTATCTAAAATATGTAACAAGTTCAAGAATCATGAGAAGATAATAAATCGTTATAGAGTAGCTACTTATAATTATAGAGTAATACAACAATAACATTAATAGGATAATTTTTCATATAGAGGTAGAAATATACAGAACAAAGAGCACATTATACTTCTAGTAGTATGCTTGATGCTTGAAATCACTTGAAACTTACTGTATTCTCAATCATTAGTATATGATTGATATTAACTCGTCTTTATTTTACATTTCAAATCCATAGTGGAATATGGAATTGCAATATTGAAATTAGTGTGAGAATCGGCTAGAGAAGAAAAACATCAATTAGATGAAGAGAACTTCATCAATTAGAGTAGGTAAAGGAAAGGGTTGGATCACTGCAGGTATAGTTATATCAAGCAGAAAAAAGAGAGAGCTGCATAAAATCTACTTGACCAGTCAAGACCCAGTTTTCAAGAACTATTACAGGAAGTACAACAGGATTTTCAAACAAGTGACTGCTTTAGCCAAGATAAAGTACAATGACCAGTTTGTTGTGGAGGCTGATAACAAGGTTAAAGCTATCTGGGACATGGTGAAGACAGAACTTGGTAAACATCCAAAGGAATCCAATAACCTCCCTTTTATTGGAGCCTCTGACAAAGGACCTTCAACTAATATTGCTAACTTGCTTGAAAAGGTTCCAGAGGAGTTCAACAATTTTTTTATCAGCACTCCCTCTGCCTACAGCCAGGTTAGTGATTCGCTGTACTGACTTCCAATAACGTTGACTGTCACAACCATTTGATGTTCAATTTCTCAATGACAACTCCACATAAGGTAGAAAGCTGATCAAGTCCTTGAGAAACAAAAATTCGGTTGGATGGGATGATATTCCTGTTAAGGTGTTCAGATTTGTGGCTGATATTGTGGCTGGTCCCCTAACTAGAATTCTTAATCAATCTTTTTCTCAATGAGTATTCCCTCAGAAACTGAAGCTAGCCCTTATCAAGTCAATTTTCAAAAAAGGTGATAGGGAAAGCTTCAGCAGCTATAGGCCAATATCAATTCTCTCAGCATTTTCTAAACTTTTTGGAAAGGCAGCAAATGAGCAAACTTCAAACTTCCTGCTGGAGAACAAGTTGTTAGACAAGAAAGAATTTGGTTTTGTTAGGGGGCTGAGTACAGAGTCTGCTGTTGCAAAACTTGTTGACAGTATATCTTTGGCACTTGACTCCTCAAAAGCAGTGTGTGGCCTCATGTGCGATTTATCAAAGGCCTTTGACTGTGTAGCACATGATATCCTCATTAAAACATGGAAAAGTATGGTTTCTGGGGCAAGTCTTTGGCATTGTTCAAGTCCTATCTGAGTGACAGGCGGCAATCCACACAGGTTTCTTTGGGTCAGAGAATTTCCAGGTCGAATTGGGCTGCTATAAATGCCGGTATACCTCAGGGATCAATATTGGGACCAACCCTGTTCATAATATATGTGAATGATTCATCATCTTGCTCAAATAGACCGGTTTTTCAATAAGCAGATGATACTTTGTTTATGATCTTAGAAGCAAATATTGATGTTGTTTCTCAGAATATCCCATATGAATTAACAAATATGGGAGATTTGGTTTTCAGTCAATGGGTTGTCAATGAATCTAAATAAAACAGAATTGGTGTCTTTCGGATCAACACAATCTACACAAAGTAACATCAACCTAAATCACAATCAGATCCAGCTAGAAGATGTGAGTTGTGTGGAGTTCCTGGGTGTGCTTCTTGATAGAAACTTGAAATGGTGGGAGCACATTAATAGATTATGTAAAAAGCTGAGCTCTGCCTCTTTTTCATTGCAGGTGCTTAGGGGAGTAATAAGTTTTAAGTCACTGTTAAATGTTTACTATTGATATTTTTTTCCATTCCTAAAATATGGTGTACTTGTCTGGGGGAGCTCATCTACAGCTAAAAAGGTGTTTAAAGTACAAAACAGAGCGGTCAGGGTGATCTTTGATAAGCCTCCTAGATATAGCTGTCGTGAGCTTTTCAAGAGAGGCAAGCTCCTCACCTTGACCTCTCTATATGTACTAGAGATAAGTGTCCATACCAAGAAAAATAAAACACCTTTAGCCTTTATGGAGACACACATAACTATAATACCCAACACTCTAATATGTTTTCTCCAGTGAATCATAGGACCGTTCTCTTTGAAAAGTCACCACAGTATAGCAGGCCAAAAATTTATAATTCTCTGCCTGTCGATCTGAAAAATGTGGATAGCGTAAAGGATTTCAAGATTAAACTCAGAGACTGGTTAGTTGTGCGACCATTCTATACATTGAATGAGTTTAATAATTGTATTATCTAGATATGTGTTTTTGAGTACCTATTGCAGAAAATGATTTGTGTAGTCTAATTGTTATTGTTCTATTTGAACGTTTTATTATGTGTTTTCACACCTATATGTTGACTCATCCTCTGTCCACTGTATATGGATGTTTCAGGACATGGTACAAGCAAACAAACATCTATAGTAGCAATTCACAATTTATAATTGGAAGAAGATACCGTGAAAGCCTGATAATAGTAATGCTACTAGCCAAATCTATCACTAATTAAATTAACTGTGGAACTCAAAATCACTGTTTACAATATCACCGACCAACTTTGAATGACCTCGATTTTCAAGTTCTGAAAAACTTTTTTCTTCAAGTATAGGAAATATTAAATTTCATGTTCCCAGATGAAAAAAATAACTTAACAACGAATACAATATTAGGCTATAAAAAAGATCTAGGGAACAGTTACCAAAAGTTTGAGATTGGTGGAATTGACTAAGAGATTGGTGAAATAACATTTTATCTGAGAGACAGTTTGGATTCAGGGCAAACAGATCTATATCTGATGCTTTATTCCAGCTGAATCAGGAAATTAACATGTCTCTGAATCAAAATAAGAAGAATTTACTTGTGTTTCTAGATCTAGCAAAGGCCTTTGATACGGTTGACAGGCCCAGGCTTTTAGAAAAACTTGATCTGATAGGAGTTCATGGTAAAGCATATAAATGGTTTGAATCATACTTGACCAACAGACAGCAGATTGTGCAGATCAATGGGGTTGAGAGCGACCTTAAGAGTATTCAATATGGCGTAGTATAAGGAAGCACTCTTGGGCCACTTTTATTCCTAATTTACATTAACAATCTGCCCAAGCTGAATGTGAACGGAAGCCTGTACCTGTTTGCCAATGATACTGCATTGCTGGTCTCTGGTAATACAAAACAGGAAATGTATGAAAATGCTTGAGGAACTCTGGTGACGTAACAACTCAAATTTTAATGTTACACTCTTGCAATGATGTGCAAAGCTCCTCTTGCGGTTGTCTGTCGATAGAACGAGTGAAGTGCTACAAGTACTTGGGCGTAATGTTTGACAACAGCCTCAATTGGTCAGCTCATATTGCATTCATCAGAAATAGAGTTCATAATGCTATATTCTTGTTCTACAAGCTCAACAATATATTAAATCTAAAGGAACTTAGGAACATATATTTTGCTTATGTACAATTATTGATCCAGGGTGGTATAATTTCATGGGGTGGTTGCTATAGAACTATTTTGGAACCCTTGAAAGTAGCACAGAAAGCTGTTTTGAAAGTGGCACTGAGGCGAGGCAGTAGATCAAACTCACTTGATCTGTGTAAAGACTTCAATGTTCTGGATATCAGACAATTATTTGTGAAGAATGCCTTAATTTACATGTATAACCGCCATTCTGATATCTTTATTAGAAACACCCACACATATCCAACCCAATCAGCAATAAGTTCAGGAATAATAACACCCAGAATCAATAAAACATATTCATCCACGAACATTTATTACATAGTTCACATGCTCTTCAGGAATATTCCCAACAAGCTCAGAGAATTCGATGCAGCTTCTCTGGAAGTGTATAAAAAAATTGTTAACATTTGGTTAAATGAAATAGGTAGTGATGGAGTTGAAAATATCATTAGCTCGGTTTATAGACGGTAGAGTAACGTACATAATTGATACAGGTAATGGAAAGATTATAATTTATTCAAATAACATCCTATTTATTTCAGAAGATTCAACAGGTAGGTATAAAACACTGGTGAGGGTTCTCAAGCTCCAGCCAAATTACAGTATTGATATTAATCAATTCAAAATCTCAACAACGCTTTCAAAATCCTTACTGTTAAATTCTCATAAGAATTTAATCTTAATAACTATAGTACAGATTCACCCTTACTCACAGGCAATAGCCTATGTAAGGGTATTTTCTCATTTATTACATAATATTGTACAAAATAATATTGTAATGACGCATTTTATTATGTTACTGTATCCGATATTTTATGATGTAGTAGGTTACTATTGTGTTTATCATTATATGCTGTACAATATACAACAATTTTGTAAAGTGCTTGTTAAAGAGAATAAAAGAGATTTGATTTGACTCAGCCTGTATTCTCTACCACTATTGTTGACCTGTAAGAAAAATAAATTATCCTATCAATGTACACGTAATACTTCAGTAACCATAATTCATTGAGTGCGCTTATTGGAAACTACTTTATTGTGTTTATTTCCGCGAGTGGAACAACTGAGAAAATATTATTCTGAAATACAATGAAACCAGGAGAGAAAAGTAGAACTTCGATAATGACCACCATGTAATAAAGATATTGTGTAGGGTAGGCCAGTACGGCACACTGATATTGCACGGGGTGAAAAAGTGCTTCCTATTTGTAGCAGTGATAGGAGTTTCCTCTCTACTCCGTTGTTTACAACATGAACATCTCATAAAATGCGTACCACAGATGCTTGCTACAGTTTGCCGCTATTCCTCCGCCTGCCCTATTTTGTATTCTTATCAGGGTGTTTTTTTATTCTGATGACAGAATTGCCATCCACTCAACATAGCGTTTAATGAGAGTTCGTTCCAGCTATTAGCACTCGGAGTTTTATGACAGTGTGGAAGCTTCAGTTTATCCCTTCTAATTCGAACTGAGAAAGGATAAATTGTTGCTGAAGGAAATTTGTTGAACAAGAATTGAATTTATGAGGGTCTTCTCCTATTCCAGAACTCAGTATATTGTGCTGAAAGGAATTTATTGTAAATAGTTTTCTGACGCTTTTTTATCACCAATTCTTTTCCCTCATTTCAAAGTTGACCCTTGTGATCCATAACAATGCGTCCACAATAATTATTCCTTGACAATGCATTATTTCCCATTATTCAATAATACTAGGGCTAATTCAGGACGAAGGCCGAATCCAATGATTTTCAAGGTAGTTCAAGAATTTGATGGACAAATTCGATTTATTGTAGTTACGGTACTTTTGGGAAATTCCATGCTCCGGAGTCATGATCCACCGACATACAATCGTGTAGGGGTGACAATTCATTATCTATCCACTAGCACACAAAAGTGCTCTTATTTATACCTTAGATACAAGTTATTAATGACCTATGAACACAAAAGCTTCACATAAATAAAGATCAGGTATGATATTACAAGTAGGCTAATCAATGATATAACTGATAAAGAATAATTATTTGTAAATAATATTTGTATCAGAAAATGATAGTAAAATTCAATCTCCTCTATTATAATTGGGGTTCTAAATAAATTTTAGACTTACAATTTTAGTTATCTCAATAATATTGTCTGACCTTCCACTTGTAGCTTTCAAAACTTGGTTTTTTGTATCTCATCATTAGATGTATAGTAGAGCACCCTTCAAAAAAGCCCATCAGTAAAAGCCAATGGAGTTTTAATATTAATATAGAATAATATATTAAGATGTAGTGGTTGATGAAACTGTGACTAATAAGACTAATAAATTACCATTCATCATACTAAGTATACGAATAATCTGGAAAGATTTGTGACAATGTAGTGTACTGCTATCAGAGTGAATTTATCCTGATCCAACAATATTGGAAACAAACAAAAATAATTGAATTCTCAGCAACATTTCTTCATTGCAATCAATCAATGATTGCAGTCCAAATCAGTACAGTTAACACTTCAAAGACTATCCCAACACTCAAAAATTGAATTCAAGGCAACTATAGTGAGAAACATATTTCAATGACCAATTCAATTCATGTCTCCCTAGCGTGTTATCCATTTTGATAAGGTGTATTGATTACCACAATAGAGTTGCAACTGCTGTGCGATTTGTAGCCAGCAGCGAGAGAATTGTGAGGCCAGCACACATAAGTTCCAAAGAAAACAAGATTCCTCCTGAGTAAAAGAGCAAACAATCTTTCTGGGCGAAGATATGGGTAGCAAAAGTCAATAGAGAGCTGGTCGTTTCTTGGTGACTGGGGGAGAAAGCCAGGGGAGCACGCAGACAGAAATGGAATTTATGAGCATGGGGGGTTTGGTGAGAATATCTCATATGGTTTTATATAGATATATCTATGAAGCGTAGAATGAGACATGGAGAAGTATGGAGCAGGAGAGGGTGTGGTGGAAATAACCCTTATTTTTTATACCTATATATCCAAGAAATTCTCTATGATGAGTGGGACAGGAGGAAAGATTGAGGCAAAACAATCATTGAACGAAATATCGCAGCAGCAGAATGCCACTCGTTGCAGGAATGAAGTACATAGCCCACTCAAGGGAAGTATCAATATTTGATAAATCTTTCTCCTCTCTTACCGCATATCAGTCATATAAGGAAGAAATATGGGCCCCCAGCTCTATATGTGAAAATATTTTTCCTTATGACAGTAGGTAGTCTGTCCAAGCAAAGAAGACATTTTGGCAGGATGGGAAAATGACTCCAGCTCGGTCAATAATCGTTCAAAAGTTATAAATCTGTCTCAAAGTGTAGAGCAGAACTTTTTTCCATAATTTTTTTTCAATTCGTAATTTTCATTGAGCTAGAGTTATTTTCCCATCCTGCCAGAATGTCTACATTGCTTGGACAGATTATTATAAGTGTTGAACTTTATTGTGGCTGAGATGGAAAAGATACTAGCTAAGGATAGTAGAAGAGAATTGATTTGAACTCTTGTCAAAAAACAGAATAATTTATTCAAAATTCTTATAAAGCAAAATTTTATTTGAGGTTTTCCTAGTATAAAAACTCTATAACTTACTGTGAACTGTAGAGTAAAATGATACTGTATCCACGATTCTTGAGGAATCAAACTTGATTTGATGTGTTTATTGTATAGAAATTTCAAATTAGAAATCAGTTACATAGGAATTATGATTATAAATGAGTTATCCAACTTCTTTTAGTACTAATAATACTACAAAAAGTTGGATAATTTATTCATAATCATAATTCCTATAGGAATATATCAAACTTATTTCTATTTGGGTTGCTATGATTATGATTATAGAAACTGTTGACTATATTTTGAGTCAGTATCACTTTGGATTGAGAATCTTGTGAGCTTTAAACAAATTAGAGTTTTTCTATGTCATTATTATATGTGAATTTTTGTTGAATTAGATTCCAATTAGTAATGATTAGCTTGAATAGCTAAAAATTCGCTCCGGCAGCTGGCGGTCGGAAAGAGTGCATTTCAAATGCAATTCTATGATGGCTCAAATCATATGACTTATAATGAGCTATTCAGGGTATGAATTCAAAGGTGCCGTTTTCGAAAACACAGTTTTCAGCATATTATTCGCCATTTTCTCCGCCATTTTTCATTAGATTTTTTCGTTGATGGCTCAAATTTTAGGGCATAATAGGGGTATTGTACACACCAATTTTCATAACGATCAAGTTATTGGTCGATTTGTAGTGATTTTTTAAAATTTTCATCCCCTAATTTCGACCCCTTCGCTTGGACCAATTTGGCTGGTTAACGAACTCGACCGAGATATTACCACTAATGATTTTTGTGCGAAATTTGGTCGCTCTCCAACAAGCCCTTCGGGTGTTATCGTCTTAACAAGAATCTGTACATATATAAATAAATAAATATGTATATATATATCATCATATATATATATATATATATATATATATATATATATATATATATATATATATATATAATCATGTATAAATATATGAATTTGAACGGACATCAGATTCGTGTTCTAGGGCCTCGGAAACGTGTAAAAAATATATCACATCATAAATTTTCGATTGTCAGGGCAAGACCAATAGTGCATTTTTTGAATGAAATGCACTAGAACTCAAATAAGACAATAGGTCTATCTAAAACATATGTATATTAACTGAATATGACATCATGTATGATAACTGAAACTTGACATCAGAGTACTCTATAATTTGTCAAGTTGATTACAGGACCAATATGACACTTCCCATTATAACGAAGTGTCTTCTTCGCTTGCGCAAACTTTTTAATTACTCTCAATTGTTATTCCATCAATTTTAGTGGTGCCAATCGATGTAATGCCTTCTACTACTGTACTTTGAAAATTATACAATACTTCTATAAAATTATAATTCTACATGAATAAAGTTATTTTATTTTATAAATAACATCACGAAGAAGACTACAAGTTTCGCGAGAGGAGAAATTCTGTAAGAGCAATGATTCAAGGCAAGAGTGAAAAATTCGAGCAAGTGATGAAAGAAGCTAATTGCATTTGTGTGCCATTCCGTCTAGCAGGCCTGAGACGTTAATCCTCAACATTACTTTTACCTCTTTCAGGCTCAGCAAGGCTTTCCCGAGATGTCATCCGGTCGAATTAATGCCAGTAAGCAGAGCTCACACAAAGAGCAACCATTATCTCTTGGGAAGAAATTCTTCAGAGAGGCTATAATTCTTAATTAAGACAAATGGATCATTATTCACCGAGTCTTCCAACGAGGAAATTTTGGATAAGTATTCGAATTGATTATCATGATTATTAGCTTCTGGATTTTTATTATTTGTTTAAAGTCCGATTATATTTTAAATCATCATAGTTTCAATATATTGTTCACGAAAGTGGACGAATTAATAGGTGGAGCATGTGGAGGTATATTTCAATTCAATTCAAAAAAGGTGGAATAGGTTAAGAAATTGAAAGTGTTAAATTTTATATGGTTATATTATGATTTTACCCCTCAGTAAACCACAGCTAATATAATAATTGAACACATACTATTTCCAAGTATTAGTTCTATTGATTTCCAAAAAAAATTGTCAACCAGATAATTTCAAATTGGAATATTTGGAAGAACAAACTATTTATGTACAAACACTAACAAATTCAATGTATTAGACTCATTGTAGACGAATAAGGATTAGAAAAATTTGAAAAATTGATTAGGGATACTGAAGAGCTCAGTTTCTCCCTTCTATGATAGTCAATAATGGAAGTAAAGTTATAGTCGGTCCAAGCAAAGAAGACATTCTAGCAAAATGGGAAATGACTCCAGCTCAGTCTATATCAATTCAATCCAATTCAATTTATTTATTCCAAATAAGCAAAACATGGTACATAATAAATGACAATATATATGGAATAGTTATTTCCCCGCATGGACTACTGATCCGTGAGCGGGGAAAGAGTCCACATCTACAGGCGGTAATTACAGTGGAACCTTGATAATTCGTACCTCTATAAATCATAAATCTCTATAATTCGTAGTGGAAGCTCAGTCCCTTGAAATAATTTTCCATTATTAATAGCTTCGATAATTCGTAATCTTCTCTAATTTGTACAAAAGCTATGGTCCCATGAATTAACAACTATGAATTATCGAGGTTCCACTGTAATTAAAAATGATCGGCTCTCAAATTATAGAAAACATTGTGCCCAACAATTGTAGACTGAATTTATATTTTCTCAACCGATAGGCCTATTTAATTCACCCATCACACAGCTAGTATAATAATCATACACATACAATTCATAGATATTAGTTATATTGATTTCTGAGTCATTTTCCCATCTTGCCAAATTGTCTTTTTTGCTTGGACAGACTATTTATTTATTTAATGCTCTTCATTACAGGCGAAGTTAGGACTCGCAGGTCCTCTCTTACACTTAACCTTAAGTATAGTATAGAGCTATAGACAGTAGGATAAGGTGATCAAGGTGAGAGCTGAAGGGAGAAAAGTGTGACTGAAAGTGAGAAGATCATAAAAGATGTTATAAAAATTATTACAATAAAAGATGAAGATACGCTGGGTTTCTACTTATTTGAAGATTGTTTAAACGAGGTACGAAGAGTATCAAAAGAAGAATTTGCTAAGGATGGAGAGGAAAATAAAATGAAGTGGAAAACTCCCGTATTCAATTCAATGGAGAGGGCGAAGATACACTTCTATAACGAGATGCTCCTAGCGAAACTTTCAGATCAGTTGACTTGCTTTCTAGCCCATATTCTACTCCACTTTTATGAATATGGTAGTGCAGTCGTTCATAATAATATTCTTGAGATTCTCGAGAATACTCTCGATATACTCATGAGGTGAACACGTCACACTTTTCACACTTTACACTATTCACTTCACACTCAGTCGTGCCCAAGCAGAAGTCAGTGCTATAGAAGTGATATTCTGATGGGTAGACATATGAATTGGGGGACTAGTAATGGAATAAAGATCAAGAGTTTGAGGTTTGCCAAGAAGGTCGATAGGAAGCTACCAATACAATAATAATATTGAAGTGAGTTGAGGTAAAGATCGTTTTATCGATTAGCAAGACTGAATGAATATTATGAGTGATATTTTTGTTGTAACTCAGCTATCGTGTATATAATAGGTACTAATTATTATTATTGTGCTTTTGTGAAGACGTGAGTGAATCATTGTGAAATCTCAAATGAAAGTTTGTGATGCAAAATGATCGTATATGATAAGAGCTCATCTTCCACGATTTATATTCATAATTTCGAGCCCAGTAACAAATAATGAAAAATTTTCCTGCTTCAAAAAAATAAAGATTATTGATGTTTAATTCTGCTTAGCTTACTGATATTGGGTAAAATTGATTTATTGGATACAATATTTATTCAAATGTATTTAAGGCCACGTCAATATAATATGGAAGGGTTACTTTACAAAGTAGTCACAACAGAATTCAATTGACAACTTTGATGAAGACTGATCTGAGCCCATCTATGATTCCATTATTGCTGGTTGACCAGATATGCAATACCAGACTTCCAGCTATTGATAATATCTATAGCAACTTCAACAATGCGCAACATCTATGACAATCAAATCTATCACAATAATATCTATCACAATCAGATCAATTGCAAACACATCCAACAATTCCATCTACTTCGGAGAATCATTGATACCAAAGCTAATCATGATCAGGAAGACCTATACTGCTTGACAAAGGGAGTAAGCCGAAATCCTATAATATCATGTCAACATAAAGGCATATCCCATCAATCAAGACATATACATGATCAATATAATCCACATTCCACCTCGAAATACCATTTGATTGATGCCACTGGCGTATAATGCACGTAGACGCTAATTAGTTATCAAGTGTAAGTTCAAATCTGATCCTGTACTTTGGTTTCAAATTGCGCATTCGTCTACATTGTAACACCTTGCGGCAATATAATAATGGTGAGAGGTAATTGCTTCATTATTAGGATATCACAAAGGATATGTTTTAGAACCAGATACAAACATATTATTTCGTACATTATTAGGATATGTATGCAATAAGCTGCTTATTGGTTCATCCGATTGAAATGGAGATTAGGATCAGAAGTTCACAACACGAATAAAATATACTCAATCTCGGATTTGATAAGGGGGCACAGAATCTTGAAAATTTCAATATTGTCCCTTTTATTTTATAATGAAACCCTAAATGGTTAAAAAATGGTACTCTTGAACATATTTCCCATATTATCACATTGATCGTACAGGTTAAAAACTTCCAACTGGATGTATTGAATTTCTCAGCCAATTTTACATGAGGATTGAAAGTTTTAGAACGTGAATGGAGCCTTTGAAAAATTAAATCTACTTTGAATAATGTCAGTCTTCCGCAATTGTCATCTTGGTAACAAAGCATTACTGGGGGTATTTTCGATGTAACTTCTTTTTCTAATATTGATGTAAGAAATGAGCATGAGAAGTTCTGCACATTCTTGCTGAAACTTCATGTATAACCAAAAACAATTAGAGTAGATAGTCAATGGTATAACTTACTTGACAAGTGAACGATGTTAACTATCTTGAGCTGATTCATTCGAATGTTATGATGTTTCTACATTCAATTATTCTGATTATTACATTAATTCTAGAACCTTCCAAAACGTTGAATCATAATCATCATTTTAAAGAAACTCAACCCGTCCAACATGAAACCCCATCCATCAGCTAAAAAATTAATCAAACATTAAGCAGTGAAACTTGAGTATGAGCAGGAATGGGAGAGCCAAACAACAATAGAGAGAAACCAAAGAGACCAATCGATCAACTAAAACTTTTTGGTTTATAAGAATCCATTCTGATTTACGATCATTATCTCTATTCACAATATTATCACCATGAGCATCATTGGTTCAATGAATAAATAAATTTATTAAATTCATAAATACAAATTTTTTAGACATAGATAAATTTGTTCAATTTTAATTTGACGATCATTCATCTATCTATATATGTAAGCGAAATGGCACTGACTGACTGACTGACTGATTCATCACCAGAACTAAAAATCCACTGAAGCGAATGCGTTCAAATTTGGCAGGCATGTTCAGTTGGACGTTTAGACGCGCACTGAGAAAGGATTTTAAAAACTTTTCAAGGATACGCCAAATATTTCAGTTTTTCTAGAGTTTTTCGGCGTTTTCCTCATTTTTTCAAGAACCAATCGGTAGAAAATGTTGATATTTGGTGGGCAGGTTCAGATGAGGTCTAGAAATTTTGTGTTGAAATATTTTCGCAATCCGTTCAAGATTGTTTGTTTGTCAATGGCGCAACAGCCCTATGAAGGGCCTAGGCCTACCAGCTGGTTGCCAGTTTCATATTCACCAAACTATATGGTCGATCCTCTCAACCATAAGCTAGTCTTCACAACCAGGTGAAGATGCAGAACACCTCTGGAATAAATGCAGTTAATCAGTTAGAGTGTAATGCAACAATTACTATTCCTCCAGAAACGGGAAACCATTGGGACAGCCAATCTCCCAAGGGAGGTTAATCCGTTCAAGATTACGCCAGTAATCAGGTTTTCAAAATTGTAGATGTGTTGCGGGTTGCATATCTTCCGCCTTGATACGACCAATCCTAACTGTAAATTGAATGGTTCAGCGAGATTATAGATGAATTTATTTGGAAGATATTGAATAAAGTTTCAAACTATGTCCGATATACTTCCCAAGGTTACGCTTAATATTAGCGTTTTACTATTTTTTTGAATTTTCGGAGTGAACCTATTTCTTAGATTTTTCTAGAACAAATTGATAGAAAATGTTGGAATTAGGTGTAGAAATGCTGTGCTCAATAAATTTCAAATCCCTACTGAACGGAATTTGCAGGCGAGCGAAGCGAGCCTTTTTGTCTCAACTGACACTGACAGAGGTTTTGCAGGCGAGCGAAGCGAGCCTGTTTGACTCACTTACACTGCCTATACTGTCGGGGTCCAGGGGCGGAGCCCCAGGCGAGAAGGCGAGCGAAGACCTACCGGCTAGTCTATCTATATTCACAACACTGGTGGCTATACATATTCACAACACTGGTTACCCACGAAATAGGTGAAGTGCCCGTATCTTTTACAGTAATTCACGAAATAGGTGAAGTGCCCTTATCTTTAACTGTACAGCACTTCATCTGTTTCTTTGGCACGAGCCGCCAGTGATCCACAACATTATCAACAACTTCAGTGGTTGAATGAATACACGCTAATAGAGTACATGCTCTTTGAAAGTATATAAATATTTTGTTATGATTAGGATGTATTATGGATGTTGAGGTTGGAGTATAATTATACCCGAATACAGGCTACTCTGAATACACCCTTCAAACCGCAACAAAATTTCGGCTTTCCGTGTTATCTCTGAACAAACCGCTATCAACTGGCAACAATGGATAAGCAACAAATACGAGTCATTAAATCGATTACAAATCGGCAAGTTGTAATTGTTTAATTTGCTTTGAAAATAAACTCGATTGGCTCTTGTTTGCCAGTGTGGAATGAGTAAGATCCAATTGTTAATTCCACCACTCGAAAGCTACCCTCTAACAGGGACGCATGCAAAGTGGAGATAGCGAACAAGTTTCGGGCGACAAAGTGGGACGCAAACAAAATGCGTTGTCGAAAATTGCAGTAATCAGATTTGCCGTGTCACCGCGTTTGGCGTAGACCCGCGCTTGCGCTGTCAGCCACGCTCGTCTAATGGTACTTGTCGAAAGTGCATGTCAAAAATGTCTCGTGTAGTCAATTAGTTCGCTACATATTCGGCTTCATCGAGCCCTCAATACTCTCGATTCTACTCCCGCATTTTATCTCTGTCTCTCTTGCTCCATTCTCCTCTTCAGTTTAAAATGATTGAGTAGAGAATCATTATCATCCTATTCTAAATATCAAAAGGGGTTTATTTTTGAACTTTTTCCTTGAATCTTGCTCAATTTTTTTCCAATATAATGGTGAAACTAATTTTATTACAGATTTTAGTAATCTAGGATTTAAGACGATTAATCTATTTTATTTCATTTATGTACAAATATACAGGATGAGGGAAAAACAGGCTATTGTCCAAAACCTCTCATATTCTTGATTTATTCACATAATAAAATGTCCAAATTTTTAGGTTATGTATAAATTTTGTTTAATCCTAATGTTGTAATCTTTTCGGATAAAGTGGATTTAATTTCATCTAATTACTTCTACCAGAATCAATCCATTTTCGTAAGAGATGAGCTATCAAATTTACTTGTTGAATCTATACATACAATTACTACCTCAATGTCATTTATAATTCAATCAATCATTTTATTCATTCAAAAACATTTATTCATCCCTAATGATATAAGGCAACCAGCTGGTAGGCCTAGGGCCTTCAAGGGCTATTGAGCCATTGACACATGAGGGTTTTTGAAGCAGTGTGAATTGATGTAAACCCAACTAAGATAGAAAATATTTCATTTCTGATGACGAACATTAACAACAAAACTTTTCAGTTGACAAGAACTCTCTCGTGTTCTTCAACTTCATTATCACTCATAACTGCAATAAGTTCTCCGTTTTCACTAAATCGGTTCTCAATAAATGAATAATTCTTATTCAATAATACGTTCACCGTTAAATTCCATCCAGTCTACTCCAGAAGTAATCGCAACTAAGTCAACCTTTTCTGAACAAGTGCGATGAGTATCTCTAAACAATCATTTATCAAATGTAGTAAACGCGGGATCATTGTAATAGGGTAATTGTAATTGCAGTACCTTTACACTGAGCTTTTCTACAGTTTAAATTCAGTTTCAATTTAAAAATGCAAATTAGCTCTAATTTCATTTGTTGCTAAAGGTGATAGTCACCTCTTCTGCACCAATTGCGTTGTAGAAGACAGGGGATTTAAGAAAAAAAAGCAGAAAACTCACTGTACAGGAAGAACATCCATGAATAATTTTTGCGTTGGTAGAAGTGAGAGGTGTCTAATCCTTTTCTTTTTCAGAAACTTTTCCATTACGGAGCTCTCATACTTTACAATATTCTTGTCCTCAAATTAACAAAATCAGTACCTTTATTCAGTGTACCACTCTAGAGTAATGAACTTTCAGACGTTTAAAATCATTCTGACAACTAGCTGAGAGAGTCTCTTTTAAAATAACTTGGGGATAAGAATAGTGCAAAGTTCAGAATCAGGAGGATGTATGTACATATTCCACAACGGTAGCTTTTATCTCCAAATAAATCATTTTCCCTCCTACATGGCTTCAGCTGATAACGTTTCTGGTCTTATCACTATTTGCTCTCTTAGGAAACGTTTCGTAGACTATACTCTTGAAAAGTGTGTAGCTACTATCATTTTTATAGAAGGAGAGTGAAGAACTAACAAAGGATGAGTACTAACAAAAAGTTATAATTAGCAAGACTCTTTGAAAAAACTCTACGAACTCAAATTACTGTTAAAATTAACAAAGAACTACGAGTATAATCAACCATGTTTCCCAAAATGGTAAATTGATTATGATCTACATTAGTTCAGGCTCAGTTTATCACTCAATGAAGTCTTGCTGAAGGCGAAATGAAATTTTTCTGTTGTGATAGGATTTATGATAATCCTAACACTTTTCGTAGATCAATGAATTCAAGCATTCACAATTGAAGAGACTAGTTCACATTTATATTAGTGAGTGGAATCTCTACTTCTCTCACACACATCAAGATTTTTGGACGTCCGGTTTTTTGTTTTCTTTATATATTTTACTGAATTGAATAGAACTTGGCAAACACATTATAATATGCTTTAGCGCACATCATATCTTTGCCAAATCTATGTCATCAATATTCTATTGAAATTATAAAGAAGACAGGACGTCAACAAACTAACGTAAAACAAACTGGACGTCCAATAATAGTTGTGTATAAGACGGGATAAGGAAACAGAATGAATAAAATTACTGTAATCAATTAATGAAATTTCAACGAGCATTAAGCTATATTAAAGGCTTGTCATAGCTGTATTGGCGATTATTTTCAACTGACATCAACAAGAACTGCTGACCTCTAATACTTGAGTTAAAGCACAATTTGATCCCCATGTCAAACAGAATCAAATTGAGTTGCTAGGTGCCCAAAAATTAAAAAAAATCAATTCCTCAATACAAACTTGGAGCTGATACACAAACTAGAACACTTCTAACAATATTCGTTATTGCTAAATCAGTATGTACAGTCAGAGCTAAGTTAGGAGCGAGTGCCTCTTGGGAGTCCTGGTTCAAGTTGGAGCGATAAATCTTATCTAGCGATGATGATACAAACTCTCAACAATATTTTATTTATTGCAGCGTCTTCAAGCTCAGCTCAGCTCCATATACAGTCTGTCCAAGCGAAGAAGACATTCTGACAAGATGGGGAAATGACTCCAGCTTTGTCAATATTAGTTTGAAAATTATGAATTCACTCTCAAATTGTAGATCAGAATGTTTCCTACAATTTGAAACCAAATTTATAATTTTTCAACCAATATTGACCAAGCTTGAGTCATTTTCTCATTTTGCTAGAATGTCTTCATTGCTTAGGCTAACTAACTGTTGAAGACCGGCTGTCCCAGCCTGAAAAAAGTTTCATTCTTGGAACTCAAGCACGTCTCGAACTAAACTGAGACATTATCAGACATAAATCTTATTTAGGAAGAATTGGAACTTTTCCATGATACTAGAAAAATTGTCAAATTGTTATAACATCCACCGTAGATAGAGTGAAATGTCTGTCATTCAGAGTTGAATTTGAATAAAAATTATTGGATTGGATTTATTTAAATTATAGATTTTCCTGAATTCGTTAGGAAAATTTTCAATGAAAATCATTGATTTGGATTTATTTACATAGAATCTCACGAGCTCAAACCCCATCCAGAATCTAAAAAACTTCACTACTTCTATACTGGCATGATGATAATATAAATTCTGTGCTATGTTACAATCAAGGTTCATATATAATTACAATATGTTACAATAATCGTAGATCTATCCTATCTGGATCATATTAATGTTTCTAATAGGCCTATGCAATTCGAAATTCGGAATAGGCTCCTGTTCAATTTTCTATGGATCTGTGCGCCATAGATATTTTTTATGAGAAACTCATAATCTGAACTATTAGAAATCGAATCTACATCTGATCAGAAATTAAATACATATGTAGGCTATGGAATTCGAAATTCGAAATTGTAGTCTGTAACTTATTAAACCGCTCTAAAATTAGAATTACTAGTAGTTCTGTGAACAGTAGACCTCACGAAGTTGCTTATGGATGGGCAACCATTATTCATGAAGGGAATACTTAGTTATGTTGAGTTTCATCAAGTGCATGCGTTATTGCATGCAATTAATAATAAACCCAACAGCTGGTTCTAGCATAAATATTAACATACTCTATAAATAATTCTATAGTGTGAATTCTCCTATGATCAGAAGTATGAATGTATATAGTAATATTTTAGTATAAAGGTAATTCCTTTTCCTTTCATATTATCCTTAAAATGCAATATTTCAAGAAACCTTACACATCGATGCGCAATTTCAAGAGGAACATTCCTGTCAAATTTCATCAGAATCTATTGCCGCTTATTGCCGTAAATGCGGAACAAACATACATACATACATACAAACAAACAAACATAAAGAGAAATGCAAAATCGTCGTCTTGAATCTAGACCTCACTTACGTTCGGTCAATTATTAAAAAAATGTATACTTTTTCAAAAGTAATCATGTTGCAAAAACAAATCAAAATTCATTCTCAGAAATCCCGATCATCAATTCAACACTGTATTCGCACGATATATGGCACAGTGTTTGTAGAACACGATAGCAATTCGCCTATATCAGCTCACAGCTGCTATCAAAAGTACCAGAATCAACTCTGTCCCATTACACTGTGCAAAACAACGATACCGCATTGGTACGCAGAATTGTGGCATGGAACGGAAATTTACCCTCATATCAGTATTTCAAACTATTTCAGATACGTCGACACTTTCAAAAGGTACTCGATGCGCAATACTACACCCCCTCCCACACAAACCCTTCCCCTTCGAAAACCTACCCCCTTACCATCATCAACCCCCCCCCAATAGCCACCCTCCCAGCAGTACCGGTTTCATTTGCTACGTGACAGTATTGTTTCAGTTGGCGGGAAACAAACCAGGCCACCCGCTCCATTTCCGGTTACTGGCGCTTGTTTATTTTGTCGGAAGTCAGCACAATTTAGATTATTTGCACCTTCAATGTCTGTCCTCTGGAGTCTCTTTGTACAGTTCGCAACTATTGAATAGTGTGTTCAGTGAGTACGGTATTGTACAAATTGTTTTTCAGATGTCAGAGTTTGTCTGTTCAATTCCAGGTTATCACAATGAAAATAACTAATAAATTATTGAGTACCGTACTGAATAATGAAGGTATATAAAATAAATTGATATTTCATTTTGCCTAGGGCTACTTATTATACAATCCATAAATCTCAGTACCTTTTTTAAGTGAATATGTAAGTACAGTAGTTACACCTTTTACAACAATACACTGACATCGAGTCACTTTTTTGCTCAAGTATCGAACGCTTCCAAAACGTTACAAGGAGAAACAAACAATCCATCAATTTCTGAGAAATGATATACCGTACAAATACAGGAGCACTTCGGAAGCACAGCGTCTATAATCTAAGCAAGCGAAGAAGACATTCTGGCAAGATGGGAAAATAACTCCAGCTCGGTCTATATTGGTTCAAAAATAATAAAATTGGTCTAAAATTGTAGGGAACATTCTGTTCTACAATTTGGAACTGGATTTATAATTTTTAACCAATATTGACCCAGCTGGAGTCATTTTCCCATCTTGCCAGAATGTCTTCTTTGCTTGGACAGACCATAGCTTCAACGCAGGTATGAATTTTTCGACAAGAATCTTTCTGCCTTTGTTATTTCGGCAATACAATATCGTATTGCAATTTTCTTCCTTGACTTTCACTTCGACTAACATTCTTGGCTCCACTCTCTCACCCCCCATCACACTTTCTCCTTTCCTGAAACCTGAGACGCATTATACAACCCAAGGAAGCGATGGGTTGGAGCGACATCGGATTTTACTTGCGGATGATACGTTTTGAATAATTCATGGGACAAGACCTCACCCCCGCTACTTTATACGGCACCGTTCACGTCACCCTCTCAACAACAATGTCAGCTGACAACTTTTCAAATGTCCAACTCTTCCTCAACAACCAATAAGCCACCGCTTGAATATTGACAGTTTAAGAATCAACAGGTCCTGTTTTGAGGGGTTGGAATAGAAATATCTTCACAATACTATACCCTACTTTCTGAGGAGAGGTATTTTTTATATTTCTGGTAAAGGATTAATACAAACTGATTTATTTCAAATAAATATAATTCTAGGGGAGGATTGATGCATAGTGAGGTGAGATGAATCAACAGGTCCTGTTTTGAGAGGTTGAAGTAGGAAGATCTTTGATAAACAATACTTTTCGAGGAGAGGTATTTTCTATACATATAAGAAAGAATCAATGCAGACTTATAACATTTATGATTTCAGATATAATATGATTCCAGGAGTGGATAGATACACATTGATGTGAGTCTGTCCTAGCAAAGAAGACTTACTGATAAGATGTGAAAATGACTTCGACTCGGCTAATATTGGTCGAAAATTATTTATAAATTAGTTCAAATTGAGTATTAGAATATATTCTACAAATTGAAACCAAATTCATAATTGTTTACCAATATTGACAGAGCTACATTAACTTTTCCATCTTGCCGGAATGTCTTCTTTGCTTGGACAGACTATACTAAGAGCTTACTTAAAAAATATTAAACATTTTCAAGGAGGAAAAGTGTTTATAGAAAAAGAAGGGAAAGTGAGTTTTTCAAAAAATATTGAACACTGAATGAATCAATAATTTACACTTCTATCAGAGATGTTGTGGAACTTGTCCATAATTCAAGTAAGTCCTATTTGGGTAGGACTATAGTCCAAATCTTCATCCACTGCACTAATCTTTCCGCATGCTAATCTACAATCACTCGTCACTTCTTCTCATCAGGTCAGGGAGAATGATAAAGCACACGTGCTACCATAAAATACGTATTATCGCGTGAAAATAACTTATTTCTGAGAAACAGATAATGTTTCTTAAATAATTATTCTAATAACTTTGAAATAACGACTCTTGTTCACGATTATAACTCTTGCTGTTGAGGGTGATTATAATACTTAACAATATTACTTTGGAGAAAAAATTTCATACTCTGGAATTCCATTCAAGTTACATTGTTTTTGTTGAGGAACCAATCTGATGATCAATGAAGAGATAATAACTAGTTTCTGCATTTTTGTGATTTAACAAACATCATGCATTATACAAGTACTTACAATTATTGTTATTGTTCTTGGTGTAATGTAAAATATCCTTTAATGATTGTCTTCCTTCTCGTCAATACACTCCTGGAACAGAAAAAATAGAGTATTTTCAAATAAAGGAGACAGGATCTGTGTTCTAGGTCTCAAATTATAGAAAAATTGAAAGAATATATTAGTTTTGTAATTGGGTAAAATATTTGTGTAAACGTTGATATCATTATTCTTCTATCCCTGAAGAGTATTTTCTAAACTATGACCAATAAGAAGTCGTGATGAGGATTAACTGGAGGAATTTTCAGTAAACAGAACAAAATAAAAAGAGGGATAATCCAGAAGACAAGAAGTTTTAAACTCAGAGGAAGAAGGAAATGGTAAGAATAGATATAGGAGTAAAACGGTATGCATGCAATTAATAATAAAATAAACTCGACAGCTGGATTTGAATAATTCTGGATTATCCTATATGTTCAGAAGTATAAATGTACGAGTATATACAGAGTGTTTCAGGAGGAATGTGCAATACTTCTCAGGCTGATTCCTTACACCAAGTAGACAAAAAAGTTCCATGGGACCAACCCCTAAAAACGCTTCGTTACCGAGATAACAATGGCGGAAAATTGAGATTTTTCCAAATATATTAATTTTTCTAATTTTTGAGAGGCTTTAGTGAGGTTCTAAAATAATCAATTCCTATGTAAAATTAGCTGAGGAATTCAATAAAACCAGTTCCAGGTCTGTAACTTCAACGGTTATTGAGATAGTTGGAAAAATATGCTAAAAAACGCAATTTTTCAACAATAAGGGTTATAACTGGATGAGGAATCATAAAATTGTATTTTTTATTAATGGAAGTTGAAGAAAGCCGGATTCTAAAGAAAAAGTTTGATTGTAGCGATTGTGTAAATCTTACCCAAATCTCAGAAATAGCGATCAAAAATCGCAAAATTGACAAAAGTGATGAATTTGTGTTTAGTAGCGATTTTGCGATTTTTGATCGCTATTTCTGAGATTTGGGTAAGATTTACACAATCGCTACAATCAAACTTTTTCTTTAGAATCCGGCTTTCTTCAACTTCCATTAATAAAAAATACAATTTTATGATTCCTCATCCAGTTATAATCCTTATTGTTGAAAAATTGCGTTTTTTAGCATATTTTTCCAACTATCTCAATAACCGTTGAAGTTACAGACCTGGAACTGGTATTATTGATTCCTCAGCTAATTTTACATAGGAATTGATTATTTTAGAACCTCACTAAAGCCTCTCAAAAATTAGAAAAATTAATATATTTTGAAAAATATCAATTTTCCGCCATTGTTATCTCAGTAACAAAGCGTTTTGGGGGGATGGTCCCATGGAACTTTTTTGTCTACTTGGTGTAAGGAATCAGCCTGAGAAGTATTGCACATTCCTCCTGAAACACCCTGTATACTCATGGTAATATTTTAGTATAGAGGTAATTCCTTTTCCTTTCATATTATCCTAAAAATGCAATATTTCAAAAAACCTTACAAATACATCGACGCGCAATTTCAAGAGGAACATTCCTGTCAAATTTAATCAGAATGTATTGCCGCGTTTTGTCGTAAATGCAAAAAACATACAAGAATAAAAAATGCAAAATCGTTGTCTTGAATCTAGACCTCACTTACGTTCGGTCAATTAGATTTACGGATTGAGTAATTATCAAATAGATAGGTGAATTTATGTGCATAAATTGTTGGGTTAAATTGATTTTTAACACAAGTTAATGAGGAAACCGATTGGATGCAAAGGAATCACCTGCACTGGGAACTTTTCGACACGCTAAGCTTGAGCCAACTTATAAGTTGGAGGCTCATCGGCTCAACTGGAACTTGTCTTATCTATCGTTAAACTTTTCGTGGCAACTTTAAAGCCATAGCAACTCGGTCAAAGTTGATATTAATAATATTGAAATTTCAACAACCCGCTTGCGTCCTTTGATGAGGCATAGAAATAAACTTATCTTAGCTCTCAGCTGATCCATGAGCGTAAACTAGAAATTGAATTCAGAAACGGCCGCGACGAGAAGGGACTTCAAGCAGAAGCTGCTGTGGTTTGTAAAGCTTCACGCAATATTCGATCGATAGAGAGATCCGATGCGGTCTTGTTCGAGGCTTTTGCCATTTGGAATTTGATTAATCACGCAGTCCGTAACAGCAGGCCCAAGAACAGCAATTCATGTGATGTTCGGATTATTATACGGACAAATCTGCCAGAGGATTATGTCATAGACATAGACAACTGATTCTGATAAAGAGAAGATTGCTAATTGTATCAATGACATTGCCTTTCTATTAAGAAATCGAAATATCGGATCTTTTTTCCACATGAATGTATTTTGTTTGTAAAATGCATAGGCTTATATTGTTTGTAAAATCCATGATGATATGATATGAAACTTATGAAATTCACATTGTCTTTCATCAGATATGTTGTGGAACTTATCCATAATTTAGGTAAGTGAAAACAAAGGTTGTCAGATCCACAAAGTTTATTTCAAACCCAATCTCAAGTTCCAATTATCAGGGCATCATCATCAGTGGAAAACTTTGCCTGAAAAGGTGAAAATGCCCCACAAAATAAATGTGCATAAAAAATAAAAATATTAATAGAAATTGTTATAACCACATAATTATTGAATATCGAATGAAATTTTTTCAATGAGAGCGTTGAATTACATCCACCGATCCTCTATATCACTATTGTTTTGAAACGACTCCTTCCTTGAAATAATATAATAATATCATTTCATTACTATAGTTGACTCCAAAAAGTCAAGAGGTTTCGTCTGTCCCTTTACCGCGATGTAATTTATTAACAGCTAATGTAAATAATTTACTGACCTTTTAAACTTTTGATTACAAAGGCATTATCTAGGCATAGATAATTGACTACTCCAGTTGACAAAATCAGCTTTTAAAGCGCACAAGAAGCAGATGAAACGTTTCAACTTTTTGGCGTCAGTAGAAATATTTCATGAACTCAATTATTTAAGCTTCATCTTCGCAGAAACATACGAAGACATAGCTTTAGTGAAAAATCTGGTGTGGTTCACTCACACAACTTTCCTTGCCATTCACATTTGCGTAATACAAGTAGGTTATCTATTAATACCTAGTCATCAGCGAGTAAAATTTCATTGCACTTCTCATTGTACTTCCTCATCTTCCGATAGTGACAGTGAAATTTGCACTCACAGATGACGCATCGCGCCTTCCGGCGCTTCGGCTCATCGTGTGTGCGATTTGGAATTTCAACAAGCCCATGATACCTCGCGCCTGTCAGCGCTTCGGCTTGATGTTAGCCGAATTGACCTGGATTTTGAAAGAAAATAGATTTTTGGTCTGTAATACTGTATTCCAAAATATCGGATCAAAGAGGAGGAATCGATAATGGATCATTCGATTCCATAACTCTGGTATTATACCAATAATTTATTATGAAACACCAATACGTTTTTCAAATGTGTTTTTTGTCTCCTTCAAATCCCGATGAAGATTACCATGATTTCAAGAATGATGGAATGACATTGATGCACTTTTTGTACACGTGCAGTAAGGGCGCTGCCCGCGTTGCTCGAAATTCACTTACCGAGCCATGTAGTGCGGGTTGCCTATATACAGATTTATTTAGTGCGGGTTGTCTATCTACCTAAACTTTTCAAGTATGGGGTGGCGCCCCTGCTAATTTGACACTAAGGGGACTTATATCAGTTGATAGAGCTCATAAATGACTATCTATATTTAGGGTGTCAATTTAAAAAACTATCGTTTGAGACATTTTCGAGAAAATTCATTTTCTCAACAATGCTGCAGATCTTCTGCTTTTTTGTCAGGAACGAGACTCATGGCAGTCGATGAGGCTTATATAGGACTATTTCGTGTATGAGTTTAGGAAAAATCGATAGAGCCGTTTTCGAGAAAATCGTGAAAAACACAATTTTTTACCTATTATCATCCATTTTCTCCGTCATTTTTCAATGGATGTTTTTGAATTTCTTAGTGTCGGGTCCTCATGCTTTAAGAACCTTGCGTTCGAAGTTTCAAGTTAATCGGTCAATTAGGAATCAAAATATTGCAAGATTCATTTTTCTCAACAATGCTGTGGATCTTCTGTGATTTCGCCAGGAACGAGACTCATGACAGTCGGTAGGGCTTGTATAGGGCTATTTTGGGTATGAGTTTTAAAAGAATCGTTAGAGCCGTTTTTGAGAAAATCTTGAAAAACACCATTTTTGGCATACTATCCGCCATTTTTCAATGAAGTTTTCCGAATTTCTTAGAGTCGGGTCCTCATGGTATAAGAACCTTAAGTTACAAATTTCAAGTCAATCGGTCGATTAGGGATCGAGTTATAGTGTATTATACAGACATACACATACACACACACATACACACACACACATATATATATATATACACACACACACACACACAGACCAATACCAAAAAAACACTTTTTTGGACTCAGGGGACCTTGAAACGGATAGAAAACTTGAAATTGGGGTACCTTAATTTTTTTTGGAAAGCAATACTTTCCTTACCTATGATAGTAGGTAGGGCAAAGAAAGTAAAAATAATTGAAAAGTGTACTGTGATATTATTTTAAATAGAAAATCAGTGATGGAAGTAGCCCTATGGGATGAAGGAAACACTAAAAAAAGGACATAGCTTTAAAAGCACATAGTAAAAAGTATTTTGTATGATTTGTTTTATACTATGTTGAGGACGTTGTTGCAACTCAATCTTTCGAGCTTCATCTTTGCGAAAAAATAAAAAAATAACCTAAAACCACATAGTAAAGAAGTATTTTGCATGATTTGTTTCTTACTATATCGGGGTCGTTTTAGATAATTCATTTGAGAGAGCTAATAATTGAGCTCTATCAGCTTTAAAGGGTCTGCATTATAAAACAAGAGACCTCCTTTTCCTGATAGACCCTTAGCACTTCAAAGAAGCGTTGCGGTTTTTGGTCTACTTCCGTAATCTCTTTTCAAAGCCAACTGCAAAGTGAAGAGGCCAAATTTGTAATTCATATTGACTAAGACCTCTCAAAATTCTAATGAGGATATTGAACCCACTTATTATTTATGCTGGAGTAGACCTATGGATAACTTCATACGCATGCTCATGCACGTTAGAATATGTATCATACACCAGCAGACTTTATATTACTTCTACTTTTTATAACTTGAAATAGTAATCAAATAATAATATTTGTAATGTAAGAACTAAGATGTTGTCTCAAATCCACTTCATTTCCAATACAACATTATTTCTGGATCTGAGACAACATCTTAGTTCTTTCATTATGTAAAAATTCCACTACATCAATATTCAATCAACAAATCTAATTTGAAATGTATTCATGTTTGATATTGTCAATGTTGTTTGAGTTTATTCATTGATTACAATATTGACATGTTCACATGATCAATTTTTAATGATTCAGGGAAGAAAAAACAAGCTTAAGCCCTGTCTATTTCTTCCCTTGTTTAAATTAGAATATTGTCCAAAATAATTAATAGTGTATTGATGTCCAAACATTAACATTTTCGATATTTTGTGACAATGTTCTCTAGAAGCATTGGTATCGAAAAGCTAACTCTATTTTTCCACCGTCTTTACAAGTTCATTACTATCTTGTTGCCTGTATGAAAAACATTTTATCATTAAAGTTCATGTCAAACAACAATAGGATAATACTGTCATTCTATTGTGTTTCCTGTAACTTAGGGCTACTTTATAACTGTTTTCCATCTCAAATATTGATCACAGTACCCTTTTCAATTATTTTTATTCATGCATAGAATTTTAACTGTCATTCTTTTGTTATAATATAACTGACACCAAAGGTTCAGGCGGTTCCAACTGAGCTCCAACACATGATTCCAATGAGAGCTGTCATTTAGCTATGCCTCGATTATGTTTTTAAAATCTAAAGGCAATAGAAGCTTCACATCAGCTGTTGATAGGTTTAATAACGTTCAAGAGACAGACAAAACCATCTAACTTCCTAGCGTCAGCTATGCCCAAAGTATCATGAAGTTTTGGGAAGAATAATTCGCATCTTCTTTAAAAGGGTTGAGGAATAAATAAAGTCATGTACTCACAGTGATTGTCTTGCTCTGTCTCAGATCTGAAACAATAGAAGAAATTAAAATTAAAATTGATTATTCCAATCACTCGACTATAATAGGGTGAAACCTACAGTTAATTCAACATTTATAAATTCAACATGATTCAACATCGTGTTCAGTAGGTATCACATTGATTAAAGAGTATGATTCAAGAGTATGAATCATTAGTCATTAGAGAATAAGTCATTCTTGATGAGTAGCTAATATTTAATAGTTTGCAACAAAATTAATTCCACAGTTGAAAATTCAACAATTGAAAGGCCAAATTAATTAGCATGTATTATAATTAAACCAGAACTCCTTCAAAGTTTTAGCATAATTTGAGAATCTATTTCCACCAAGAGGAACCCCAGAGCCTTAGATTTTAGTTATGAAAACGTGAACATATATTTAATAGATTTACTGTTTTTTTATTTTCAATAATAATCACAGTACCCTCTTCCAATAATTTCTCAGTGCATTACATGTTTCGACTATTTATAGACAGTCATTTTCAAAATTGAAAATTATTGAAACATGTAATGCACTAAAAAATTATTGGATGAGGGTTCTGTGATTCATATTTGAAATTAAAAAAAACAGTAATAAAAGTAGCCCTGGGATGAAGGAAACATTAATAGATTTAATTCAATTAATATTTAATCCAATCAACAGTGTTGAATTATGAATTCTCAGTGTTCCAATTTCTGAACGTATTCTGAAACTGACACATATCCAAGTACCACCTGTACGTAATCCAGTTACATAACATAATAAGGACTTAGAATTACAGCCTCGAGGAAGACAGACTCAATTAAGATCCAAAGAAGGGCAGACCATCGAAAACAACACAGCTCAGGTACAGTCTGTCCAAGGAAAGAATACATTCTGACAAGATGGGGAAATGACTCTAGCTTGGTCTATATTGGTTTGAAAATCATAAATTTGATCTCAAATAGTGAATCAGAATGTTTTCTACAATACGAGACCAAATTTATAATTTTTGAGCCAATATTGACCAAGATACAGGCATTTTCCCATCTTGCCAGAATGTCTTCTTTGCTTGGACCGACTATAGAATTACGTTCAAACGTAGGCGGTTCGCAACTTCCTAAAGCACAGAGAACCCACTAATTGTTGGAGGTAAATAATTACAGACCTATAAAGTGAACTATCAGATCCTAAGTGATGGCATCCTCAAATTCCCTGGTAACATAATAGCATTCGCTCCGCTTTGTGGCTAGGACTTATCCGCTCTACAGTAAATGAGATTCACAGAAGGAAATTTGAGAATGGATAGGTAGATAAGAGCTCTACTGGAATGCTTGTCCATGATCTTGAACATGACTCTGAGCTAATTATGATATCAATTTCATCTTGAAGGACACTGGCGGTTCATGTTCACGGAACAGGTGAAGTGCTGTACAGTAAAATATACTAGCACTTCACCTGTTTTGTGGGCACGAGCCGCCAGTGTTGAAGAATTCTATCAGTGGCGAGTTCACACGTATATTACTAATCCAATAGTAATGATAGTAGACCTACTTGTTGAGTATTTGTGAAGGTAATATTCTGGTAAGGTTAATGATAGTAACTAGATGACTAACAATCTGAATAGAATTCAGTGAATGCTATTGAGTGGCATCCTCTCAAATAAATTTAAAAATAAGTTTGTTTCTTCACAGAATACAAATAATAAGGTCTAAATTTGAAAAGGTTTAAACTCAGCTAGCTCCCTTTAATAGAAAGCTATCAGCTATAATTCAGCTGAATGTGACTAGATCTGAAGAGAATATCACCAATTATTAGTTTGACAAATATTTATGTTTATCTTTGCTGATTCAAATGGATAGATGGGATAAAAATTATTAATCGAGAACAACCACAGAAGAAGATGGATAAATGAAATGGGATTATTTGAAAAAATAAATTTATAAAATTAGTTGAATAAACGTAATTTGTGAGGTCTTACACAAGAATTAAGATTCTGTCTCTGAATTTTGAAACAGGAATAATGTAGAGGAATTCGACCAATGTATTAGTAAAACTTCATCCATACTGGAATTTTAAAAATAAATTAGTCGATCATACCTGTAAAGATAACAAAGCCAATGATTTATTATAGATGGAAGGGTGTATTACCTGAACCCTATCCACATTTCTCATCTCTTGAATATTCAAAATTCAAATGGATATTTTTTCACTGAGAAATATCAAACGAATCCTCATTGTTGATTATTTCTTTTTAGCTTGTCATGTCGAGAGATAATTTCGAGATATAAAGAGGCTACCTATGTTAGAGAGTGTAGAATAAGAATAAAATGTAGAATAAGTATAGATAAATCTAGTTCTATTATTCTGTCTGGTTGCTATAGCTTCACAACACATTTTAATGACAATAGTCACTTAATTTCCGACTACAGAAATAAGTTTTCTAGAAGTGATTACAGAAACCCAATTATAATTTATGAACATTGTTGAGCTGAAATAATTAAGATAAGACGTCAAGTGGAGTATTTCTACAATAGGTCATAATGCACAAGCAGATGCGGATGAAAGAGTTGAAAAATGAGTATATTGCCTGAACAACAGCATCTTTTTCAAGTTTGAAATTGTTTATCCCAGTCAGATTCAACTCGGCTCTCTTCAAGCTTTTGACAGTAGTGTACAAAGAAAATAAATCAGTTCGTATTGTCTGACTCGGAATTGGAATTAAACTGAGTTTCAAGGAAAACTAAATTAAAATGTTATACTGAGCTCAAAGTCATGAACAACGAAGTCAGATTCTTGTTTATTTATATTTATTCAAAAAACAAATGAGAAATAATAATAGATTACTTATTATTTCTGCTTCACCGTCAACGCATCATCAGTTGCACGGTGAAATCCCCTGGAAAAAGGTTCAGTCCAGCTCATTTCCACTGTGAAATTCAGCCCTAATTACTGTTCCTTTGAAAGCGTCATAGTGTTTTCATTTGTGAGAAGAAAACAATGGAATACTCCACCTCTTCTATAAAGAATATGGAGCTATGAAACGCTTCTCAGCTCTCCCGTTATGAGTATGATGATAGAAGTGTTTTTAATTTTAATCTCCTCTTATTGTTTGTGAAAATGGATTCTGTATAATTCCTAACAAGAAGCTTAATTCTGTATAATTATCACTTGCATCATTCTCTTCTACATGTGATTAGAGATTCAACTTTATTTCAAGTTGGAAGCCCTCTTTTTTAAAAATAATATTTTTAACATCACATAAAACTCTTTAAAGGAGGTCTCATGTTGAGTCTCCGACAACCACGCACTTGTCATGAGAGATATTTTTATAATTCAAATTTGAAAGAATTGAAATATTCCGATTCAAAAACGTTCGCTTTATTTTTTATAAAGTCTCAGTTCAGCTTCTGGAATAGGATTTGTTAGACACTCACTGTTTGAATGAGCCCTTCTAAACACCTCTACAAGACCCTCTTTTCT
The DNA here is from genome assembly GCA_017141385.1 of Sogatella furcifera. Classification (NCBI taxonomy): domain Eukaryota; kingdom Metazoa; phylum Arthropoda; class Insecta; order Hemiptera; family Delphacidae; genus Sogatella; species Sogatella furcifera. The sequence goes on from CM029556.1 coordinate 17,782,653, forward strand.
TTCATCTTGAACATAGAATCATGTTTTCTGGAATTAAAGAATGTAATAGCATGTTTTCTCAAAGTTTATGAATAACATCTTCATATTTTTATTTCAAGAGAAATAACTCTATTCAAGTATTCTCATCAATAAAATCTCCACCTTTTAGATCACTATCCAATTATAATCTCCCCACTCATAGAATAATCAAAAACGAGCGAAGATGGGTGAAGGTCACTAACATGGATTTATTTATTTATTCATTTATTTATTCGTTTATTCATTTTACAGAAACAATAACTTATTGGTTGAAAACACAGACTAATGTCCAAAACGTCTTCATACCAAATTTTGATGAATAATCAAGTTCGAAACTAGGTTAGATTTTCGTAGCACTTCAATTAAGAATAAATTTATAGTCCAGGAGAAATACCGAATTATAAAAATTTTGAATTTAGAGCAATAAATTATTCCTAATGAATCAAATCACCAATTTTCATAAAATTTCTTCTAAAATATTGTATAAAATTGAAAATTTCGAGCCACAATAAAAACACTAACTAGTTTACTCGTTGCTATGACATTTTTAGATGAGATTAGTGAGATTATTCAATTTTGTGATCCATTGTTAAAAATCAAACATTCAAAATGATCACTGAACATCTCAATTGATATTGAAAATGAATCCATTGAAGGTAAAACAATTCTGTTGTTCTTTTTAAATCCGCTTTTCCTTCTACCAGCCCCCAAATCCAAATAACATTTTAATATCACATAATATTATCTTTTCTCAGCTTTCATCAGTTCTTCATCTTCGCTTAGGACGTCCATCAGATCTGTTAATGAAACGATGGACAGAACGGAAAGTACGATGTTGTATTATCCTAAAAGCAATCCAGCTCATTAATTTTCATTCTTATCTATGATTCAAGAATCTCCTTTGCTCTATGTTGGACTCCTTGAAGTATTGAACTATAATTCTTGACCTTTCAATTATATCGCGAATTCTTATTCTCCAATAATAATTGATTCTATTTAACAATATCACAGTACACTAAAACCCACATGGAAATTATTACTCTTCCAATAACTCTCTAAGAATTGGGAGAGGTCTATAGTAATCATTCGAAAATTAAATTATGTCGTTATCTAGCTGAAAATCTTCCTGTTTCTGAGTTAAGTCTGTCGGTCGAGCTGCGAAGTTTGCAACTCCACTCAGAAACCCGACTTATCTTCGAAGGTCATTTCTCCACAAGCATAATGTTCATCGCACACAGTTTGCTAGCAAATTTCTAAGCATCAGCGAACAAAGTATCCAGACAGGTGCTATCATGATTACCTGCTTTCAACAGCTCTCTCTGGAATCTATCTATATCTATATAAGCGAAATGGCCCTGACTGACTGATTCATTCATCACCAGAACTAAAAATCCACTGAAGTGAATGCGTCCAAATTTGGCAGGCAAGTTCAGTTGGACGTTTAGACGCGCGCTAAGAAAGGATTTTAAAAACTTTTCAAGGATACGCCAAATATCAAAGTTTTTCTATAGTTTTCCGGCGTTTTCTCAATTTTTTCGATAACCAATCGGTAGAAAATGTTGATATTTGATAGGTAGGTTCAGATAAGGTCTAGAAATGTTGTGTTAAAATATTTTTGAATTCCGTTCAAGATTACGCCAGTAATCAGGTTTTTCAAAATTGTAGATGTATTGTAGATGCGGGTTGCATATCTTCCGCCTTGATACGACCACTCCCTACTGTAAATTCAATGGTTCAGTGAGATTATAGATAAACTAATTTGGAAGATATTGAATCAAGTTTCAAACTATGTCCGATATAGTTGCCAAGGTTACGCTCAATATTAGCGTCCTACTATTTTTCGGAATTTTCAGTGTTTTTCTTGGATTTTTCGAGAATAAATTGGTACATAAACTCAAATTGGAATAAATTTAGTGAACAGGTCCAGATTAGGTCTAGAAATTCGGTGTTCAATGAATTTTGAATCCCTTCCGAACGGAATTTGCAAACTTCAACGAGTTTTCAAATTCTGGCCCGAACAGAAACTTGAAACTTCCATTGATTACTCCTACTCCTACGTCACCACGTGCCTGGTCCATTCATCAGGCAGGATCTCATTTCTGATCCAAGCAAGTCCAAGGTCAAAATAGAGTAGAATCTATTAATAGATCTATTAAACAGATTAATCTATGGTAGAACTAGACCATATTTGTTTTATTCATACATCTATAAAAGCATGGACTACTCATTTATGATTATGATATCACATATCAATCCTTCAATTATTCTAATTATGTTATTATGATCAGCGTAGCCTATTCCAAAAGTAGGGTTTCAACAAAGTTTAAGAAAATATTGTTGGAATGTATACTAAGTTAACATTAGTTAAAATTGACTAATTTAAACTAAGAGGGAGATATAATAGTGAAATATATTTCACTATTGAAATATAGTGCTATAGTGAAATATGGAACTATTGTTCCATTATTTCTGGTTATTAAATGTAACCAAGGTAAATCTATAACATAATATACTACTTAACTATGTTATTATAACTGATACAATGCTACTATTCAACAACTATAACTAACAACTCCTATAAATGCTACAATACGCAATGATGTAACAGTTCTTGAACTGTAACCTCAACAGAGATATTCTATTCAAACAGTTGAATTCGATAAATATTATTTTGGAAAACCCTTTTTACTGGAAAGTAGCGAATTTCTTATATTCTCAATTCTCTCTACCGTATTTTTCCCTTCTTCATCTCTTGCTATCCTCTCACAGATCGATTACAAAAATAGTGAGAATACGAAGTGAAGAACATTAAAATAAAGAATACAAATATAATTTCAGCACTAGCGGCTCGTGCCAACCAAACAGGGCGAGGTACCAGGGCACCTCACCTATTTCTTGGGTACGAGCCGCCAGTGAATGGATACAACACGCAAATATCATGTTACAGTGATACGACTATAGGTAGATCGGGTTCATCTATTTAAGGCTGCAGTGTCATCTGAAATATATTTTAAAGTGGAATTAATCAGGGGGTTTTTAAGCGACTATTCCAAATTATTAAAAAGAGAATACAAATTAATAAGTGAACTCGTGATTTTAAATCAATATTGGCTTGATTAATAAAACCAATGTTGTCGGAAATGGGAGGAGAATAAATTAACAAAATGCTGCAATCACTAAGTAACAATTAAATTCAAAATAGTCAATTAATCGTCAATCTTTAAAAGGGCTTTCATGAATCATACTAAACTGCCTCGTAATTATTATTGGTTCATTGCTGATATAAAAATTCTTCTTCGGGCATATTAAAATTTTATCCATTCCATACCAATACAATAAATAATCGATCTTCCTAGTTTCAATCATAAAATTGCCTATTTGTATGATCATGATCAACACCAATTGAAAAGTACTTGAAATACTTCACCGTTTGCTCCTATTTGGATAATCAAACAACTGGCGAGTATTTTTGTACACGTCAGTCTGATGATCCGTGATGGCAATTCAATGCTGGCTATCGCCGCTGGGCTTACAATTTTCATTTCGAGTTTGAACTTTGTGTAACTCTTTCAACATGTTTTCATCTGCAGCCGAGGAATTAATTGCAAAATCCTGATGTGTTTGCACCCACACACACATAATATCTTGTTTCGGTAGCAGCACAATAACGCGATCACTCCAGGCATTAATCCGTAAAATTCGATTCCAAGTGGAGGTCATGATAAAGTATTACGTTGACGTAATTGATCATCAATTCCAATTTTAAGGTAATAATAAAAGAGAAGCGCCACACTACAATTGACATTTCTCTAATTATAATGAATAAATTGTTGAAAATGTCATTTGAATTTTAATGAACTAGATAATAAGTTTTTTCTCAGTGAACGATTACGGTACTAGATCAAAATCATTTACCGTCTGCCTGAGATTCCCATTGAACTGATTGGTATGGATGGAATTATTCAAAATGTAATTTGAATAGGTCGATAAATTCATACTTTTTAGTATGTTATTTTTCCACTGAGTCAGAACATTTCAATTTATTGGAGTTGGAAATGCTCTAGAGATTTTTTATGTACAATGATAATCAAATTATTCAATCTAATCAAGTAGCCTACTCCACATAAATTCTATTTCATTCCCTTTTAATTTAGGCCTATGTTTTTTCTTTTGCCTCAAACCGTTGATTGCCATCTATGATCTATCATTGTTGACACATAACATTTATGTACTCAACTTTTTCAACATTAAATGAATGATTCATCAGCCTGATGATTCATTACATCAGTTTTCGTATTCGTATCATCCATTGTTAAACAGAGTAGCCTACCGATCTCGTGTGATGGAAGAAGTTAGAATTTCTGAAAGAATGTTATGAGTGTTTGAAAAGTTCAAAAGAATATAAAAGCTTATGAGCTTGATTAGAGTTTCAATAGAGGATTGACTTTTAAAATCTCCTTATAGAGTTGAATTCCTTATCAAATAATGTTAGAACTGTTCATTAGCTAAATGCTGGATTGCAGTGGAAATTCATGGAAAAAATTATCATAAAGGTTTTAGTGACATTGATGAGTCATTGGTGTTTTTCCAACATTTTATCAAACAAATAGTTCAATAGTAATTATGTAAAATCACATAAAAATGCTGTTTATGTACAGGGAGTATAGAATGAAATAAGAATTAGGATGATAGAATCTCTATTCTATTCTCTGTGTAGTGGTTATGTATGAACCGATGAAATTTATCAATTCATCAATAGCTTTTAAGAGATAATTTTGGTATAAAATTTTTGATTGCTCGAAGTTAAAATCAAAGAAAAGTTTATTTTTATTACAGCCCAAATGTATATTATGAAGCTAAATATTTATTATGAATCCAATCATTTTTGCTGGGGCCATTAGAAGTCCTGTCATGGTCCATGCGAATACATTAGAGTCTCTGTCATCCAGGATACACTAAACTTACTTCAAATCACAATTATTACAGTGATTGAAGGAAGCACTGAAGGCCCAAATAGATGAGATGAGAATGAAATAACAATAATAATGATAGACATAAAACTCGAGTCTGCCTAAATTATATCCTGCAGCGAATCATTGTTGCTCATTTATCCATTCCATTTGATCGAAACTCAACGCTCGGATGGGAAATTGAGAATAAAACTTTGGCAATGATAATTTTCCGGTAGAATGGACCCGTGAATGAAGGCCTTCAATGACATAATAATGACCTGATGCTGATACGTAGCTGTTTGCGAGCTGAATTGACCGTCAAAAATCTGGCAGATGATTTTCTTCTTTTAGGAATAGTATTCTGCTTTACAAAATTTTACTGCGGCTGGAATAAAGCTGAAGAAGATTGAAACCAGAACCAGTACTCTCCACAAGTTAGTGCGCCGATATGGAATTATATTATTATATTTTTTAATAATAATAATTATCAAGGTCCTATAAATGTGATATAAAATCTTCATAACTCATACACCCTGCTTGAAAAAAATACTTTTAGTCAGCTTTCTCTGCTTGAATACTTTTAGTGGTAGTTCTCTTTGTTGAATGAGAATTATAATATATATAGGTATGGAATAGAATATTACATATTTTAACCAACGCGGCTCGAGCTGCTGCTTGGGAATGATTCAAATACTATTGAAAAATTAACAAAAGATGGTGAATCTTTTACATTCTACTATGAATATTAAATCCTCAGTTAGTTGACTACTTCAGTATATCTGTAGAATAAATATAATAACATACGTTTTATGAATTACTCTCCTCCCTGAATCTTATAAAAAGGACTGTATAACAGTTCAATCTATATGGACATTGGCATCAACATTACATAAGAAATGAATCTTTGTACTCTAACCACCAAGTTCAATATGAATACATTGAAATTTATAAAAATTTTGATAATTGTAGATATTTATAAATATATACGTTATTAAACTGGTAGCCCATATCGAGTATTAGGCTATTTTCCCAATTTATTGAGGCAATTGCAGCAGATACATTATATGTATCTACTCGTATATATTATATACAGAGAGTTTAGAATACGAATACCATTTTATTCTATCTGTGGAATTGAATGTGAACCTGTGGAATGTGGAAACTATAAAAGTCTTTAAATGGTTCAGGTGTTTTGTCCTGTTAGGTCCCATGCACAGACCATTGAAAAACGCTTTATTGTGCCTGTATGGTACAATATAGGAACAAGCCTAATAAAATCAACATTAGTCAATCAAAATCAACAATGAAACAAAATGAATGGCAGAAAATTATAGACATTTCACAAATGACCTACGACCAACCAGCAATAAGCTGCATATGAAAACACTATCGACAGAGTGGCCTTTCGATTGAGGGTTATTTTGATCTCATAGGTCCAGAAAAAGATCGACAAAAAATCACAATGAATCTTAGCCAAGATTGTTGTATGGTAGAGGAAGCGACGACAGACAGACCATGCCGTGCTGTGCGTAATTTGATTTGAAAATAAACCACCACGTGGTTCTTTCAAGAGAGCAGACAGGTAGATGCCGATTTCTTTTCAGTGCGCATGCGCATCTTACAAACAAGCAATCAGTCACTCACTCTTCTAACCTCTCACTCTAACTCACACTACATCCCTCATCATCAATCATTCGCTCTCTCTCAATCATTCATTCCTTGAGGCACAATGAGAACATAACAGCCGCATCTCAGACCTAGTCAGTCCGGTAATGCCAGTTTCGCGCGCGGCCTCAGCAAGTCCAACAATCGCTATAGGTTAGGTTAGGTTAGTTCAATAGGACCCCGTGTATCAATCCTGAATTCATACGGCAAAAAAATAGTGTCTCAATTGTTACAATAGTGTGATTCTTCTTGAGTTTGTGTGTATGGTGTACGGTTTATCAATCAATAGCAACTTTGGCTAAAAAATTTCGATAATCACGTGTGCTTAGCTTCAAATTGAATTCGAAGGAAGAAGAAATTAATCTCGTCATTTTTTTATTGATGATTTCTTAATTGAAGCGACCAAGTTCAGAAGTTAATGAGTGCAAGATGAATAGAACCAAGTGTTGAATACACGCATTTCAATATTATTTGTCATTTCAAATAGTATTTTTACCGTGAAACGGCTCTGCTGGATATTGTATACGCTCATTAAAAGGTAAGTTAAATTTATTTATTCTGTCCGTAGTAGTAATAGTTAACAAATAATTATGTAACAAATATTTTCATGGTAAATCAATTCCCACTAAGTTATTCAGCGTAGTAGATTACTGCATAAATCTGTTTATACTTATGATCCCTACCGTGTGCTCTAGTACACGTGACATTGGAATAAGGATTTTAAAATTTAAGTCATATTTATATTTGTTAGATCTTTTCCATCAAACTCGATACACAGAGTGATAGATAATTGTCTTTATATTATTAATAATAATAATAATAATAATATTATGAAGCTCTGTTCTATATCGTATTTGTATCTGTGGCCACTATTTGTTCCACTGTGTAGGCCTATTGATATTAATGAATGATTTCTCCATATCAAGATCAAATCAAATCTTTATCAAAAAATTAAAAACAATAAAAGGTCCTGCCAAACCCGTAGGTTTTTCGGCGTGTGCCCAACCACAGAAACAATATTTTTAGAATGATTATGATGATTTAATAATACACTTTTCTCTATAGGGTGAATATTCGGTATAATATGTTTCTACTGTCGATTGAACAAGATAAAATGTAAGATGTTCTAGTAGAATGTCCCGAGATAGTCTTTCAAAACTGATTACCGGTACTCATGCAGAAGATAAGACCTCATAGATTATACGATTAATGAAAAAAGTTTGATTAAGTTCCATTCAAGATTATATTTTCTTTTTGTTATGGTATTACATCAGTTTACCACATTATCCATTATTATCCAAGGCTGTTAGTATAATATGGCTACATCAGAATCATAATCAATCTATAATATTTCAAGAATAAATTCACAGGTAACTTTTTGCAAATGTTTCTCAATGAACAAGACTGTTTGTTCTATATTCGAGCGAGTACAAGTCTATAACTGATATTAATATATATTAATAATGAGTAATCAATAGAATGATAAAACCGTTAAGTTGAGATCAGTCATTTTCTGAGATTGGATACTGATTATTATAATAAAAACATAGGCTAGCCATTCCATGAATATTCATTAATCCAAGTAAACGTGATGCTATTTAGTGAAGGTAATTAATGAACCATGCAACTTGTTCTGAAGTTCAATTAGAGGCGCAATTCCTCAACTGTGAACTGACCTCAAAATTCTGTTCATCCTTCATTTTTTATCTACGTTCTTTTCTATTAAGTTGTCAATTAATCTAATAGTAGACTGATCTATATCGAAACAATCAAGACAAAGTCGATCATTTTTCAATATCTACTTTTATTATAATATTACCCAAAAACTTTTTTAGTTGATCAATTACAGTACATAGGCTAATTCATTCTTAATTTTCTCAGTTTTCTACGTTGTACGTTAAATTGAAGAGGGGGCTTGCATACCTCAACTTCGCCCACAAAGCTTTAGTAGAACTTTCACAAAGTGCAAAATAGAATCATTCATCTATCTCTATCTGGGGTTTCCATTCAGAGGGAAATTACTAATAGTAGTTAAAAAATGAATCGATCTTTAGTATAGGCCTATAAAATAGGAAAGATTGGTTTGATTCTGTCCTATAAGAGGACAAGTGCATGATATCATGTAATTAAATACTACATACTTGAGAATGATATGGTATGGTACAGTGAGACAATTCTGTTCTTATTATAGACCAATTATCATTTAATTCTGCAATCTTGATCTTTCACCAATAGAAGTGGAAATATGAAAGAAATTAAAATTAAAATTCATACCAATAATCCAATATCAATAGAATATCATCGATACATCCCTTATAATTGAACCTCTAATTAAACTCCTAATAATTGAACTTCTAATTGGTTGGTTAACTTTTTCATACTACCAATTCGTATAGGTCAAGTCTACTCTTATTCATCCGGCTACGGCTACGTTATAACGAATTTGTGTGACCAGGTCAAGCAAGTCTCAAGCTTTATATCCGTAAAGGGTTGTACAATGTACAGCTTTGTAAGCCTTTGTGAGCATACCGGTTTCGCTTATCATAACGGAATGAATGAGAATAGGAGTCCATTATGTCGGAATTCCAGGATTCCAGAAACAGGAAGCATTTCCAGTTTCGTGGAAGTGTCATCGTGGCTCATTGTTTAAGTATTGAAGGGAGGAAAATACCTTACTACTATAAGAAGCCAAAAACTGATAAAAATAGAGAGATAATAGATAAATGTCTTTATTTTTTACTTTGTACATTACATGAAGCGTTGTGGGCGAAGTTAAGGCACAATAGCCCCCTCTTCCACTAAACCCACATAAAGAGAGGACGAGGAAGTTTGCAACTTCTATTCCCGGTGGGGCAACTATGGAGGAACAATTTCTTTCGAATTGTTCTTGGAAAGCTATAGTTTGTCCAAACAAAGAAGACATCCTGAAAAGATGGGAAAATGACTCCAGCTTGGTCAATATTAATTGAAAAATTATAAATTGGTTCTCAAATTGTAGTTCAGAATGTTTCCTACAAACTGAAAGCAAATTTCATATTATTAAATCAATATTGACCCAGCTGGAGTCATTTTCCCATCTTGCCACAATGTCTTTTTCCCTTGGACAGACTATACCAGTGGAACTCAACTATCCTCCACCGCTGTTGAATAGAGTATTTATGTAAGAACAGACTACCATAAAAAATTAAACTGTAGTGTAGAGTCATTTTTACGCTAGTTGTCGTGTATCCATTATAGGTCCATTCACATCTCATTCTTTCAACTACCCACGCACGAGCCAAAGAGCTCTTGTGGTCACATAATAATTATGTTTCTATTCGAAAATTATTGCTTTGGAGAATGCCAATTTTCCATTAATTTTAGCTAAGAGCAGATAAATCAAACAATACTTTTTTTAATCAAACATCAATTCAATTAAAATGAAAAAGGGAATATTCATATGTTTTACAATGTGGAGGAATTTGAAATGATGAAGTTGGACATAAGATGCCTAATTGAGGTAAGATAATAGTATAGAATTTAAAATCAGTTCAAAGTCTAATCTAATAAAAGTGGGGAATCATCAGAATTCATGGAACGCCTTTTTCACACAACCACGAAATTTTATAATTTAAAATTGAAACCCCAGGTGAACTTTTTATGATGACAGACAGAAATTTTTCATAAAAGTGAAGTAATTCGAACCCACAGAAAACTGTTCTGAACATGATCTCCCTTTTTTTCAAATTCAATTAAAACTGCTATCTTATCAAATTTCTGGAATTGCAGAGCTGTCATTTTGGAATTGCTCAGTTGAAATAATGTATTTCATTTCCAATGGAAAGTGAAATATTATTAATATCCTCCTCATCATATCGCTTCCTTATTATTCCCGATCGACTTTGCACTGAGGACTATGTACTTATAGACTATGTACCTCAATTTACAATCGAGAATTTACCAATTTCACCACAAATAAGATCTGTTTTGGCAATTACGGTAAAATAAATGAGGTCTCTCAACAGAAGAGCAGGCCTTATCAGTTATTATTAATCAATTTTGGAATGGAATTTCAACTGAAGGATCGGATTTTAACAGTAACACTTGATAAAGTCTGAGAGTGAGTGAGATAAAATAATGCTCTGATACAATGATATAATAATATAACGCTACTAATACAATAGAATCTATCAGTGAAATCTTCATGAATAATTAATTTTGTTTTGTACCAGTAGCTCATAATTTTTATTCACTTTGATGCACTCCAAATTTCAATTAATGAGAGAAATAATTTGTTTCCTATCAAATTAAAATTTCACAACTACAAATACTGTTTGCAATGATGCAGAATAATTAATTAGTATACTTCTGTGCGATTAACAGATGCTTTAAAAAAGCATTCAGAACATAGCATTTAGTAATTGAGTATTTAATAAAAATTTATAATATTGAATTTCAGTATTAATTTCATAGTATTCCATGATACATAATTGAATAAACGTATTCTAATACCAGAATGATTGATATTGATTGTATAATGTTTCCTTCATCTTAGGGCTAGTTAATCACCTTTTTTTTATAAGATCACAGTACCCTTTTCAAAGCAAAGGTTTATTTCATTCTTATTTGAAATGAAAAACAGTGATTGTATAATGAATAAGCACAAAAATTGATATTTTCCAAAATGCATTGCAAACTGTTGTTCATCAACCTAACACTGATAATTAATGGAACTAGACTAGAGTGAGTATTCAATTCAAATGTTTACTGGAAAAATCAATCTATTCCCTACTCCATGAATTGCAAAAGCATTCACTAAAGAAAAAAGAGCTCCTAGCTCTAAGAAGAACTAGAAAACAGAATATTCTATACAAATAATAATTGTACAATCCGATTTGATATTATTACGATAATATTCACTACACTTGAAATAACAAAAAATACTGTAATTTAAAAGTGAAATAAGATATTCCATTTCACTTTCAGTATTACTTGTATTTAATCCACGAGATTAAGAGTTCCATTCTCGAAGTGTGACGCTAATAGAATATTAGATTATTTGGGATACAATTCTTTAAGTTAAAGTGAATTACGCTTGAGCTACGATGAATTTGTTGAACAATGAGGAAAATGGAAGTCCCCTGGTGTGGAAGTAATAATTATTGGTCCAAGTTATAGGTATTGTAATACCTACCGTCGGTCATTTGTAATACTTATTCTTTACGCCAGATCAAGAAGCTCATTTTTAGTTACCGACTACTTTTTCGAACAATTTACCTGTTTCATTCAGCTCTACTTCTGAGTGACTAACTTGTATTTAATCGATTTCAACATAGAACGAAAAACAGGTCTAATGATAAACGCTTCTATCCGGTTTCAACAAGAATTATTCAAATTCAATGAGTTTGAATTCTCTACTTGAGCTGTTAAAGAAATCCCGAATACAAAGATGCTAATAAGAAGTAACTAATCAGTATGACTTATTCATAGTAAATTACGGAGAGACTACTTAGTTACTCTTTGTATTCTGTTCATTTAAAAGTTGGTGTTCTATACTTTTAAGAATAGTGTTAGATCGGAAATAGTGTGGAGCATATCCTAGGTATTCCTTCCTAAAAATTACTCTTATGTGTTTATTGTCAAGTTCAACTAATAAAATAGAAATTGAACAAGTTGGGTTGAAAATATTATCATTTTGCTCTCAATAGTGGTATTGAATAGCGACGTTAAATACAGAAAGGTAAGTTACAGACCATTATTTAAATTTTTCATTTTATTCGACATCTTTCCAACATTTCATCTTGAACAACACAGCTTTGCATTGCATGGAGCACCCGCCTAATAAAGCTGGTATTCAAAATCATTGAATGCTTCAAGGTAAATGCTTTAATTAACTTTGTGATAATGCAATAATTAAAAAACTCACCTGTTATAAAAAAGTTTAACTGTGTCAGTATTACATGATATCAGTATAATGAAGGATTACAAAATGATAAAAAACGCTTCCCGGAGAGTTTGAAAACATGATAAACAGTGAGGCAAATATTTTTAAAAGAGATAACTAATAATTAAGATAAAACAACAATTAAAAAATTTCTATCATTATTGAAGTACCACGTTATTCTTGCAAGACAATCTTGAAACAAAGTTTTTCAACTGTAATGGTTCATTGATTGATCACAATAAGAATCGTTAAGAGCGATTCTTCAATATTGAGTTCTGAATTGACAGACACTTGTACAAATAGTTTATTATAATATCCATAAAGCATAATGAGCTTTGAAATGAGTTTGTACTTATGCACTTTTCATCTCATAAAATTATTGTCCTTAATAAGAATCGGAATGAAGCTCTATTCTCCAATATCATTTCTATTCATAATCAAAATCTGATGACAAACCACCGGACTATTATGATTTTTGGACATTCAAAGTCCAATTTCTGGTACAAATAGAATTACAAAGAGTTAACGAAAACAGAAGGTGACGAACATTCCTAACACTCCCTTGGGAGTAACCGAGTAACCACTTTATTGGTCAGAACTGGAAAACTCAATTATTGTATTCCAATATTGACCACCACATTTAACCACCTTCCTGGTGGATTGCAATACTATGACTACTTTCATTATTCTGTATCTGTCATTCCATAATTTATTAATCCATTCATAAAACTTTATAATTATATATTGTGTTTATTTGAACATCGTACTTAATTCAAGTACCTGTATTTACTGTGGTGAAGCCGCTTGGCCAGCAACCGGGTCAGCAACCTTGGCCAGAGAGGTAACGGGTTCGATTCCTGGTCTGAGCACAGTTTTTTTAATAGTTTCATTCAATGAATCTTACCTGCTATTCAGTACATTGGTCAATATTTGAAGTCCATTGTTCTATTTATATAGCTATCATTGGAGTCTCGAATTTATTATTATCAAGTATTAACTTCATTTACTTCCACGCTATAATTATGCAATACTCATAGTATCATCTGTGTAACAGTTCCTATGATTCACGTTTGTTCTATTGGTTATTATTGTTCTCAAATTAATTTTTCTTCATATGAGCTCAATTATCCGCAAAACATGCAAATTACAGTATTATAAAAAAAATATTGAAATCCGATGTCAAACATCAAATCCTCGACTCTCCATGCATATAATATAACAGTATTATCTTATCATTATAATATTATTGCAGTATTATATCATTGACATTGAACGTTGTGGTCAATAGGAAGGCCTCTTACTAGTGGCACAACTCAGCTGAGAGAGCCATTCAAGAATCACAATCCAACTCACAATTTGAACATCATTGGTGACATCAATGAGATCTTTCATTGCTTCATGCATTGAATACTAATATATCCTCATATTCCTACAAGTGAATAGTAATGGAAAACAGCGAATATTCTGATAATCATGATGTGAGATTCTCTACTTAACTGGAAGTTAGTTTTGAACATTAAAATAACAATAAACTGAATAGGAACATTACAGATTATAATAGAAAATTATGATTTTAGAAAAATGTTAATTTTAAGAAAATCAGTTATCATTGATAACAAAGTGCTTATCATGAAGGGGCTAGCGAGCTGTGAGGGTTATGACCTCCACAATAATCTTAAAAAATTCTACATAAGGTTGAATAGTATTTCCGATTTACCGAATCTACCCATCATCTCATTGATAAGTATTTTCGTCCTTCTCTACAGTAACTAACCATCCAAGCATTTGTCCCCATTTAATTAATTTTTTACAATTTTTCTAGTCTCGAAAACGTTTTCTGTTATTTTCCAGGATCAAGTACCCAATCAAGTTATGATCTGATCAACTTCCTCCACTGCGATCTCTCCTGAACTTGTGGTGAACCTCCAACATTAATCATGAGTGCAACAAGGAACTCGAACGCGACACCTTTTTGGCGCAATTTCCTAGTTGCCAGCAGTTTGCTTGCATTAGCCAGCGCAGGCGTGACAAGCGTCACGAATGAAATTAGTCAAAACAGAAACGATTCGTCGGTTTTCCGACTGACAGTGATTCATATCAACGACATGCATTCCAGGTTTGAACAGGTAATCATGAAATTTATTACTTCCACTGTTTATCTTTTTTTTTTGCTGTGGATGATGCCCATATAAGTATTTAAATTCACTTGTGCATGGGTAATGGAGTGTGCGAGGGTGATTTATGAGGTGCATAAACGACCATGCCTCTGGTGGGATTCGAACCCACGACCGGGTAGCGCTAGCGGACTGAAGGTTGTAACGCCCCAGACCACTCGGCCAACCCGGCCGGCATATCTTTGATATTTATCATGATATTTTATCATATCATTGCACTCAGATGTAATTCTAGTATCGAAGTATATTGTATTCCCTAGATCTGTACAGAGGCAATATACAGTAGAGTGCCGATTATCCAAACGCCGATTAACCGAATTGCCAATTATCCGAATCGGGTTTAAGGGTGGTAATTAATCAAAAACCAGCATTCACGACGTGATCGTAGCGAGGCGAGGCGATGTGCTGTACTTATTGGATTGTTATTATTACTGTACTGCAGTTTAGTAATAGTATTTGTTTAGCTTTCCATATTAATTTAACACCACTACACTGTCCTTTTCAAATGTAATAAAGCTTATCACAAGTTTAACACATTGCTTTTCTTTAATACAATTACATGTACAATTATCCGAATTTTTGCTTATCCGAATTGATCGCGGTCCCAATTGGTTCGGATAATCGGCGTTCTACTGTAATCACTGCGAACCATTGGTGTGGAACGCTTCTTAGATTTAGATTTAGCGGCAATATTGAATCATTTGATTTAATTCGCTGAAACGCATTTAAATAGATTTTAAGTGTTTTGTGATGACGAAAATTAACTACAAACTTAAGAAGGTTATTCTTTTTCCTGGTTGTGCTGATTATCATTTTCAGTATGGCCTCCGACCATATTTCTCAGAATAGTTTTGATTCATAAATGTCAATACGGAAATTTTTTCTTCTTTTCCTGTTCCCAATGAGTGAGTAGGATAAAACTTCAATAATTAAAATAACAAAAACAATGCAGGTATATAATAGTGATGAAACTTCTATAATAATTCTTATAGTGGAATGAAACTTGAATAATTAAAATATCAAGAAGAATTTAGGTATGAATCTTATGCAGGTATAATTCTTAGTAGTGATCTAGTAGACCGACTTCCATCGGCGCTCAAGTACTCATGGACGATATGCTTCTAACATTGTATACATATACAACACGGAGAAGAATGTCCACTTTCAGCTCATCGCTTAATATATCCTTAATCCACCTACCTATTTTGATAAAATACAAGCTAATGTACTAGCTAGATAATCGCTGAAGGCTCATTGACTGGAAAGAGAAACGTAATTAATGTTTCAGTTGCATTCTCCTAATGACTCCTAATCTTAAATGATAGCCTATCTAATAGTTTCCAAGCTTATTGTTTGGGATTTGGTAAAATTCAAATATGCATTGTATCCACATCTATATAGTGGGTTGGATAAACATTATTGAAGAAACACGATGTAGCTTTGTTTTCAATTGAATCACAGCTTATTACCATCCTGCTTGTCCTTTAAGATATTAGCAATATAGTCATTTAACAATAATTTTTGGTTATAATAAAGGTAACAATATCTTGGTTAGGGTAAACCCTGGATTAAATTATTTATGATTTCAACTACAATTGACAATACGGGCCTGAGTGAACTAAGACTCATTTTATGATTTTTTTCTTTCAGTAAAATATCGCAACTTCCCCCAGTTCAGTCTCGTCAAGCAAAGAAGACATTCTGGCAAGATGGAAAAATTATTCCACCTCGGTGAATATTTGTTGAAAAATCATAGATGTTCAATTATTATTAATTTTATTTAGTGTAAAATTGTGTGAATTGTGATTGTATTTGAGAAACTAGTGAAGATAACCTCTATTTTGAATATTATAATTCATTGAGATTCAGGAATAAGACGTTTTGGACTCTTGTGTTTATACCCTTCATTTTAGTTCAACTTATCGAAGAAATGAATTCGTTGTAGAAATCAGCGGCGAACCCAGGAATTAATTTCGGTGGGGGGTATGAAAAAATATTGTTGATCAAATTTTTGATCAAAAATTCTTGATAAAATTGTTGATTTTGTTGAATTTTTTTTAAATATTTGAATAATGAAAAAATTATTGATTTTAACACGAGCTATTGGTCTTTTGTAGATGTTGTAAGTTGAGAAAATTGTTGAATTGAACATGTTGCACCAATCTTCAACATTTTATTAGGGAGAATATTTTTGTTGCATTCATCTAAACAAGAAATGAAATATTTGGGCCTGCAATGCCTAGTTTCAGTTTCATTCCATTTCCTTCTCCGAAGAGATTCCCCCGTAAGAGGGAAATTTTTTTTCTAAATAGCACCATAAAACTATATTTTTAGAAGTTGTTATTAAAAATTTTGCAACTCATTTAAGAGAATTCTATTTAGTTAGGATAGGTCCCAATTTCGGGGGATATATCCCCTCAATCCCCCTCCCTGGGTTCGCCCCTGGTAGAAATAATTCTGTTCTACAATTTCAGACCAAAACTATAACTTTTGAACCAAAACTGATTGAGCTGAAGTCAATTCCCCATCTTGCCAGAATGTTTTCTCTGCTCTTTATTAGAGCAGATAAGCGCCTTTCTGATTTCACCGTAATTATTATTTCATTTATTTATTTTATTATTATAATCATCAGTCAATAAAGCATTCCGATGGAAACGTTCGATATTTTATCGTGCATAGGAAAAACCTTGCATCAAAGAAAAGAGTCCCAATAACAGATTTTTGACGTTGTTTCAGGTGAACTCTGTAAGCAACAAGTGTTCGACGCAGGACGCGGAGGCGCGCAACTGTTTCGGCGGTTTTGCCCGCGTCAAATCCGCGTCACGAACCGCCAAATTCGAGGCGGAGCGCGCCGGACGCAGCGTCCTTTTCCTGAACGCCGGAGATTCCTACCAGGGAACACCCTACTACAACCTATTCAAATGGAAGGTGGTTGCTCCTTTCGTCGAGAAGATGGGCTTCGATGCCATGGTGAGTAGAAAGAGATAATAAAGTCATCTTATAATAGTCTATACTGAAACTACATAATTCATACTCTAACAAAAATTGTTAAAAATCATAGATTGGTTAAAGATGTAATCAAAGATGAAAGGGAAAGTATAGTCTCTACGTATACATAAGACTATGCTAAAGTCCTTTCTACCACTCAACCTTTAATAAATCACAGTGGATGAATCACAGTGCCCATGGAATAAATTTATTTTTCACAACTCGATTCTAGCTATTAATAGTAATTTTCAGGAAAACTCTGTACAGTATTCGTATCAAATAATAACAAAGTGAAAGGAAAGTCAAGAGTATAAGTGGCATTCAAATGATGTAGGCCTATCATCGTTTGTAGGAGAACTGTAGTTTTTTCCACCATTCTCCCCTACCATCAACAAAGGAGAACTCTTCAAACCTAAGTAAAGAAAGTTTTCACATTTTCAAACTCTTATATAGGCCTATAATTATCCTCTATAATTATACAAAGTGGTAATTGTTTCAATATCCACTAAAATGAATAATTTTATTGCATTCTCATTTCCGATTAGTGTTCAATTAAATTTTGTTTTGAATCAACTGCTCGAGGATATTTCCTGTTTTAATGAACAAACCCATTCCATGCGGGTCATAGATTGTACCATAGCATAGCTTTCTGCAATATATTATTAAGGAAGCTATGACCATAGGCATCTCACTATTTGTAATCTTACTATTTTATGGACTTTCCACTTTAAACCTTCGAACCACTTGAAACACCTTTATAGGAACATAAACCCTTTATAGGAACATTCTTATGCAAATATTCAATCTTTTTCGAAACGCATGTTTTCTGAATTATTGTACATCTTTTCCAGTGGTGAAATGGTTCCATCAGGAGAACTCAGATCCACCCTAACCCTCCTCTCAAAAATTCTAGCTGAAAAAGCACTCATTCATCGTTCCAAAATTGTAAAGTAATAAACCAACATCCAGGCCAACAGAATTATTCGATTTCTCAAGCATCCATCCTGTTGAAAAGTTATGACAGTCAGGAGAATACGGAAATTCTGTCGCTTTTCCTAAAATTTTACAGGACCCTGTTTCTATAGGAGAGCGATGAACTGGCGATAATTATTTCAAGCCTCTCAGCTCGAGTACACCTAATTGAGAACATCTGGATTATCCCAACGCCCTTCCTATCGGATGAACACGATCCACCCCTCCCGCCAATATCTGCTACCACAATCCCCCTCCCCCACTCATACCCCTTGAAACCAGGATAGCCTTTTACGTAATACATTAATTGGCCGACCTCTAATAACAGTTATAATCGGGGATCATTCCAATCTCCAATTTAAACTTTGTTAATAACCGAACACAATTTGGGACAGCCACGTCGGACGCATTTCCGGCAACCATCAATTAGTTGTAGGTCAGCCGATCTCGATTTTCACTATTGATTGTCACCTCATCCTTGCATTGATTGATTTGTGTTCCTCTTCTCTTCCACAGTGCAGGCTGTGCAAAAATGTTCTACTCTGCCATCTCTTATATTATCAGAGAATCATATTTTTGTAATTAATTTTTCCTGTTGATAATTTCTTCTGTTGTTCAATAAATACATTTGGATTTAAATTTGTGTAAGGAACGGATCCGATTTCAAGAGAAAGAGTAATGGGAAGCAAGAAGCAATTTCTAAAAAGATTCATTTAAGTAGTTTAGGTAAGTGAAAACAAAGGTTGTCAGATCTATAAAGTTTATTTAAAATACCATACTCAAGTTTCAAGGCATCATCATCAGTAGAAAACTTACTTACTTACTAAATTATGGATAAGTTCCACAACAACTCTGATAAGAGTGTAAATTTTAGTTTCATTCAACATTAATTGAATAAATATCAATTTAACCAACTTCTGCAGATAATGTATGGATGATTTGAACTATTGATTTTCATTTAGCTTACTGCGAAGTCAAGAAATATGAAACTGAGATAAGAATTAAACTTCTTCTGAAATAACAATCCAAAACTCCAACACAGAAAATCTTTAGAAGGCAATCTGAGAATTAAAACTTCAATTGAGGAAGAGAAGACCTTTGAAATGAAATTGAAGTAGAATTTCAACTATTTATGATGAATGAAAAAAGATCGAGATGCGGTAGAAAAGAAGTAGCCTATAACCAAGGTGTATAGAATTCTACTATTCTATACACCTTGGCCTATAACAACACATTGGGGAGTAAAAAAAGATCAAAATTTATTGGTGTATTAGTCTTCGATTTCAATTTACCGTGTAGCGTATACACACAAAAAAATTAATAGTTCAGATAGCATCTATTCTGCACCAGCTCTCATTGCCGATTTAGTATTTAATACTTCTCAACGGAAGAAATAAAAAATTCAGAATCTGATGTAGAATAACAAGAATATCAGTCACAGAAATAACGTTTTGGAAGAGCGTCGAACTATGTTCTTCTTGAAAAGACTGATCGAAAAATAAATTCTGTTAATCTGATAGAACTGAAAGACCTGTTCACAGAGAGCGGCCTTGGACTTGTAATAATTGAGTTATGTTACAAGTTGAATACTACTCATAGCCTATAAGCTGTAGCCTTCTGAGTCGCTCCTGATTACTTTTTAATGCTTTTAATACCTGATTACTTTTTCTTTATATCAATAAAATTAAAATGATTTGAAAATTGGTTGTCAACAACTGCACTGAAGTGTCTCGATTCTCTCATCATCATACCTTCCTCATTTCACTTTCCAATGTCATCACGGGAGTTTCATAGCTCATCAAAGTCAGAGCCAACTGCTCCAAACTTCATGATTTATGACTACTCATTAATGAGTGGAGCTACACATGGAAATTGACTATCTATCGAGTATAGTATCGGGTATATGAGGTATGCCAACATATCAAGTTGATCCTAGCTCGTAAAAGAGTTGTTACTACCACCTATTGGTACTAAACAGGGTGACTCAACTCCAAGGCAGCGGGATACGAGATTTATTTTGACTCCGGTAGTTTACGCTTTATTGAGGTATTCATTATACCTACCGATGCATCGATCATTCACGTGATAAAACCTTATAAGTTCGAGTTGGGAGCATTTTTATTGTAATTTCAGTACATTAAACGAATAACGAACACCTCAAAGTGTTCAGTTTTGAATAATGATTCCCTACAGCTCATAAATATGTTTGCATACTGTAAAATAATATATTGTATGTCTGGAAATGAAGGACTGACTCTCGTTAGATGATTTTAAAATGATGCAATTTAAAATAATTGAAAGAATGATTCATTAGTATCAATTCCAAACCTCTATTCCATGATAAAATGGAATAGAATGATTCATTGTTAAAGCCTATCCAAATTATAGACTGTATAATAATACTGTAAATGTATTATACAGTCTCTATAATCCAAATCAGGTACTTTTGCTATTATTCAATAGAATCAATCACATCTTTCATTTATGAAAACGGATTATCTGAGAAATTTCGAATGGAATCGGATATACTCTTCGGTCACTATGATTGTATATATTGAACGTAACGGCCTCCTCCAACATAAATAGTTATTGAATATATTGCGTTGATTTTCCAAGAATTTATACAAACACATGCAATTCATACGTTTGGGCATAAGTAACGTTATTGATTGTAACTCGAATATTCCTTCCATTCTTTCCTCCCATCATTGGATGTACAAAACTCTGTTGAGTAGACCACTATACGTTCCTTATAAGAAACTGAACCAAACTATAACGAATAAAAAAGTTATTGAATTTTTGTAAAATCAATGAACACTGTTAATACTGCATGTGATCGCTGGCGACGTCTTTTTTAGTCGATTTCTGATAAATTCCAGTTTTCTATTGAAGAGCTTGTGAGAAAATATTATTCAGTGCCTATGCATACAGTATATGCATTGCAACTAAAGAAAAATCCACAATTCAGAGCTTACGTGCGTTGTATAGTAGCAACTGAAGACCGTTTGAAAGAAAACTATACAATATCGGACGTGGTTAGTCTCCCATATAATAAATTTCTATCGTTGTATATGGGTTGTATGAGTGTATGATTGTGTATGAGTGTATTGCTATGTGAGTGTGTATCTTGTTCCATTCAATTGATCATTGTGTGTGTGTGTGTGTGTGTGTGTATTCTAGCGAGTATTATTCGTAGCCATTGAATAGACTGTTCGAGTAAAGAAGACATTCTGGCAAAATTGAAAAATGACTCAGCTCAGTCAATATTCGTTCGAAAAAGTTGAATTCAATATTTAATTGTAGAACAGAAGATTTCCTACATTTGAGATCAAATTCATAATTTTTGAACCAATATTTATCGAGCTGTAGTCATTTTCCCATCTTGCCAGAATGTCTTCTTCGCTTGGACAGACTATATTGCTTCAATACGGCTTCGATTCATCTCACAGTTTCTTAACCGGTCTATTTTGTGTTTACACAGTCAGTAGTTGTCATGGCAACTTGGTTTTTTGGCGAAGCGTCTTAGAGCTGAAGCTACAGGTGTAATTTCAATTCATTTCTTCAGAGTCTGCATAGAAATGATAGAATACATAGCTTTCTACGTACACGATTTAGAGGGAGAAGAAGGAGGAATAAGAGAAGAAGGAGGAAGAGAGGGGAAAGGCGGAAGTTGAGGGAGAGGAGTAGAGCAGGAAGAGGTGGAGGAGGATTAGTAAGAGGAGGAGTATCAGGAGGAAGTGAACGAAAGCAAAGACGAGAAGGAAGAAATAGGAGAGACTACTATAATAGTCTCTGCAGAACACAGTAGAACGCCGATTATCCGAACTAAATGGGACCGGATAATTGAAGTTGTAATTGTATTACAGAAGAACAATGTGTTAAACTTGGAATAAACTTACATTTAATAACTACAGTGTAGTGATGTCAAATTTACATGGAAAGCAAAACAAATACTGTTAAGGCCACTTAACTACAGTACAGTAAGTACAATTCCAAGAAAAGCTACGTCGTAAACCCTGGTTTTCTATTTATTACTACGCTTAAAACAGATTCGGTTAACTGACAATTCGGTTAATCGGCGTCCTACTGTACTAAAATCTCCTCATCGATGATTCAATCACATAAAAATACTTCAAATTCATCGGCGAATATGAAATCATTTGAATTTTATTTGGATAGCATAAAGGATATCCACTTGAACAGTTGAGTCGGGGTATTCTCTTATTTGTTAAGTCAATGCTTTAGTAGGCTATATAGTGCATTGTTGAACAGATCAATGATGGAATAGTCCTTCCCAGAAATAAGACAATAATATCACAGAGCACTGAAGTTGACACTAGGTCACAATGACGTCAAGAATCTATTTGCACTATTTGACCTATAATCCACTACTATATTTATCACACCTTCTGATGTATATTATTCGTTATCTATCTCGATATTGAAAAATTTCCATTAATTATAAAAAACGTCAGGGGTATTTTTCACATTTTACGTTAATAGAAAAAATGAAATTTGTTCTCAAATATCATGTTATAAATTATAGAATTAACTTAATAGAGATGTCTGATTATACACTATACAGTCTCAATAATGTTATCCATCTATTTTGCTACAAAATAGTAGTTTGATAAGAAAATTGTTCGAAAATATTCTAAACAATTATTCATAAACATTAAAATTTAACTTACAGCATCAGATGGTAGGTTGTTCTCCATTCTCACCTGAAATAAGAATGATGAAAAGTTTAATTAATTGTTCAATACTCATGAATGATTGCTACTAAATATTATTCATTGAAGCAACATTTAAGCTGTAGATTCATTCCATGAACATTTGAAAACCTTCATTTTGACAAGAAAAATGCATCAAGTTGACATAATCGCTAGATATTCAATATTTAATAGCATTCATTCAATCCAACATGATTATTTGAGTGGATAATGAATCTATAAAGAATTTAATATAATATTATAATATATATAACCTCTCAATTCTTTGAAAATATACTATTCTATTGAATAAATAACCAATCACTTCAATCAAAGCAAAATGGAATATTCATTCAATTTTTCCTATATAAGTGTGTATGTGGATGATTCGATATGGATCATGTAGGTATACACATGTGTTTGAAATTAGAGTACAATCTTGAATAGTATATAGGATATATATTATTCAATTCATATCCATGCTCCTGCACCATCAAATGATTAGAATCAGAGTAGGAAATAGAATTTTGTAATATTGAGAATCGTGAACACGAGCTGACTTGAATCATTATTTTATGATGGGAACACATTTCAATAGAAAATTATTAATAACCAATCAACAATACGAAAAACAGACATAAAATTTCACTAGCAGGTGCTGACTATATCATTCAGTTAATTGAAATTTATCAAAGCTCCATAATGAATGCGGCGGGGTGTGTAAATAACTATTTCTCTCTCTCTTCCTCTCTCTTTTTCTTCTCTCATCTTCTGCTCACCCTCCTCCTACCTTGTTCTTCTTCTCTTTCTAAGTTCTTTACATTCCCCATCCCCTCATTACTCAACCCCCACCCCACCCCAATTCACCACCCATATCCATAACCATAACCCATGGAACTGCTTCATCGTAAAGACTGCTATATGGATGATGAAGGCCTATGTCAAGGTATCCTATTGCCTGCCTTAATAATAGGCTGTATAATTTGATAAAGCTCTCCATATCCTATTATATCATGCGGTATTAATTAACTTTGCCTCATGCAATGCCCCTGTTCCAGAGGCTGTGATGAAGCTATACATTGAATGCGTCATAACATAATTGAATTCATCACTCAAACTTGAACATCAAAAATTGAAAGATGATGGTACTTTCATAATTGAAAATTGGAGAATTCTAACTTTTCGATTGATCAGGTAACAGAATATAATTTCATGTACATAGTTGTATAATTTCAAGAATGATATACATTCCACACAGAATACTAATTTCATCATTGTGCTAATAGAATATCCAACTTTCGAAGCAAAATTTTCCAGAGAGATAATCTATAACATGTTCAAAGTGAAAACCAAAACACCAAACTCAAACAGCGCTTCCATAAATTAGTGTAGTTACCTACAATCCAAACGGGGATTACTCAATTCTCAGCGTCTCAATTTTCAGCGTCTCTAGTGTAACGCTGAGAAATTGATATAGTTGATTCCACATATTATAACCGGTTCAGCGGGTCGCATGAATTGGCTAAACTGGACTAATCGAGCGCCTTGCACATCCTACCTAATAAACCAACTTTACTGTACTAATCGAACCTCTAGACAAATTGAAATACACTGCCTCGATTAGTACAGGAAAAACTGGACTAATCGAACCACTCTCATAAAACAACTTATATATTTGAAAAACTGGACTAATCGAGCACTGGACTAATCGAACCCTACCCATCCAAACTATCAACTATACATAAAAATAGTTTGACAAGAATAATAGTTATGTTGATGATTAAATCGAAAGTGAGAATTGTGATGTTCTTAATCCCATGAATTGGAGACCTCCAGTAAAATAAAATGTTCGATCCACATAATATTAATGATATTATTCTGAACTCGTTTTTAATTTGCAAAAATATTTAATGGTAGATAAGGTATTCTTGTCGAAAATTTATTTGAATAATCTATCAAAATCATTTAGACCACAATATTATTATTGAGAAGTCACCTTCCTCTTGAAAGCACATTACATATTCCCTCTGGGAAAAATATTGAGAATATTACTTTTTTCTTGGAACTCCATGATTTGGTTCATAAAAGCGTAATCTCAACATAAAAAGAGATAAGTAATTAATAACTCATTCTATAGTTACCATTGTAATTATTGTCAGTTAATTTCTGCTGAATAATGTGGTGTCATCTATCTGTAAATGCAATGAAAAATGCACTTCTTTTGCAAAGATACTTTGGTCTGGACTGGTTGTAATTGTCAGCAAATTATTTGAAAGGTAAACGTTTTTGGACAACTCTTCTGAAACTGGAATTAACGAGTAACATATTCATCATTTTTAATATATTTTTACTTTAGAATTGATTCCAATTTCATTCTTATTCTGCCCTGAATTGAAATAATAACCTACTTATTATCATCACATAATTCATATATAATTATAAAAGCTATCTATAAAAGCGAAATGGCACTGACTGACTGACTGATTCATTCATTCATTCATTCATCACCAGAACTAAAAATACACTGAACCGAATGCGTTCAAATTTGGCAGGCATGTTCAGTTGGACGTTTAGACGCGCGCTAAGAACGGATTTTAGGAACTTTTCAAGGATACGCCAAATATTTAAGTTTTTCTATAGTTTTTCAGCGTTTTCTCATTTTTTCGGAACCAATCGGTAGAAAATGTTGATATTTGGTAGGTAGGTTCAGATAAGGTCTAGAAATGTTGTGTTATAATATTTTTTAATTCCGTTCAAGATTACGCCAGTAATAAGTTTTTTAAATTGTAGATGTATTGCGGGTTGCATATCTTCCGCCTTGATACGACCAATCCTTACTGTAAATTCAATGGTTCAGCGAGATTATAGATAAACTAATTTGGAAGATATTGAATCAAGTTTCAAACTATGTCCGATATAGTTCCCAAGGTTACGCTCGATATTAGCGTTTTACCAGAGACAATGTATATTACATTGTAGACAATAATATCTCTCTAATATTGTCTCTGGTTTTACTATTTTTCGGAATTTCCAGAGTTTTTCTTGGATTTTTCGAGAATAAATTGGTAGAAAATGTCGAAATTTGGTGAACAGGTCCAGGAGCCCCCTGGCTAGGCGGAGAAGGCGAGCGAAGCGAGCCTGCCGGCTAGTATTTTTATACATTAATTCATAAATTGAATGAATTATTATCCATTCATTACTGTATCACTCATCTCTTATCAAGTACATCCTCTATTCGATCATAACACCTTCTTTTACTCAAATTTCATTCCCAGAGTAAATAGATTTTTCTCTTGAACTTTTGCATTCAGATTCAATTCCCAATATTTGGTTTTCTTTCTAATAAATTTCACCCTACTCTTCAAGTTCTGTTGCTAGCATATAATAGTTTTCCTCTTATTCATCATACTTATTCTCTATAACGAAATAATTGAAGTTATTAGACGTTTAGTTCAAAAATTATGTCTAGAAATATATAGTTCATGTAGAGTGCATCATTGTAAAAATTTCGCAAAAGCTGTGTTTTTGTGACAGGACGTTGGATGATGACACCCCTAACATAGAATTTTATCGGAAGTGTATTTCCTCAGTGAATTCAAAAATTATATCTAGAAATATATAGTTCATGAAGAGTACATCATTGTACAAATTCTACTTTCGTTTAATAAGAAAAATAAATTATTTTTTCAGGCTCTTGGCAACCATGAGTTCGATGACGGACCTGACGGCCTTCATCCTTATCTACAAAATATCTCTGCGCCAACCCTAGTGTGCAACTTGGACCTATCAGAACAACCCTCATTGAATGTTCCCAACCTCAGGAGCTCAGTCATGTTCAATTTCACAAATTTCAAAGTTGGAGTTGTCGGTTATTTAACTCCAGAAACAGCGGTATGTTATATACAATATTTGGCATTTTATGTATTTCATACATTATTTTTTATTTAAAATATGTATTGAGAAAAAAAATTCATTTTATGGTTTTAAATTTCATTCCAAAAGATTATAAACACAACTTTGTCACTCTGCCATCATATTTCTTCATTCTTTATTCATTATCATAATTTTCTTCTTATATGGAAAAATACTCTTGATAGTATTTTTTTTAAAGAAATTGATCATCTTCTTATAATTTAAAATAGTAGACAATTTCTACCGTTACATGTGAAGTCTTTGTTTTATATTATTAATTCCACTCATTCTGAGGAATTGAGGAATTTGGAGTAATATAGGCTTAAAATTTAAGATTTAAAATTAAAAATTTCATTTTCTATATTATTTAATAATCTACAGGACAGTATGAATGAATAATGATGTCAACATTATAAGATGGTACTCAAAATTATGGAAGCAGAGTTCCTTTTATTATTTGAATATGTTTGGAAATAAGTTGTCTATAACCAATATAACCAATATAGAAGGCTAAACCGATACCTCCTTGAACATCTTATACAAATTCAAGTTGAATAGCTTATTGGTCTCGGACTACGTGCTATAATACTTGAAAAAATTAAATTGGACTCCTTTCCCAACAAAATATAATTTTGATTTTTTACAACATAATTTTTTTTAAATCATGAAAAATATAACTGCAAGCTTTCTGTACAATGGATTTCACGAGTTACATCAACTCAAATTTTGTCAATCGAACAAAATCGAATCATAAAATAAAGAACCAAGATCGAATATATAGAGTTCCTAGCTCAAGTAGAAGATAATATTCCTTGCAATATTCAGTTTCTCTCAGAACCAATTCTATCATTCAAATCATCAAAGCTGATTTCGATATACAGTATTTCGTTCACTATAGTGTTATAAATAATGATATATTTCAGATACTAGCCAAACCGGAAAAGGTGAAGTTCCTTCCCGAAATTCCGGAAATACAGAGAGAAGCCGACAAATTGCGAAAAGATGGAGCCAATATAGTGATAGCCCTGGGCCATTCGGGGCTCGAAAAGGACAAGCAGATAGCAGAACAAGTGCAAGGCATCGATTTGGTTATCGGGGGACATAGCCATTCTCTTCTGCACAACGGTGGGTCATTTTGAATGAACGGTTTTCTTTAACCAAATAATAAGCTCAGATTAAACCCCAGCTCAATTTCTATAAGAAATAATAGGGATCATATTTATGATAGTTATGGTAAATATAATAAAATTACAAAGTTCTTAAAAAAAATGGCGGGTGAGTTAGCTGATAAGAGTAACCTTTCTTTCTTGTCACTATCTCATTGTTTCAGCGTAGCATCAGCTGTTTATTGAAAAAAAACATCATTGACCAACCGCCATTTTCTTCTGTTTGGAATTCTATACGATTGAAGTCTATGCTTTTAGGATAGTCTATGAGATTAGTCTCCTTAACTAGTCTATGCTTATATCTGCATTTCAAATGACACTCCAGTAAAAGAGAAAATCGTAATAGGAGAATAGGATTTGTAGGTCCAAAACCACTCTAAAAACTAAAAAATGGAATAATCGTAGGATTCTTCTGGTAGGAAACCCCCCCCTCAACCAAAATACCCATGAAAATGATCAGGAAGAATGTATAAAGTAGTGAGGTATAAAACTTCCATAGTAAAGGAAAGTTAAGAAAATATAATGGATTAAAAAAGTATAATGGAAGCCCGTCAAAAATATACCGAGATTCACAAAGCATTCCAAGTAACTCAATTTGAACTTTGGTCACCATCTCTGATGAAATGAAATATTTACAAACTATATGCTTTTTTTCTTCCAGGATTGTAACCAAAAAGTGTCCTCATTCGTGTATTTTTGTATAAAAATATTTTTTTCAATATTTAAGCCAACCACAAATTGCATAACCAGTTTTAAAAATCATCTTGTATGAACAAAGTAACTTCCCCGTGAACAAAAATATTGATCCATCCCAAATTATTAATGAACTATCTAAAAGTTCGAAATTTCTAAAAGATCAGAAAATTCAGCGTTGGAATCATAAAAATTCACAGTTTCTCATCTACAGTAGTTTGAAATCTATGGAAAATTTCAGTAACCTCAATCATGAAAAATATGATGATGAGAGATATAAGAGTTACAGCATGTGGTATCGAATTTATATTGGATTGCTATAAATCAAATTGATATTTAATTAATATAGAGGAATAGAGGTAACAAAGCAGAGTTGACAATCAGAAATGCAATAGAGATCAATTATAGAAGATTAATTTTGGATTTGCCGACAGTAGCCTAACTGAATTCAATGCGTATTCATTGAATTCTTTTCTACATAAAGCTTCTGTGCTCATTAATTTAAGAGATTCAATTATTTTTACTCAACTCTGGCAAAATATATAACATCAACCTGTAACATCCTGTCATTTTTTGTTCACTTCAAATCGATAACATTCTGTTCAAGAATTATTCTATGCCCTGGAATAAACAATACCTGTAATATATTTATATACCTGAAACTTATGAAACAATAGCTGGTCAGTTTGAATAAACATTCACAATATACGGAATATTGTCTGATTCTTTGATCAAATAATTTGTTACTGCTGTATCTGAGCAAACAATACGCCAAGCTAATTCGAGTACATCTACGTGGAATACCTATTCAGAAATATCAGTTTTCAGTAACTGAATAATATACTGGACGCTATAGGTTGAAACTAATAAGAGCACTCACAACGCAAATTCAAACAAACAGCAGACAAAATTGATTTTATATAGATATTGTTTAACGATCTTGACAACAATGGAAGTTGGCTTTACTTGCTTTATGGGAATATTTACATGTTAAACAAAGCTTTTGGTTCATCAGAACATGCTCAAAATCAATATTCTACAATATGTGAAACAAGTATCACTAACGGTATCAAAAGGCCATTGTCGTGTTTGCATTTTTTCGAATTTGTACTCTTAAATCATATTGTCTACTGGAAAGTTATTTTATTCTACTCAGAAAAAGTCAGTGAAAAGGAAATAGGATAATGTTGTTTTCATAAATAAAACAGATATTTTCTTGTAAATGGAATAATAAATAAGAGGAACCTTAATTTTTTTAAATTTTAACACGACTAGTTTAGACCGTATACAGTAACACGTACTCATTAAACCTAAATAGACCTAGACATAAATGTCTATTTGAGTGAGAAACAAGTCTTGTTAACACTATTTTTAATGGTAATGTGATTTATTATCTGATTCATGATACATTAGTTACCCTAATATCAAAATTAACAGTGAATAGATCAAACCTATACCTGCAATAACTCATAATAAATTCTAAATTATGGAAAAATCTATGAACTGTTTGTCGCCTAGAGTATTTAAACATAGAATATTTTCGAGACCATGTTTGGATATTCGTCGAATACTTTTTACAGGCGAAGATCATAAACTTTATTTAGAATTTAATATACATGTAGTTCAAAATATTCGTTAATCAGGAAAAAATCTTGCACTCAGAGGTTAAATTTTTATTTTTTTTAGGAACTCAGCCCTCAACAGAGCCAATAGTAGGGAGCTATCCCACCGTGGTCAAACAAAAATCAGGAAAGACAGTCTTGGTTCTCCAAGCATATGCTTTTACAAAATACTTGGGAGTCATCAATTTGGATTATTCAAGTGATGGAGAATTGTTGAGATATGACGGAAATACGAAACTACTAGATAGCTCAGTGGAAGAGGGTGAGTAATAAGTTTAGGTTCACGTAAGCTGAGAAGACACGCAGTAGATAGTCTTTACATCCCAAATGAGTATCTTCTCAGCTTGCACAAACTATACCTACTAACAAATGCTGCTATCACCATTATAAGATATTGGATAATAAAATGCAAGTCCATCTTTTTCCTTTAATAATATCAATTTCAAGAAAATGCAACTTTCAAGAAAATAGCTCACATTTTAGGCCCGACAATATTTTGTTTCGTGCTGGTATTGCATATTCCCAATCAATCAATTTTCAAGCAAGCTAGGTACGGTAATACTGTACTTCACGGTCTCAAAATATGGGATTCACTATCACCAACGGCAAGGTTTCACCACGTTTGTTATACGAGTGGAATGCACTGGCGGCTCGTGCCCACAAAACAGGTGAAGTGCTGTATAGTAAAAGATACGGGCACTTCACCTGTTTCGTGGGTGAGCCGCCAGTGATTTAATGTTATAACAACCATTATTATACTTCATCAATACATAATCCAATTATCATCTCCTGATTTTCATAATTCATAATCTAATGAAAATTTTGCGGCAAAAACAAACAAGTTTTTGAGCGTAAATCACTTAACATACAATGGAAAACTTGAGAATGATCATCAAAATATAGCATTAATAATTCAAATATTAATTGAATGGGATGGTGCATCACTATGGCATTGATTCGAGGCATATTACTCAACTATTTCAATCAGATATCTTGCGGTTTGTGTTAATATATATTGAATTTGATTATTTGATTGATTCAGGCTTCAAGTCACCTATTCACAATCTTCACAATAATATTATGAAATATATGATAATATTAATATTTATAATATTAATTTCAGTCAAATATTCATAATCTTCACAATAATATTATGAAATATATAATAATATTAATATTTATAATATTTTTGAATATATTATATTTAATAATATAAAATGAATTCATATTTGATATTCTCCTATGCTACATCCAGGAGTGACAAGGCATCAAATCTGATCCATATTTAATTCGTAATCAAGCATCAAACATGCTTCACATCAGTTAGGCAAAACATTGACATCAATAATATCAATTAAATTTATGGGTCTCAATGAGATTTACTAATAATTCCTTCTAAAACTGATCCATTGAAAGTTAAAAGTTCCAATTATAAGGACGATTTAACATGATAGATGAACATTAATTCCCATTTTATAACAAATTTGAAGCTTATACCAACTTTCCACTCCATTGTTGTTCGTTTAGTTAGTATATACCGGTACTCAACTATCCATTTTGATGAATTTATCAAAAAGTTGCGATAACAGACTGTCTAAATTTTCACTGAACAGCAGACTGACAGCCAACACAACGTTCATGCATTTAATTTTGAACGGAACGTTTTTCAATAGAATAAAAGCGCAGGTAAATATCTCATTGTCATTATTCCCAGTGGGCAAACATACAGAACAGCGGCTGTATTTTATCAAAATCATACCGTGCAGGAAACCAGTTGGGAAGAATGATTCCCAGTTAATTTTAAAGCAGTGCAGAAATAATTGTACGGCTCGACATGGAAAAGCTATTTGCAAAATATCAAGCGAAAGATTGCAACAAGTTTTCAAATTTCCATTTATGTTCATTATATTCCAAGCCGAAGGCATGATAGCCTGCGTATTCAATTCACGTGCAGCTGACATTATATATATATATCTATTCAACAATAATAATTTATAAATCCGAATCTGACGTATTTCACTAAATATATCACACACCACTTCCGCTGGAATATAATTCTCTTGTCAGAAATGCATTCAATTGTTAAAATTTATTCCTCTCGGGAAAGACCGAGCATTATTATTATTATTACTCCTTGCTACCCATTCCAAATAATGTACAAGAGTGGGATAAAAACTAACCCTGGACTAATTTCTGTTTGGAAGAGGGATGGGTGAGCTTTTGTTAGAGGAAGAGTGACTGAAAATAAGATTGGTTCAATTTGTGTGTGTGATAGAGAGGGAGGGAGAGAGCGAGTGAGAAAGTTGGGGGAATTATTTTGTGAGTGGAAGAGTATGGGGGGAAATCGAGTGAGAGGAACTGGGAGAGAGAAAGAGGAGAGAGAGAGAGAGAGTAAGAGATAGTGATTTGTTGAGCATTTGTAGGGCGAGTGGACTGGGGCGTTACAACCTTCAGTCCGCTAGCGCTACCCGTTCGTGGGTTCAAATTCCACCAGAGGCTTGGTCGTTTTTCCACCTCTTAAATCACCCATCACTTTCCATTACCCAGTAATATTGAATACTTATGTGGGCATGATCCGCAAAAAAATGATAAAAATTTGAGTATAGGTACTAAAATTTGAGAAGGGTTTGCAGTGAGTGTGAATGAGAGAGACATGTGTGGGAGTGATACAAAGCGGTTTCTGAGCAGCCAGAAACCGTCTAGATCTAGATGGTTGCGTAGTGATTCCGTCTGGATTCCGCTATCCGGAACTCTATCTAGGGTAAGATCACAGGATGAGTACCCTATCTTAGAACCCTATAAGTACCCTATCTTAGTATCCTAAGCCCGGGTACCCCAAGTACCCTGATATAGGGTAGGCCTACTATCTAAGACAAGTACTTGGGGTAGCCTACTTGTACTTGAAGCACTTGTAACTGGTGTACTTATACTTGATCTACTTGTATAGCCAGTACAAGCAGAAAGGAGACATTCTGGCAAAATGGGGAAATAACTCCATATCTCGGTCAATATTGGTTCAAAAATTATAAATCTGTTTTCAAACGGTGGCAAACATTCCAACCTATCATTTAAGATCAAATTTGTAATTTTTGAACTAATATTGATTGTGCTGGAGTAATTCCCCCCATCTTTTGCTAGAATGTCTTTTTTGCGTTGACAGACTCCACCCGGTGTACTAATCACTATAAGTGATAATTGAAAAGTGAGAAACTGAGATAAGTGACAATTATCTCAAAGATGTTGAAAAGTGAAATACTCTTTATCACACTATTCTGTTACTCTGAATTCTAGTGTAAAAAACGTTTATTGGGGACAAATTATTGTCAGTTGAAAACATGATTTTCCATTTCGAAATGCTTTAAAATTTAATTAACATCAAATATAGTTTCATTATTAGACATATTATCATTTTCAGATGAAGATATCCTCACAGACCTTGAGCCATGGAGACGAGTGATTGATAAGAAAAGTCACACAAAACTAGGAAAAACAAAAGTGTTCTTGGACGCTGGCTTTCATATAAGGGCAGGCGAAAGTAATTTGGCTAATTTTGTATGTGATGCATTCATCGATTACGTGAGTAACTTGTCTTTAAAGTAATCTTTACACTATGTTTCTCAAAAATACTCCAGATTAATTTTTGATAAAAATATTCCCCCAGTAGGATTGCTGAGTTTTCATATCAGCTTGTACCTTCATTAATAGTAATATTCAACAGTAGAAATATTGACTTAGTAGGCTTTTCAACAACATGTTTATATTCAACAAATAATTCGAATAGAATGAAAAATCAATCATATCAATCGAAATCAATGTGACAACTTTACTAATACTAGAGATGAAGAATGATAATTAATCTTGTAAGTGAGTGATAATGATATTTTGTTGAAATCAATGCATTTTGATTGTTCAGCCTTCTATGAGAATTTAATTTGTTTCTAGTATTTGAAGAAGTCTGAGTCTCCCGAAAAAGGATGGACTGATACAGCAATTGCGTTACTTCAAGCTGGAGGATTGAGGAATAGTATTGATGTGGCATCTTCTGGAGGTAGGTGTATTAAAAGATTATTACAAAAATTATGGGCTAATTATTCTGTTTTTAAGGAACTAGGATGGTGGTGTGGAAGAAACTGAAGCCAGAAACTGATGTACGTCATATAGTCAACCATTATATTATCCAATATCGATGAAAAATTATCGTAATAACACGGTACTAGAAGTCCTGATCTGAAATACGATGAACATTGTATATGTTTCACTACAATTATCCAATATCAGGCAGTAAATTAACCTAAATTCTTGTAATAAATTTGGGTGTATCAGAACTATATGACATACTATGAACATTGTATATTGTGTATAACACAAATTATTAGATCATTTTTGGATTGGACGAATTAATAAATTTTCAATAGGTGTAATTCATTTCATTATTCAATCATTAATAATATGCTTATTTCATTGATTTTTTATGATTTCTTACACGAATATAATTATGAAAAATCAAATAATCAAATAGCGTTTAATCAATATGAACAGGATATTTCAGAAATACTTTGCATATCAAATTCAAAATTATCGGATAAGGGAAAATAGTTCCGTTTCAAAAGAGTTCAGTGTAGTGGAAGTTTTTGTTCTGTAACTGGAAAATACTACATGAGTTAGGATATCATTATTTTCACGAAAATCATTCTAAACCTCTATGTTCTTTAATCAGAAACAAATTGAAAATGAATAACTGAATTATAACCTGCATTGTGTAATGAAAGTCATGATTTTCCTTATATCGTTAAAATGAATACTGTGATATTCTTATTTTATTATTTAAATTATTGATTATTATCATTTACATTATCAGAAATGTGAAATCTCTCTCTACTATATTGTTCTATTTCTTTATAGATATTATTATGAGAATGATATTAAATGAATAAATGAATGAATGAGAAAGAAAAAACTATACACAGCATAAGAAAATATCTTGTATACCTTTTTATATCTTATAGGAAATTAAGTTCCATTTACTCTTCTAATACTTGGAGTTTTTTCCAGGTGATGTGACGTATGTTGATCTAATAACAACTATGCCTTTTGAAGACTCTCTTTGTCGTATGACAATGAAGGGGGAATATTTGAAGAAAGCTCTGGAATGGGGTGCTCGTAACATCAGGGATAATAACTACGATCTGGATGGAGCGTTTTTACATTCATCGGGTGGGTTAACAAATAATCGGTTGCTTCTCATCTTTACTGGTCTTTAGTGGAGAATTCATAGTTGGCCATATCTCATTAAAGATTTTTCATACATATTATTTCCCCTCTAGAGTATCTGTGGTTATTTTGACAATAATATTATTGTTTTGATAATAATTTGAATCTCCATATATCACTATTATATATAATTGTACACATAATCGCTATTAATGTACACAGCAGTTGTACTGCAATATGTAATAATTCTTCCGAAAATTGATTTGAATTTCAGAAGTGCAATAATAAAGTTCAATTTTTGACTTCAAAATTCGAGATTCAATTGATAATTTTTTCATTTATTTTAGTTTTTAGTTTTCAAAGTGAGAATTTTTGAGTACAGTGGATGTGAAAATCGTTGACATAATATAACCTTAATTTGGAATATTAATTTAAATCTGGGAATAAGACGTTCTAGACAATGGTATTTATCCATTATTTAATGTATTTTGTCAAATAAATGAATATGAAACAGAAGGAAACACACTAGATATAGCAGGGCGTGAAATCTATAATGAATGACATCCTTTTTCTCCCTGCATTACAATAATAAAACATTTTGATAGAAGAGGCACGAGAACTGTGAAGATATTGATATGAAAATTAATCTGGGTAATCTTAAAGAATATAATTATTGTTAACACTCCACTGATTCAAATTTCTACTCAATTCCTGTATAATTATTCTAGGGATGTCATCCAGCTCGACAATAAATGGATTAAAGCAATAAATGGATTGCCAGTATTGCAAGCAACCACTTGTAACCACTTTTATTTCATGTCATCAGTGAATCAAGAAAATGGATGATACTGTGTTACTATGTTTTTATTGCATGAAAATAGTTTGTTTTTCACTTATTTTGACATTTTAAATAGGTGTGTCTAGCTCCTCATACAGAACTTCACATGGCAACTTTTGAATCCAGCCTGGATTCAATGATTTTGCTGATTCAATTCTTGA
Source organism: Sogatella furcifera (assembly GCA_017141385.1). Lineage (NCBI taxonomy): Eukaryota > Metazoa > Arthropoda > Insecta > Hemiptera > Delphacidae > Sogatella > Sogatella furcifera. Next base: position 17,819,660 of record CM029556.1, read on the forward strand.
AAAATAACACATTTTATTTTCTTAATGCACTCAAATCATAAAATCTCCAAACAATTTTCAATTTAAAAAATTATATTACATGTTCTAAACTCATTTCAATCTTAAAGTTATCAAACGATCTTTAATTTGAAAATCATACTCCACATTCTAAATTCATTCCAATCTTCGAATTTACCAATCAATATTTAATTTCAAGAATCATAATTCAGGTTCTAAATTCATTCCAATCATGACATTACTAAACAATCCTCATTCTTTCGAACCTTTCATTAACAACAACTTGAATTCCACAGGATTGAAAGTAGAATTCGACATAAAAAATCCACCAGGGAGTCGAGTGGTGAAACTTCTAGCCAGATGCGCTGACTGTGTGGTACCAGAGTACTTTCCCGTTGAAATGGACAAGGAGTACGGCATTTTGACAACCACTTATTTGGCTGATGGTGGAGACGGCTTTCAAATATTCAAAAACAACCGCTCTTCATTCCTGTTATTGCGTAAGTCGAATGTTTGAAAACAGATAGAAATTATAGATAAAAGGAATTATTGATGCTGTAGTTAGAACTTTCGAAATAGGCTATACTGAAATAATCATGACAGAAAGTTATTGATTTACTACAATAATAAATAAAGCAATGACATAAGTCTTCAGAGCTAATAATGAAGTTTTCTTTGGATTTTTGAATTGATTATTTCAATTCGAATGAAAATCATACTTCCAACACGAATTGAAAAGTAAATCAAGGAATCATTTGAACAATCCTTATTTTTTTATTAACTCATTGATTGTAGAATTGTTTTGAGAGTTGGATGATGAATCATGAAGTGTTTCAAAGAAGCTAGAGATGCTTACAGAAAACTTCCCAATGCATTATCTGATATTTTATATGGTACATTGCATTATCATACCTACATAATACATATACCTATCAGGCTGAGGCCGCACTGCCGGTGGGTAGAGGGTAGAGGGTAGAGGGTGGAGGTTAGAGGGTAGTGGGTAGCTTCAACCATCTTCCCTCCACCCACCATGATCTATTATACGATATATTACTATGGATGATGTGTATGTTCTATAGATTTACCATCTTCCGTCCACCCTCTACCCACCGGCAGTGCGGCCTCAGCCTCAGAGCTGCAAGACTATTCATAATCTTTTTTCATAACTTTTTACATAAATTACATCATAGAGTTCCAATTCTGATTTTTTCATGATAAATTATACTGAAATTTATATAAAAACCGAAAGAACTTACATATGAATTGAGTTATTGTCAGTTTTTGAAGGTTCTATGACCTTGAAAGTATCCACAACTGCATCAAAATTTGTTACGTTGATGTTCTCCTAAAACACACAGTAGGCCTTATTTACTTTCGATCAATTCAATTTTTAAATATTTCTCTCATTACTTAATAATATCTGCAAGTTTAACTACTTCACATCATAGAATAATAGAGCTCTCCTAGATTTATTTATTCAGAGATACAAACACACAATCATAATAATTATAATATGATGGGGGAAAGAGAAAACAGGCACAGGCCCTTTACTATCTCGATCCCAATTTTGAAGAACATTTCAGTTCAGAAAAGATTATGTTCATTGAAATCTTCTTAGCACAGATATTTTTGATGCGAAAAAAACTATTAGACAATTTTGACGAATTTTGAGAAATTTGACGCGAGAAATATGTGAAGAAAATCAACTTGAATAATCATTAATTACAAACTTGGAAGTAATTATAAACTTGAAAAATTCAGAGCCAGAATAACTAGGATAAATTCTAGAATCCTCTTTGTTCACATTAAGCGCTAAGAACAGAGGTGTGTTCATTTTTCAGTATCCATTTTTAATATTTTAGACTAATGATGTATAATAGACTAATGCCGGGGTTTTCCAAGCACACTCAAAGTTGAGGGACCCTCAAATTTTGATGAACAGCTGACATTTTCTATGCTGAGGCGGGTAGTTCTATGACATATTTCTATTATCAAACATCTATGATGATGAAATATTACCGTGTAATGAACCAAATATTATGAATGATCATATTCTATGTCATATGTTCTCCTATAGAGAACATATTATAATATCTTTGATAATAGATGTATGACATAGAACTATTATCGTGTAATAGCGGCCTAAGTTACTAGTGAGTTTGTTTTAATTTGCTGAAAATTTTTTAAAGTGAATCGATAATATTGAAATCCTATGTTTATCTTGTTTATTTCTGGAACTTAAAAGTGGACTTTTATCGAAATTCGAAATTGTTTGTGATAAAATATTTTTGGAAGTGAGAAATTATAATTTTAAGTGAAAGTGGACATTGTAGATAGACATATAACCTACATCTTAAACCTTCATCATTCATCATCACTCATTCATCCTTTGCTTAAAATACTTGGAAACCAAGTCGCAATTGTAAAGAAAGAATAAAGAATAAGTATATAAAATGTAAACTTTAGGGTCCATCAAATTCGAGTGTGCTTGGAAAAACCGGGCATTAGACTCATCTCATACCCAATTTATTAGAATAATTTCTTATTGAAGCTAGTTGAGTGATCCAGTTGAATAGCTTTCTAATTTTGTTATTTCTTATATTTTTCAGCTGACAAAGACACCGACATTGTGACCGAATATATGAAACGACTTTCTCCTATTTACCCTGCGAAAGAGGGCAGGATAATTGTGAAGAACTTCAATACCAAAGAAGAAAACTTGAGTGGAATATCTGGAGCTGCAAGGCATGCATTATCCAACTCTCTACTAATGTTACTACTGGCTATCAGTCTTAGTACTTCGATTCACATTCTACAGACTTAGTTTAAAGCATCGTAAATTTTACAAAGTGAAAAGATTCAATTGAAATAATGAAAGACTAGCAGTCGACTGGATAGTGGGATTTGTGATATAAGTTAATTTTAACACAGAATTCTTTGTGATCCTGATAATCGATGGGATATGATTTCAAAACAGTTTTCAACATCATGAATTATTGTGATGAGCATTTAATGATTATCAGAAAGTGGTAATATATTTCTTACTTTATCAATGACAACCTAGCGAACAATACAAATGACTGAAGTGATTGTGACAATATTAAGTTTTAAAGATTTTTCTGTCAATATTAGTTTGTATCAGAACATTTTTTCTCCTTTCCTAATCTCTATTTAACGTTTTTTTTATTTTATTTTTAGATCATCGTTCCTTTCTAATACAGAATTTTCACATCAATTTACTATGAAAAGTACAATACGAGTAGCCTATATGAGGTCACATAACAGAAGTTATCAATTTAACAGAAATTAATACACTTGTTGGTTGAAAACAAAAACTAACATCCGAAACGTCTTTTACCAAATTTTGAGTTATGTAGTCTACTGTTTCTTGATCTGCAATGTGGTATGATTACAAAAGACATTAAACCGATTATCTATAATAGATTGCTAATCTCTCGTACTAGGCCCATATGTGAATGTTAACTTTCTTATAATATATTAATTTCTATTATATTGTAGATGTAGTTCCATATTCTAATCGAACCAAACCAAGATACAAATCGAAATATACTATTCCAAATCAAGATACAATGGAATGCAGTTATGATAATCGTCCATTTTTGAATAAGCAGTATTCATTTTCAGGAATCGAAGTTCCAAATCATGTTTTACAATACAATAGGTATGCATATCATGGTTTAGAATACAATGTGTCTATACAAGAATATTTAGAATCATAGCAACCTTCAATAAAGGAGGCTATGCAATACGAGGCTCTTCATTCTAGTCCTATACATCATACCAGTAAATGCAATAAACACAATGTAGCATCGACTAGAATACATGTATTTTCAAAACTTCGTCATCTATTCTAATTAGTTTCTCGCCATAACAGGCGATCAGTAACAGAGCAACTAATTATTACAAAGCCAATAAATTGCTATTATAGTGTTCCAGTAATAGCGTTATCCACTAAGGTAATTCAAATCCAAATACATTATCAGACCAAAATGCGACTAATCCATATTGAATCATGTAGGAACATGTAAGTTTACATTGTATGCTGTATGGTGTACATCCTTTTGAGCTATAATGAGCTGAACACCATGGGCACTGTAATCCACTCCAATGATAATAATAATTAATCACTCACACATGGTGTAGCTTAATTCTACAGAACGCAGATCAGGTTATTTAAAAACTAGTATTTGCTCTATTAATACTTTGAACTTCCTCTCCATTGATATAACCATTCAGAATATTTGTCCAAAAACTTTAGTTTAAGTTGTTTTTCATGTTGTTATGCAACAAAAATAATATCCTATCTCAGGTCATGTCAACTTAAGGAGTCTACAAGAGAAGGATTTATGAGTTTTTCTCAATGAGAAGATATATACGTAAGTGGAAATATATTTGGAGGTGATAGAGCTATTGATAATAAATAATTGTTAGAGTAGGCAAGCAACTTATTTCCAAGAGTTCTGTGTTGCTAGAGTTAACTACTTGGAAACCACCATTTTGTCATTTTATTGTATTCAATATTTCAAGTTTTAACATTTCATGTTATTCCATTGAAAGCATAAGGTATTGAATACTCACATGAGCCATTCCATGGAGATTACTCAACTGCCTCACCTGAGGAAGAAAAATGAGATAATTAGAAGTTGGAATCTATTGAAATTGATAAGATAATCTCGCATTTCCCAATATTGAATGACAAGATGATCGATAGTATTGAATTCAAATAAAATGGAATACCGTTTGTGAAACAAACCCAGTATTAGTTCATGCAACATTACCCGTTAGCTAAATTGAAAATGTCAATCGGAAGAATCGCTGACCGAAAGCAAACAATTGAACTCTCAACTTGAGCCACACTAATAGAAAGAGCGCGTTTGAAAAAAACGCCCGAATTAGCATTTAAATTGAGGCAGTAGTACAACTCATTCCTACTGATCGTGGATCCATTTCAGAATTACATTTTTTCAGGAAACGACCAATTACTCTTGTTGAAAAAAAATTGAAACGGTTACTAAACAGACAGTTGATATCCCAAGTGAAATTCGGCCTGGAGAAATTTGTTGTTATCTCTGACCATTGTCGACGACCAGTGTTCATGTCCACAAAATATTTATTCTGGTTCGTTTGAGTTTGTCCACTTTCTGTTTTTGAGCATTCAACAAGCTGGCGCAATTGTTTATCGATCTTCTTTCAACATTTATCAAGCTCTCCTGACTGAAACTTTTCCCGCCCAATCGCTGTGTACACTTTTGTGCGATTTTTGCGTGCTGCACAGCATGCTACCAATGCATAAGCATGTACACACCAGGTCGATTATGTGCTGCATAGTACATGAGCAGACCCTTCCTATTTACACTCTTGGAATGGCATTACGCGAAGCACATCAACACTGAATTCCGCCCCAAAGAGTATATGCGAGTAGCAGCAATTCAATTACGAAATCAATTATCTGTATTACTCACCACCGTTCAATTTCATACATGCAGCTCGCTGGTTTCTGCTTGCTACTCATGCTCACCTCATCAATTTCCAACAATAAAACTTGACTGCTGCATGTAGGCCTACGCTTTGAAACAATTCAATGAAACTCAACAAATGATTTCATTCTAGTTGATAACTTTTAGGTGTAACTTGAGGTGGAGTATGAAATATATCATCTTGGGTTCGTATTTTATTCTTTTTTCTCAATATTACGGATGGTGCCCACATTAGCAATCCAGCTTGTTCGCAAGTGACGGATATTAAGTGCGAGAGCAATTGAAAAGATGAGAAACACACATGCCTACTTGGAATCGAACCCAGAACAGGTAGTGCCACTTGCCAGAGGACTGAAGGTTATGAAGCAGCAAACCAGGGCGCCAACCTATAGCCGTATGCAAGTGTATTTTGTATAGAACATTCACTCTTAATTTAAAAAAAGAAAACTGAACATAGTTTCAACTTGGTTTGAACTGTGGATTCACTGTTGAAATAAAACTTGAACTGATTGACGATTTACAGTAAATAATTGTAATAGTGAACAATATCATGATAATGGTATGGAAAAATTTCATAAAGTACTACTGGGAATAGGCTACATATACATCCTATGAAATATTTTTCACTACTTAGGGCCGGTTTCTCCAAATACGTTTAACTGAAATTTTAGTTTAAACTATCAGTTGTCAGTGTATGGTCACTTTTATTAACTTGTGTTTCAATTGAGCAAGCTGATGGTTTAATCCAAGGTTCAGATTAACTTTTTTGGAGAAACCGGCCCTTAGTGTACGGAATCAGCCTGAGGAATTCTACACTTATTCCTCCTAAAACAGCTGGCAAAGTGTAGTGTAGTGTAGTATCAGCCTGGATATCGATCCAAATAAACCTCAAAATCTTCCATAATCGATCAGCAGAACTATAATTGCATGCGCAGCGTATCTGATGTACGAGTCTACTGTATGATTGTAAAGCATGTGATTGTCGTCAAATAGCCGGCGAAGTATGAGAGCGGCATAGCAGGGATGAGAGCGCACAGAAGTGTCATCTGGAGTTGTACTTAGCACACTGTCTGCACTCTTATCCCCGCCGCTTATCCCCGCCCGAGGCCTGCTCTGCTCACTGCTAGATAAATAATCCTTTCATTAACTTCCCTGTCAAGTGGTCCCGCCCTCCCACCGAGCTCTACACTAATCCCCGGCGTCGCCATCTTGAATAATTGTGCGCCCTAACTAGGCGTCGTGGAGGAGGAAAGAGATGTAGCATTCCTCTTCTATACTTACAGATACTTTAATACATGTAACTCTCATGTAAGAATAAACTGTAATCCCTATCTCGAACTTGCTAGTTGGATAAGGAAGTTTAATGTATTTTGATATAAATACTATACAGTAAATATAAAATAGAAGTTGAATATTATTTATATATTATATATCATACTTAACATATTATATAGTAGGGTCCATTATAGTATGAACTTGGTATATGATAGATGTAACTTGGAGTAAGAATATGTCAAAAAGGTGAGGTGAGGTAAGGCTTAGGCTTGAGGTTTATACTATACTATAATACACCAATCATATATGCCGGCCTGGTTGGCGCAGTGGGCTAGGGCGTCACAACCTTCAGTCCGCTAGCACTGCCGCAGGTCTGGGTTCGAATCTCAGTGGCATGGCTGTTTTTCACCTCATCAATCACCTTCGCACTGAATATCCATTACCCACGCACAAGCTAAAATGCTTATGTGGGCATCATCCGCAATAAAATAAGAAAATAATAATAATATGACATAATAAATGATATATATCATGTGCAACTATGTATATACTATGTTGCACCCGTAGCTTAACTTTAAGCCTCACCTTATTTGACATATTCTTACCTTTAAGTAAAGGTGCTTCATTTCCTATCTTGAACTTTTTAGTCCAATAAGGAAATACCCTAATTTGAGTACAACTGGTTTTACTTGGACACCTCTCGTTAACCAGTTTCCAGTAAAAAGTGGTGTCTCCCAAGGTAATTAGAAAAAAAGGTATCAGTCATCAAAATCGTAGCCGGGAGGAAACCGTGTGTTCTGACGTCATCGCAACCCCAGCTGTGAAGCAAACCTATACTCCGTCCACTGAGTGTTCGGACCTAAGCTCCTTCTCCGAGGTTCTGACGTCATGATCCGACCAGCTCACAAGCGGTCGTAATTGCCAGGAACGTAGAAATTTGTAATCGATATTGGAACTTCAATATCGAATTTTCGAGTGGCCTTAGAAATATTGATGTTTCGTGGTTGTTCGGCAAAATTTACATCCTTCTAACATGAGAACGATCATTATCAATATGACTTGATAGAATTATAGTTGATTAAACTTAATATTTCATAATAATGCTGTATCTTTGTTATTATTATGTTGACTGCTGAGTTCAAGCCGGGAATTTCAAACTCATTCAATTAAACACTACTGCAAATTCAAGTGGGCCTATAACTTAATCTAAAGTTTACATTTGCAATAAATTGATCTCATTACTGTATGTACTTTGAATTCGATAAAACCAATATTTTTTTTTTAAAGAACTATTTTGTTTTGTTGAAGGAGAAACAATGAACAAAACATATTCGCCAAAAAATCTTCTATGAGAGGTTTGAATTATGTAAATCAGCTGAAAGAGTGCAAACACATAAATTTTGATAGATTCCCTTAAAAGTGGAAGGAATGCGTTTCCCAGATCTTTACAGCATGACTGTGACCTAAAAAGTATAGCTGCAGCATGATGACCTTACTTGCCATTGGCTAAAGCCGCCTGCGACGTCAAAATGTGGGAGGAGCTTAGGTCCGAACACTCCGTGGACAGAGTATAGCTGGGGCTAAAAGTTGGAAAATTCACAGCTGGGGTACCGATAACGTCAGAACTCACGGTTTTCTCCCGGCTACGATTTTGATGACTGATACCTTTCTATTCTAATCACCTTGGTCTCTCCCATGTATAGTGTGTACCATACTTACATATAGGCTTCTAAGATTAATGTAAATTGATGAGTGCGATTGGTTATCCAAATCTCTCAGTTATTTAAATCCACCTCTTCTTTTGAATCTTTTAATTGTTTTTTTCCACATATTTCATGACACATAAAATATTTAAGGAAATTTAGTTCAGTAGACTTATCAATACTGATTCATATTTTCAAAGCCACTTTAGTTCAAACCAACTCAACCAAAAGTAGTAAACTTGTCTAATATAACTGTAGATCAGAAGCTCAAATCAATAATCAACTATTTCTTTACTTATTTTGTTGAGCTTACCACGTGCCTTGTGAGTTTGACGGTGAAGACCTATGATTCATCTATACCGGTGAATAATTGATGTTAGTCAATAGATTTCAGGTTCAGATCACAAGCTTTCTCTGTATTGAACACTATCTTCGACTTTCATGTGCAACAGAGAGATTTCCATATTATTCTAGCAAAGCCTGATTAATGCCTTCCTAGTTCAGTGAGCCTAGGCGTGTACTTGGTGAATTCAGCTTGGTGCAACTAGACCAATCCTGATTCATTGTACTGTTTTTGCATTATTAAAAGAACTAGGCTCTCAGTTTCCTAGGCACAAAGTGCAGCAAATATGGGCTAGCTTCGGAATTACTTCAGTTATACAAATTAACTGACGAAATTTGGATTGATTTCACGGTTGGATGAATCTCAAAATGACTGAATCATAACATTCCAAACTACCATGGATTGAAGGAATTTTCTCATATCGCTCCCATGTTATAATAACATTGACATGCTATTTCCCCCCTCAACATGACGAAATGAGTTTAAATAAATTTTAGTCATGAGCCAAAATACTCTAGGTATGTTTTGAAAAGCTATGTGAAGTTTGTCTCATCCAATCAAACAACAAGTAACTTCGGGAATTATTATTATTACTCTATTATAAATTTTTTGTATTCTAACACTTAGATTGAAACATAAATAAAAATCAAACACCCTTTTTTTGAAAACTTTAAAAATTATAAAACACACATACATGTTTCGGGATCAATTATTTTAAACAGCCCTGTTTTAAAGTTCTTTATTCTAACACTTAGTATTCCAAAACAAGCTTTCTCCAAGTCGTTTAATATGTATAGGTACTGTTGAAATTCAAACATTCTGAATCAATATGAATAGAAAAAAAATTCGCTCCGGCAGCTGGCGGTCGGAAAGAGTGCATTTCAAATGAATTGCATGATGGCTCAAATCATATGACTTATAATGAGCTATTCAGGGTATGAATTCAAAGGCGCCGTTTTCGAAAAACACAATTTTTGGCATTGTGTTATTCGCCATTTTCTCTGCCATTTTTGATTGGATTTTTTTCGTTGATGGCTCAAATTGTAGGGAATAATAAGGGTATTATACCCACCAATTTTGAAAACGATCACGTTATTGGTCGATTTGTAGTGATTTTTCAAAATTTTCATCCCCTGATTCCACCCCCTACCCTTGGACCAATTTGGCTGGTTAACGAACTTGACCGAGATATAAAAACTAGTAATTTTTGTGCAAAATTTGGTCGCTCTCCGACAAGTTCTTCGGGAGTTATCGTGTTAACAAGAAACTGTATACATATAAATATATATATATATATGTATAAATATATATATATATATATAGAGATATATGAATTTGAACGGACATCAGATTCGTGTTCTAGGGGCTCGGAAACGTGTAAAAAATATATCACATCACAAATTTTCGATTGTCAGGGCAAGACCAATAGTGCATTTTTTCAAATGAAATGCACTAAAAAAGAAGAATATGGATTGAAAAATTATTTGTTGTGCCAACTTATTACTGAGACTAGTTCTCTCGTAGCTTCCTGCCCCTGCAAACATTTGTATATGCAACAAGTGTAGCTAGAGATCAGTCTGTCCAAGCAAAGAGGGCCTTCTGGCAAGATAGGAAAATGACTTTACTTCGGTCAATATTGGTTAAAGAATAATAAATTTGGTCTCAGAATTCATATCAGAATGCTTCCTACAATTTAAGATAAAGCTTATAATTGATGAACCAATATTGACCGAGCTGGAGTCATTTTCCCATCTTGCCAGAAAGTTTTCTTTGCTTCTACTAGCTGCCCCTGTAAACATTTGTATATGCAACCAGTGTTCTTGGATACTGTGCTAGTCTATTGCTGGAGAGAGAATTTTTAATATAACATTCCAGTTCAAGTAAAGACTCAAAGAAATTTCCACCTTACTAGGACAATATTATTCAAACTTTCTTCGAGCATGATTTTTCCAGGTATTTTTCTCTCGAACATCCACAGAGAACAAAAATCCTTCATATATCTTCCTCTATGTATGCATCATAAGCACAACAAGGGTTTCAAATTCCCTACCCACGATTCTCAATATCTTTTTCATGTTTGGGAAAGAGAACAGATCGAGTTAGACAGTGGATTTATAAAATTTTTGTGTTTTTTATAGAATGAACCCGACAGTGTATGATAAAAACAATCATTCCCAAATCAATCAATTTCTCAAAAGAAATACACAATTATACAAATTGGCAAAAAAATGAAAAAAATATATATATTTATATCGTACACATGAATTCCTTTGTGGATCGAAATCTCACAAAGACCTGAAAGTCTAAGCCAGAGAACATTGGAAGCTAATGATTTTAAATAGCCAAATATTCGTAAATGCTTGAACTAGACTGTACTAGGAAGATAAAGGATTCAATAGTTACTCTAGCAACTCTCAGCAACAATAGGTATCAGAAACTATTTCTTGAGTTTAAGCCAACAACCTAAATTTAAGACAACAGCCCTAACGGTGAGTTAAGTATCATCTACAAACAGTGTTCTGAAGCTCCTTATATGTCGTCAAATATTTGTTTACGACCGAAATTACGATGCAAAGAGCAGTGTGGTAAGCAGAGCTAGCCATGAAACAAACAGGATTCAATTCACATCATTTGTACACAGAATTTTGGAAGGGGGAGTAGAATGACAATAAATGAGGAAGTTGAGAAGTAAGAAGAGGAATGTGAGGAGCGGGGGAAGAAAGACGTTGATAAAAAGGAGGAGAAAGCAAACGAAGGATGAGTGGAAACAGAGAGGAAGATGAAGAATAGAGAACAGGGATTGAGAATGGGAAATATTTAATGAAGAATGGAGAGAGTATGAAGAGCGAAGAGCTAAAGAAGGGTAAAGAGTTGAGAGAAGGAAGTCAAGAGGATAGGATGTGAAGAAACACAAGACAAATAGAAAAATTAAGAAGAAATGATGAAGATGAAGTGGTTAGGAAAATTAATAGTTATAATAAGAATGAAATAGCAATGACGAGTTGTATGAGAAGAATAGGATGAAGAAGAAGAGGTAGAGGATTCAGAAAGAGATGCAGAAGGGAATGAAAAAACCGGTAGAACAAGGTGCAAAGAAGAAAGATGAAAGTAGACTGGAATAGTTATGACGGATGGAAAACTCCATAAATAAAAACACTGTATAGTGCAGATGGAAATGGAGAATGAAGTAGAAGTGTGGAGAAGAAGTGGAACTGAGAGAGAAGAGGGAGTTGACAAAAGAGAGAGATTGAATAATAAGAATAGAAAGATTAAGGGAAAAGTTGGAAAATATAATGGAATGGAACAGAATAATTATGATTGAAGTGCAAGAGAATAAGCAAAAGAGGACAATTATGAAATCCTTGTAGAATACTACTAGATTGAAAAAACCGAAGCAATATAATTAAGGACTGAAAAAAGAGAAAAGGAAAAAATGAGAACGAGGAGGAAAAATGAAGAGTGGAGATGAATGAGAGAAAAGGAGGAGACTGATAAAGATTGGTAGGAAAGAGAAAAAAAAATATTATTATAAATAGAGCACTGGCGGCTCGTGCCCACTAAACAGGTGAAGTGCTGTACAGTAAATGATACGGGCTGTTTTGTGGGTAAAAGCCGCCAGTGAAATAGAGTAAGTGAGGAAATAATAGAGCGAGAGTCTAGGAGAAGAGAAAAGAGAACGGATAACAGACGAAGTGGAGAGGAGTAAGAGAAAGAGAAGAGAAAGAGTAGAGAAAGAGAAGGAGAAGGTAGAATTTGAGTAAGCGTCTGGAAGCGCTTCCTAAATCTAGAACAAAGCTTGCTAGGCAACAAAGGGGTATCAAACAAATTGGGGCCAAGACACGAGAGTGGAGGTGTTTTGTTGATTTAGGCAGATATCCAAAACCTCTAACGAGCAAAGAAAAGCGGCTGGAGTGAGTCTGAAGCGGCTATCTACTTCAAGGCTAACTCTATGAAGGCTAAGCTACAGAACTAAAGGAAAACCTCCAGTCAAATACAGCAGAGTCTCGGTTTCCTCACACCTTCAACCAATCTCTTGGAAACTTAGTTACCTTTGTGTGAGAAAAGCCCTCCGTCTTCCATTCAGAAACTTTGTTTCTTTTTCCAGCTGGAGTTATCTTTTCAATATTTAAGTAACTGAAGACTTTAGACAATGGAAAAGGCATTGGAGTATTTCAGGTTAATCTTGGATTTCATACTCTGCTATTACCATTGACTATCTACTCTATTATCTTAAAGTACTCTTATTGTCTTTGCTATTACTTATTGATTTTTCAGACCATCAATATCAGGTTGATTTTTTTAAATTTGGGAACAGATAGAAACAATATACAATATTTATAAGAGGCAACTCTCGGAGATGGAGAATCATTGGAATACTCTCGAAGCACTTGGTCAAAAATAATCCACAGATAAAATAATAAATAGAGTTTTTAAAGGATATAGACGAGTCGAACTTTCAAAGCGTCTTCCATTTCGAAATGAGTTGACAAGTTGACTGGTTTCAAATTATAATTAAAAAATTATTATCGTTGGATGGATTTTCTATTTAGACAGTGTTAGCCTAACATGGTTACATTTTTTGATAGTTGAGCATTTTCTCTATTCAGACAGTGTTATGAGTTACTCTTACAAAAAACCATGATAGGAAAAACATTTGGAAAGCGTTATGAGCAGAGAGAAAATGAAGAAAGTTCTTTCTATTTTCTCTGGATATGAGTTACTCTTCAGAGCGGCTGAATCCACATCCAGGCCACTGGCGGCTCGTGCCCACGAAACAGGTGAAGTGCTGTACAGTGAAAGATACGGGCACTTCATCTGTTTTGTGGGTACGAGCCACCAGTGATCCAGGCTTCTGATTGCCATGATGATCGACAATTTTCGTAAGAATTCGACTACAAGGAGAAGAATGTAACTAAGTGTTACTTAATAACATGCAAAAACAACGATAAATTTCGAATACAAACTTCCCACAACCAAATGCTGCTCACCCATCAGCTATGCAACTATCATCAAGCCCTGGCAGCAAAAATGTTTGACATTGATAATAGATTTCAACGCCGACATTATCAGGTGGCAAATAATAATGTCAGAGAGGGCTGACTGCCAGGTTGCAGTCACGAACAAAACATCAGCTCGATGAAGTTAGGTCGGGTTGGTTATGACTACCGTGAAAATGGAGGGGAAGAGGTTGAGGAAGGGGTTTGCTCGTCCGGGAGTTGAAGGGATAGAGGGGGGCTCTCGTCCGGAGGATGAAAGAGGATGGAGGGGACTATCGTCTGAGGGTGATAGAGGATAGAGGGGATGTATGCATCTGGAGGGTGTAGGAAATAGAAGGGGGTCCCATCCGGGGGAGATGGGGGGTTCTCCACTGATGGATTGTTGAAAGGCCGCTATTGTCTGTGACTAAAATTTCATTTTGCAACCACCACGCTACCGCACGCACACTGCGACGTTAATTGCAAAATACTGTCTACCTATTTCAGCACTTCCTCACTGCACCTGCTTACAATACACCAAGAACCTAGGTGGCATCCGCAGGCTCACCTTGAGTATCAACTTCATGTCGTCAATCCACCCTCCCGAATTAGATGAACGCCTAGTGACATCTGCGGGGCGCCTCATCAAACACTGTTCTTCACTTGGAATTAAATTCTGTAATCTGCTATCCTGCATACATTCAATCACTGGCTGTACTCATTCTGCTTCACTTGCCAAGAAGATACTATTGTACTAGCTTCCATGGTCTTTTGAAATTGTTCTATAGCCGAAAAAATTGAATACACATTATAACGTATTCCGACATAGCAAAGTTATCGATAAATAGAAACTGTCACATCAATAATTATTGTTGTTACTAGATTACAATAAAAAATAAATCATACAATTTGCACCAACCAGCATGAGGGCAATTGTTCACTGAAAGAGAATTAAGTTGTAATTAAAATTTTTCTTCCGTAAATTATCCCATTTAAAACTTTTCTCGAACTTTTAACTGTGGTGAATCCCAGTACTGAGATGTTGGGGAAACTGTTGGGGAATGAATGGGATGGAATGAGAATGGAAAAATCTAGAATGAATGGGATATGGGACGTAAAAATTATTATATATTGTATGAGTTGGATTCATACTTTTCCATCAATACGTAAAATACAACCCCACAAATACCTTACAAAAAACTCAAATAGGCCTAGGCTACTGTATATTTTAAAATAGTGATCTGAACACAACTATTTATCAATCGCTTCTATTCTTATTGAAAATAATTAGAAAAACACAGTATACTATACTTGCTATGAAATTATAATGATTGTATTCAATAGAGAATTATGAAATACTATGTAATCAGAATAAATGAATAAAACTAAGATGTAATTCATTGACATGATTTTGAACTAAGATATAAATGTAATCTATATCTATAAAAGCGAAATGGCACTGACTGACTGAATGATTCATTCATTTATTCATTTATCACCAGAACTAAAAATCCACTGAACCTGAACCGAATGCGTTCAAATTTGGAAGGCATGTTCAGTTGGACGTTTAGACGCTCGCTAAGAACGGATTTAATAAACTTTTCAAGTGTATGCCAAATATTTAAGTTTGTCTATAGTTTTTCGGTGTTTTCTGAATTTTTTCGAGAACCAATCGGTAGAAAATGTTAATATTTGGTAGGCAGGTTCGGATAAGGTCTAGAAATGTTGTGTTGAAATATATCTGAATTCCGTTCAAGATTACGCCAGTAATAAGTTTTTTAAATTGTAGATGTATTGCGGGTTGCATATCTTCCGCCTTGATACGACCAATCCTTTCTGTAAATTCAATGGTTCAGCGAGATTATAGATGAACTAATCTGGAAGATATTGAATCAAGTTTCAAACTATGTCCGATACACTTCCCAAGGTTACGCTCAATATGAGCGTTCACTATTTTTCGGAATTTTCGGAGTTTATCTTGGATTTTTTGAGAATAAATTGGTAGAGAATGTTGAAATTTGGTAAACTGGTCCACGTTAGGTCTAGAAATTCTGTGTTCAATAAATTTTGAGTCCCTCCTGAACGGAGTTTGCAGGCGAGCGAAGCGAACCTGTTTGTCTCAGCTTACACTGATAGAGCTTATGCAGGCGAGCGAAGCGAGTCTGTTTGACTCACTGACACTGCTGATACTGTCGGGAGTCCAGGGGGCGGAGCCCTCTGGCTAGGCGGAGAAGGCGAGCGAAGCGAGCCTGCCGGCTAGTGAGATATAAAGATGCTTGCAGGAAATTTTTTACCAATTATGACAGCCTTTTCCAGCTCAGTAGATTATTCACCTGTCTAGTCTTCCCACACTAAGACAATTAAATATTCTAGACAACGGTATAGTGTGATAAGTGAATAAGGCAAGGCCTGGTACGCATCACATGACATACTGAGATAGCGCAAAACTGTTATCAACTCTAACCTGCTTCAAAACTTCCGAACAGTGAGTGGAACAGTATCAAGCAGTCTAAAGTGTTCACTCAACATACACAATTATTTTTTCACACTTGTTTCAACAAATTTGATGCAATAATTGAATGTACACAGTACAATACCAAGTGTCTTGTTTGAAACAATATCCGCACAGTATTTTACAAAGTGGCTATGGAAATGTTCTATGTTTGAATTGTGTTAATATTAAAAGAGATCGTTTGACATTGGAAGTGCATGAATTTTCATGAGTGAGTGTGATTCACAGTGGCAACTTCCATTACAGTGTGGTTGATACTGTAAAAGAAATCAAGTCTTGTGAATCAGGAAGATTTACCTGGTGAGTGTTTTTTATTTGTTGCTGAAACTATTAGTATTAAATATCTGAAACTATTGGTATTGAATATCACACTTTTCAAGAATTAGCTTAGTGTTTCTGTTTACATACAATTACATACATCCTAATGATTGTACTGCAATAAAAATTTATTTATTATTTACAAAACAATTATTTTATTATTGATTATATTTTTCAATTATTTATTCAAAACAAATTACTGATTTAACTACAATAACGCGAACTTCAAGTATAGACTCTAATTAAGTAACAATTTGCTGCTCTAATAATTAAGTTGAAATCGTGCATCTCAAGACAAGTTTAACCGAAGTTAGAAGTAGGCCCAGATTTGAAAATTGATTTAGAAAACATTGCATACAAATCTTAAATTGATTTTCGAGATAAATTTCCATTTTCAATAAGTTCCATCAGAATGTAAACTCTGGAGAAAAAATAAGAGTTGTTTGTAAATATTCATGTTAGGTAAAATTTTGTCTGCCTCCACATTACTGTTGATTGTCCACATGTTACAATATTATTTAATAACTTTACATATCTTTTTTCAACGATAACGATATACCACAATGACACTCGTATCTTTAGATATGTGTTAATTATTAATATTAGAAATGATGGTCCACGTTATAGCCCACAGGAGACTTCAATATCATTCATTGTTCTCAGGTACCTAGTGGATCGAATCAATTATTCTGCGTGTGATCTGTCAAAACTTCTAGAAAATGTTTAGTAGTACTAAACTGCCTCTTTTGCTCTCCTTTCTCGCTACATTTTTGGCAACAGAAGTATCTGGGGACTTCAAACTTCTAATACTTCACAATAATGACATGCACAGTCACATGGAGGAGGTAAATTTATTGTTAAATTCTTTAAAAAACTACTTTCATAATATTGCATAATATAAGTGAAATTCTCATCTTAATATTCGATGAATGAATGAAAGACCAATTAATTGACTTAGTGAATAAAGTTTTGTAGTAATACTAGATCCAAGTTTAAATAAATAAACTCTACAAAACGATACATATCATACAGATTTTCTATTATTTTCCTCTATCAGAAGTAGATTTATATCAGAGAGCTGATTTGGTGAGCTAGAAATATAAAATGTTTTATAACGTATGAAATGATCGTCGATTATATTCTCTTCTATTATTAATCCACTCTCTTCACTAGACAGTAGCCTACTCAAGTATATTTCTATAAGACATTGTTGAGCCTTCATTAGATTGATTGAATATTTCCTTGTTTGTCAAACAAATTGCATAACGCTGTTTCACTTTTTTCAATGTTCATCTAAAAAAAACATAAAATATTATGATTGTCTGAGAGAAGTAATTATAATAAAGATTTATAACTTGTTTGTGAAGATTTTTCAAAATATCAGTTTATTTACATTTGATCAATATTATATCTATATTATATTAGCTATCCATATAACACTGCCTAATCTATCAACTCATTCACCAATTAATTCTCATTTTCTCTCAAAAATCATTCACTGTATTGTGAATGAGAGACACAAAATCACCAAAAGAGTAATTTGGCCTAGAATGATGATATAGATATTATTATGGAGTGCTAATCTTTTTATCAATTATCATGATTGATTCACTTCTGCTTAATCACGATTCACGAGGTAGAATATGAATCAAGTATTGCAAAAATCGGAACCCAATTAAATTATAAAAGAAAAGAAAAAATAGAAAAATCAAAAAGAAAAAAATAATTTTTGCTCCCAAGATTTTGTGGACTTCATTTTTTGCTCTCAAGAAGAAGTAGACTTCTACTGGGAACTGAAACTAGCTCAATTTGAGAATTGATTGAATGTACAGAGTAAAAGTATGATGAATCCTCACATTTATGAGTCATCCATGTTTAAAAAATCAATCCACACTACTTATTGAATTTTCTTTAAAAAAAACTTTCAGGTAAGTCAAACTAGCGGACGCTGCAAAGAAGCCGGAAAATGCTATGGTGGCTTTGCGAGGATCAGTTCCGCTGTTGAAGAGATAAGAAGATCAATGTCCGGGAAGCGACATGTCCTATTCATGAATGCTGGAGATACGTTCCAGGGTACACCTTACTACTCGATCTTCAAATGGAGGATAATTGCTCAGTTCATTGATAGGTTGGGACTGGATGTTATGGTGAGTAGGCCTAATGTTAAGTATTGCACTTACGAGAATACTACCCTATTCACGATCACTCGAGACGAAATAAACAAACTTTTTGCGTGTAATGGTAGGTCTTCTTCTATGCGAAACGGTCCGACGGTCGACCACAGTCGTACAGCTGTAGCCATCACAATAAGAAGATAAGAAAATAAGATTGTCTTGAGCTATGATTGGCTACAACTGTTCGACTGTCCGACAGTAACCACGGAAAACGTCGGACCGTTTCGTTTGAAAGAAATACCATTACAAGCACACACACGCAAAAGGTTTGTTTATTGCGTCTTAAGTGATCGTGAATAGGCTATAGAGTTGAAGACATGTTTATATAATCCAATACAATCAGTACCTAGAATCGTAAATAAATTGATGAATTTCTACTTAATAAGAATCTCCTTACAGAGTATACGGTTCTCCTAAATCTTCTTCAATTTATTTTACGTAATTTTTCAGTACTGGTTTTCGAATATGGTTCATGGAACAGTTGAGCTGTGTCAATATTTATATTTGTGTATCAAATGAAACAATTATTGAAAACAAACAATTCTTTCAATAATGATACGAAACATTTAGTTTTTAATCTTTTTTATTTTTTATACTTTCATCATTAGGCTACATCTTGATCTTGTGTATTTTTTTTAAGATGATTGAACGGTGGACACACACCTTTATATCTCATACGAATATGCAACTTACGTTGGAGGATGAGAATTAAATTCTAAAATAACCGCAGAGAAAACTTGTGAGACAGTAAGACTGGGTACTTTCATGTAGAAAAGGCTTCTCTAATTTCCTTGGGGATCACTCTTTCAGTGGCTATGAACAACTTATGGCCGCGGTCGGGGAAACAGTCATATAATATTTAAGGCACACCTCCTCCCATATGTATTTAACACTGTTTTATCCGTATTTCGTGTGTGGAATTGTGCGTGCGGATGACCTGATAATGTCTCCAATGCTTTTATGGGTCGGAATAATTTAGGAATACTGTATCATCTTTTTTCATCTGTTCTGTATGTTAAGTGTGGTTCATCTCACGAGAATTTTGTCAATTCTTATTATTTATTCTCAGAGCTGGAACTTCAAATTAAATATTTCTTTATATTGGCACAACAATACAATTTATCGAATAATGAAACAAGTTTAATCAGAAAAAGAGTAATTTTTTACTCCAGAAAGGTAATTTAAAAGTTTCTTTCTAAAAAATTGTGACTGCACTGGTCGGTAATGCTACTCCAATGAATGAAAAGAGTGAATCATGAAAAGTTTTAAATTATTGATTGATTGATGCATTTAATTGATTCGGTCATCAAATTTAATTGTTGTGGATTTGAATCATTCGGAAGAGCTTGATAGAGATTAAGTTTGATTGTTTACGTGTAGGCTAATGACGTCATTTTATAACAGTTAAGGGTTAAAATCAACCAACCTTATTGCGAACAGTTGTAAATAGTATTCGGTGAATATATCAGTTATTATTGGTGAATAACGTATAGCCATAGTATAATGCCATAGCTCCCTTCAATATAGAAGCTGAAGTAGAGGTAGCTATTGTATAGTCTGTCCAAGCAAAGAAAACCCTCTGGCAAGATGAGAAAATGACTCCAGCTTCATCAATATTTGTTCAAGAATTATATAAATGTGGTCTTAATAGTAGATCAATTATTTCCTACAATTTGAGATAAAATTTTTAATTTTTCAACCAATATTGACCAAGCTTGAGTCATTCAGCCATTTTGCCGTGGGTCTTCTTTGCTTGGACTGACTATAATATGCAATTACACCTCAATATTCATGGAGAGAAAGTGAATGTTTGTTAGTGAGTTAGAATTTCCTGATCCAACAATGTGACAACAATATAATTATCATTTCAACTATCATTATCATTAGTACTTATTCAAATTTTCACAGGCATTTAAGCTCATCTTCGTTCAAACAATACAAAATCTCACGAAAAGTAGCATTTATCAGCATTTGTATGACAATGAATAAGAGAAAAACTGGTATTGTTAAAACAGCTTCAGTTATCATGTGAATGGATGGCATTGACGACACAAAACTCGATTCATTCATGACACGCTGACATGTAATGTTTCTATTGAATTATGCAACACTTTTGATTGACTAAGCCTGTCTGTCGGATTAAAATATTAAACGATGAGGTAGATAAGTTTGATTTTGAAGTTTTTCAGTTCAAAGCTTATCAAAAAGTTTTTTTTTCGTTTTAAGCTTATTCATTAGAGAAAATCTATTAATTCTAGATCGAACTCAGTTTTATATCTCGAGTTTTTCAAGTAGATATCCCAATATTTCTAATCAATTCGCATGTTTAAATTTGAAACCACTAGGTTTAAAAGTAATACATTTTCCAAACGTAATTGATTCTGGAATGAATCCAACTCAACGCCAAGTTGATATGATCGCTGTAAATTGATACCGGTATGTTGAATGGAAAGACTAAAAATATTCTCAAACCACAGTTTTCAAAAACATTATCAATTCTGGAATGAATCACACTCAACTTGAACTTAAGATAGCAGAAAATGTGGTCCGACAATTAAATCTTTTTTCTTGGTTTCTATTTGTATGATTGCAGTTTTGAACGGACTCCCCAAATGAATATCTAGTATTTTCATTCTATATGGATGGATAACGCTAACACAATTCCATCACTACTACATGAAAAGTGAAGCAATTAAATGATTCGATGTAGGCCATGTACAAGGTTATTACAAGAGAAGGTTGCTCCATAAGTACCTGTTATTGGGCAAAATAAAAAAACGGGGGTGGGGAGAAGCCTAGAATGCCTTATAATAGACATTTGGCTACGTATGTATTCCCAAACCCATTTAGGCCCATCCCCCTTCTATGAGGAGAAATTTAGTCCAATACTATATTTATGAGATTGTATTATCAGCCAATTATATTCCAATAATTAGCCAACTGTGAATACGAATAAACGTGGTTTTGATATGATTTGATTTGGTATTATTATTTTTATTATATTTTTGACAATAGTTTGAATTCAATTCATTTTTCCTCAGTGTTTAGGCAACCATGAGTTCGATGATGGACCACAAGGGTTGGCTCCTTTCTTGGCGAGAGTATCGACCATTTCAGTGGCATGCAACATCAACATCACCCTGGAACCCGATTTGGATGCGCCTTCCCTCAGACCTTCGCTGATCAAAACTATAAATGGCACTAAAGTCGGAATTATTGGCTACGTAACACCAGAAACCCAGGTGCGTACCTCACTTGAACATTTTTTTTTCTGATGGTGAATCGCACATGAGCTCATAGGCTTGTGCCTATGATACAAAGTATTGTGTGAATTGCATTGAAAGTTGTAAGATAAAAGGGTTCCAGTGAGGATTCGTAATACAGTGGTTTTGTGGTGAATTTATTGTCCTCTATCAAACAGAACATCAAATCTAGAATCTATGAAATCTAGGTTGGGATCCCAAAAAAGACAAATGAGTCAACTAACCAGATCAAAAATTTCTTGTTCTTTGACTTTTTCTTTCTCCCACACTATCCATCTACTCTTTCAGCGAAGTATAGCTCAATCTTTTTATTTAAAGAAACTTTATTCGGAAGTATTTAGTTTTGTTGTTGTGAACTATATTATTGAAGTACAGTAAATTTTGTCCAATTTCTCAAGAAATTATTATTAATGATTGAAGAGCACAAAATTCTCTATATCACTGAAATTACTGAAACTTTCAGTGATATAGACAATTTTGTGCTCTTCAATTATGTTAAAGTATCACAACATCTCACCTGACACTGTGTCTTCAATTATTATTAATGAATTTATTCAACCGGCTTCTATCTTTCTCTTTCTCTATCTTCTCTTTCAGCATTTTACTGGAAAAGCATTATTCGTCAATAGCCAGTTTAGTTGTTGTAAAGTGGATTAATGGAGTATATTTTCTCCAATTCCTTCAAAAAGAATAATTATTGTTCATAAATTCATTCAACAGGTAGCCTAGTACGTTCCTGTTTCAAAGTAATAGACTATTAACATTATCTGAACCTCTTTATTAACTTAAATTGACTCTCCCATAGGCAATTCTGATAATCGTATCCACTTTTCTCACTTTTCTTGAATCATGATAACTTTTTTCTCTTGTCTAAAGAATAAAGTTTCAAAAATACTTATTCTTCTGTATGGTAACTCATAACGTGAGAATATTATGACGACGGTGACTCTTTTATTCTGTTCGTATAAATTCAAGAAGAACAGTCTTGGGCTCAACAGAAGCCTGTTGTACTCAGATGTAAAATGACTGAATAAAGGGGAATAAAATAATAAATTCTTGTTATAGTTATGATATAATCCAATATTCGACAGTGTCAATGTTTCATACTAGAATCAATTCGATAACGTATCACAATTTTTGTAGATTACCTTTTTCCATGTAACTTTCACACCTCTTTGCCTCTCCTCCCTTATTCATTGAACCATTATCCGGTTGCAGTTCATGCATGAGACGGGGAAAGTGATTTTCTTGGACGAAATCGCTAGTATCAATAGAGAGTCAGCTAAACTCAAGGAGCAAGGCGTTAAAATCATCATAGCACTCGGTCATTCGGGGTATTTGATGGACTTGAAAATCGCCGAGAATTGTCCAGACGTCGATGTGGTGGTTGGTGGCCATACCAACACTTTTCTCTACACAGGTAAGGTATTAATAATTCGTCCACGCTGAGAAGAGACGACTTTAGAATATACTTTACATTGTAATGGCGTATCTTCTCAACTGGCAAGAACTACAACATAGGAATCTGTGATCGAATTTGAATCCTTTATTATTCGATTAGTTCTTATTGCAGGGTGAACAAAACTTTCCGTAAACCGAATCATAACAAATAATCTACTTCTGACTTTTTTAAATCATAATGCAATTCACTCATAATATTTGAATATGGGTTTTCTTGATCATGATGAAGTCTCTCAGATGTGGAAATTTTATCTATATTATTCCATGAAACAATTTTATCAATGATACGCCTATTGAGAAGGAAGTATCCACGCACATTCTTTTGTTCCTTATTATTTCCATAATTAATTTGTTCCTTATAATGAATGTTATATTCTTTTATCAACTGTATTAAGAAATGAAAGAGTATTTTTGCCACCCTTGATGGGTCCTCAATCCAGTTGTTGCTTTGAGTTTTCAATTCAAGTATCTTTATTTAAGTTTTAACATAGTATCATTCCCATAATCAATATGATACCAAAATACGAGGAAAGTAATTATTCCATAATTCAACAATTTCATACGTGTGATTATCTTCTACTTGTACAACCAACTACGATAATAAAATGTACTTCATTATCATTTGTTCCATTTTCAATAATGAAATAAATGTTGTAACTACTTGCAATCGTGGCTTTTATCAACTGTCACTTATACAAAGAATTTCATCCAACATGGCAATTATTTTCAATACATCAACATACTACATTATCATTTAAAATCTCTATGATTTCACTGAATCAAACTCACTCATTGATCAGATTTCATCTTCAGTGATCAAATATGGAGAAGATTTACCAATGACTGATCAGAAGAATATACTAAATTCATCTTTCAATTAAAAAATATATACTCCATGACAGGGGTAACAGGCTCACGCCCAGAATTCGTCTTTGTAATAAGCGTGGAAAATAATTATAATTGTTTGGAGGAAAATGGCCATGATAACAATAGTTTGCTAACCCATGATATGCAATATCAGCTAAGTTGTACGAGAGCCACAATGTTGAGAAATTTATTTTGCAGGACATGCGCCCGATATTGAAGTACCCATCGACACCTATCCGAAAATAGTGACTCAGCGTTCTGGGAAAAAAGTGGCCGTGGTGCAGGCATACGCCTTCACAAAATATTTGGGATACTTGACGGTCGATTTTGACAATGATGGAGAGCCTGTTGCTTTTTCGGGCAACCCCATACTCTTGGACTCAAGCTATCCTGAAGGTAAGAAGGATCACTAGACTCAGTACTCATAGACATTTCAAAATTTCCTACTTGGAGGGTTCCATTCCATTTTAGTAGACTGGGTGTAATGACATTTTATGGCATTCTCATTTATCGATCTGCCATCTATATAAGAAAAAATCTCGATCGGTTCAAAACTGTTGGAGAAAGACATAATTATTCTACAAGAAATGGTACAAATTTATTACTCCCCCAACACCGCCTTGCTTTGTCGGATAATAATATAAACATCACTGGGATAAAAAATTATAAAAGAATACCAGATAGCTTAAAATATGTTGTAGAAAAAGAGTTTCACTCATTAAGCGAAATTCTGTCTGGCTGAGAACTCATAACATGACTTGTTTTGTAATATCGTATGTTTATTGTACTTTTTAAGATATTGTAACTTGAATAATGACGACTGTGATATACAGGCACTTATGTTGCCAATTGTACCTATGCAGAAATAAAGGAATTTGAATTCGAATGAGTAGAAAATCACTACATCTCAAATAGTCTGCTCATCATTTTTGAGCGATGGAGAACTGGGGATTATAATACTTGTCTATTGTTCAATTTTAGATGATAATTTTTATTTGTATTTGGTTTGAATGCACGATTCTCTTAAACATGGAAAGTCTTATTATATTCAAATTCTCCACTGATACAACTTGGGGTAAATTATCCCGGGTTTTATTGAGGATTTGAGACGTATGACGGAAATTAATTGTATGTCATTAGTATCATCAATTACTATAGTATCATTATTACTAAAGTACGTATGTCATACAAAGTACAGTGACTATTATAGGATAGTCTTTTTATAGTTACTGTAATAAAAAAATACATAGGAATATTATCTTCATATCATTCTCTCGTTTCCAAGGTAGCATTTGTGATGGAATTAATATAAATTTCATTATAATTGATTGTTAACAGCGCAATAATAATTCAATGTTCCTCATCAAATGTTTCCTTCCAGACTCAAAAATCCTAGCAGCACTTGAGCCTTATAAAGAGCAAGTGAAAAATAAAACTTCCGGCGTAATAGGTGTTACGAAGGTTCTTCTGAATAATGCCCACAAAGAATGCAAGCTGGGAGAATGCAACATAGGAAATTTGATTGCAGACTCAATGGTGGATTATGTAGGTATATTTAACACTTTATTCGGTCACTTCTTGGAATATAATATTAAAATTATTATTGCAAAACTAATTATTGTTATTTGAGATAAGCCTCGGGAAATATAATAATATGTTTGACTAATTTTAGAAAAATTCAATTTTATGATAATTTATGGTTTTCTGGACAAGAATAGCCAGTGGAAGCACCTGGATTACGGACATATCTCACACCCTACTTACTAATTGCTATCAAATGAGCAGTGTTAATAATGATAGGTGTTTCCCAATGTATTGAAGCCAATTTTGAAATAATTTAAACAGCACGAAAGTAATCAAAAGTTTGATAAAAACCAATAAGGTGAGAGTATCAAGCTAGACGATTCTCAACAATAAATTCTGTAGGGTATAAGAATATTTACTATAGTAATGCTTTTTATTTTTAGCTTGACCATAGAGTTAAACTTGATTTCCTTGATCCAAATCTAGAGCATAGGATGAGAGTCCATTTTGTTATCAGAAAATGGGGTAAACAGTCGAGCGCATTTCATCAATCATTATGGAATCTTCTGATAAAAAGTTAGATAAGTAGTGGATAGAAAGTAGTAGATAGGATAGGCAAATAAGAGGCCAGACTGATACGAATCCTTGCAAATTCAATAATCATAATTTTCTCTTTGAATTTTCTTTTAATTGACTGAGATTCAATTCCTTCATTCTCAATCCTTTCCCATACCGAAATGTTTGTGAGCGATATTGACAATATTGTGGAGGCCTAACAGGGTAACATTGATACTAATGGAAATTAATAATTTCTCACAGCCTGCCGTAATTTATCAATACATTACCGAGAGCCGCTGCTTGAGTTACTCTTGCTCTCGGGAAATTCTGTTGAAGTGATGAACCTAAAACTTCATCATAGCACGCTTTCCACTCTACAATGAACGCATCCTCTATATTTCATTAGGCAAATGGATCTCCGGCTGACGACAATTTTCATCAGAGCTCTTCTTGAGCTGGAGTACATTCTTCGGTCTTTTTTCAATTCCGGTTGATGGCACTCATGTTTATTCATTAATCTCTGAGAATTTTAAGCAAATCTTGATCAAATTATACTAGTTTCATTCATCATTCCAATGCACTCTCACTCCATCTCTTGAATTAAGGAAAGTTTTCAATTGAGTAATGAGTATGTTTCTAATAATGGAAATAAAAAGACATAGATGTTGTCAATACGACTACTTTTATTTGATAGCCTACTCTTTGCAATATCCAACTTGCTTAGTCCTCACCAGTCTAGCTAAGGGTGGGGCAGGAGTTTTACGAAACCATGGTACTATTGTAAAAAGTATCAAATTAAAGTAGTAGTAACAACACATCTGTCTTTTCATGAAGGAATGCATTAAAATTTCATGGAATACAAACAATTCGTGTTTATTGGACAAATGTTAGGATGATTATCTCTGAATTATTATTATTCTTAATTTTAATGATATTGTTATTATTAGTATGTATTGTTATCATATGATTTGATTACTAGGCTTCTGCTTCTGCTTACTAGACTGCTATAAGGCTTCACATAGCTTATGCAATATAGCCTTAATGATTTCTTTTCATTAGTTCTGATATCTTACCATGGATTAATCATCGTTATTTTATGTTTTAGAAGAGCTTTAGATTTTTATCGTGGATATGATTCCTAATTCTCCCACAGATACACTTGCCACATTGTTCAATGATTGAAAATTGAATGAAATATTATTGTTATTGTTGTAGTAGTTATAAAGTTGACTTATTATTAGTTGGATTAAATTGTTAGCTTGATTTTTAGAGGATTCCAAGATTTTTATCCTTTTTATCATTCGATTCCCGAATCTACCACAAATTCACTTTTCACATTAATGAATAATTGAAAAAAACATTCTTAATAATAAAATGTTGAATAACTCAATCACAAGAACCATTGTTATTTCAGAATGTCAACAAATCCCAAGGCGAAGGCTGGACAGAAGCTCCAATTGCGTTCATTCAAGGCGGGGGTGTACGGGGTACAATTAACGCCACATCCAATAAGGGTGGGTAACCTGTTGCTTCCACCCTTTATTACCTTTCCCTCTATATTTTCTCGTCGTTTCATCCTCATCAGACCAATCATGATATAATTTTCTTCTGCGGTTTGAAAATCACACGAAAACCTATAGGCTAGTTTTATTAATAACAACTCTTCGATTGTTCTGATAACTTGATTAATTAATATTCGTGGAGAATAGATTTGTTAGCACTTGGATACCATCATCAATGAAAAATAGAACGTCTCACCAGGAAAAATCTACTCTTAGATCAAATTGTGTATGGTCTCACTTACTATTGTGAGTCTTACTATTCTTCCTCTAAGGAATTATTCTATGATACTGTATAGTCTGTTCATGCAAAGAAGAGCCTCTGGCAAGACGGGAAAATGACTCCAGCCTTGTCAATATTTGTTCAATAATTTTAAATGTAGTCTTATCAGTAGATCCAATTGTTCCCTACAATTAGAGATCAAATTGATAATTTTTGAACCAATATTGACTGAGCTTGAGTCATCTTGCCAGAGGGTCTTCTTTTTTTGGGAAGACCATACCACATCGATAAAAAAATATTAATCCCTTTCAATATAATTATATTCTAGTGTAACATGACACACCTTTAGTAGAGGACAGTTAACATAGAGAGGAGAAACATATTTTCTCTTCATTTAGATTATGTTCAATTCTATGACTAGAAAGAAGCGTGATCATTCCGTCAGATATTCAGGCTTGAAATACACACAAGCTAATTAGTTCATAAATATTTTAACTCTTTTAATTTTCTATTAGAAGGCCACTTGAAACCTCTCAATCATAGATAAATGATTGATCAAGTGTAGATCCCTTGTTACTGTGAGTTTCCGCTTCTCTATTCAACGGCCTCAATCTATTTTAACTGAATTTTAATAATAATTTGCAGTAATAAATTATATTTACCAGTAAATAATAATTCTGAATTATTATAAAATAATGTTTCTCCTCAATAATATCAGTTCTAATAAATTGATTCTATAATAATGTTCTTTTACAGGGAATATAACTTACGGAGATATAATGGAGATTCTACCCTTCCAGAATGTACTGCTTCGAATTCATGTGTATGGAAGAATCCTCAAACAAATTTTTGAATTTGCTGTACATCGTTACGAGTACACGAAAGTTCAACAAGTGGGAGAATTTCTATCTGTTTCAGGTAATTAAGAATAATTAGGTTCTAATAAAATTGAACATTATTTATTTCCGATTTTAAAAACTAGAAAACAATGTTCGGGACTAAAAAGGGTATCATGGATCACTAAAAAAGTTAATGGCTAATTTTTATACCACTTTATCTGGGATGGAGAAATCATAGAATCTTGAAAAGTGACTAATTCGAAGTTGTAGGATAAGTTCAACTACAGTGTAGTTACCTGAATAGCTTCAACTTATCAGGCATCACAGTATAAAATTGATGTTACCTTCAAATCAGGATAGCAAAATTAACAATCAAATGATTTCTTTAAGGAAGTTACCTGAATAAATTTAACTTATTAAGCATCACTGTATAGAATTGAAAGTCTCCCCAAAATGAAGATGGAAAAATAATCAGATCAATAATCACTTTCATTACAACAATATGAAATTACAATCACACTTAACATAAGAATATAATTTTATAAGGAGTTTATCAATCTTATTGATAATAATAGAACAAAATTATCACTTATATTTGTCAAAATAAGACACTACTGTACTTGCAAAATTATTAAAAATCTGTATGCGAAATCAATCCACGATTATAATAAAAATGAATCAAATGATTCTTCAAGGAAGTTACAGGAAATAGTTTTTGGTATCACAATTAAGATCTGAACTGAAATTGAATATTTGAAACGTTCTTATTCGTGTTTATTAGACAGCTATCCACATTCCCTTATCTCTCGACTTGAACTTGTTATATACTTTACATTCTGCTTAATGGGAAAAAGGTGAAAGTACTACACTTATTATGGATTCTGCTGAAAATACAAAAATGAAAGTACTAGCTCGGCCAAAACTGCCATCAAAATTACATTGAAGCTGTAGCCTTTCATCTCACCTTCCAGACTCAATTTATGTAGAGAAAGCCATTTTTGATCGTTACAACATCATTTTCATTTTTTTCCAGGGGTGAAAGTGGTTTATGACATCAGTAAGCCGGCCGGGCAACGGGTAATTTCACTGAGAATCCGTTGCGGAAATTGTACCGTTCCTGTCTATGAGGATTTGCAGGAAAATAAGATCTACGGAATTGTTGTGGCTGACTATCTGGTTAATGGGGGAGATAAATTCGACATTATAAAAAATAACATTATCAGCCAACATCCTCTAAGTAAGTACTGAATAATCTACCGCACTTTCAATAACTCCACTACTTTATAATCCAGAGCCGTGTTCTATTAGAAAATTCAAGTTTAAACTTTTATTTTAAGTGTTGTGGAACTTATCCATAATTTAGGTGAGTGAAAACAAAGATTGTTGAGAGGTTTTTTCAAATAATCGTTGTGGATCTGACAACCTTTGTTTTCACTTACCTGAAAAATACAAGTTTGTTTTTCTTAATTCCCAATAGAACTAGAACTAGTGAACTAGAACTTACAAGAACTAGTGAAACATACGATTTACAAGTTTACAAGGAACGCTCACGAGTCATCGCTGTAAAGAAAAAGCTGATTCTAATTTGATTGAAAGCTGTCATTAATTTCATACTATTTGAATATACTATCAGAATAGTTTAGGTACTTTATCAGTAAAATTATCAATGGAGAATGATACATTACTTCTTTCCAGAGAGCAAATAGTTCTCAGCAAGCTTGTAATACCCGTATTCAATAATTCCAATATTCAATAATTGTTCCAATTTTTGCAGAACAACATACTCAAGTTAACTCTAGCTGCTAGGACTTCATGTTGTTACAAAGCACTTGTGGTTTTCGAACTATTTAAAACTATAGAAAACCTATTATAATGGTGAACTAACTTGTTACTCTGTTAGTTCCTCTCCTTTATCCCTTACCTTTTTCTACGATTACCAAACACCAACCACTACTTATTTGAATGCTTCAATTCTTTCTTTCTTCTACTTTAGGTATCCTATACCTGAACTCTAGATCGAATCATGTAATAACATTTTTCCTTAATTGTGATCGAATTTCATAATGAGCATTGTATTTATTATTAATCCATTGTATTTAATTATCATCATTTTTAATAAGCACCTGCTTGAACCCTTATTTATGTTTAACAGGACCATTTTATCATAATCATGATTATGGAAATTTAAAATATCCATCTATTTGGAATTATCGAATACACTTATGTCTCATTTCCAGGTGTCACCGATCTTGAAGCATTTAACATCTATATAAAGAAGAAATCTCCAATTTATCCTGGAATTGAGGGTCGAATTACCGTCTTATCATCAAATCATACTGGATCAGGCACAACCGCCTTGACTCCATCTTATATACTGTTTTTCCTGACTTTTGTTGTTTATCAACTCATTCAAATAAGTAGCAGTATACCTTAGCCATGAATTTCTTGAACAGAAGATACATTTGGTACAAGAGAATCCTATGTCAAGAATGTAAACCTCCAGAATTGTTTGAGAACTCATTTGAATGGAGTTCAATCAATAATAATTTTTAATATTTTCTTAATTAATTAAGAATAAAATAATGGAACTGAATAATTTTTATTGCTTTCATTATTATAACTCCCTTTCAATTAATACTATGATTATGATTAAGTTTCTGACCGTAATGCGTTCCCAGTTGGAAATATAATATAGGGAAATAATGCATAAACTTTGATTCTTTTCATGGAAACGAATTTGCACTATCCTATCGAAACCGGAGAGACTTGGATTATTTATTCATTTATTAATATAATCATGTACATACATTGAGAAGAAAGAACACAGGCATAGTTCATATAGTATTCCTACCTCAATTTTCAACAAAACATTACCTAAATTTTTAGGTTATGAATTCAAATGTCTATTCCAGTTAAAGGATTTCACTCAAAAACATGATCCGGTAGTGATAATTTGTCAATTTTGAATTTTTAAAGGTGAATAATGCACCTTCCAACACAAAATGAATCCAAACTTCCATAATTATGGAGCTCACTCGAATTCTCAACATTAGATGATTGAATCCATCAATTGTTAAAATATAAGAGTGGATCCTACAAATTCATTCCCAAATATTTCGAATGGAATCACTTCCTACACAAATTTAACAAATTGATTGAGCTATGGTATTGAAAACTAATTGAATCACTTTAATCGCTATTCAACTTATCCCAGAAATACAAAGTAAATCGCCTTTCCTCTTCTTTGCACAGTCCAAAGGTCATTCAAAATGATGAATTTTTCAAAATGTCAGACCATTACCCGGGATGTACATCCTCATTCCTCTCTTGTTACAGCAAGCAGCTCCTTAACTGTTTGTGAATAGATGCTTCTCAAAGGAACTCTCCGGCAAAGAAAAGGTCACGCAGAATGAGGGAAAAGAGCGCCGAAAACTCAGCTGATTTCTATGTCACTCACATGAACTGCGACAGATGAAAAATTGCGCCCACTTCGTTTTGATAAACGAGTTGCTTTTTTCGCAGCCGTCCAAACGACCCTAAAGAACAGATCTGTTGCGAAGTGCAAAAAAGTGGACTGTTGTTAAATTTCATGCTGAATACTCCTTCAGCGAAAATAAATGCATTAGGCTATGATGTCTCTTGTACTCATAGAAGTAGATGTATTGTTGAGCTCTGCGAAGCAACGCAATTGTTTGGGGCGTTTAAAATTCAATATCTAGAGTATATGGAGGTCAAAATAAGTCTATTACGGGATAAAATATTCTCTAGATAGTGGAGAAGAATGAAGGATTGATGGAAAAAAGTACAAATGAGTACAGAATATGGATTGGATCGTAATATAATTATTTATTGTGAGATTTCAAAATATCAACATTCTTTCAATGTTTCAATACACAAACAATAAGAATCACTACAAGAGAATTAGGAGTATAAACAAAAGTATGCTAGTCCTTTTTATGGATCTCAATCCATTTTATGGATTTCTTGAATATAAGGCACTTATGTTATGTAGGTAGTCAAAAAGTTCGTTAGAACTAAGATGACAACATGGACTATAATAAATTCGTTCACTTTTTGTATTCCCTACCAGTCAATTTCAACTAGTTCGATTGTTCTCCTATTGAGATTCTAATGGAACAAGAACATTCCATCATACACTAAGAAGTTGAAAGAAAATTCGATTTTTTAAATAAGCTGCATCCATGTGAGTTTTATTCAGGAGATCATGCTCATCCATTAATTTCATAAATAATATGTCTTTCAATAAAGTTCAATTGATTCGGTGAAGAGATCGGAGAGCATTATGCAAGTAATTTTGGATTCAAATATAGTATTATTTAAAAATGAGACACTCATTTGATGTAGTTAGTGAAAAAGTATATTTAAACAATGAATAAACTAATAATGAATTTGAACAATTTTTGCGATCAGGACAAATCAAGAGGACAGCGAACCTAGTATTGCAGTATAGTAAGAATCATAATAACTACCAAAATTCGAATCAAGAAAAAAATCTACTGTTTATGAATATTAAATAATTATAATGATTCCATGTATTACAGTCATTATACTTCACATCCTGATATTGCAAAACCCCCACAACGACAATCAAATTTCAATGCTAGGAGGAAAATTATATAATGTAACAAAGTTCAATACTCAAGCAAAAGCCAAATAGGTCACCAAACCACATGCATATTGCATGGATGGAAGTTCAATGGAACAGAATCAAAAAGCGGAAACATGTTTTGATAAGAAATATCCTGTTCATACTCCATGCAAGTGATGGAAAAATATTTCAAGCGAAAGAAAATTACCCACTACCGAGTGAATTCCAATGAAATGTTCTAGCAATTTTATCATCCTATATGAAATCAGGGATGTAGAGAGAGCACTTGAGAACCGTGATGCATGCATAGACTCTATGTTGCTATGTAGGAAAATATTCAATCAAGGCATTTTATGAGAATTAGAGTATGCTTCCTGGAAGCTTTCAACTGCTTCTATTCTAGAATCTAATTGACCTCAATTCCTGGATGAAATTTTCTCACCTAGCTCCTCCAATGAAAAGTAATTGAATTTGTTGACAAATCATGGAAGGGAGACGAAATCTAGTTTATGAAATTAGGCAACACTTTCCAGTGATAGGATGGAAAAGTGTGACTTGACTGTTGAAGTGGGTGAATTTATTAGAATGTTTAGATAGAGCTGAGAATTATAGATTGAAAGACAAAAGTGAAGAATACTCATATGAATTACATCACCAAATCTGGTGTTCCACCATTAAATAGATTGTGGTTCATCCATTTTAGACATTCTGGTTTCCTATTCGATAAATTATTATATACTTCATATATTCATCTCTATCAGAAATCAGGGATTCAGAGTGCTATAGATTCCATCTTCCATCGTTAAGTTGAATTCCAATCAACATGATGAGTATAAGAAGGTAAAAAGTGAGAGCACAACAAATATCATCAGTTCCACAAAAGTTAGTTTTCCTAAAACCATTGGCTACTCCGGTCATCATTTTTAGTGAAAACTTAGATGCCAAAGATGTAGAAACTCGAGTATGATTTCAAATAAACTAATTTTTATAGAGGTGACAACGCTTGAGCTCTCCCATTATAATGGAAAATTTCTACAAATTATCTGAAAAAAGTGTGGATTCAATCAACATGTGCTAGTTTCCCAAGCACCCACTCGTACCCACGAAACAGGTGAAGTTCCCGTATATTTTACTGCTGAGCACCTAAATTTTTTCTCTCTATAAATTTATTCCTCTATGAATAAGTAGGATATTATCTGAATTGAACTCACTTTTCATGCCTTTGAAATCGATTACCAACAGCAAGATCATCCAGCTCACCTGAAACAAATAGAAATAAAATTGAATCCAGAAAAAGTATACTCCATTACACAAACATTATTGCAGAGAAATCTTCTTGTGGAAGTTCCTAAGCTCCATGAACAATAGTGACAGAAAAGGAAGGAGTTTTTCAATTTAATAATGAAAATAGAAAACATTAACTCTTCCTATTCTGGAATCGAAATAAAATAGATAAGTTCAATGAATTACGAAAAAGAGTACATTTCCAATGCATTAATTCAGTCCCTGGTGATAAGCAGAGAGAGCTTAAGAAAAAATATATCGGAATTATTATTAGAGAGAAAAGAAAACTCGTGATCAAATTTATGTAAGATCAACGATTAGAAACAATTAAAATTCAGAAGAGTACACAAGGAAGAATATACACGGGAGGAATGGAAAGAAAAAACTGGATATTTAAATAGAATAGAAAGAAAACTTATTGAATCAGTGGTAAAACAATGCAGGATGGAGATGAGCAGAGAGAGCTTAATATACACACGAATAATGAAAGCAAAGGGAAACTGAATAAAATAGTTAAAGAATAATATGGAGAGAACTGATGATGTGCAGTAAAGAGCCATGTTATACGCTCTACTGCACTACTCTATTCATGAAGAAGTGGCAAGGGTGGAAGCTGATGACGTCAGAAGGTAAACCGTAACCATGGCAACCATTACAGAACTTCCCTTTGATACTACAGAGATGTTGAAAAGCGTTATAGGCTATACGCGCCAGGTGCAACGGCGATGAGAAATTGGAGATACCAATCATTGGATTATTATCTCATCCTTTATGATGTACTATCTTTATACTGTTCATAAAATGTGCCAGGTGTCGGGAAGTACTGGTATTAAAAGCGGAAAACCAAACTTCTTGAACACTTCCATTTATTAATTTGATGTCAATGAATTTCCATCAGATAATAGCTCGAATAGAGTCGACTAACATAGTCTGTTCAAGCAACAAATATATTCTGAGAGAATGAATCCAGTTCAGTCATCTGAGATATTTCTCCCAAATACTGTATTTCGAGTCTACAATTATAGCCTTTTCAGGTTCCACTTGAAGCCATTGTATATCTGTAAATATTCAGCAGAGAACATTCAAATCTTAACAACAATTCAATAACTCTTCTCGAAAATACCCTCGTAACATGATCAGATAATTAAAATTCAAAGCCCCAGTGGAAAAATTCACAAATGGAAATCATTGATCCAGTGTTTCTGAATCCTAAACGATGGAAACAACTACAGTACATCCAAATCACTCGCGCAAAAATAATTCAGACAGATATTTTACCTTTGAAACGTAATTTCTCATGTGAATCTGTTCTGCTCGTAGCAGGCTCTTTTCACGGGTCATTATTTTATCTTGTGGAATCAAAATGGGGATGAAATAGGTAGCATGCATTATTCATAGTATAGAGGAATTATCGAACACAGAGATAAGTGGCTTACGAGAAGCTTTGAGAGACAGACAGACATTTCACAGTGATCCTTCCAGTTATTAGCCATTGTTGTTCCCTATGACTGCAAAGCTCCCCACATCCTACAAAGCGAATTTGTTGTCCAATAATATGATTATTCTGACTTTCCGACAGCACTGCTATCTGTGCTCACTATTGGTACCTGCCATTGTTCTCCGCCCATATTCCCATAATGCTTTTGACAGTCGACGATATATCATCCTTTATAATCTTTGGATTGATTATTAACGACGATGAACATGACAATAAAACAAGGCGAGAGAGCATCAAAGGCGAGTCAGAATACACACGCGTCTAATGGAATCGTCAATGCGTTTTTACATGCGATTCACAACTGAAAGCCTTTCGGGACTTGTCCGGCTTTCTGTGATGTCATACTCCATTGTTCCCTGCCACGGCTCACGTCACAAATGACCCATATCTATGAGCCTGTGAAGTTTGATTGTATGAAAATTGCATTCATGTATGAACAAATTCGAACACATTTCATACTTTTCTGACAACAAACAATTCTACGTACCTTTTATATTCCACGAATAGATTGGAGGATTGATGATCGGCTTCAATGATTTTTTTCCCAAATTTTGTTTCATTCATATGAATATTTTTGCTCCATGTTTGCTGCGCTTCTAGTTACCTTGTTGTAGCTTTGGTATCTGAAGAGCTTCGAATATAGGCTACTGTGAACCACTGGCGGCTCGTACCCACGAAACAGGTGAAATGCCCGAATATTTTACTGTACAGAACTTCACCTCTATAATAAGAGGATTAGCAGAAAATCCAATAACAGTCTTTCCCACGAAAGACATCTGCATGTTGGGGCATTACTTGTTGCATACGCTGGATTAATACAACAGGTGGCATACAACAACTGTTGCTCAACATTCTATGAGATCATTCGCTTGAAATTGAATTTGGTGAGAGAAGAGAAGCTGGCACCATTGTAGTCTGCATGATGTTTTATTTTAATTAAACATTTAACAAAAACAGAACTATTATTTTACTCATGAATGATTGTAGAATAATGCTTTTGACAGCCGACGATATATCATCCTTCATAATCTTTGAATTGATTACGATACTAACGATTAGTATCGTTTCACGATTAGTAACGATTAGTAACGATAGTAACGATTAGTAACGATTCAATATAATCCGATTCTTCTTCGGCTATAATTTCATACAAAGAACATCTAATCATTACGAACAATAAATGATTCTCATTCTATGAATCTATAATAATAATAATTTTCTATTAAAATGTGTAACTGATAGTGGAGAAAACAAAACATTATAACAGTATCAGTTTAATTATAACAGTATTAGAACAGTATATAAAATACATGTATCCCTCAGTTTCGAAAAATGTCATACCCTCTATACATTCACGTCGCGCTGTGAAACTCAACTCGCTCTTCTTGGAAACTCAACTTCGAACATCATACACATTGTTACAACGATATAACCAGTCCAGCCTGTATCCAAACAAAGAAGACATTCTGACAAGGTGTGAAAATGACACCAACTCGGTCAAAATAGGTTCAAAAATTATAACTTTGGTCTCAAATCGACGAGCAGAATGTTTCCTACAATTTTATACAAAATTAAAAATTTTTTAATCAATATTGACCAATCTGGATTCATTTTCTCATCTTGACAGAATGTCTTTTCTTCGCTTGGACAGTCTATACCAAAGTATAATAATAACAACAGGTGCCGGCTTCCTATTAAATTGATATTTTCGTTACAAACGTTCAGCCGCGTATATTCCAGAGCATAATATATTTGCTTCTGGCTAATTATTGTCTGACAACAAACAGTAAACTGAACCATCAGGACGGTCCAAAATGGATTATGAGGTGACCAAACACACTATGCATGCATGTTGATCCTGCATTCATTGTTTGTCCACGCTACTCAATTATTATTTTACACATTCACTCTGCTGTTGCACTGTACATCCCTCCAACACAGGTACTCTTTACAAGCAAAGAAGACGTACTGGCAGAACGAGAAAATTACTCCAGCTCGGTCAATATTGGTTCAACAATCACAAATTTGATCCCAAAATGTAGGAAACACTCTGCTCTACAGTTTGATAACAAATTTGCGATTGTTGAACAAATATTGACCGAGCTGCAGCCATTTTCCCGTCTTGCCAGAATGTCTTCTCCGTTTGGACAGACTATTATTCACATATATGATGTAGCAAGCAATGTTATGTTTTGAAATGTAACATGAGCTGAAAATTTTTGGTGTGGCTGTTGAATTGGCAGAGAACTTCCCGTAAATTCACTACTATCAAACGATGCAACGAGATAGATATGAGAAATTTCAATAGGCTATATTGATATGAAAAACACAAAATATTATAGAAATACATTAATATTTGTATAGGGTGGTGCCCACATATGCCACGTTTGTGCGTGAATTCTATCATTATTGAGACTTATTATGCTTTTGACTTTTCAATTTAATACATAAAGTTTCTTGTAAGCAATTTGAACCATTGTCACAAAGCTTAGTGGCTTTCTCAATTGGAGATTTGGAAATCCTCGTACAACTTGTAATAAATGTTTTTTTTCTGAGTGTGATGCCCAAATGGGCTTCTAGGCCTTTGCGTGAGTAATGAGAGGGATGATGTTGAGAGTTGACGACTACTTTTATTTATTTATTCACTCATTTTACAGAAACAAGTAAACCTTTGAGGCACCCGGGACCGACGGCTTATTGTCTCCTCTAAAAGAGTTCTTGAGTTAGGTAGATTGTGAATATTTCAACTTCTCCCTTTCTTAAGCCTAAGAATAATGTAGACAATTTTTTCAAGATTAATTCAATTTAATCTTCATGTAAAAAATACCACTAATTTAAAATTCGTTAATGTTCTCCTATGTAGATTGTATAGCCAAAAAGAATCAGTGTTAGTGTTGAAAAAGAAACATCCCCTCAATCCAATTCCAGCTCTCGAATCTATCATCTCACTCGTCTCACTAGCTATCTCCCCACCCACGCACGCACGCATGCACACACGCGCGTGATTGTAGCCGAAATGGTGAAATTGAAAAGTGAATCAAGTCACAGTGTAGCCTCCTACTGTATACA
The DNA here is from genome assembly GCA_017141385.1 of Sogatella furcifera. Lineage (NCBI taxonomy): Eukaryota > Metazoa > Arthropoda > Insecta > Hemiptera > Delphacidae > Sogatella > Sogatella furcifera. The sequence goes on from CM029556.1 coordinate 17,859,210, forward strand.
GGGGATCCCGTAATTTCCTGCTGTGCTGCAGCCTGTCTTTTGTCCTACGCATCCGACGCTCGAAGGAAATTAAATTTCTTGTTTTGTTTCCGCGACTCTTCCCAAACCAAATCCAAGAGCATACTTCGATCCTATCTGTCAGTTTCAATTCTCCACCACTTGATGTACAACTTGCGATCGTCAACATGATCATTTTCCGAAGGTGGACAATTTCACCTTATATGTCGATCTTTCCTACTAGAATTCAGGTATGATCTAAAAAAAACTCTTCAGAATTTGGGTTCTTGAGGGTTATGGTAAAAAGATATGGTCTGCCCAAGCAGAGAAGACATTCTGGCCAGATGTGAAAATGACTCCAGTTCGGTAAATATTGGTTCAAAACTAATAGATTTGGTCTCAAATTGTAGGAGACATTCTGATCTACAATTTAAGAACTGGATTCATTTTCCTAACTTGCCAGAATGTCGCTTTTGCTTGAAATTCAGTTTTCAGTAAACTATACCCTATTCACGATCACTTGAGACGAAATAAAAAACTTTTTGCATGTACAGCTAGCTATTTTTGTTTGAGCTTGAGGAAAAGCCAAGAACTGTGATTGGCTACAGCTGTTCGACTGCGGCCGACCGTCGTATGAAGTAATAACTCCCTTTACCCGCACACACGCGCAAAATGTTTGTTCATTTTGTCTCAAGTGATCGTTAATAGGGTCCAACGTATAACTTCCAATGAATAATATCAGTGTTCAGCTCCCAGTGGATGCATAACTCCTCTCGTCTTGATAAAATCATTAAATAAAATTAGTACGTGGAAGATGTGCACAATAAAACATTTGAGGTCAACAAAAATACATTAATCCCTACTACCAGACTATCCTCTCATAAAATCCACACAATTTCAAGGCTTTACTTTTTCTAAGGGTGACACCCACAATATGGGCTCTCGATCATATGCGTGGGAGATTAGAAAGGCGATGTTGAGCGATACCTTTTCACACAAGAGATGATTGATATAAGAGATTGAAATAGTTCTTTGATATCAGAGATGACAACTTTTTACAAACTAGTCTAATCATAGTGAAGTGGATAATCAATATCTGTTAACATAGTCCTTCATAGCCCTTCATTTACAATGAAAAATTATGGAACACAATGTCCCTTTTAAAAACGCTCATGAACGCTTTCTCACGTTCTCATAACAGAAACTACTGGAAGAGTTGTTTGTGCCATGAAATTGTGTCAGCCACTCGTTAAAAATCATCACATTCAGGAAAATTAGCATAATGAATTCAACGCCGAAAGTATTTCAGCGCCGCAATTGCTGAGTGAATCACAAATGAACTAGAAAATATGAAAGTGCCAGCGTGGTTGCCTGTGAAGTAGACAGTCAGCTTGTCAAAGTCCAAGAGCCACTCTGAACTTTTTCACCCTCGAATTCCCACGTGCTTTTGCCATTTCATCACTCTAATCCCCACACTTTCATCCCTTCCCCCTCCTTTTCACTCTCCCACTTTTTCTAGTTCTCCTTCACTATTCCTCTCTCTTGATCCCACTGGTCTTTCTCGAAATTACTTTCGATTTCTCTTTTCGGCTCCATCATTTCCATGATCGCACTATCTCCTTCCATCTCATTTTTTTCATCTCTACTTTCACTTTTTCATTTTGAGTCTGCCCTCACTGCAAGATTGGTTTCCTCCAAACAAGGACGTTTTTGTCCTCATTCCTCCATGTATAGTTGGCGTAAACTTAGTAGAGCTTTAAATGTGCATTGTTTCGGCATATATTCTAAGCTTGTACGAACTGTACTGCTTCCTCATTATTTCATTTATATCTTCTCTTTCTCTTAATCTCATCTTCTCTCGAAGCATGTTTAACTTAAGTTATATAAAAGAGAAATGATCAAATGGATAAGACGATTTTTAGGCACTTTATTCAGAATCGGAATAAGAAATATATGGAAAGACAACTCAACAATTTACAAAATAACAATATATTGAAAAATTGAGCTTTAAATATAGGGCTATTCAAAATAATTGGTAAATAAAATGGAAAAAATCAAATACCCTTTTGAAAAATGATACTTTTGAAGTTTTTAATAAGGGTATTTGATTTTCATTTAATTCACCAATAAAGGCCTATTCAAATACAATTTAAACTTTAAACTTAGAGCTATTCAAAATAATTGATAGATGAAATGAAATAAATCAAATACCTTTTTCAAACTTTGTGTAAAAATGATACTTTTCAAGTTTAAAAAAGGTATTTGATTTTTTCATTTTATTCACCAATTATTTTGAATAGCCCTATGTTTAAAGTTAAATTTTAAGAAGAAGAAGAAGAAGAAGAATTCTTTATTAGCCATTAAACAAATACATTATTGCAATAGGCTTTGTCAACAGATACATTCAAAAATACATATAACAACATATAACAATAACGTTAAACCATTCGCTGTCTAGTGATAGTACTAATATCACAGTCTAAATACTCTCTAGGGTTATAAAAAGGGTTGTCCTTGAGCCAATTCTTGATTACTGTTTTAAATCTTATCTCTTGCAAATTTCTTATCTCAATAGGAAGTTTGTTTAATATTATATATCTTTGATATATATTACTTTTATGGGTCCTTGATAATCTAACCTGTGGGGTAAGAAGATCTGAGTTATTTCTTGTATTATAACCATGATTATCACTATTCTGAGAGTAATTACTCAAATTATTTTTGACTTGTACCAAATTGTAATAAATGTACAATGAAGTCACCGTCATTATCTTAAATTTAACAAAGCTCTCCCTACAGGAAACTCTTTGCTGAAGATTATCAATAATCTAATAACTTTCTTCTGTTGTATTAGCACCCTTTCTGCATTGCTACTATTCCCCCACAGCATAACTCCATAGCTTATAAGAGAATGGAATAGGCCAAAATAGGTTGTTAGAAGTGTTTGCGTACTCACACAAAATTTCAGTTTTCTTATAAGATAAACAACTCTTGAAACCGTTCTGCATACAAAATCAATTTGCTCTTTCCATGTCAACGTATTATCTAAGTACAAACCCAATAGTTTGATAGCTCTATTTTCATTACCATTGTTTGCAAGTGAAAATTATATATACTCAGTTTTGTCATTATTTATTGCCAATCTATTGATTCAAACCAGGTCTTAGACAATTGGATACTCTCCATTAACCTTGCAGTAACATCCTCCTGTCTTTTTTGAGAGCACAGCAAGGTTGTATCATCTGCATATAATATTAGTAGATATTTGGGGACTACACTACAATGAAAATCATTCATGAATACTAAAAATAGGAAAGGTCCCAATATTGACCCTTGAGGTACTCCTGCAATAACCTCTAAGACTTCTGACTTTTTTCCATTTATCAGTACTACTTGTTTCCTATTTTTCAAATAAGACATAATTAAATTCAGCTCCCTGTCTAAGATACCATAATAGCGTAATTTACTTTCTAACATAGTGTGTGATATGCAGTCGAATGCTTTTGTAAATCGATTAGACAAACACCTGTCATTAACTTATTTTCGAAATTCTCTAGTATTTTATTAACAACAGTCTCAACGGCTGTTATAGTTAGAATGTTTTGGTCGAAAACCGTATTGATGTGTGTAGAGTAAGTTGTTGGAGTTGAAATAGTCGTACAATTGAATAAACATGCAGGCCTCAATAATCTTACCAATTATAGGAACTAAAGCTATTGGTCTGTAGCTATTAGGTAGTGTCTTATTACCTTTCTTGTAAACAGGATTTATTTTACTGAGCTTTAAGCATTCTGGAAATGTTTTACTTATGAGAACCATGTTAATCAGAGATGTAAGAGGTCTCAGAATACCTTCTACAAACCCTTTGACAGTGACATTGTTCAGACCATAAATATCACCTGCTGATGAAGAGCTCAGGTTTTTTACAATGTCACGAACAAGCTTTGGTTCAACTCTCTTTCCATTTGAAACAATTATCATTTTCTATATTCAAGCGTATATTTAACTTATTTAATAAAATTGAATGATTCACAGGAGGCTCATTATTATCATTAATAGCACTTGATACATTTATAAAATATTTGTTTAATACATCTACAGATATAGGTGGCTCTTGTTGCCTATAACCAGAAGTTGATGATTCAGTTTTTATAACATTCCATGCCGCTTTACAACGATTTTTTGCTTTAGCAATACAGTCGTCGTTGACCTTTATTTTAGAGTTGGCAATAGCTCTCCTATAAATCTTTTTTAAATTGTAAGAAGTTTTGCTTATCTACATAGTTATTACTAGTCTTTCATTTATTATATAAAATAATTAGCCAATTTCTCATATTTCCTATCTGTGGTGTATACCATTTGTTACGAGATTTTTTCTTAGACCTTTTAACATACTTAATTACAGGGCAGCATTTATTAAAATGATAGATGATTACATTCAAAAATATTTCAAAAACTACATTAACACTCTCACCACAACAAATCTGAGACCAGTCAACACCCAAAATATATTCTTAAGTTCCCTCAATCTCTTATCACTTATCAATCGTTTGGTTACAGTTTTATTTGGTACACTATTTGTATTATGATTATCTACAAAAACGTCCAGCCACACACCTGCATGATCTGACAATCTTCCTTCACCTATCAAAGATACTTTACATAGATCAGATCTGATATCAGTGGCAATATTATCCAAGCAAGCTTGGCCTCTAGTGGGTAAATTATTAGTACAATAAACATTAAAAGATCTAAGAAGGTTTAAAAATTCAACACAAGCCAAACTGTTTACATCCAAGACATTTACATTGAAATCTCCTGTCAATAAAATATGTTTGAAATTTTTTGTTTGAATATAATCCAGAAGATTCTCAAGATAACCAAAGAAAGTCTTTACATCAGAGTTCGGTGTCCTATATATATTTATTACTATTATAGAATTCTTTATTAATTTTATGGCTGAAGCCTCACGTAGAGAATCAGTGCAGAAATTGGCAACATCAATAACTTCAAATATTGTATCCTGCTTAACATATATAGACGAACCCCCGTGTGACAGTGGTGGCTCTCTACAGTAGAAACTAGCAAAAACGTAATTAGATGGCACATAAAAGTTTATTTCATCTCTCACACACCAATGTTCACAAATACATAAAACATCTACTGGTCTGTTCACAATTTCAGCTTCAACATACCCACTTTATTTCAGATAGATTGTATATTGATATGAAAGATCGACAATAATTTACTTTTATTTATAGAAATATCTTTCTCAGCACTACTTTTAGGATTCTTACTGTCACATACTGTAAACCTATTTGAGTCTCTTGTTGAAATGGCAACTTCAATCACAGGGTGTACATGTACCGGCATGGAATTTGAATTAGACTCCAGCCCATCTACTTTTCTAAAAAATAACAATGTGGAAGAGTAACAGTCTTAGACGAATTTGACATTTTATCCTGTTTACAAGCTAGCTTTTGTACTTCCTCAACAATTCTGTTACACACGTATCTTTTCCCTAACGAGTTCAGATGAAGGCCATGTGAAGTGTGAAACCTTCTCCCTATGTTTGTTATATTCACAAAAGTAACGTTCTTAAAATATTTACATACATTAAAGTTTTCTTTGTTAGCCTTTTTGAATTTCTTCATTGACGGCAGACCAACTAGGCAAATCGTATCTATGAGGCACGGAGAATACAATCACGTTTGCCGCCCGTCGATTCTGAAGATCTCTCAGTTTTTCTCTAAGAGAAGTGTGTAATAACTTCCTCTCGTTGCAGGCAATATCATTTGTACCACCCAGGATCACAGTGACATCATTCTTGTCCAGTTCACCAGATTCCTCTGCTATATCCTTGAATTTTGCTCCGGGTTTAATCATACTAGTGAATGTATGATTTTTGTCGTTGAAAAATCTGTAAACGTCTCTTCCTTGGCTATCTGCATAAAGTCTGACGTTCATTGACCTTGATTTCATACGTATTGAATGTGCTGTTGATGAATTGGACTGCGTTGAAGACCGACACACTCGCGATTGAAGGTGGTTAACTTCATCAACATGTGTAATGGATTGTAAATCACAAACTTCCAGTACTGAAAATCTATTTTCTCCACAAACAGATGGATTAGGAGCGCTATTTCTCGGTTTGAAAGGACGCTTAGGTGTAATAAACTCGTCATCATCATTTGTCAATTGTGAAGAATGAGAATATTTCTCACAGTCGGATCTTAGTATGCTTATTATAGCATTCTTGTCATCTATTTCCTTCTTTAATGATATCTGACTGAGTTTTAAATTTTCAATTTGCATTTTCAGACTATTTATTTCATCCTCAAGCCAACTCCTCGCTATGTATTGAGTCTTCAAAATCTATTTTCCTTTTATCTTTTTCTGATTTCAAGGAAGTCAACAAAATTTTATTTTCTTCTGCCATGTCATTAATACATTTTTCAAATCATCATCCACTTTCATGGATGCATCATATTTATTCAATAGTAAAGTGATTTCAGGTACTAGGTCAACAATTGCATTGCTTGAGTATTCATTGCTTATCACAGAAAGCAGCCCATGGAGAGCAATAGCAGTATCCGCCACTTCGTCATTAATTAAATCATTCCTGATATTATTTAAATGTTGCTGTGCTATATCATCCGTTTTATCACATCTACTTCTTGTTCTTTTCATTATGTATTCTTTACTTTTTATCAATGTTAATATTTTACTATTGAGAAAGGAAGTATAGAGAAAGGTTTCGATGTTATGCCCAGAGAGCTATCAAGGCAGGTGAGAAAAGGTAGCTCTTGGAAGACAGGAAAGGTGAGAATTCATTGGGAAAAATTCATTAACATTTATCGTAATAACAGCAAAAAACAATTCTCTTTGAATTTGATGGTGTAAAGTAGATATCAGAATAACAAAAGTCGAGCCGTCAATAATTGCGATAAAGAGCTCAGTTGTTTAAGAAGAAATAACAATAAAGAAAAAGATACCGGTTCCTCCCGAAAATACTTTAGATAAGATAATAATATATTGTTCAGTAGGTCAGTTGAGCGTCGATATAGTAAGCATCAATACAATATAAAGAAACATGCTATAACTTAACTGAAATTTCTATCAATGGTTCAATAATTTTCTCCTAGATGGAGTTCCGCACTAAAAATATGCTTGTCACCGACACAACAACCCTCGATCAGCCTCCCTCACGACGAGGTCAATTCGTCATTCTATCGTTGGTACTATCGGAGTCCAAAGTACATTCCTCCTTGAAATATTGTATTGAACTGTATACCAGACGAAAAGAAATGGCTGATTTCAGTAACGACAAGAGAGAAGTAAGGCTACGAAAAACCGCTTGCTACTCACAGGTATAATTGTTGCAGACGTTATTCAGAGTCGGTTCTGTGACAAGATGATAATGGAGCCCATATAACACAAAATAACTCAATTTTAGAACAGTTAATCAACTAATTAAAATGATTTTTCGAGAGCTGACAATTCAGAACCTTTTCAACTGCAACCAGTGTTGCCAACCTGACCTGCCAACCTTTGAATATATTGTTATTTTCTAAATTACTGAGTTTCATCTATCAAATACACAATTATTCGAATACATAAATAGATTTAATAACTCATATGACAATATTTATGGTGGGACATGTATTGAAAGATAAAAAGATATTCAAAGTCAGATTATTATAAAATGATTTCCTACTCTGGTCTAAGATTATAAGGGCAATAGATTGAAAAAGGCAATAGGGAAATTACTATGATACATTCAACGCCAAAAAAATCATCTATGAAAATAGTATTCCAATATTTTATAAAATCATGAACTACAATCACTCAATAATTACTCGATAATTGTAATGATTGTAATTCTAAAATTACGCGCATTGTAATTAGAAGTGAATGGCATTCATTCTCATCAACATTAACATTCATTTAACAACCGTGTAGGATAGTCAGAGAAAGTAATCCACATACAACCAGGGAAGAACATCTTGAAAATCAAAAAATATCATCAATTTGAAGACAATAGCTCCTCCATACGATTCAAATAAGCTAATACATTATTGGTATTCTCATAGATATTCAGAGCTAACAAAAAGGAACAAATGTAGGCCTACTGTATTTGTTTTTTTGGAATCGAAAATGAAAGATGCAAAAGCATTTGATGAAAAACTATGCGAAGAAAAACTTGGCGAGAATATTCCAGTTAGAAATAACTGACCAATGATGATAATAATAATAATAATAATACATGAAAAATATTCGAGGAAGAATCATCATTTCAGTATGCGTATTTATAGTATTGGAACTCGAACGACATTCACAGTATTGTAATATAAAGGTTTTCGAGGAATGAGTGAACGTGTGAGAATATTCGGCTTTCTTTTTCGGATAGTACCGAAGAAGACCGAGGTATGAAGCGGAATAATTAATATTATACCGAAGTGGAAAGAAAACTCTGAAGAGAATTTGCTTGTTGACATAGCAAGTGGTGAGCTGAAAGATTAAACTGAGTAAATTATCACCTGTCGACGACTAGCAAATTTTCATTAACTCATGGAAACAGTTAACCGACGCCGTTATACCGAGGTATACCCTGCGGACTTTCTAATTGGATTAAGCCTCGTCAGCCGTGAAAAAGGTGGAACAGAGCAACGCCGTTGTAATGGAAAATTGGTACGGTAACTACAAGAAATTTCCACAGGCACTGTTGTTTTGTCCATTGTGTCATTAAACTACCCACCAGTTCACTAAACTATCAGAACACTTCTTTCCTGGAGCATCAAATAATATTGATAATTTTCACTAGATTTGAATCGATAGGGCTACAAATTAGCCTAAGTAAATTCAAAGTTGAGGACTGGATGGATAATATGTGAGTATGAATGTGAACGACTTTTCGAAATTGAATTTTATATTAATATCAATTTAAAAAACTCTTCTATTAAAGAACTTTCCCATCAGTTTTAAGTACCACACAAAACATTAACAATTATTAATACCTCGTCTTTCTCACTTTCAATAAATATTATTCCATTTTTCGCTCCTTTTCTCATAATACACTTCTTCACTAACTTCTCTCTTACTAATTTCATATTCTGTTTTTAATGTCCCCCTTCGTCATGCAATATCCTCCTCATTCATTAGTTTCTCGATTATTCTCTTTCATTTATTTTATTTTATTTTTATTTTTTTTGAGGTGATGCCCACATGGGCTCTTGGGCCTGTGCGTGGGTAATGGGAAGGATGATGATGAGATATGAATGGACCTACTGCTTTAGGTGGGTTCCGAACCACCGGGAAGCGATTTTTGAGGCTTATAAATTGAATTCAGAGGAACCGGTCACCAGTACAATGGTGCTGGCAGAGGCACGTCGCTTATCTAATCTCACCGATTAGACGCTCTCTACCACTGGGACAAACCGCTTCCCAATATTTCTCACTCACACTTTCTCTCTCCAGTTGGATTTCTCTATCCAACTCTAGCGAACTGTCAAATTTTTTACTCTTAGCATAGATTTAAGCCAATTTACTTTATTATATGATCTATATGAATAAAGTGATTGAATCTGAATCTGAATCTCTACACACAGTAGATTATCGATAAACTACTCCACTCTCTTCTTAATGATATCCTTTTCTCATTAAGTCCCCTCTCTCATTCTCTCTTATATATTATTGTTTTTTTTTATCTAATGAAAACGAATTTCCTCTCTCTCTCTCTCTCTCTTCCTCCCACACTCACCCTTGTATTATATTGTTTTTCTTTACTAGTAGTTTCCAGTCAATATTGATATCACTCATTTATATTGCAATGTAGAATCTAAGCTGAATTTTGTTATCTTTATGAATAAAGTAATCTAATCTCTAATTCATTCTCTCTCATTCTCTGTCTCACTCTCCTTGGTTCACAGCAGCTAATTGGGTTAAACCTCAAACGGCTGAAATATTACGGATTTAGTACCAGCAACCGCCGCAAGAGGGAGGTCAAGCAGCAAACAAGCTGCCTCCATGATCCAAATGTAAGCGTTGCTTGGGGGGGGGGGGGGGGGTTGATATAGTATCATTCAAACCATCCCTAGGATTATCATGGAAGCTGCCATAATTAATTTACTTCATGTTTAAATAATTCTCAATGATCCTTTCACCACTTTACATTTCTCTATTGTTCCTCACTCTCTTTCTCTCTCACACACACACACCCACTCTTTTTCTCTTCATCGATTTTCTGTTTCGGTTCTCACTCCTTCAAACTAACATTCAAATCATTTATTTATTTTTAAATTCTTCTTTTCGTCGCCATTACCATATTGTTTCATTATTTCCTTCATATTTTCATCATCAAACCAAACCCTCACATCATCAATCTACTTCATTGACTTCTCACCTTGTCTCTTACAATTTTCTCTCTCAAAATTTCCCCTCTTCATTCTCTCTTTGCGTATTTAATTGAACATCCTCTACCTACCATCTGTGAAGCCGCAGAAATTCGATACATATAAGCCGTTCCGCCGAATACCACCCATTAATGCATTTGTTTAGTGTTACAGTATTATTTTTGCTAGACCGTTGTTATTGGGATTGAAACTCGATATTATTCGAGTCACTCCAATTAGGGAATTATTGGAATTATTTATTTTGTGGTTTCATAAGAGGAAAATAATGTAATCGATATTCATAAAGGTGGGAAACAGTGGGAAAAATATAGGTGTTAACTCGCCTTCTCCGCCTACCCATGGGGCTCCGCCCCCTGGACCCCCGAGAGAATCGGCAGTGTGAGTCAAACAGGCTCGCTTCGCTCTCCTGCAAAACCTCTGTCAGTGTCAGCTGAGACAAACTGCAAATTCCGTTGAGAAGGGATTTGAAATTTATTGAACACAGAATTTATTGACCTAATCTTGACCTGTTTACCAAATTACAACATTTTTCTGCCAATTTGTTCTCGCAAAATGTAAGGAAAATTAAAAAAAGTAAAACGCTAAAATCGAGCGTAACCTTGGGAAGTATATCGGACATAGTTTGAAACTTGATTCAATATCTTCTAAATTACTCAATCTATAATCTCGCTGAACCATTGAATTTACAGTAAGGATTGGTCGTATCAAGGCGGATGATATGCAACCCGCAATACAGTCGCAATTTTTAAAAAGTTATTACTGGCGTACTATTCAAATATATTTCAACAGAAATTTTCTAGACCTTATTTGAACCTGCCCACCAAATATCAACATTTTCTACCGATTGGTTCTCGAAAAAAATAAGAAAACGCTGAAAAACTATAGAAAAACTCAAATATTTGGCGAATCCTTGTGAAGTTTCAAAAATCCTTTCTTAGCGCGCGTCTAAACGTTCAACTGAACATGCCTGCCAAATATGAACGCATTCGGTTCAGTGGATTTTTAGTTCTGGTGATGAATTAATGAATGAATCAGTCAGTGCCATTTCGCTTTTATAGATATAGATTGCAGACGTATTCCCAACTGGGATATCTTCATCATTCTATATTATAGGCTGCAGCATTCAAATACCGACAATACATTAGCATAGATAGTTGAAGTATATATACTTCATAGATAGCATTGAAGTATTTAATATTGATGGTATTTAAATAGTACACTAAACTTTACTATTTTACTAAGTGATATAGGTACATTCTACTCAGCACTTTTTGTTTATTTGTTTATCAATGGCTCAACAGCCCAAGAAGGGCCCAGGCCTACCAACTGGTTGCTAGTTTCATATTCACTCCACTGTACAGTCCGTGAAGCAAAGAAGACTCCCCGGCAATTCGGGAAAACGACTCCAGCTTATAAGCGGCATCGGTGAGCGAAAAGTTTACTGTCAGTATCGGAAGATGAGGAAGTGCAATGAGAAGTACAATCAAATTTGCACTCGCTGATGACTAGGTATTGATAGATAGCCTACTTGTATTACGCAAATGTGAATGGCAAGGAAAGTTGTGTGAGTGTACCACACCAGATTTTTTCTGCTTTGAACAATTATTTATAATTTTTGTACAATGAGACGACAAAACAAGCCACAGCCTTACAGATCTACTTGAATGTTACTCCGATTCTTAATAGAACATAAATGTTCAAGTTGTTTCCTCATATTAATGAGGAAAATTATCACCCTTATTTATAATAATTATCCCACACTCTGATTCCATCTCAGAGTGAGCTGAAAAAAGGGTGATAATAAGCCGCGTTTAAGAAATATAAAAGATACTTGATATCTATTTTCTATGTGTGCTTATATTCTGTGAGACAGCAAGATAAAAACACTTTTTCTGAGAAAATGTTTGTATTTCGGGCTTCAGGTAGTTAAAATGGAAATCGAATTTTTAAAGAAGTTATAGAGTGACCAATCTTTAACTAAATAACTTACAACATATTAGTGAGGTGGAACCTACCCGACAGGGTAAGAGTCTCCCAACCAATGAAAGAACGCATATTTTATAATACAATTCATGGAAACATACAATGGATACAATCCATTCCAGAAAATATTCCATTCAGTTAACATTGGAATGATTGTCTGACTACATTAATTTCAACAGGGATACGAACATAAATATAGAATAATAGAGAATACATTACTCATATCATACCAGTGAACTCTTGAAACGCTGAGTTTTCCCTGTTTTTTAGCCTATATAGTACAGGCTTCTTTCATCCTACAGCATCGATTTTCCCATTGAAAAGCCGGGCTAGGTTACTCTCATCGCTACAAGCATTTCCTGCTGTGGTTGTATGCTCTATCTGATGTATCTTTCGACTTGTAATACATGGTACCCTCTTTTCTGAACTATCAACGACGAGTCGAAAGTTACTTCAAATGAAGAATAACTCAATACAGCAATCCATTCATGTCTGGCCTCTAATGACCCAGAAACCAATTCGCCATTCGAAATTTCCTCCCATTGGAATTAACAAGAACAGAGTCTCAGGAAGTGGAAATCTTCCAGTTGAAGGCTTTTCACCAGAAACATTAGTCCCAGTGTTATCTGTAATAATTATTATTTCGAGGTTCTAAATGAAATGATGATCAAATGATTATAAGCTTTCCATAATAATTATTAGGTTATATTATTATCAATTTCCAACGACAATCGAATAGATTTCTGTTAGTCGAGTACTTTCTCATTCAATTTTATTTTGTTACCTTAATTCCCTGCTTTGTGATTTGGTCTAAGAGAATTTATAGCTTGCTGAGGAAAGTGGATTTATTATTGTCATGGAGCTTTTAGGTGGTTTCATCTGTTCCTTTCGCGTTCCAACAGCTTGAGAAAAGAGTTAAGAATATTCTAGTCAGCTGGTTCGGTTCCTGTACGTACAAGGAACAAACAAAAGGCCTTAATTCTTCACATCAGATCTAGTATCTTATCAAAACCTCTAATATATTCACAGTTCAGCATGTATCTATGAAGTTACTACTATATGATATTCAAAACCTCTCACATATTCCACACGTGACTAAGTAATTATTGATATATCATCAAAGCTTATAAGCTGGTTGAACAGCTTAGAAAAATGAACCTAGTTAATATGAAAAATAATGCCTTATTGTTTAAGCCAGGTTAATTATGAATGTTAGGAAGGACTTCCCAGTCCCAACTCCACCTAATAGAGAATATTTTTATTCCATTTCATTTCAATTAATTATTACAAGGAACCAAAATAAAGGAACCTCGATTTTCTCAAATCATGCAAATTACCTACTTGATTAATATCTTGAAGTTATTGAGAAGTTATATAATTTGAATGAAAAAATAAACGGTTTTCTGTGAATGACTATTTTTTACTTACATTTGCCAGAGAAAACTACCTACTCTCTCTCCCTCTAAACTACAACTTCTCTCTCTTTCTCTCTAACTGACTACACTTCTCCATTCCTTTCTCCCCATTGCCGCAATTACCAGTTCCCTCCTCCAACAAGCCTCTCGAAATCTTCTTTCTCTTCTAGAAACTCTCAACAATAGCAAAAAATGAAATCAATCTTTCCTTTCAACTAGATGAAAAAAGAGCTGCCATTGATACCGTTCGATATTTCATTCAATTTTTTGCTTTGCCTGTGGCAAATCTGAATATTATCAGTATTCTATTCCATTAATAGGCTCCATGTCCCTCTGTGTCGTCTGTTCCAGAATAATTCTATAGAATATAAACAGCTCTGCCGTGAATTCAAAGTAGACACTAACGATATACCGCCCTTCGGTTTCATTGAGTTTATTTCAGTCCCATAGAAATCTCATTCACTCCCCGTTTTCTTTTGAAGAACAAGAAAGCAGTATAGATCGTTTGGAGCCTCTATTTTCTTACTCTTTATGTGCGTGTTTTGCACTGGGTAGCGTACTCATGATAATTGATACAGGGATGACGTAGAGCATTGAAATCAATTCCATGAAAACAACATACATATAGTCTGTCCAAGCAAAGAAGACCCTCTGGAATGACTCCAGCTCGGTCAATATTGGTTCAAAAATATAATTGATTCGGTCTGAATCGCAGAAAACATTCTCATCTACAATTTGAGATAAAATCAATAATTTTTGAACCAATATTGACGGAACTGCAGTAATTGCTGATTTTGTCAACTCCTGCAGCCGAGTATTACTATTTAAAGTGATAGAAATTTCTTTTTTCTACAACTGCGCGTAGAACAAGATTTTACGAGCTGAATTCTCCTCATAAAGAAACCCATTTCTGAGGAGAATCTTCATTACGCTCGCTAACCATCTACGCATGCGCAGTAGAATTACTTTACGCTCGCTAAGCAACTGCGCATGAGCAGTAGAGTTACTTTACGCTCGCTAATCAGCTGATCATAAGTAGGTCAGGTGGAGTCATAACATAACCTAACAAAAGTCGACAATGGCTTATTGTAACTGTACCGGTAATTACACAAGAGTAATTCAATAGTTCGTAGTATTTGATGACTGAAAAAAACTGTAGATTAACAGGTTCGTGCAGTTGTAGAAAAAATATTGTCTGTAATTCGTGCGTAATGCTTGTTTATCACTCTTGCAAAATTATCACGCTCCGCTACGCGTCGCGTGGTAACTGTTTTGCGCGAGCGATAACGTTGCGCATTACGCTCTTAATAGCTATAAATAGCTATTTTGGTACACTTGATAGAAAGTAGCCTGTTTCGATCTACTTCGAAAGCCTTCATTCTCCGCACAAGTGCAGAATAAACGGCTGATATTTGGGCCTTATAGCCGTACAAGATAGGAAAAATCAGCTGTCAACAAAATTTTCCGTTGACTTAGCAGCGCACTCCATGCAAATTGGTCGACTGAACAGTCGACTATTTCGAACATTTTCCAACTGATTGCAGCAGAGGATTTAGCAGATGATATTCTTCAAACAAAAACTTTTGTTCCGTATAATTTCACACCTAACCTTGTTTTCATTGGGAATTGATTTTAGCGACTGATAACCTTTGTTGAAATTAGAATCCTGAATTTATTTTAAAATAAATAAACCGGAAATTACCAATATGGAATTCAGCAAGTTGAATTCGTATGTCGTATTTATAAAAACTTTTTCATCTTATTCTAATATGCCTCCCTATAAAGTGTACCAAAAACACAAATACATAACACGTATCACAAACGTTCGCGACGTCGCAAATACTCACCTTTCCAGCCTCAGCTGATCACTTCGTCTGTAAAGCTCCGTATTCTTGACGTCGCAAAACGACGTTTTCAAAACTAGTGGTGTAATATACTATTTCATTTGTGGGATTCAAGAAAGAAGAGTTGAATGAGTCATATCAGGGATGCATGAATCTTTAAATTTGTTGCCTGCAGTTGAGAATGCTGGATGTGATATGATACTTGAATACAACATTTTCCTTATGTACTTTTCATTGTTCAAACTTTTCAATTTTTTCAATAATAAAGTTATATTAATAATACAATGCTTTTGTTTCTCCATTGGTTAGCCGGCAATTCCTAATAAGGAGAAAACACTAATAATAATAGATGATTATAATTGATTATAATCATAGATGATTATCAATAGGAAATATTCTACTAATTGAAATGAATTGAAAAATATCAAGATCATTCATTGAAGTTCAAATTTCTCACAATAGCGTTCCAATAAGAAATCCGATTTGAATCGATTTAAGTCCGATTTTGGGGAACGTCCCAGTGGTAGAGAGCGTCTAATCGGTGAGATTAGATAAGCGAAGTGCCTCTGCCACCAATGTTGTACTGGAGGCCGGTTCCTCTGAATTCAATCTGAGAGCCTCGAAAATCGCATTCCGGTGGTTCGGAACCCACCTAAACCTTTAGGTCCATTCATCTCTCATCATCATCCTTTCCATTACCCACGCACAGGCCCAAGAGCCCATGTGGGCATCACCCTCAAAAATGAAAAACTTTTCAAATTGATGAAATCTTCGAAAGTAGTGTGGGCTACTTCCATTCAAGGATTAGAAGGCACAAAAGGAGTAATATGTATCAATCAATAACGAGATAATACACGAGATAGAAAAGCTATTAGTAACTCTCGAATTTATTTGGACATGGTTGATCGATAATATTCTCTATTCTCTTCTCTTTGACAATACAATTGAAAAATCAGTACTGTCAATTCAATTGAGAAATTATAGACACCTGGATTAGACATAATCTATCACGGTTAGTGCATAGGGTAGGAGGTCTTAATCACTGAACGGCTTTATTTATTGCAATCTATCTTCTCTGAGTGATGGCTTACAGAGTTACTAGAGGAGTTGCGAAAATAGGACAGGAAATAGGTGATACGGAAAAAGTAGGGTGGCGATAGAGAGATGAGAAGTGAAGGATGTAGAAGAAGGAGGATAAGGAGGTGGGAGAGGAGGAGGACGAGGAGGAAGAGGAGGAGGAGGAGGAGGAGGAGACGGAGGAGGAGGAGGGGAGGAGGAGAAGGAGGAGAAGTAGGAGAAGGAGGAGAAGGAGGAGGAGGTAAAGGAGACGAGGAGGAAGTGAGAGAGAAGAGTAGGGAGTGAAAGCGAAGTTAAGGAGTGAAGAAATGATGGTAGAGATAGAAGTTTATGAGAAGGAGGAAAATAAGATAGAGTAGAAGGAGAGAAAGAGGAATATAAAGGTATAAGAAGGGCAAGAAAAGTGGGAGAGAAGGAAAAAAATAGAATCAGAGGGAAAAAGAGAAGAAGTATAGAGGAGATATGGAGAGGAGGAGGAAGTAAGGAAAAATAGTAAGATTACTAGGAGTAGAAAAGAGAAAATAAGAAAAGAAGTGGAAAAGGGGAAAATAAGGAAAGGAGAAAGAGAAATATATACAAAGAAGGTAAATGGAGAAGAATGAGAAAGGAAAAGGAGAGGGGAAGGAGAAAAAATAGATGAAAGAAAATGATGAAGAATATTCTATGAGAAGGGGAATTGGAAAAAAGGAAGGGAGTAATGTGGAGAAGTAGAAGGGAAACGAGAGGAAGGAAAAAAGGAAATGAGGAGGAGGAGGAGAAAAAACAAGGGAGGGGAGGAGGAAATGTGTAGAAAGAGGCGATGAATGAGGAGGAGGAAGAGAAGGAAAAAAGGAGGAAGAGGATCGGTGAAATAGAGGACAATAACTTGTAGGGGAATGATGATGATGATGATGATGATGATGATGATGATGACTATGACAATGAGGTGCAGATAGAGCTAGAAATTGGTTAGGAAGGAAAATAGGTGGGGAGGGGGATAGGAGAGGGAGAAGGAGAGGAGGAGGAGGAGGAGGAGGAGGAGGAGGAGGAGGATGAGGAGGAGGAGAAGAAGAATAAGGATGAGGAGGAGAAAGAGGAGGAGAAGGAGGAGTAGGATGATGAGGAGAAAGTGGAGAAAGTGGAGGAGGAGGAGGAGGAGGAGGAGGAGGAGGAGGAGGAGGAGGAGGAGGAAAAGTCGTCGATCTATTTGATAGCTGTAATCAATCAGAAGAGAGTACTCGACAAACTAAAGGTGTGGAAGGCGACATTGTAGAGTCACTCCAATGCATCAAACCCACCCCCTCGTTCACTCCCCCCCCCCCCTCCTCCACGACTTTCCCAGAATTAGTGACCCGGTAAAATATCGAGATGAGCAATAGTCGGGCATCAGTCACGCGCCGGCTTCAACCGACTTGCCTAGCACTTGGATAAGTTAGAGGCTTGACAGCGCTCACCTAAGTGATGGCGCTTTTCGGTTAGCTGCAAGTAAAGCTCTACTCTGCAGAGAGTATAAGTCTCGCTTGTTACAGTTAATCGGGTAAATTGAGCCCATTAATAAAAGTTGAGATCATGATACACTGATAAATTTCAGGTGAACAACAACATTCAAGCCTAGAGTTCGGTTTTCAGAATTTTGTTCATAGCTTAAAAAAAGTGTAGAGCCAGATGACTTATTATTCAGACCTCATAAAAATTACTTTATCAGTTTATCACCTCATCACTACTTTATTACAGTAGTTGGCCATTTGCATAAACAGCGAAATCATGTCCCATTAAAACAATGTGAATTTTATTAATTTCTTGGAGCAAACAACGCCTATATTTAAGAACCCTCAACTCCCAAATGGTTATCGTTCATTCATTCAATTGACACTCAATTGAAATCTTTCCAGTGAATGAACTAAATGATGTGTTAAATTTGAATAAGACTGGGAAAAAACTGAACATGATTAATGAGATTAAGAATAAATAAACTAAGAATGATTTAATGAATAAGACTCATGATGATGTGAACTAGAAATGACCAAGAATGATGTGAACAATGAATGACTGAAAATTATTTGAACTAAGAATGATTAAGAATAGTGAAAGAACTAGGAATAACTAAGAATGACTAAAAATGATGTGGACTAAGTATGACTAAGAATGATGTGAACTAAGAATGACTCAGATTAAATGAAAATAAACCATTGAAAGCCATAGTAATCGAGTGGTATGCTCCTAATAATGCAATGTGAATGAATTGAGAGAATAACATAGATTTCGACAGGGTCTTCCATTAGTTGCAATCAACTCATAGCATCATTTCAGTAATTATAAATTTGATCGATTTCCCTACCTACTGTTGACGTCATCTCTTGTCATTCCCCACCACTGACGGCTCGTACCCACAAAACAAGTGAAGTGCTCGTATATTAAACTGTACAGAACTTCACCTTTTTCGTGGGCACGAGCCGCCAGTGTCCCCCACATCTTTCTCGCAACCTTTCATTTTATTTTTCCGATGACAAATTTATCGTAGAAAAAGAATATAAGTGGGGATGAAAATAATACAACTACTGTGTTTGTTCTTGAAGAATATGAATCTGTATCTCAAAAGATGATCACACCCACACTTACGTTTTTCAATGTGTTGAGAGTATAAGGAGAGTTAATGGATTGACGTACTGCACATACAATGTAACAGTGTTGCGCCAATCCATTCCACCCACACTGAAACTTAATTCTTTGGAGCGAGTGCTTCACTTCAAAGGCAGCCAGCAATCCATCGATCTACTCAGAAGGAAACTTATCAACAAACAAGAAACAAGCATCTGATCGAACTAGTTGTTGACAAACATATACATTGAAGATTTATATAACTGATAATAGTGTGAATAACAAAAATACTTCACCATATCTTTAGATTTCCATCCACTATTATTGGAAGTAGAAAATGTTTCTAGGAAGATTTTCAGAGAGACTCTTGGAAATATCCACAGATACCCATTTGAACAAAATCCCAGGAATGGTTGTTTCAGGTGTCTTGAAATTCCTTGTCGTAGAACTTTTGGTACAAGCATGAAACGTTGGAAATCAGAGTTTGAAAAGAGGATAACGAATGGGAATGAGTTATTCTGTGATTCGATCGATACTCTTTTGTGTTGGAAATGATAGAGCAATAAAAGTCTAGTATTATTAATGCTAGTATGCAATTTATGAAATAATACTATATTCATGTAATAATAGCAAATACATTTGTGTACTTGTTCGAATGCTCTTATTATCCTAACCAGATAGGAAGTTGGATCACTAGCACCAGCTCGTTCCTGTCAAAAATCTTCAATGAAATTTAAAAGAAATCATCTTCACAAAAACCACTCAGCTAATATTTTAGTGAAAAATTAAGGTTTCTCATTCTTATTACTTTGGCGAAGTCTAATGGAAATTCATTATGAATAGAATAAATTCCCCACAACCACATTACGCATTGAATTTCATTGCAATAACTCTACTTCATGTCTCCAGCTTCTGTGTATTATAGATTGCAATTTGGCAAGCTGGAAAAATAACTCCTGAACTCCTTCAAAATCTTAAGATGCCATTCTTTCGCCTGACAGCAAGTTTTGCAGTATTATTTTACGCAGCAAGTTGTAACTTGATTGAAGTTTACTTTTGGAAGCCGATCGCTTTTGTTAGCAAAGCTTTCGCTGGCATTATTTTCAACAAGAGAAGAATACCAGCTTTCCTAATACCTGTCAAGGAGAACAATTCTCTAAGCGTGATATCTTGGCGCTTTCGTAGAACAACTTTTAATACTCCGCCATATTGGATGCTTCAGTCAGCTTTAAAAGAGTATGTTTTTGAGTCAGGCGGAAATATGAACCTCTTCACAGTGCATAGTCTGATTTTAGCACCAATGAAAGTTGTGGCTTTGAAACTAGAAAGGATGTTTGTGAATTTGGAGCATCCTCTAAATACTTCACAAAGCGGATTACAAAAGACTGATGGAGAGCTTTATTACCTTCATATTACAGTAAAAAGTTATAAAAGCCGGACATTGATAATATTATAGAAACTTCCCACGTCTACAGTCTACACTATAGGAGAGTTTCAAAAACTTCTGATAGTCTAGCTGAATATTTTGAAGTACCAATTCATTTGTTATAGCTGGAAACCAAGATGAACTTATTCAAAACTATCACAATTGTTTATTTTCGACCCAATATAGCCAAAAGTCCAAATTTAAACTGATTCACTTCATCTATTAAATAATGGAGGTTCTTTGTGATTGAATAAGCATTGGAAAATAATCTAGTATTATTTCCCGTACTTGCAATTGGAGAAATACTTTCTCCTTCTCTCAAGATTGGTATTCCGCCAGAAGAAGGACTAGAGCTCAATGAGAGATTACACAATGAATTATTATTCAACGAAAATTATTATTTGGAACAAAATAACATTCTGTAGTCGAACAGAAATAATTAATCCTCTAATTACATAAAAACATCAGGGAACAAATTGGAACCGATAACAATATGTATCCATTAATATATTCCTTAAAAAAGCATTAAAATGATGAACAATGTAGATATGGATCAGTTGCAAGATGAAAAAAATATAAGGACGTACTTCCCTGAAAGTACAAGCTCAAGCTTTGAGAAGGGGATTTAGATTAGATTCATATTATTCACTTTATTCAAGAAGAGTACAGCATTTATGATCTTAAATCCTAGATTGCGGATATAAAACATAAGAATAAATATAAAATGAAGAATGAATATACAAGGATATGTTGTGAACTTCCTAAATATTACAGACATATAGGATTTCATATTCTCACTGTTATAATATGATTGTGTATCTATATGGAATGGCGGACTTTGGACATAGATGTCCATTCTTGGAGAAGGATATGCAAGGATATCCCTCCCATTTACACTAAACCGAGAAGGAGAAGGTGAAGGAGGTAAGTCTTCGTATAGCTTGGATTAGTTCGGATATATGAATTTGAAACACTATTTCATTTCTCAATGCAACAAGTAGCCAATAACTTTTCAACATTTGAAGCAGTTTGAAGCCGTTCAATTCCATCCATGCCACCTCTTACCGTGTCTCCGAGGACACAATAAATCAATTTAATGTGGTATAACCTCGAAATGTTTCAAAAACAGAGGTGAAACGAGAAGCACAAACAATGTAACACATCACCCAACACCACAATAGGAACTGCACAAGTTCCGCCTCTACACGGAAACAAGGTGACAGTTGCAATGTGCATCTGATGACGCCAATGTCGAACTAGACCCAGTGAGTATAGAGTATAGTGAGTTTAAGTCCTATTCTATCTTACTAAACCGGAATTAACGGAACCAAACCGGAAGTAACTGGGCCAAACCGGAAGTACGGGAACCAAACAGGAAGTAACTGGCTCTAACCGGAAGTACAGGAACCAAACCGGAAGTAATGAGAGACAGAGTATGCGGACTCTCCAGAAGGAAATGCACGCACGAAACATACATATGAACATGTCACCTGATCAAATCTCGAGTGCAACAGTTGCAGAGTATGGGATTGTCTTGTTCCACAGAGTAGGAAATATTCTCTGTGCTTGTTCCCAAGTTTGTTGTTTGTTGCTTGCAGAGGGTGGAGAAAAGCATTGATGGAATTGGCGCTGTATGTCCCAGTTTCAAAAGGAAACTTGTCATGAATATGTAGCAGCGTGAAGTTCACGGAAACTGGGTTAGTAGAGATTGCTGGTTTTGATTTTGAGAGACAACCTCAGGTGACATTCTATTGGGTTTCTAAATTTTGTCACCTTGTTGCAGTATTATGTGTCATAGCACTTCATTTATTTATTTATTTATTCATCAACAAATTTATTCATTCATTCTTTACAAGATAATGGACGCAAGGCAATTCATCCTTATGGGACAAAAAAATTGTAAACAGGTTCGTTTGCTAGCTCTATTCGAACAAATAAGTGAGCCGTATTGTTATGCTCTTTGAGTAGTTGTGAAGTTGATATTGTGGTAGTTATCCATAATAAATGAAAAGACAAGATTTTAAAATCTGAAAGAAGTTTTCTAGTTTACCAGAGATTTATAATGGTGTAACAACCGAAACCGTTATCTCGATTTTCTAATAAATCAGTGGTTTGACAACATCTTGTCTTTTCATTTATTGATTTGATTGATTTTACAACAATCCATCCTCAGGGAAATTGTAAACAAATATACCGCTATTACACTAGATGGAGCCAACTGAGTTACATGATGTTCAGGAAAGAAATATACAATCAGAGAGATTTCAATAAATAGTGCCATAACTATTGACATTATGAAAACTGAACTTTAAAACTTAGGGCTGTTTAAAATGATTGAAAAATAAATGAAAATCAAACACCCTTTCATTTTATCCACATTGATAATGGCCTAATGTGCCAAAACATGTTTGTGTTTTAATCATTTTAAAGTTTTTTAAAAGGGTGTTTGATTTTCATTTATTTTTGTGAAAATAGCTGATAGTTATAATGTAACTATTGACATTATACATAGTAACATAACATTGAATAACTCCAATTTTGAAATGAACTAGTTTTGGACGGTTTGTGTGAATTGGAGAAGAAACCTTTTTGTGTTCAATTCCCCTTGGAAAAATGAATAACAAGATGTGAGATTAATAATCAAAAGAATCATAATCATAAGATTCAGTCAAACGAATAAGAATTCTTCAGGAAGAGAATTAAGAAAATAATCCTCAAGAATTCCTCAAGAGAATAATCTCAATCATATTAATAGATTCCTTATGAATAATGAATAAAAGGGATGATAGAATCTTAATAGAGATTGAATCGAACGATCAAAATTCTCCTCCAATTTTCTCATTCTACTTTTTAATCATTTTCCAGCATGATAGTAATAAGAAATTGTCACGAACACATGTCAAGTAAAAGTGGATAGATGCTCATTCAAATTCAATTTTCCAGCTATTCAGTTTTTTAAAATTCAACTATTTCCGCAATTTATTATTGTGCTTCTAAGTTAGTTATGTGAGGTGCTTTTTATAGGTTTGTGTATATTAAAGAATAAAAAACTATTTGGTGTCTGATTTACGTAACTCTTATGACGATAGCCCATCAAATTCCATAGCTATGGGAACTAACACACCTGTGTAACCTACAAATCAAAACCTACCCGAAAATCGTTGTTAGCCCTAATTACAACTCCCTTACAATGATGACGGGTGTAACAAAGTTACTCATCTTGTCCATTCGACTAACTATTGATAGAAATTGCAGCTTATTGCGTGTGTGCTTGGTGCTTGCTATGTTATGTGGCAATGGGAGTGGTTGTCTAGCCCCCTATGTCAGCCGGCGTAATAATGTTGCTCGCATACTAAAGCTCGAGTCCAGAATCACCACTATAAGCCCTCAATAAGCCTCGGTTGTCTAACCGCAACCCCCCTTCAACCTTCCCCCCTATGGTCCCCCTTGAGCACAACATCCTAAAGGGCTTCCTGTCAACAGAAGGCAATTTGTCAAGTCGTCTGCTGTTGAAGCTACCTGTAGCCGCGCTGACTGAATTACCATCACAAAACGCACTCATCCACTTGACATAAATATTATGCTAGCTTATTGAAACATTCATTATTTGATAGCCGTATGAATCTTATGATACTCGGGACAAGGTGTCGAAGAAAGTGTTTTAATTGTAGTTCATAACAATAATGTTCAATTAATTCTAATTCTGTTTCCGATTCGTGAGTAATTTGTTTAGATGATACTCGAAGAAACTTTCAGCCAGATACCGTGCTCATTATCATAGTCGCAGAGTAGCCTACACAAATGAATAAATTGATTTTCCGGAGGAAAAATAATAAAAAACTACTGAATATACTACCGTGATATATTAATATAAAACTCATAGTAATGCATGAATAAAACTAGATATTACAGTTATAATTGAAATCGAATAAGTCTCATTGAACCGGATTACGTTATTAGAGCATAATTCGTAAACTTGATCATTTGAGTTTTAAAGAAACATTACTTTGTTTGGACTTTATTTTGAGCAAAATTAGAATCGGGATTGTGAGGGCTATTCCTTTTTACCATCATCATTATGATTGTATATAATATTATGATGATTATATATATATCTTATGATGATAAGATATTGAAGATGATATGATAATCGGATGATAGACTATTCGAACATCACTCTCGATAGTCATGCTTTTCCAATTTGACAGTGATAGTTAAGACACTGGAATCGATTCAGCTGTTGTGAAACTCCAGATTTTTGCCTGATTTTTTACTTTTTCTCAGATTATATGAGAAAAGTATTAAGTATATGCCGTGCAACACCTATTCCAACAATAACATTCGTGGTACGAAAATGAGAAAAATTTGCAAATACATTTTTTCTATTCATAGCTTACAATGAAGTAGCCTGAGAATAGTAATCATAATTCAGACCAGTAGATGAAGCTTTCTTATGCTATTGAAGATCCCCGATACTCAATCCGAGCACTGGCGGCTCATGCCCATGAAACAAGTGGAGTGGTGTACAGCAAATATACGGGCACTCCGCCTATTTCGTGGGTACAAGCCGCCAGTGCTCGGATTGAGTATCGGGGATTTCCAATAGCATAAGAAAGCTTCATTTACTGGTCTGAATTGTGATTACTATTCTCAGGCTACTTCATTGTAAACTATAAATAAAACAAATAAATGTATTTGCAAAATTTTCTCATATTCGTTCCACGAATGTTATTGTTGGAATAGGTGTTGTACGGCATACTTTTCTCATATAATATATTCTGAGAAAAAGTGTAACATCAGGCTAGACTGATTGAGTGAAGTATTCAACTCTTTTCCAAGGGCTGAATCGATCTATTACTATCAAAAACTATAATTTAAATAATTTCAATTTCCATAGGTCTATCCTATATTATGATTGACGATGAACCAAAACCTCGGTTCCAACATGTTATTAAAGCACACTCATCACTGGTCACAAAATCAAGCATACATCAATGGACATCCCATCAGATGCCTAATTAGGGATTAGGGTGACATGATAGCTTCAGGTTTCATTGGATGAATGGATGGATGACTCAGGCTGTACTTCTATAGGCACACAGAAGCCGAGCGAACATTTTCAGTAATGAAGGTACGTGAATCCGTGAAGGACCCGTTCATTGTGAGATGGAAAACATGGGAGTGGTTGGCGATTGAGAGATGGAAAGTAAAGCATTGGAAGTCGTATAAATGAGCCGATAGCCCTCCGTGATTGGATGTTGAGGGGTTGAGATATAGTCTGTCCAAGCGAAGAAGGCATTCTGGAAAGATGGGAAAATGGCTTTAGCTCAGTAAATATTGGTTCAAAAATTATAAATTTGATCTTAAACTGTCGTAAACATTCTGATCTACAATTTTGAAAATTCATAACTCTTGAACGAATATTGACCAACCTGAAGTCATTCTCTCATCTCACCAGAATGTCTTCTCTGCTTGGACAGACTATAGAAATGTGGCTTTGGTGAGATGAGAGGAGGAATGAAATACTTAGCAGGAGAAATCACGACTCAACATGTCCAATTCTGCTCGACCGAACCGAGATTCAGAACCTTTCTTCTCTCATTTTCTCTTTATCGGAATGTTCCTCTGCTATTTTCACTGTCTTTCACCTGTTCACTCAATAGTTTTAGAATATAGAAAGCTTTCAATTTGAATTTATACTCTTCATGTCATAACGATAATACTCAGGCAGGGTCGGAATGGTTGAATACTTTCCATATTCTTAATTCATATTAATTAATTCAATCATTTCATTTATTCGAGAAATGCCAATAAAGAATATTGAAGGTTTTGAAGATTGAAGATTTTTTTTAAATTTTATACTATTATCATTTAGGCACCTCTTGAAATTTGAAAACTGGATTGAGAAGAACGAAATCATGATCAATGAACTTTAAATATGTTGAAAAACTTCAAATTTGAGATTTTTAATTTATTCATGTGTAGATACAAAATTATGTGCAAGCAAAAAGGAAAAACTGAAACATCACCTTCTAAACCCAAGTTACACAATTTCGAACTTTGATGAACCAGAATTATGATGCTATTTGCACAACTATGATGTATGATGACACTAGTTACACAATTACTGTGTATCATACTCTTATAATGAATTCATTCAACAAGGAAGTAATATTAATATTATCACTAATGATACTCTGTGGTTCAAGGTGAAGAAGAAAACCAAACTAATTCAACATCAATGTAAAAGAATCTCAAGTAATTATGAATGATTCACTTTTTTCTCCTTGGATCATCTTGATTTTCTCTCCAAGTACAACTGGGTGTTTTTCTACAAACGACGAGAACATTTCTCACACCATAATCTTTTGTTAGTTCTTATCGCAACCTCGTCTTCCATCTTTACCTTTTTCCACTGGCGGCTCATGCCCACGAAACAGGTGAAGTGCTGTACAGTGAAAGATACGGGCACTTCACCTGTTTCGTGGGTACGAGCCGCCAGTGCTTTCTTCCAGTCTTTGCTCCATCATCTGTCTACTCAACAAAGCCCTTACAGAAGATCAATCGTGTTCTTTCCTATTTCGCCAGATACAGACGAAAAAAACGAAGTATTATTCGAAAAGAATCCTTTCAACGGAAAGCTTTCCTTCAGCTTGATCTCATAGCTTGATGAATGCACTTTGATTGGGAGTGAGGATAAAAGTTGAAGAAGTAATCAAGAATTTATCAAGATTTTTCCTGTTTATAATCAGTCATACAAGATTAATTTCCCCGTTCAGAAAATCCTTGTTATTTATTTCTGTGAGCAAAATAGCTTCATCAATTTCAGATCTCTAGGTATTGGATTCCAAGACACTGAAAGGAATAATTTAGAATCTTGAGGATCTAAGACTCAACTCAATTTAAGATAAACCGAACATTTTTCCGAGTATTTTTTGTCCAAGTAATTATTGTCAGGATACAGAGCCTATGCCAACCAAGCCTATGATTTTATTAGCTAAGATTAAGCTTATATTATGAATGAGACAGAAAATAATATACTCACATTTACAATTGGGTAGAACCCATTCATTTATTCTATTATCAAATGTTCTCAATATTTTCTCATTTTCCAGTCCAATTATTTGTCAGAGTCATTTGCCTACTATATATTGTTTACCTTATTCTTCAACAATTAGGTTATAGAAAAATTGCGCCAAAACGTTGACAAGTCTTATCTGTCAGCTGTTGATTCTGTTGCGGCGGCTACTACTGTGATATCTCTGTATTTTCTGTTTTTATTTCAAACTAAGTCAAGCTTGTTCATTTCTGCTAACCCTTGTTTATTTTTAGTTTATTTTGCACTAATTTATAATTCTTCCTGATTGAAATAATTTTGCTCTGATTTTGTTTTTTGAATCTCTGTGCCTAATTTAAATATTACAACCGCGTGGAAAAATTCCTATTGGTGAATTTTTTCTCATTGGGCACAGGATTGGTCCTTTCCCAAATCACGTGATCCTTCTTCTCAGAAGTAGATCGGGTGATTTCCTATTTTTGAAGGAAGAGGAGACTTGCCTTTTGACTATTGTTAAAATAGGACCAGGTTCAATGTCCTACTTAAAATTAATGTTTAATAATTGTCTCTCTTTGTGTTAAATTAATGTATCCAGTGTTGAATGTAGAGTTCCTCTGTAGTCATGTGCTCTTGAAATAAATTTGAGGCAAGTTAAAATTGATCATCTCAAGTATAAAATCGTGTAACAAAATCCTGGGACGTCGCCATTCCATCATCACGATCATCAAGTGAAGTGTTAATTATTACTGTGAATTGGGACCCCACAACAATTTGGTGAGCGAAAATTATACAATATACGAAAATTTAGTGAATTCCGAGAAACATAAATTCATCAATTCTTATTAATGTGAAAGAGTGCAGGACTATATATCTCTCCTCATACACCGTGTACCCCTTATTAAAAATCTAATTGCACTTAAATATTACCAAGAACTTTGAAATAACAAATTTGATGAAGATTAATACTTCAATTTATCGAACAAATACTCATTATTTGAATTCTTTGATTTTCAATGAATATAGTATTCAATTTAATATGTTAATAAATTCACATGATTGTTGAATCTGTATTTAATCTAATTTCTTTCCTGCTCAATTCGGTCAGGAATTATTATATTATTTTTTCTCTTGGAGGAATTAATTATTCCATCTATATAATTTACTCATTTATTTTGTCTGATTATTTCGACGTCATGGAGAATTATAATTGAATTTATTCCGGTTATTCGAAGGAAATAAACAATATATGCTGTGCTTTGGTTTAGGCTGCTCTGAAACCGTTATTAGTAGGCCATCGCACTCTATTTTCAGACAATTTGGATCAAAGTATGGCAGAATGTTGTTTCTTGTCGAATTGCTTGAAATTCTGGATGAACGTTTGCAGCTCTACCGACTGATTTCTATCCAAATATTATCAAATTTACAGGTATTGAGCGTCCAGAAGATCTTGAAATTTGACATTATTCAACTGAAAATATCCCCTACAAACAATATGGATTCGGATTATTTACTTGTAATAATCAGAGGTGAATTGGAAACTAAACTTTTACAATCCATCATCGAATTGGAATCTATTCTGTATAGTAGAAAATTGGTCGGTCATACTGTGATTATAATTATTGATAAATTTCTTATTAGCCTACTTCAAAGTACGAACACTAGGTCTCTACCATTTTTAGAAAGTCAAGCAGCAGAATCCTTGAAAAAATGTTAGGCGGGTATTACACGATAATAGTTCTTTTATCATAGTAAATAATATGGGAAGAGATGGAAATACGAAATCATTTTTTTTCCTCCATATGATCAACTATAATAATAGAACTATTATCGTGTAATACTGGCCTAAGTAAGAAATATAACACGTTGCTTGATAACTATAGAAGAATTAAATATAAGTACTTTCTACATGATAACAGCCCGCTGTAATCAATTTTTTTGTAACAGAAGTTAAGTACATGAACTAATCCATCATTTATTCATTACTTGGCAAGAGTAGCTAAGCCTATAATTATGGTTGGAGCTTAATGGAATGGAACAATGAATAAACAACTTATCAAATTGCTAACAAGTATTCCACAATAATTCATACAATCATTATATGCTAAGATTGCAAGTGGCATATCTCAATTCAATACGATCTATTTACACCCATCACATCAAAATCATTCACTGCGGATAAAAACAAATTTCTTATCCCAAACTGAAAAATATGATCTATCATTGAAATGAAATTCATCATCAACACAGCTCCACAACAGGCAATCCGATATTTCGAGCAAACTTTCCTCCACATCTATTGGTAGCTAATGGTTCGAGTAATACCTCATCCGATCCACAGGAAAGTTTCCTAACCATGGTGGCAAATCAGCTGGATAAAAATCAGGGTCATAAATCATTCATTTCTCTTCCATCTCTCCAGAGAGAGAGAGAGAGAGAAAGAGAGAGAGAGAGAGAGAGTGAGGGAGAGAGAGAGAAAGAGTAGTGAGGAAGTGAGAGAGAAAATTGAGAGAGAAAGACAGAAAGTTGTTGGGTGAAAAACGTTTCCAACGAGGAAAGACGGGAGCGATTTGATTTGAAAAGGTGCAGTGGCACGAATATTATTCGGGAATGCGACATTGTGTGAAAAGTGAGGATGGATTGATTAGATCAAAAGTGCGAAATCTTATAAAAAGGGATAAGAGACGAGACCTTGCCTCGATCAAGGGAAACGTAAACTTGGCAGAGACGTTCGGGAAAAGGACAGTGACATTATTTTTGGAAGGGTTCACCTTTTGGTGGGAGAGAAGTGAGTTTAGTCGGTTAGGTGAGAAGAATGGATTTATTAAAGACAGAGTGGACTTCTTTCTGTGGCGCTTTCCATGGAGTGGGAGCAAAAACTTTCTTTCAATCTCCTCCCACCACACAACAAATCCTGCACTTATTTATCACACAACATTGACTTCTTTCCACTTCACGTACAACTCTCCAGATCTTGGCATTAAGCATTCCTCTTACCATATACTATTGCCGTCATAGCATCAAACACAGCATCAACCATAATTATAATATGTGAAGGATTTCAAGACCGGCTTGGAAAATAGAACTACTTCTTTGAAAACCTCAAAGAAGTTCATCAACGTAATTGATATTGAGGAATATCAACATGGGAGCTTAACACTATGAAAGAATCTATAAAACCCAAACGAATTCCATGGACATTCATGATATCCAAATAAGAAAATATATGGAAATAGAAAAAGAGAGTACATATGAAGGCTGAAAAAGATTGAAAGCTGAAAGCCATACAAGGTGATAGAAAGATTGATCAGGGTAAGGATTATGATGATAATGATGATGCCGATGATGAACGATGTTAATGGTAATAATGATGATGATGAATCATGACGATGAATCATGATTATGTCGATGATGAATGATAATGATGTTGATATTGAAGATTACGTGTAACTAGACTATGATATAGATTTCCATCCATATGAACTTTAGATACTCAAACTGATCAATCTCTATTTAATCTCGTTGCACAACAATCTGTATCATCCAACGATTCATTAAAACTAGATTGGTACAATAGTTTAGTCTCTAGTTGTCTAGTTTAGTACGCGCTCGTGTGCAGTTGAGAAGTTCACGCGTATCAAATGGCCAACTCTGGTGTTAGATTGCCCAGCAATTTTATGAGGTGGAAGACTGTATTAACGCCAGCTAATATTGCAGCTTCAAACTTTACGTGGTTTTCTCTCCAAATGCTAGTAGTGGTGTGTGGTTGTTTATAACAAGGCTGTGACCAAGTACACTCAAACTCACACATTGTCTCCATGATGAGGAAAGAGAGAAGGCGAGAGAAAGAGAGTGAGAGAGAGTGAGAGTGTGGCATACTGGTATTAGTGTCATTCATTAGTAGCGTGGTTATTTGGTAGCTAGCCGAAATCCCGTTACGCGTCACAAGTATTCCCGCCAAAATCTGTAGCACGTCACAAGTATTCCCGCCAAAATGCTGCGGTTGTATAGTTGGCGCCAAAACTGTGACGCTGGAACGTGACAGCGACACTCTGAGGTTTGGTGGGAAAGAGAGGAACTTGGAATCAGAGTGAATGTGAGAGGAGAACAAAAATAGAATGAATAGACGAAGAAAAGGATTAAAAATAAGAGTGATTTGATGATTCCTTTTCAAAAAAATGAGAATGTTATGTCTATGTAAATTAGACATAAATTTACTATGGAAATAGATATTACTCATTCAAATATACATAAAAAAAACTTTATTTGATAATTTTCCGAAAGTACTATCATCAACTAACTATTCTTAGATTGTCTTCTACCTAGAAGACTTAAGTGTCTAACACAGGAAAAAAATTGTCATCTACTTGGATAAGTAGATTGTCTTCGGTACTATGAACTCTTCTCAGCGGAGAAATTGTTGCAAATAGAGTCTCCCCCGCCCCCTAGGAAGAAACTGGAGACTAACGATGATTCCCAAATAATAGTTGATGCTACACTAAAAGAGTTAGATTGTTAGTGTTGAAGGAAGATACAGATAGGAAACTAGTGTTAGTCTTGTAAGCTATTATACTAGTAAATTTTCGTGATCTCTACTAGTTTTGCACCCTTATAGCTGATAAAGGATTTCAGTAGATACTCGAGTACTGGATCAAATCTACGACCAAGTCTCAAGAATTTCCAAGGTAAACTTTCGAGGCAAACAAAATTGTGGATGAATCAGGAGAAGACGCTGATGGAAATTATTGCAAATTAGATTAATCGGAGTAGAAGGAGGAGAAGAAGAGAGGGACAGAGAGAGACAGAGAAGGGAACTGATAGAGAAAGTGGTGGAAAAGCGATAAAAGCAACGTTGAACAAGAAAGGAGCAGAATCTGTTCTGAATTCCAGTCTCTGCTATAGTCTGTCCAAGCAAAGAAGACAATCTGGTAAGTCGGGAAAATTACTCCAGCTCGGTCAATACTGGTTCAAAAATAATAAATATAGTCTTAAACTGTAGATCAGATTGTTTCCTACATTTCAAAACCAAATTAACAATATTTGAACCAATATTGACCGAGCTGGAGACATTTTCCTATCTTGCCAGAATGTCTTCTTTGCTTGGACAGATTATAACATAGTGGATGGGCCCCGTTGGAAGCCTCGTGTTTAAGAAGAAATTGAGAGCCCCGAGCTCTAGCGACTAATTAGGTAGGTTGGTGAGATGGAAACTAGTTAACTTGTTGATGAGAGTCTATAACATCCCCTGGCTCCAAGTGAATTTACCTGATCAATGATCTCAACACTCCACATCATCCACATGGAGAATAGTTTCCTACTTTCTCGAACTATAATGGGAATTATCATTCCAGTGAATATTTACAATTCATATGAAATAAATAAGAAATCGTTCAAATTTTTCAGCTATTCAGTAATAGTAATTTTAATACACAGTACTTAAAGCTGATACATCTCAAATATTCAAACTTAATGAACATTCAAGTTTGAAATTTTGTAATATGATTATGCTCTTATTATATCAAGTGCTGTATGCTCACATTTTGATGGAAACTGTAACATGCTTAATATTTGAGTATAATAAGCTTCAAGATAAATAGAATAATAAACCTTCAGCTAACTGAACAGACAACTTTCACTATTTATAATACGTTTATTACATTATTCACAATAAGTAGATTAAGTTGAACCCGATAGCATTGTTTTGTTTTTCTCTCTTTTTGATAAATAAAAGTGTAGGCTATGGCTCCTTCAACACAGACTCTAAACGTCTTGGAAGCAGCGTGTTCCACAACATAGATATTCTTGGGTAAGGGAAATAACCACGTTATAGAAAGTTCATGATTATGTAATTCTTATTCAGGTGATTTGTGATACTGGATTATCATTTTTTCATATGATTGTATGAACTAGTTAGTAAGTTAAGCAACAATAATTAATAACTAGAATTATTCTAGTTTGATTGTTTTTTTTTGTCAATTACGAATGAAATGTCGAAATAAATTTATTAATTTATATTTAATTCTCAGTTTCAATAATTTGATAGATATTATAATTAATAGTAATTATTTGATCTAATTCTTATTTCAAAACAATTTATTTGAATATCTATGTTATCGAATTTCCTTTCATCTATGTGTCACTGGAATTGGAGATTTCAAAAGAAAACACATGAGATGATATTTTTATTATATGATCATTTATCATACAATCATTGATCCTCGAACAAGGACAATAACGAGTTTTCTCATTATGTATATATACAAAGACGCAGGCTAGGGACAAGAAATTTGTATCTGAGGTCACGAGACAAGAACATGATGAGAGGATCAAGATACGGAGGATTTAGGGGTAAGTTCTGCCTAACATTCACAAGAACGTTGGGAAATTCCCACCTGTTTGGCTTGATATTGTGTTGATATCCCAGATTCTCTACAAAATTGAATTGCGCAGGTTCGAAGGAAAATGGATGAAATTGAATCCATTGCTAACCTAATCCATCACGAGATGACGATAGAGGACTATGATAGTAAAGCCCAGTGAGGTGGTATAAGAATGGTTAGTTCCTCGCAAGACCAGACTTACTTATATTGCGTTATAGACTCTCAGGATATATCAGTTTCAATCCTAGATCCACAATGGCAAAATATAATGTACATTGGAGGTGAGATACTGTTTATGGACGCAAGGTGAGATCAGCTATATAAATATAGCTGATATGGCTATAAATATAAATATAGCTATATAAAATATCTTATCTTGGCTAGTCCAAACTATAGAAACTGTATAATCAATCTGATCATACAGTATCTATAGTCAGAACCAAGGAAGTTCATGGTGCACCCCAGTATTTCACCTCAAGTTTATCACATAAGCTGCAAGAGACACAATCCGGATTATCTTGGTCAGCAAAACCTCCTGTTTTGCAGGAATCTGTAGGATATTCAATTATACAAAAACCCCTACCCCAGAGTACAGAAATCCCTTGGTTATTTGCAAGTGTTGTAACGGTATCAGTATAACCTGTGTAAACAGACGATAAGATCACCTCACCTATTGAGGGTTTGCTGATTAAATACCCACCGGAGACGCAGGAAAGCTCCAGGTGTAAAGGAACGTGCCTTATCAACAATCTCCAGGACTATCAGTTAGCCAACGTCATCAGAAATTTGAAACAGAGGATAAAGGTGGCCCAAAAAAGCCTTTTTCAAATGGGTTTGTGACCGTTCTGTATCAAATTTCCAACCGATTTTATTCAATCGACAATCCAATGAGTCGACTACAAATTGGTTTTCATCAGAGAAATGGAGAATTTTGAATACCTGATCGAACGAAAAAGCGGGTTTTTATGTTAACAGTTTTTGAATTCAAGCAATGAAGATGGACATACCTTCCGCAATATTAAACAAGTTCATGAGAGATAGGTGACTCACCTAGAAAAAAAAAGTTACAATTAGATTATTCTCAGATAATTTTCCATTATAATAGTATAATACATTACATTCTTTATAATTATGGTAAAATACAATAATTTCGCTCAATAGGTACACACACAATAATCAAGTTTCTTTCTCTAGAAAATGCACTGTTGCTTATGCTGCCGAGAACGGGATATTCAATGAATGCAGTTCATTCATTAATTCATTAAATAGGATAAATATCATTGAAAATGAAGAACAAATTGAAAAAACCATTGATCAGATCTGAAAAAAGTATTGGATTTTTTTTAACCAGGAAGTTTGTATACAGTGGAAATATTTTCTACCTCAAGAGTCTTGTATTAATATTTTCTATTATTTTTTGTGAGGGTGATGCCCACGTGGGCTCCAAGTCTATGCGTGCCTGATGAGAGGGATGATAATGATGAGAGATGACGACTACTCTTCAGGCAGCTGGGACCTACAGCTTATCGTCTCCTCCGAAAGAGTTATCTTGTTCGAACAAATCTCTTGAGAATTGATTCATACCACATCTAAGCTGGTTCTTTATATATTCATATCAATTATCCATCAAAAAAATTTAATTGACACAGTAAATTATTGACATTTTCAAATGAGATAAGATATTCCCAGTCTTGAGATAACTTATTGGAGATTTCTCTCCTGTCAACGTCTTGTTACATCAGATCATGACAAGGTGACAGGTAGAAATTCAACCGTAAAATAGAATAGCGATTGAAAGAAAAGTCCCTGTGAAGTGTCTTCTGACATTTCAGTGCAACCCTGGTTCCTGCTTTGAAGCATCGTCAAACTTCTGATACATTTGGCAGTTCCCGATATTTCCAGACGTCAGACAGGCCAATATGTCTGTTTATCGTTCTCGAATCCATCCTCATTCTTTATTGGACACTTCCATTTTCTGTATCTCTAACTATTCATTGTAACAGTGCTGTGTTATCTTTTATCCTTTGAGAAGCTAATAAATCTCCAATATGATCTTACAATGATAAATCTTGTGAAGCATCACAATCGAAAAACTCATTGCACAGTTATTTGTATAAAGTGACAATATTATTCTCGTGTCCCTCAATGATGGTCATATTCATCCAATCATTTTCCATTGAAGAATACAACAAGCTTTCCAACCCATAAAAATGATCCTATTGTTAAATTAAAATAATTCATGGGCTACAATTAATATTGAAAAGTCAGTTATGTAATACAATATAACTGGAATAAGCAATTTCACATAAGAGAAACAATCAGTTTTTTATCAGTTTACAAAAGAATTTAAACGAAAACATCAAGTAAGAAACTCCTGATATCGACTAAACTCTAAATGAACTTGAAAAATTTGGAGCTGAATGAATCCCAGCACACGTGAAGTCTATTCAATGATTCAATTACTGCTTTTTCAAATTTAATTGATCCTTCAAAGTACTTGATATTCTCCTGTTCGGTTGATGTTTAAGTAAATCCAAGCATAAGTGAAGTCTCTTCTGTGATAATTCAATTGATCTACCAAGGTACTTGATCTCGTCCTGTTCGGTTGATGTTTGATCAGGGCTATTTTCATGAGATAATACAAAGCAATTTCGAACATCTGAATTTCGGTTATACATCGTATGTAACAAAACGAAAGTGCTGGTCACTGGAGTATGAGAAGAGCTCGATAGTACAGCAATGAATCACAAATGTGTCAATATTGACCGTCCCATGCTGACAATGGAAAATGAAATTGTACGCCATGTTGTATGATGAATGTGCGGGACAAAAGGTGAACGCATGCCTCATTATTTTCAAGGAAAAAATCCAATATTTCGGTAAAAATGGAGCCGATAAAGTAGACGGACATGATGAGGTTATTGGAGAAAACAATCTGCAGATAAAGGAAGATGAATAAGAGCGGAGGAAAGCATTGTCCAAGCAGAGAAGACATTCTGGCAAGATGGTAAAATGATTCCAGCTCGTTCAATATTGGTTAAAAAATTATGAATTTGGTTTCAATTTGTATCAAAAATTTTTATCTATAATTTGAGACCAACGCTATAATTATAGAACCAATATTGACCGAGCTGGAATCAGTTTCCCATCTTGCCAGAATGTCTTCTCTGCTTGGACAGACTACAATGGGCCAAGATAAAATGCACTTACCCTTTTCACTGGAAAGGCCATTTAATGTCCAGCGGACAAGAATGGCTGGCTCTGTAGGACCAATGAATAGATCGGCCTGCTTTATAGCAAAAGGAACCCTGCTTCATCCATCGACTGGGAACAACTGATGTCAGTTGGAGGTCCCTTCTGGAGGTACCTACGCCACTGTCACAGCTTCACCATCATTTTTTCTTTTTTTCAACACAACCTTTTTCACTTACTCCAATCTCTAGAATGAGATTTGTTGTTGATGAAATACTTTTCCAGAGTGATAATAATATTGGGTTAGCAAGTACATAAACATGATCTACTTTCTATAGTAACAATATTTCCGATTCATCCTCTCCAACACAACATTAAAAAATGTTCAATTTTCATATAAAAATGTCAAATTTTCACGTGAAAGTGTTCAATTTCACGTAAAAATGTTCAATTTTCACGTAAAATTGTGTAACATAACCTATTTTTTTTAACTATTCCATAAATTGCATGAAGAGCAGTTTTGGAAGAAGTCCTGTTCTACTCTTCATTGTAGATTAATATCGAATGAATGATTATGATCATATGGGCCTTTACCGCAATGGTGATAAATTTTCCTCCTCCAGGAAAAAAAAGACTGGTATATCCACTCCGAAAATAATCTCAATTCGCCCCAGCTAGAGGTTCTTCATCAATAACTACGTGAGAGTGATGATGATGATGAGAAGGAGAACGAGATAAGGAAAACAACCACATGAGAGTGATGATGATAATAAGAAGAATAAGAACGAGTAATAGCATGCAATTTTCGCGTTTTTCCGACTCATACGTGGAATTTTCAAATGTTAGCCCGCGATTTCTAGTTTTGTGTCAACCACGAAACTGACCAGTTGAGAAGTTTAATTGCCGGGGGTCGGTTAATGACCGTACAGTGTGAGCTCTGTGAGGCCACCCTCAACAAAACAATGAACCAAAATCCGACGAGAAGAGACTAGAAAAAAGGAGAATGGTACGAGAGAGTAACAAATGTGTCAGTGAATGGAGAGCCATTTGTTAGCGCCAACCCGCCTCTTCCCCAAATTCTTGTTTATCCTTAGCACCACTTACTGGCATCATTTTTTTCCGCTTTTTCTCCATTATTTTCACGTTTCCCATTGTTCACAAAGATTAGCAGATATTTCGCTATTACTCAAACTCAAATAGATTAGACAGTGAGTGTTGTATTGCGTAGCAGCTCCCGTATCCTTGGAAAGTTTGGTACCTCATTATTTATGATTAGGTGTTTAATTTAATTTTTTGTGATTTCAAATATTGTCTGTGTTTTATCTATCGAGTGATGTATTTTGTCAAATAAATGAATAAATTAATGAATGGATGAATGATACAATTTTCACTGTCTATCTATGTTATTATTGGACTCGTATCTACAACGAATAGAAAGGATGATATAATTTTTTTCCACATTCACAAACATACATAGTGGAAGAGCCCAAATTTCTGCTCCTGCCAAAGTTTCGCACTCCAAGAAGTGATTTGGGAGTAATTAATGTTCAATTTTGAATTTTCAACCTTACAAATAGTTTGGTTGTATTTCCTATGATTTGATCATATCATTAGCTTCTATGACAACGTATTTCATATTTATAAGAATGATCTCATTTTCTTATATAATAATTTATACATTCATCAGTGTATCCATCCATACTTTGATCCGAAAGTACTGATGGAGCCATATTCAATCGTATAATGGAGATAACAAAAATAGTCTCAAATGTATAGTGAACAAGCAGTAGATCAAAGCCAACTTTGAATATTCTGCCATGCATCCATTTCAATTAAAGGTGACAAACAATAGAAGATGGATATAATAGGAAGAGCTACCAGCTTTGTTGAAAGACGTGGGAAATAAGTGAGGAGCTACCCTTTATCTATTGAGGGGCGCACTGAGTGCATGCTATCAGAGCTGTGTGTGCTGCGACTATCAGGAAATTGAATGAGACCAGATAATTTATGCTCCGAGTAGGTAACAGAGAAAGCTATAGGAAACAGGGGGTTCAAAGATTGGGAGAAGAAGTGTGTGAGAGAATGCAGGGAAGTAGTGAAGGTGGAAAAAAATAGAGAAGAGGATAGAGGATAAAGGATATTAGAGAACGAAGATAAGTAGTGGATAAGAAGTTTGTGATAAAATATGGTGGAAGAAAAAAATTCATAGAAGAAAGGAGAAGGTGAAGAAATGGTTGAGAGGCAATTGGAATCACTGAAGAAAAGGGGAAGGATCAGACAAGAGGAAGAAGAAAAAGTGAGAAATTTGGAATATGATGATAGGTTTGAGAAGTAAAAGTTCGAAAAGTAGGAAATAAATAGAGGAGAAGATCAGAAAAATAAACAAAGATTTAGAATGTAGAAGCAAAAGAGAATGACTGAAATAACAGTATATATTGGGAGGATAACTTGGGAAAAAGGAAGACGGAATGGAGTATGATGAGAAGGAGAATACCGTAGAAGGGTGGAAAAGAAGAAGGAGTAGAAGAGAGGAAGGGAAGAATAATTGTAGAGAGAAGAAAGTCATTCAAGCTAGTGAACTACGACAAAGGTATTTGGCGTCCCAGATACGGTAATCAGAAATCTGAATGATGGGCGATTCCCTTCAATATTCTTCTCCTATTTCTTTCTATTTCCTATTATCTCATTTCTCCTTTCCTTTTACTCTTCTCCTTCTTCTACTTCTTCTTCTCCATTTTCTTCTCATACTCCTCATTCTCTTCTTTTCATTTTTCCTCCTGTTCACCTTGATATAAATTTCCCTCTACTACATTTTATTCTCCTTCTGTTCCTCTCTTCCTTCTTATTCTACACCGCCTTCTTCTCCAACACTATTTACTTATTTCTCTACTCCTCCTCCTCCTCTTCAACAAATCCTCTTCTTCCGCCCTCTACTTTTTCACTTACTGAGCCCCCTTCTCCACCCTTCTCCAATCCACCTCCTCCTCTTCCTCCTTCTTCTCCTCCTCCTCCTCAATCATCTTCTCCTACTCATTATACTCCACTTCCTCCTCTTCCTCCTCATCCTCCTACTCAATCACCTTCTCTTCCCCAATAACCTCCTCCACCTTCTCCTCCTCCTTCTACTGCTACTCCTCCTCCACCACCCCGTGTTTGTGACAAAACAGGATATGAAAAGCACCCCATGTGACTGTGACAAGGGATTGAAGGAAAGGGAGACCCGTGCACTATACAAAAAGCGTATTGTTTGCTGCCAGGCAAAGACAGGAACCGCGTGGTGACTTTGGTTCCGATTCAATCCACTAAATGGAAAAGGTGTCGATGGTTTCGGCCATTGTTCTCATGGTGAGTCTCGCTCCAGAAAGCTGACAAACAAACAAATGTGCTGTTCCCCAGATTACAAATTAGATTGAAGAGTACGCACGTAGCCAAAATCACAGAGTATACTGATGATCTTCATGATCTTTCTTTTCCAACAAAATTATCAATCTTGAGTTGTAATGAAGGCAATCTGAGGACGTTATCAGACGTGAATATCTCTATGTCAACATGGATAATTTGAAAATATGATAAATTCACATTTTTCATAGAGCAATTACCGTATAATACTGACCTGAGAAGAATAACTCACATATAAAAATAAATAAATGATAAAACATTCATAATGAATACATTTTCAACAGTGTACATTTCACAGAGCCACTTTGATTCAAATCACGTTATTAATTTATTGTATTACTTGACAAGGCGGAGTAAGAACTCACAGGTCCTCTTTCGAACTCTACCAAACATTGAGAAAACATCAATTTATTGTATAGCCTACTACTGTAGTATATACTACATAATACTATTATATAATACTGTAATCTATCTTATACAGGAACAGAAACTGAGTCAAGCTGTAACAACATTCACGAAGGTAATATTACCAATAAAATAGATTAGCCTACTCCAGAATGAATCGAATGAACGAGATATAAGTACTGTACTTCTATGATTAGCCTACAAACTTTTCACAGAAAATAGTTTGGCAGAGACACTCAACTTTTCAACAGAAATGGTGCGTTACTCCATTCATAAGAAATTGATGAAGTAATCGAATTAACCTTCAACTAATAATCGAATTAACCCAGTCATCACAAAGTATGATGCCATAAATTCAATTGATAACTTCCTCAAACAACCTTTCTCAGGGACAATCTCGAAACAAGAATATCGATTACAACAAAATCGATCATTGACAAAACGTACCAAAACTGTACAGCTACTGAATTTGAGAGTATTTCTGTCAAAGAGTCCAACACAGCTGTCAACAAAATCGACAACTCTGAGTGACTCGAATCACCAGAGAGCACTCGTCTATTTTCGGAAAAGTCTGGCTTGGTTTTATGACAAACCTGTAATTGATATAACTCTCAACTTGGCTTGAGACGTATCAGGAATAGAATACCATGTATTTCAAGTCAGAACTGCATCAAATAGCTGATCGTGCAGCCATTTCCTCATTTTGGTCCATTAAATTCAATCAATGTTGCCTGCCATTCACTACGCCAAACCCAATCGTAATTATTTACTTGAGGCTCCATTTCAACAGATCTCTCACTCTTGCCCTCCTACACATCTCTTATAATCGATTCTCGAATCCCAGTTATCGACACCTTTGACTCTCTACTCTCGATTCTCAGATCTCGATCTTGTTCTCCCATTCACATTACCACAGATCCCCACCAACATAATTTCTTCCCTTGACTCTCACTATTCCGAATCTCGATTCTTCATTATTGATTCTTGGTTCATTCGATTCTCGATTCTCAACTCTCGATTCTAGTTCTCCCATTCACATTTCAAAGCTCAACCAACACTTCTACTTGGGGCAATCGGCAACTCATTCAAACACACTTTTCTCTTCATCAACTCGCGTCGATTTATTAACTTCTTGAATGGAACTCGAAGTGGAAAGACCCAGTCACAAGTGGGCATCTCATTCCCTCTTGCATGGAAACAACCGCAATTATAACAGAAGTGGGGGAAAACAGCACAGATGTGCAGTCAGAAAGCCTTGAATCACTCAAATCACAGTTCTTGAAGTGATCAATCCTTCCAAATGGAATGCTGAATGGAACATTGTGGTCGATGAACTTTATATAAGCCTAGATACAAGAGACAGTTTCTTCCTTGAACACTGCTCAGTTCTCATTCATCGTTCTTATGTGAATGTAAATCATTGGAGTTCGAAGTAGATATGGAATAGGCATATTTCTTGTTGTATAGTGGAACCATATATGTATTCAACTCATGGAATAAACCCATTCATAGTTCTCATGAGAATCAATCAAGTTAGATATTTGTGTAAAATGAAAATAGAGAATATATGTGTCGAGATATATATGTCTGTAAATTATGGAATAAGACCATTCTCCGTTCTCATAAGAATCATTGCAGTTCGATTTTAATGTAAAATGAAAATTTATCTTTGATAACAGAACTTTCTGTCTATAACTTATGGATGAAAAAAAATCGAGAATGATTTCAATATCATGAATTCTGTGGAAAATTATCATAATCATAATCATAATCATAATCAATATTTATTATAATGGGAATGGAAGATGAGAAATGGAAATGAAAGATTGATTGATTCTAATCAAAAGTAATTGAAAACAATCAATACCATTGTTAAAAATAGAATTTTATATTCAATCAGTTACCAACAACGATCAAGAATGAATACAAATTCCGAACAAGCAACTCGCTAAAAGTAAACACGTGTTACATCGTACAACCACGTTTCACAACTTTTCTAATTGCTTCTAGTGACTTTCTGACATCTGGAAAAACTTTCCAATAATTTGGGGCGAGTGCAGGAGAGACTGCATCTGGCATTTCTGGGGGAAAAATGCGAAAATCACAGAGAAAAAACGAGCGGCAACAACTTTTCGGCGATGAATCACCGATTGGAAAAGTTGCGGCCATATTTTCTTCAGCACTGACGTCGACACTGGCAGATTAAACGGCGTCCGACTCGCGTATAAATCTCGAATGACGTTTCCGATTTTCATTATTACGCCTTGAGAAGAATAATCGCGGATTTAGCTGCGGCTCAGTTATTATTACTTTCTCTTGTTGCTCGCAGGACGGAGTCTCAGGGATTAAAGTGGATCGGCAGGGGGTGTACTTGTACACAATCTTCCAACAACGCTTCTTATAAATACGCTATAAATACGCTCTCACTTGAATGGAGTATCTATTTTAAGAGCTTGTTGACTGAGCAATGTTATAACAATTGAATGTTAAGGCGAGAATCACGTGTCACTCTAAGTAAAGCAGATATGACTTACAGGTATTGGTTACAGTGACTATAGTAGATATTGATATACAGTAGATATTGATATTGACTATTGGTCAATGCATGTAATATGGGTTTTTCCAAAGCTTCAACTAAGTGAGAGTTGATTGTAGCTTGATTGAAGAGCTTATTCATCGTGTAATCATGACATTTGTTTCAATTAAATGTTTCAAGTTTGCTGGCTGTAACATGATTTCATTATGCATCTCAAACCTACTTTCAAACCGGTTTCAGCTCATCAGTTAGTAAATTTGGGAAAATCATTGAAAACATGATGCAGAATTCAAAATTATCAGAGCTAGATTACAGATTTTCATGAAGAACATTTATTAGTCTATCATTATTGACGTTCTCTATTAGAATAATTTGGGAATCAAAAATAATTATTAGTGAGATATTTTCTGTTCGTTATTGTAGTACGATGGAATTAACAATAATTCAGGGCCTATTTTTCCAATAAATTCCATTCAGCCATTCTCCAAAACTTGCTGAAGTTTTCCTTATAGCGAGTATCTGTTGAAGAGATTCAATAAAACTATTAGAATTTCTCAATCAAGTCTAATATTTGTATCAGTACGAATGTTCAACGAACATGATGAGCTCTTTTTCAATATGGATTGGGAATCATGATGGGAATTTCCCTATTGAAACATCACCTTTGGATTCATCAACATTCATATTTGACATGGATTCAATTTGTTTAATTCCGAATACAGCTAAGATGTGAATGATTGATCTGGTAGTCTGGCATTACTTCAGTAGAAATTACAGTAATAACTAACAAAACCAACAAGATAGAAACTATAATAATAAATGTTTGAACAGTCACTGCCCCTATCATAGAAATACACAACAATAGTTAATTACAAAGATAAATCGATTCTTGTTTCTATTGAACTGTTTTTGAATGCGAAACATTATTGAAATGTAGCCGCATAGGCCACATACATTTCCAACAGATTCATGCTGTCACTAGCAAGACTGGTCAGAATCCCATAATTATTATTACTGCTTTGTGCGGGAGAAATGGCTATTTCATCAGACTATATGCTCAGTAGTCGATTATATCGGTTACATCGATTATATCATATCCTTTGAAGCCTGTGGAAATGGATGTACACGAAT
This sequence comes from Sogatella furcifera, assembly GCA_017141385.1. Classification (NCBI taxonomy): domain Eukaryota; kingdom Metazoa; phylum Arthropoda; class Insecta; order Hemiptera; family Delphacidae; genus Sogatella; species Sogatella furcifera. The sequence goes on from CM029556.1 coordinate 17,904,038, forward strand.
ATATCGAGATGACATATTCTAGTTAATGGAGGAGGTTATTCAGTGGTTCCTTCCTATAATAGGCTACAAATAACCAATATGGTAGTACAGTAGAGCGTCGAAAATCTGGACCGTCGATAATCCGGATTCATCTCCCGATAGAAATAAAATATTTTAAATCAAATTAGAATTGAATGAGTTCTAGATCCTTGGTTTGTGAGAATCTCACTTGAATCATCTTCTAAAAGATTTGAATATTCTTTATCTGGAACACTCCATGAATCCAGTCTCCACAATCGTGCATAGTCTGTTCAAGCAGAGAATACGTTCTGGGAAGTTACCATTCTGGTAAATGACTTCAGCTAGTTAATATTGGTTCAAATATGAATTCGGTCTCGAATTGTAGGAGACACTTTGATCCACAATTTGAACCCAAATTTACAATTTTTTAACAAATATTGAATGAGCTGGAGTCATTTCAACATCTTGCCAGAATGTCTTCTTTCTCCAGAGGTTATTCATATCATATCAGAATAACATACAAAACGGATTCAACTCAACATATTTCCTGAATACTGAAACGAAGTTTGACAACTTGTGAATTCGCACAGATTCCCAGTAACAAACTGTTGTACAAGATATCCGCAAAATGTTTTTCATACCAGACACGATAAAGTAACAGCAACTAGAACCGACGGCAGTATGTGCTTGCCATTACAGCGTTGCTAAGCTGTTTGTATAATCAACACACACATCAAGCTCACTCGAAAAGCACTTGTACCTATTGACTCTCCAGTTGCGCTCTGCAATTTTAATCCTTTGAACCGGCACCGGGCTTGAAATTATTGCAAATTTAAGAGGATTAACCACTCGGTTGACATTTTAATTTAGGTCTATTAGCCTATTCACAAACGGAATCTCATTGCGCCGTCTTGCGGCAAACCCTTCAACTAACTTATTAATCTTCATTCGCCATCCTCGGCTCCGCCATCCTCTGTTTAGCCAGAACGCGATCCTCTGCTCAGCCGGGGCGTGGTCATACGTTGTGCACATGCATTAACCAAAAGGCCCTTGCCACACTGAGAGCGCCGTCAAATTAGGCCACACCGATGCGCTAATTGGAATTTCGGTTAAGTAATCAAGTTTTAATAGGGCACACATCACCAAAATGAAGGTGTGTCACGAGGTATACCTGGGATGACTTCTAATCAAAAGCATGATAATAATTTCATTAGAGCTTTGGGTAAATAGAGGAGAGGATTTCTAATGAATTGTAATATGAAAAACAAGAGAAAACTCGAAAGAAACCTTTTTTTTATACGACTGATTCCAGTGGCGGCTCGTGCTCACGAAACTGGTGAAGTGCTGAACAGCAAAGATCTTCCGATCTTTGTGATCAGTCTGATTCACAAACGGAAAATATTTGTTCCATGCTACAGTCTAAAAACTCCAAGTTCAACATTGAAAAGTCAGTTACCTCTCATCAATCTCCTCATATTATGATGATTTGCTAAAGCATGATAGAAGTCATCATGGATGGAGCTTTCGCATGGCTCGTGAAAATTTTTCCATAGTCATAAATTATTGATAAATCAGTTGAATTAGTTCTAATATGAAGAGGAGATGGAACTAAGAAATAGTAAAATATGAGACTGTGTACAGTCTATTCTATTATTAGCTAGAACAACCCCTTAAGCTTCTGATGAAGAGAACTTCTCCTTTAAACTTGGATTTAAACGAAGATTTCCTTTTAAACTCAATGAGACCCTCTGAATCGACTTCAGTTTCTGATAATATAAGGATTAATAGCACTCCACTTATCCCAAGAAATTGTTCAGTTCAAATCATAATAGAACTTCAAAATGAATTCTCGAGAGATTTCATTTCATTTAACGTTTAAAATGTCTTTCGAGTAATTGTATGCATTTATTGTAACGTAATAATATTGCAATAGTTGTATTGATGATTATGATAAATTTTAGAGGAATGAGCATTCAGGTACCATCATTGAGCATTTATTAGTGCGTTTATAAATCACTGGCATAGAGAATACTTAACTTATTTCTTCTCAATTGCATCAATGCAGGAATAACCGAATGGAATAGTTTGATAGGATAATCAATCCTCGAGTTTTTCCTATAATTAAGCCAAGATATCAATCCAGTTTCATACGAAAAAATCAAAATCTGTCAATAAAATTCCATGCAATCAAAGAGAAATCACAAGGAACAAGACACATCGTTCTGTATGCATGTGACATTTTCTCAAACCACATTCTCACACTGGCCAAGAAAAGGACCGTGTTTGTGTGAGGATTGAGTGGTGCGGTCCGCGCCTGGAATTCCAGATGGATTCAGAAAATACAAGAAACGTGAGAGGAAGAGATTGCTAAGTTATGGTATGGGCACGGATTAGTCGCCCACGGTATTATAAGGCTGGAGGAAGGAGGCAAGTGGCGATAACATGGAAAAGGTTGGCTAGTTTAGGGGTACGGGAGGGGGGTTCTGGACGTGTTTTGGTGAATACTACCACGGATAAGGGAAAGGAAAAGAGAGGGGAAGAAGGGAGAAGAGGGAAAACTACCAGATTCCAGAGCGTAATATCAAAGGACTTTACTGTGAAGATGCCGTAAGGTCACAGAGACGATCGGAATAGTCTGTCCAAGCAGAGAAGACCCTCTGGCAAGATAGGGAAAATGACTCAAGATCTGTCAATATTGGTTAAAAAATCATCAATTCGATCTCAAATTGTAGGGAACGATTTGATCTACTTTAAAGACCGCATTTAAAATTTTTGAACAAATATTGACCAAACTGGAGTCATTTTCCCATCTAGCCAGAGGGTCTTCTTTGCTTGGACAGACTATACCATTCGCATTCTCACCCAACGCATGATTTCCCTCTTCATTATCCTCTTTTCACACATTCTTCCTTTTTCCCTTCACTCGCACACCTCTACCAAACCATTCTCGTTGTGACTCCATCCTCGTAACGTACACTACCCAACAAAAATCAGCCCAGCTTCTTGGTTGTTACTCTAGGAAAATCCACGGATTCAAAAATATTCCGGGCTATGTTTTATCTTCTCTTCAATTAGGATTTGTGGTATGGGGAATGTGCAATTTGTTCATTCAGACATCAGTTGTCATGAATATATGATCTCAATCAAACTAGAAATTACACATTTAACCTCGTATCAGTAGCTATTACCAGCCATTGTCAATTTGACAAACAGACTCGTTTCGCTCGCCTGCAAATTCATTCAAACATCTTTTCTTTGTTGACTATATCAGTACAGAGTCTTTTGAGATAATTTTTGGATGATTTGAGAATCCTTGAATTCGTTCTTTTATTACCTTAACCTAGATTCAGACGTATTTAGTTCGGTCGTTTTCGTGAAACTGTTGTTAGGCGCGTGCGCTCGATTTCAGTCCAACCAAACACATCATGAATTTGTGCAACTTTGCGTCTATTGGGAAGATAGCTTAATTCGTTAATTTATTTCCTATCAATTAATTTTCCAGTATCGATACGGATAAACAAAGTTCCTACCCGCCTTTCCTATCAATTAACGTTTCAGTATCCATACAGTTGATCAAAGTTGCATTGCACAAGGAAAACTCTCCGCTATCAAGATAGTGACCTGCCTCAGGGGCAATACACAATGATGTGGCCATTGTGGCCACTGACAGACAATAGGCAAATCGAATGTCGCAGGACGTTTGACGGACATTGACCGACCTAATCTAGCGTTTCAGCTTGGATTCACTCGCTGTTCCATTATAATACGGCTGGCAATATACGTCCTTCCCTGCCTTCAATGCTCGCCCTGGGCCTCGTCAATGCCATCCGACAGCTAACTGATTAGTACCGGCTGTCATTAGGCTTTATGCCTAATCATTGCTGCGAGTGTGAGAGAGCACGTGCGAGAGGGATTCAGATTGAGATTCAATAACTTTATTTATGTAAATTGCATAATACAGTAGGCCTATATCGGTTTGAACCCTGAGCTATAAGAATTGAAAAATGAGATAAATTGTAAAGTTTTCTAGAGTGAACTACTTAGTATAGACTAAAGTGCTTACAGTCTCTATAAAATATACTATCAAAACTTGTAAGATCATCTCTTTACTAAAATGGAACAAATTAAAATTCAATGAAATTCATAGATTGGAAGTTGATGATTTTATTTATTAATTTTATTATTCATTTGTACATTAATAACTACGCCCGCCTAGCCAGGCAGCTCCACCCCCTGGACCCTGGTCAGTATCTATTTGAAGATAAAATAATAGTACATGCTTTGCTACTTTTTTCCTCCTTATTGAAGTTTTTTGTATAAATAAATAAATGAAGGACAGAGAAAAGTTATAACAGCTAGAGTAGAATTGAATTTGAACAAAGGGAGAACATTGTTCTCTCAATACAGCGAGATCAAATTACTGAATACTATTTGAATATAGTCTAGTCGAGCGAAGAAGACATTCCTCCAAAATATACAATTGAAGCGAGAGTGTGACTATACACATGCGCAGATCTGCAAATTTTAGAGTAAAATCACTCTTGCCAAACTACCGCTGGTGAGATATGATGAGACAAATGTTTACAGTGGGTCTATTTTCATTCCGATTCCTGGCAGAATTGAACTGCTGCCATTTTGAAGGGATGTTTTCCCTGCTCGACTAGACTATAAAAAGTAGGTAGCAAGAGATTTTTCCAAAAATTTCAAAAACTGGGTGGTGATATGAGCTTGAGTTTCTAATGCATAGGACTTCACCGTAGACGAAGTAAGGTTTGGTATAACTATGACTTTTGACGCATTCTATATGACTATATTATTTTGACGTGTTTTGACTCTCCTTGCTGGTAGCCTACTCTATTTTTCACACTTGCTCACTCTGTTTCTACTCACTCGCTACAATATTTGTTAGGGTTTAAACTTTTCAAGCCTAAAAGCGCGCTTCTCTAATGGAAAAAGGCTTATGCCCCGAGCAGCCAAATGTTTACAAAACAGAACTTCACAGAACAATGATTTAAATGTATTTAATGGAACACGGAAACTCCAGCATAACGTTTTTTCAGCTCAATTTTTTCACAATAGCGAGGGCTACAATAATGGCATCGGTAATCTCTGCATTACTTAAGATAGAAAAAAAGCGGATTACAGTAGAGTAGAATATTAAAAATATTTTGTCATGCATTGTGGATGGAAAGTAGAATGAATAAAATATCAGTGTTCCAGGAATTCCATACCAGTCATTGAGGATTGGAAGAAAATGAATTTACTATTACAATAACTCGAGATTACTGTAATGGTAATCACATTACATTTCATTTCTCATAATTCTAGTCTGTGTTGTCTAGCTAATGAATATGCTTTATTATATTACAATCAACTTGCTTATTTTCCAAGCAAGTAGTTGGTCAAGTACTTCTCTTTTATTCTTGTTGCGTAATTTTCTAAATTTATTCAAAAGGTATACACTAAATTGAAATACGTAACATTACTAATATTATGAGGAACGTGTTAAAACGAATATTTTCAACGTTATAATTCAAATTATTTATTGTTTCCAGGATCAAATATAAAGTACAAAGGATATTGTAAGAATAAACAATTGAAAACATGCTTTCTAATTTCCAAATCAGTATACGTATAACTTCTCACATCAAATCTTATTAATATGGAACATTTTCTGAATGGATGTTTTTTCTTTACTGAGAAACCAATGTTTGTACAATATTTCTTCTAATTTCATTCTTTGTTTCCACTTGAACTTTTCAAGCCTCAACGCGCTAATTTTCTTCAAATAGTATCTTTCCATGCTAAGTTTTATCAAAAAATTAGGCCTATCAACATAGTTCGTACAAGCTTAGAAGGCACCCCTTCACATTCTAAAGAGTAGCTAAACTGTTGTAGATTACCAGCGTATCTTTTCAAGCCAAGCGAACTAGATGATAATTATACCCTCTGGATTCAAGGTGTATAGAATAGTAGAGGTGAGGCAAAGTGAAGCAGCTGGCTGTGAAAGTTATAATTTTGACGTCACGGAGTTCCTCTAGTCAAAAATTTAGCATTGATTTCCCTATCCTAGCCAAAAAATTGCGCACTTTCTCTCAATTTACGAATTATACAATTGTTTAATAGGTAAATTACTTATATGAGCTTGTAGAGAATTTCAAGACCTATATTTTTAGTGATTTAAATCTATATATTACTCAAATTTAACATGTGAAAAAGTCTGTTAACGTGTCTCGGGAATACTCTGCAGCTGGGCTGATGCAATTAAGAGTAGCATGCTATTATAAGATACATCAATAATATCATTTCATTCGATAGCATTGCTATTCATAACTTGCTTTAGTCCAGCTGCAGAGTATTCCCGAGACACGTTAACAGACTTTTTCTCATGTTAAATTTGAGTAAATTATAGATTTAAATCACTCAAAATGTGGGTCTTGAAATTCTCTACAAGCTCATATAAGAAATTTACCTATTAAACAATTCTATAATTCGTAAATTGAGAAAAAGTGCGCAATTTTTTGGCTAGGATAGGGAAATTCACAGCCAGCAGCTTCACTCCGCCCCATCTCTACTCTTCTATACACCTTGCTCTGGATTGTCTCTAATTTCTTTAAATTACACAATTATGTTCTATTGGATGTAACCAATTTTTCTTGAATTGTATATCCACTATTCGATATACGTGCTTCCTCTTTTATGATTCTCAGATATTATCTCTCTCTCTTTCACAATCACTCTCTAATACATTTACTTATCTCTTTCTCTTTTATAAAAACTCTCTCTCACACCAGTAATATATCCTAGCTTTCATCCGTCTACCTTCGAAAAGCGGATTACACAAGGAAGCCCAAGCTTCAAGCCCCATGAATACTTTAGACTAAGACGCGAACATTGCTGAAAAATGTACAAAAACGAAATGGCCAGTGGGCCGCTCTTCAATTATTTGTACTTCGCTCAATACGAAAACTGTTTCACAAAATGGATTGCCTCAATATTTGGCCTCTCTGCTAATCTCTCCATCCCCTCATTTCATAAAGTACTTACTTCGTCTTAAACATTTATTTTAATTAATTGAGAACTGGTATAGTCCGTCCAATCAAAGAAGACTTTCTGGCGAGTTGGGAAAATGACTCCAGCTCAATATTGGTTCAGAAGATATAAATTTGGTCTCAAATTGTAGAAAACATTCTGATCTATGATTTGAGACCAAATTTATAATTTTTGAACCAATATTGACAGAGCTGAAGTCATTTTTACATCTTCCCAGGATGTCTTAACTTGGACAGACTATACGAGAAACTAAATAATGCGGTTAAATACGCAGGAACGCTGTATTCCTATGAGAAAAAACTGGAATAGGGGATATGGGTGGAAGTCGAAAAGGGTTATCCACTTAATAATAGAAATAGAAGACAGGAGCGTAGGAGGACGAAATGAGAAAGGACTAAAGCAGAGAACAATACTAAAGGAAAAACATTCACCAGGAACTGTAATATTCTAGATGTGGTTAAAAGGCCTTCCCAAAATCTTTTCATTTCATACCTCTATGAAGAAAATTTCTAACTTTCAAAAAAAAATTTCCCACTTCAATAAAAAACCTACTACAAGTATACTGATAAGAATTCTCCCATATTTTTAAGGAAAAACACACAAGCTTACAAATATTATCACATGACAATTCACAATATTACAATCATTCATATATCATGTACACATGAACATAAATAGCATAAAAATAAAACATGATAAATTTCGTTCTTATATTTTAGTTTTGGATATGGAAGTATCTACGAGAATTTCAATAATTGATTCACTGGAAACTAATGCACCATCTGTATTATTTTAAACAGGTCTAAATTAACATAGATTTGCTTCAAATTCATATGTGTATCCATGGTGCTAAAATTAGGTGTTCAAAATTAATTAGAAGTAGTCTGGCATTTGAAGGAACAAATCCACATAATGCTCCTAACCACTTGTTAACCACATGTTATTGAATAATTTATCAATGAGGATTTTACACTCTATCTTTAGGAGAAGATAAAACATTTAGAATAGAGGATAGTTTCAATAATAGGGAGAGGAGAAGTTATAGTTAAGTAGTAGTTAATCATGATGATTTTTCAATGGATTACTATAATACAAAACATTCAATTTCATTGATCATTGAGAGGACCTGCGATTCAAATACACTTGAATTCAAGTTCAATGATTACCACTGGCGGCTTGTGCCCACGAAAATGGTGAAGTGCTGTATAGTAAAAGATACGGGCACTTCACCTGTGTCGTGGGCACGAGCCGCCAGTGACGATTACTGCTGATTTCAAGAAGCCCTTACTTTTCTACAGACAGTTTACAGTAATATGATTAGCAAATGAATGCAAATATCTCGAAACCACCAGAATCATCCAACCATTAATTAACGAATTCCATTGGCATGCCACACAAATTCTCATATTAATTAATGGAAATTGATGTTCTCTCTCCCTTTCCTCGCCAATAATGGAGTTGGAATTTGAATACCTCCAGCCTAATCAACTCTTTAGTGATGTGGGTATCAAGTCATGTATCAGTGATTAAGATCAAAGGGTGAGAGCTCACTGATGTCAAATTGTTGGGATAGCACACATCGCAAACTCCAAAATTCTATGAAATCGAAGTTGTGCCGCCTCTATGAGTTTCCAATAAATCAACTTCAGTTTACTAACTATGTTTAGGTGGTAAGGAAAGTTTGTTACGTAAAGTATTCATCTTCGATCAATAGTACATGATAGCTATATCACCTTGCCATGAGTACCCTATTCTCGAAATAATTTATTTTGAAAAATCTGTTTTTGGGCAATGAATGATTAATTATTCATCTTCTAAATTCATCACTCATGATCTATTCATGTACTGTTATAATTTGAATGTAGTCTTTCTATCGAGTCTTTGTATGAATATGTTCTTCTCAAAAACAATCTTGACCTTTCAAATTGAATAGATTGTACAGTACACAGCGTTTACCGTGTGAACATCATTATTCACTCTCTCATTATCACCTTTGCTTTAAATACTTGCTATCAAGTCGCAATTGTAACAATAAATAATCGAAAAAGATTTCTTCTCAAGAAAAGAAGTCCTAATTTTCCAGAGTAAACTCTTTCACTGTGATTTCAAATTGAATATTTTAAACTTTGTCATTATTTTATAATACTTCATTAGAATGGAAAATGTTATAAAAAATGAAAATCCTCAATTAATCTACAAAACATTGATCCAACTATTTCAAAATCTCATAGTTTGACTCCAAACTTGGTACAAACATAGGTACCAAACTTGGTCGAAGTCAAGTTTTATGGTAAACCCTGAATTTCAGAAACTTTTCAAGTAACATTCAAGTCAAAAGTCGGAAGAAGATACACTACCACCTGTTGGTTCATGAAATGTTCAAACTCAAGTGAAGAGAAATTTTCCCAAAAAATTTGTAACAAATTGAACCGAACCGATAAAAAACTTTTTCAAATTTGATTATGGAAAGATTTGAGATAATTTTCTAATTTGTGTACGGTATAAACCATTCCAGTATCATCAATTTAACAATACAAAATTAAAATTCTAGAGCTGAAAAAGTCATCCAATCAACAAGCAGGATAGTCTCACCTGTTAACTATCCACAAGTTCTGAACCAAGTAGAAGAAGTCATCTCGCCAGAAGATGCATCTCACTGTCTGCACTCAGGTGTAAAACTGTACCAGTGGAACAATTCTAGTCTAATAAGCGCCGTCCTGATTTTCACGGCGTGGAGTTCGCTACTAGTTTTCATCCCCTTCCATTTTGCCACGTAAAACGCACGCACGCGCGCCCCCTACACGCGCAGGCATCCCCCCAACACACCGAGAACATTTTTCTCTCTCCTATTATCAGGCGAAGCGTCTATATATAGGAGCAGATCGATATGAGAGATGCTGTGTGCCCTCCTCCTGATATCCCCCTGCTGGATGCCCCCCTCCTTGAATTCCCCTTCCAAAGCAACAGGTTGGTCTCCGACTACCCCTTCCATCGCTACTATTATTATCCAACCCTTCAACGTTTACCCCCTACAGAAATGCGGTGATAGGGGGGAAAGTGGAGCAAAGGGCTGGTCAAAGTACCCCCCCCCCCCTATTAACCAACTAGGGCATAGGATGAAGGGTCATAGGATAGGGGAGTTTAGGAGAGGTGGTGTTGAGGATAAAAAAGTTCAGGAACGGGTGGATTGGGGATAGGGGGGTTCAGGATAGCAGAGTCTAGAATAGTGGGTAGTTTGGGATAGAGAGTGTTAATGATAGGGGGTACTGATTATAGGAGGGGTTTCGAAATAGGGGGTTTTTAGGAAAGGGTAGGTTTGCGATAGGGGTCCACCGCACCGCCATAGGAAAGAGAACCCAGCAAAGAATCAACAATTGGAAACCATTCAGCCATCGATATGGACAATTCTATGATTGGTATTGATATTGGTCCGATAGCATCTGCTAATTAATAGCAGCCGCGCTACTCTAATCCACAGATCGGATCAATGTTAGTGCGCGCAAAATAATTGCACTTCAGTCGAAATGAAATTTCCTGCTACATTATGACAGAAACGACAGCGGATTATAGTAGGACGAATTTATTGGAACTGTTTTCTTCGATTCCAAGAACAATTTAATGAAAGTCCAATTTTCCTGTTACAAATGGAATAAAAAATTGAAAGCAGACTTATATTCCATTCCCTTGTTTCAAACTTTTTCAAGTTTTGGAAGCTAATTCCACGAACAATCATGCATATTAGAAGTCTCTTTATTCTCGAATTGTACCTTTTCCCAAACGAATTAATCTCTTTTGAATTCCTAGAATCAACTCAATTCATCTTTTTGGACACAAATAGCTCCAAGTTGCCAGGAAAGTTTTCCTGAAAGCATCTCATTTTGAACTTGGTACTTCTTATCAATTCCCGAATTAAATAGAATGTAATCAATGACTGCTCTACGAAATAAAAGTACATAATATTATCCAATGAGGTGAGAAGAATGGCGGCTATTCGTGGATGCCCTATGCTCCAACTGGAGTTACAGGAGTTAAGTCAATGAGTAGAAGAATCATCTTCACATAATACGCTGAATGCACGAAATAATACTATAGGTTACTATAGTCTAGAAACATTAATGAAACTTAAAGAACGAATAGATTAATTATTGAGTCCACTGGAAAGCTAATATTATTTACATAAAATTACATTACATTTACATAGAATAAATTACTTTTTTTGCAAGCTTTGCAACTTAAAGGCCTCCTCCCGCAAACCTCTACTCTCCATATCCTGTTGAACATATTTGTCATCCATATTTTCCTTGGCCTACCCCGCATTTTATGCTCAATATCGATGTTTCATCAACTCTTATTGTGAATGAATTGGGCCTATCAGAGACACTGGTGGTTCATGCCCATGAAACAGGTGATTTGCTGTACAGTTTTGAAGTCACTTCACTGGGTACTAGCCGCCAGTGATTCAAAGATAATAATATTCCAGTACAAAGGAATTCCCGGTGAAATGATTACTAGTCATTCAAGCTCAAATGCTCCATCGTTTTAAAAAAGATTGGAATGGCACTCAAATAATAATATGAAATAGCTTAGTAGCTCAAGATAGCTTGAATTTGAAATCATGAAAGTAGGAATCAATCACTTAGGGGCTATTCCGCAGATCGGGTTTATCGCTTGCGCCAGGCTAAAAACCGGTTTTTGCGCTGTGGCTTAAAAATTGGGTTCCTGAGATCGAGTCCAGGTTTAAAAGTTAGCCGACCGGCAATTATCCGGCAATTATCGCAGGGAAAAACCCTGGGTCTAAAAATCGGATTCCTGAGCTCAACAACAGATCAACAACAGATCGTCTCTGGCTTTAAAGATAAACTTGGTGGGTTCCTCAGATCGAGACTAAGCGTAAATGAGATAATTGCAGCATCAAAAATGATGGTTTTAGACTCCAACTTAGACTTTTCAAAAGGCAGGTTTAAGTTCAGTTTTAAGCTATTAACACGTTATTGGTTCAATTTTGACAAAAATGAGTTTCAGAATGGGGTTTGTCTTCAAATTCTGAACAATTTCATCACCAATAAAGTCATATTATAACATTTTTTTTTCACTCATCTATTGAACTCAGTAACATCAGAAAATGCAGTGAAAACACTTGAAATGACCTTAGAAATATTAATTCCAATTTTGTCACAACTGAATGAAATCAATTTGAAAATTGTTAGATTCGAAAAATTTATTTGGTTATGTTAAAAAAATTGAAAGAAATATTCAGATGTGAATTTCTGTATCTGCATCTGTGAATTTCTGTATCAAAGAATCATACAAAACTCGTGTTGTCAACACGTGTTCATAACAGGTTCCAAAGAACAAGGGTGAGATAAGAGATAAGAAAGGGGCTTGGTATTTCTGCAAGGGGTGTGGAGAAGCTGCAGCTGCCTCACATCATTCTATAGTTTATTCAGTTTAGTCGGTGGTGTGACGATATTTTCATTGTGGTTAGTGCGCTATGGATTACCTTGAATATTTGGACTACGACGACGACGTTCCTGTACGATTGCGGCCAGTACGGTACCGTAATTTCAATCCTTTTAATGATTTAACAGATAAGGAGTTTCAGAGTAGATTTAGATTTAACAAGGAGGCAGTGAGAGAACTAGTACACATTCTAACCCCAAGGCTTGGAGTTACTGATATGAGCCCCTCACTCTACTCCAAATTGGAAAAAAGTGTTGGTAGCTCTACGCTTTTTCGCTGATGGCACGTTCCATAGGGAAACCGGAGACTTATTGGGAGTAAGCACAACTGCATGCTGCAGAATAATACATCAAGTGGCAAAGGCGATTTGTTTGGAAATGAGAGAGGAGTTTATTCGATTCCCAACTGGAGAGTACGCAAGAGAGACAAAAATAAAATTTTTCGAGAGATATGGGTTTCCAAACGTACTGAGCTGTGTGGACGGGTCACTAATTCCTATTGTCTGTCCCCACACCCGCGACAAAGAAGAATACCGATGCCGAAAAGGATTTTTCGCTATTAATATATTAGGAGCGGCTGGAGCTGACCTAGAGTTCACGAATATCGTTGCGAGATGGAAGGGAAGCACACATGACTCGAGAGTGATTAAAAACTCATCTCTCTATACGAAGTTTGAAGAGGGGAACATGGGCGGCTTACTCATTGGAGACAGTGGATATGAGTGCAACAGGCAAGTTAATACGCTTAACATGTAATTTTATATCTACACATATTAATCATAATTTTATACATTTTCCATTCAATATATAAAGAAAACAAATAATGAACGGGACAGGGAATATATCCTCACGTATTTCAAGTTTTTGTAATAGTCTGATGAGCAGTAGAAGACAATCCTGAAGAATTTGAAGCAATGATAAAAATGTTTGAACATGTTTTGTGTTTTAAACTCAAGAATTTTATTGTGATAGTGCAGGTTCAGATCATCATGATGCTGCGATTTCTCAATTAATTTATAAATGGATACCGCAATTAATGTCATGATTATTGAAACTATTCTGGATAAGTAATTTCGACAGTTGAATTCTCAAACTACTCTTCATCAAGACTCTCGTTACATCAGATATTATTTATCATCAATACAGATCAATAGTTTTTTTCAATATGCACAATGTGATTACAGATTTTTGATGACACCACTTCCACGACCGCGAACTCCAGCTGAGCGACGATATCAACGTGCTTTAACAAGAACCAGATCAACAGTTGAGAGAATGTTTGGTCTACTGAAAAACAGATTCAGGTATTTTTGTCTAATATTAAATCAAATCAGATTTAATTATACCATTCCAAATCATATATAAGATTTATGAAGGATCCATAATTTGAAGTCTGGCCTGTCAATATTGCTATTTTTTATTAATGTTGATTAAAACCCACAGGTCATTCCACCGTTAAAAGCAAGGTTATTAGATTGAATAGATTATAGTCACGCGCTGTCCTCCAATCTAATTACCTTTGTTAAAAGCATGCACAAATTCATAATTATATTTTTGAGCAAAAACATTTACTTCTTTCTTCTCTTATTCCTATTCTCTTATTCTTCATTCCTGAAGGGAATAACTTCATGCACTTGATAAAAATAGTAATTAATTTTTCATTCTGTATTACAGTACTATAAACTTGTTTTGTGAATTACTGAAATTACTATGAACATGTTTTTTATTTGATGGAATTACTGTAAACATGCATGTTTATAAAATTGCAATGACTGTTTTTTCCACAGATGCTTGCATGATAACAACACCTTGCGGTTCCAACCCCGCCGTTGTTGTATTGTCATTGTTGCTTGCGCCGTACTTCACAACTTTGGAATAAGAAGAGGTTATTTGAAGATGCTTTGGAGCCACTTCCTGAAAACTATGGCATGGAAGCAAATGATGACCAACCTCCGGTACATGCTCGCCCTGACGGTGTCTTTACACGCAATGATATAATCCGCCGTCACTTCACTGACTGAAGTAAATGATAAAGGTAACAATTGACTGCTTGAATAATTAATTATCCTTGAGATAGAAATATCATAAATAATAATTATTGGTCATGAGTGTGGATTGAAATGATCACATTATATTAGATTTATGCTTCAATCATCTTGTTTTATTTCAAATAATAATCACAGTTACCCTTTTCAATTAAATTTTTTTTTGTTCATTCGCATTTGAAAATGACTGTAAATAGTCGAGACATGTAATGCCTAAAAAAATAATTGAAAAGGGTACTGTGATTATTATTTAAAATAAGAAAAACGGTGATAAAGTAGCCCTGTGATAAAGAAATTATTCAATCATCTCATATTAATATGAGTTGTAGGAATTATGCCCGTGTATTTAATTGATCAAATGAATAATTGATATTAAGTGAGGGTTGTTTTAATAAGATGATTCAGATGTTAATTGTAATAATTATTAATGTATTTTATTGGAGATGCAAAAATAATAGAAATTTAATAATAATCAATAGAAAAGTATTACATAACTATATAATTATACAATTGACGTGGGATAGAATACCAATGATTATGAAATTGAACAGTCAATTATTATTTTCAATGCTCCCACCTAATAATTCCGAAAGTCTTCGATTCACTGGAGCTCTGTTTTCTGGCAAATGTTTTTGTGCATTTGCCTCCATCACTGACCAATAATTTTTTTCTTTTCAAGGACTACCATTTTCATTTTATGCTCCTCTTCAATCACTCGCATTCTTAACCGGTGCTCCTCTTCCAGGCACTCCATCTTTTTGCTGTGAAATTCGTCTGCATGGGATGAGGCCCGTTTGACGCGTGGCTGGCCGGATCTGGAAGGCGTGTTCGCCCGGGAAGTATTTGCTGTCGAAGAGCCCGCGGTCGGCGTGTCAGGCTTTGGGCTTGCTGACCTCGTCCTCTCCAGCCCTTCAACTTCAGCGTTATCTGAGAAAAGACAATCTCCTATTAGATTTCAAGTGTGATACTTTTCATATGTTGAAAGTTTTTACTGTAAATTAATAATTTTAAATAAATTCCTTCCTAAATATCAAGTGTGATGAGTTTCAAAACGATTTAAAACTGAATTACTAGATTAAAACCAATGTTTATTATTAATTTTTTTATTATTTTTTAATATTATTTTTTTCAAGTGTTTTTGTCAAATAAATTATTATTATTATTATTATTATTCTTTCATTTTCATAGGCTACATTGAAATCTTCAATTTATGGTAAAATAATAATTTTAGGTATATAATTTTGACAATAATCAATGATTAGCCTAATTTGAAAATAGAAGTAAATAATACAGAATGTATTCTATTTCCTATGATCGATAACATTCAGAAACATAGATGATAAAATTTTTTTTATATATTTATAAAAAGATGAAATGACTGTTATAAAAAAATTGAGCATGATTGTCATTGGCAGCTTGTACCCACGAAACAGGTGAAGTGCCCGTATGTTTTAGCATACAGCACTTCACCTATTTCGTGGGCACAGAGCCAACGTTTTACAAAAGTTGGAGTTGGAGAATAGTTGGAGATATAGTAATAGACAATAGTTGGAGAAAAAAAGATACATTTTTAGAGAGCGAAAATATAGTCAATGTATACAGAATGTTCGAGTGAATGAGGCTACTATATAAAGGGCAAAGTGGGACCAATGACTTTGGAAAACACTGTCCTGTGGACGCGTTTCGTTTATTGTTTTCTACTAGCAGAATGCAGCCTTTTGTTGTATTGCAACTGTTCTTCTTTCGACAACCTTTGTAATTTCTCCCTAGTTCAAGCTCCTTTCAGAGTTCTTTCGTGAGGGTTCACGAAAGAGAAGTATTTCTGTCCATCTCCTACCTACTTTCTCTCTTTCTTTCGTTGTAACTACAAACCATGCATGAAATAAAAACCATTCAACATTAAGTTTGTTAAATTATTCATATTTAGGATAAATTAATATACTCTTACAAGCAAAAAGCTTAATGGTTCCTTTTTTAAATATTTTCATCAAATAATGATAAAAGCAGATGGCTCATGGACAAAAACCCAGGTATCATAAAAAATGTTACGTCTTGTAGTCTAATGATTCTCACTTCCTCTGACGCAGTCACTAGATAAATCCTTGTTTATTTTGTAATTCCACCCTCCCAGATTATTATATTAGGCTACATTACTACTTGAAAGAGAGATTATTTTCATCCCTAACAGTCTGATGAAGCGTTTCAGGTTAAATGCATTCCACTATTGCCATAAAATAATGTGAGTTACTTTTATACTGTATTTTATTCAAAGTGAGATAATATACCACCCAAAATTAACACCTACTCTAGCACATGGGTTTCCCATAGTTGAGTAGGTTAATTTCCAAAAAAACCTTATTCTTTAATTCTTTTAACACTAACTTGAATTAAATTTAAATTGTACTCTGTGCTTTTTTGTTCATTTTGTATGTTTTTTAAGGAAATAAAATTATTATTTATTTATTTATATATGCCATGTAATCAATTATAATAGCAATTTATATTGTATTTTAATGTCAGGATTATAATGTATCAATTATAAATGTATATTTTTATTTACTTTTTATACATTCTAATATTAGTCTGGACTTTTCAACTTACCTACATCGAAGTCGTCATCATCGTCCGGAATATTTTGTAGTGGCTCCTGGTCGATTAGGAGCTCATCCATCTCCGGGTCTTGTTCGTGTTGAGGTGATGGGGGCCCTCCTCCGGTGCGGAATTTACTTCTTCTCTCTTCCGCCTTTTGGCTTTTGTAGTCTCTCTTAACTCTCTTCCAGGCACCCTTCAACTGTTCAACATTTCTTTGCGTGTTCAACCCCGCGGAATTAAACTCAATAAGCAGTTCTTTCCACGCTTTTTTTCGCAAATCCTCTGTTTTCTGGTCATGCATTTTCTTTTCTATAATTGGTCTCTCCAGAACTAATCTTTTTTTAATAAAGCTAGTTCATCTCGCGAAAAATTTATTCGTTTTTTCTGTTCTGCCATAATTTCAAACTATGATGGCCTACGATACTCCTAATTTACACTACGTGGACTACTACACAATACAATACTACACAATAACTACACAATAACACTACTATTAATATTTTATTCACTAAAGAACTAAAAAAATTAATTAAATGAATGAAGAGAAAGAGAATGGTGAATAGCGAGACGCGCGAGGGAGGGTGAAAAAGTTAACCGTGAAACGTTAAGAAATCAGGTGAACCGAACTCCGAACATGCGAAAGCGAAAGGAAGATATGCTGAAACGGGACAGAGATATGATTCACAGTGCCTGCTGCCAACCTTACGGCAAAAATCCCTGCATTTCCCTACAAACAAGAACGGCTAGCTATTTCAAGGCCAGGCGCAACTACGAGTGTCAGATATGGTTGTTTAAACTTTGACAACGGGTAGACCGCGCTTGAACTCGATCTCAGGAACCCATTTTTTGATCTCGGCCAAACTTGCGCTAGTTTAACGTTGCGCTAGACCTGTAGCAAACCCGATCTGCGGAATAGCCCCTTAGATTCTTAATGAGAAATAATAAGACAGATATTGTCAATACCACTAGTTTATTGAAATACTTTCATAATAGTACCATGGTTTCAGGGTTATACCTGCCCCATCCTCAGCTAAATAGTGCTTGGGTAGGCTACAAGGAACAGCAAGTTTTATTTGAGGTTAGGTGTTAAGGCTACAAAGAGGAGGATGGGGCAGGTATAGCACTGAAACCATGGTACTATTGTGAAAATATTTCAATAAACTAGTGGTATTGACAATATCTGTCTTATTATTTCTCATTATGGAAAAATACCACAATATCTCATCCAATACAATTAATTTACTTAGATTCTTATTTCGTTTGTTTGTTTCTTTTGTTTTTTGCTATTCAATCAAGGTTTCAATGAAACCATATCTTCAAGGTCCATTCTACACGGGCGTAGGAAACGCGGCGTTTACGTCGCGTCGAAAACGCGTGCTCGAAAGAAACCATTGTGTTAAATGGGAGCGCGTTTATCACGCCCGTGTAGACAAGCCCATTTAACACAATGTGTTCTGTCGAGCACGCGTTGCCGACGCGACGTTAACGCCGCGTTTCCTACGCCCGAGTAGAATGGGCCTAACTGTACAGCACTTCACCTGTTTCATGGGCACGAGCCGCCAGTTGCATTTTATCAGAGTCTAGCCCAGCTTGTTTGATCTACAGTGACTATATAAGTGACTGTAGATCTTATACAGTCACTGTAGTTAGACCCCCCCCAAAGTTAAATAAATCTAATCACAACCACTTTCTAATGTACATCAAACTCCATCTCATTTAGCGTTCTAGTATATTTTAAGTTACTTCCTCAAAGCTTTTCTAATTTCACAAATCCTTCCATCCACTGCTCGCGTTTCCAAGGATAACAAACACAGAGTAATGGATACGTGAAGCATGAAGCAACAAGTAAGGATAGCAGGCAACAAGTGGGCAATTGCTCTTTGGATCCGAATTGACTCGACATCGGGTCTTGGCCTCAGCACATAACTCAACGCTGAACCACCTGTGTCATAGACAAAGCTTGGAAAGAGCACACCAAAGATCAATCCTATCAGAGGGATATCAAATTCTAGCGTCGAATTTATTTGTGGAACTCACTTACTACTTTGTCACGACATTCAATAGCATGACACCCACACAGTCCAGAGTCCACTACCGTTATCCTCTTACAATCTCATCATCTCCCCTCTCTCCATGATTTTCCTGTCCTAGTTGTTTAACCAATGTTTTCGTCCTCTTCTTCCTCTTCCTGTTCTACCCATTCCCCACAATCTTATCTTGATTTTCCAGTTCCATTGTATTCCCAATTTCTATTCTTCTTCTTCTTCTTCTTCTTCTTCTTCTTCTTCTCTCCGGTTTTCTATTTCTTTTCTAACCAGTCTGTACGATTCTCCAGTTCTATTTGGTTTTCCAACGTATATTCGTTCCCTCTTTCCTCTTCTGTTCTTCCCATTCGCACACTCTAATCACAATCTTTCAGTTTGATA
Source organism: Sogatella furcifera (assembly GCA_017141385.1). Classification (NCBI taxonomy): domain Eukaryota; kingdom Metazoa; phylum Arthropoda; class Insecta; order Hemiptera; family Delphacidae; genus Sogatella; species Sogatella furcifera. The sequence continues at coordinate 17,923,613 of CM029556.1, forward strand.
GTTTTCCTTCTTCTATTAAACCCCCACCTTTCTCCTCTTCTGTTCTCTATCTGTTTCCTAACCAAACTCTACAATTCTCCTTTACTTGTTCTTCCAATGATTGATTATTCGTCCTTTTTTCTGCTTCTGTTCCTCTCATGCTCATATCTGCAAAATATCAATTATTACTCTTATTTACAGTGCTACGTCTTATGAATACAGAATCTTATGGAAAACTAGCCGGCAGGCTCACTTCGCTCGTCTTCTTCGCCTGGACACCCGAGAGTATCAACAGTGTCCGTGAGTCAAAAAGGTTCGCTTGGCTCGCCTGCAAACTTGATTCAATATCTCTCAAATTACGAGTAGTTTATCTATAAACTCGTTGAACCATTGGATTTACAGTAAGGATCGGTCGTATCAAGGTAGAAGATATGCAACCCGCAATACATCAAGAATTTTGAAAAAATGTATTACTGGCGTAATCTTGAACGGATTTCAAGAATATTCCAACACACAAAACATTTCTAGACCTTATCTGAACCTGCCCACCAAATATCAACATTTTCTACCAATTGGATTTCGAAAAAATTAAGAAAACGCTGAAAAACTATAGAAAAACTCGAATATTTGGCGTATCCTAATTACGTTTCAAAAATCCTTTCTTAGTATGCGTTTAACAAACTGAACATGCCTGCCAAATTTGAACGCATTCGGTTTGATAGTTCGGTTTTTATTTCTGCTGATGAGTGAGTGAGTGTATGAATGAATGAATTAATGAATGAGTGCCATTTCGCTTCTATAGATATAGATTATCCAATAGCTCATCCGAATAATTTTTGCATCGTCCTGTGTGCCTAGCATACATTGTTAGAAGTTCTCTACGACTCTCACCTTTGACGAGTAATGTTGAGAAGGCAAAGTTCTGAGTGGTATGCACGAGAATTACATATTTCGCACACCTCCCGTGGGAAAGAGGAAGAGCGAGAGAGATAGAAAGAGTACAAGTGAATAGAAGGAGTCTGGTTGGCGGATGGTAGACCATGAGCAAAAGCCTTTGCAATGGTGTTCAACGCCCGATAAGAAAGACAATAGGCGCTCTGAAGTTTTGTTTGCACACTGTTTGAAGCTTTTATCAATCCAACGCTTCAAAGTAGTACTCTGCTGGGACAGACTGCAAACAGTGGTGATGACAGAGGTTGCTAAAGGAGTGGAGAAGAGGAGAGACAGTGAGATACATACTTGCTCCTAGCGCATGCACTTCTGAAAGGAAGATATCACATCTGACCAGTTGGGTGTTCCTGGGGGGTGGAAGTTTCAGTTAATGTTTTGTGATATTGTGAAGACATGAACAACCATTGATGAAATAAACATTTATCAATTTGTTGCAAAATTTATTCACGAATAGAATTGTCATATTGTGGATAACGATGGTGCAAGACAATATATCATCGAAAAAACATATATTTATTCTATGTTCGAGACTTCCTACAAAACAATGTGAAACAATGGCCAGCGAGGAACTAGTCAGGTCACACTTTACTTAGTTCTTGTGCAATCCTGCCTGTGACTAATCATTTTAGAAAATTATCTTCCCTTCTAATGTTTTTTCTCTCATATTTATCTTTAAAAAGATTTCTACTTCTTCTATTGTTCCTGCTGGATGTACATTGGCTTTTATTAGTATGTAATCAAAATTGAACTACCTATATCTTACTGTTATAGTACTATGAATTCATGTATGGGATCTATTCTTGAGTTAGCAGTATAAAATTGTATATTTAATTATGTTCATAAATCAAGGTTTTTGAATAGCTTTTAGTAAGAAACGTGTTTATTTATACATTTTCTTCTGTTTAAAAAAAAAATGTTGTTATGAAATAACAGAATTTCAAGTTCTTCGTACGACCCTCCTCATACACAGACATGTTCTAAGTGAGGAGTATATTATTCTTCTATATTGTTATTAATTTCAACTTGTATGTCTTACTTTATGAATAAATGAAAATTTGATTTGATTTGAATTCAACCTTTTTTATATTTTTACTTAGCCTTCCTCAACCCCTTTCTGGCATCACTAAATTGCGATAGGCCGAAAACAATGCTACAACTATAATCTACTATTCTAGAAGTCAGTGCTTGACCAGTCATACTACTAGAAACATTGTGTCTGTGAGCGTGCTACGACAACCGTGGCGGTTCTTCTAACCGTTCAGCGCTGACAACGTTATTCTTACCTCGCATTTGTGCACTAAAAATCCCTTGCTGGAGAACAACAGAGTGCCAAATTACCTGTCTTTACATCTATATTTTTCTAGCAAATCTATTGGAATTTACCAGAGTATCTAATATCTTACATTCTACAAATTATATGATGTGGATCAATCTTCTCAACATATAGTAAAAGAGACAGCTCTCCAAGCAAGATTTGCGTTTCGTAAATCACTGTTAACAGAAATTAAAAAATCAAATAACACCACTGTTATTCACCGCATGGAATTCGGTAAAAATTGTTATTATGATCATTACCGCACGCTTAAAGTGGAATTTGAATACTCAAATAAAAGTAGGTGTACAAGAGCTATAAGTACACCATTTAAAAGTACACCAGGCACAAGTAAACCAAGTACAAGTCAACGTACAAGTACACGACAAGTAGACCTACACCAAGTAAAAGTACTCAAAGTACAAATACATCAAGTACAAAAGGCACAAGTACACTAAGTACAAAAACACTAGATACAAGTACACCGAGTACTAGAACACCAAGTAATAGTATACACCAGGTGCAAGTACACAAGGTATCGAAAACAATTTTCTATCTTTCTCTCATATAAAAATCAGACTTTGTCCCAGCAACCAGGGACTTTGTTTCAAAATCGGATACAACCCTTACTACACTCATTTCACAATCAAGATATTAGCGATTTAGAGCTTTAGTTTTGATCTATGCCAGCTGCGCATCGCATGATCCATAAACACAGAAAATCCATAGCACCGATATAACGTCAACGCTATGGAACGAAGCCGGATCTATGTGCTCAACGCATTCATTAATTACGACTGCTAATTGTAATTATGTTTTCTGCTGTTTGTAATAACAGTAGGTACGGTTATAATTCGCGCTACTCTGATAGTGCATACATATTTTGACGGCTTTGTAGTGCTGCCTGATGCAGATGCGATTTGTGATCGGCCAACCAACCAGGGACTTTGTTTCAAAATCGGCTAGGCTTTGCGATTGCATAATATTAGTACGTCATTACTAGTGGAGGTCATAATGTGTGAGATTTGAACTCTATTATTGCGCTTTCCACTATTCTGGGTCAATGAGTTGAGTACAGATAATTGATTGAGTGGCCTTTTTGGTATTTAATCAACTGCAGGAAAAGATATCTGTATGGATGAATAGATTCGTATGAATTTATATGACTTTATAGATAGATTTCTACAAACAGATTAGTTTGGTCTGTCCAAGCAAAGAAGAGCCTCTGACAAAATGAGAAAATGACTCCAGGTCGGTCAATATTGGTTCAAAAATTATTAATTGAGTCTCAAATTGTAGGAAACATTCTGATCTACAATTTGAAACTGAATCAATAATTTTTGAACTAATATTGACCGACCTGGAGTCATTTTCTCATCTTGTCAGAGGCATATAATTCCACATTCCACTCATGGATAGCTTTCCATGTTAATAAATGGTGAGTAAAATGTCAGTAAAACATGGTGAATCAGATCCATATTTATTTACCATTCATGCTCAAATGGTTATTATGTGTCAATCATATTAAATGACAGTAGAATTTTTAAACATGACGATTAAAGACATAATATTCGTGATATTTACGATCCAAATAAATGAAGTATATGGAATTACGGTTCGTTATTCCCCGTCTATGGAATTTCCTCGTCTATAACCCACATGGGTTCCCCTTGTTCCCATTTGTGGAAAATGAAGTTATATGGCGAAGTGGAACAACCCTTCGATCTCCCCACTATTCAGAGCCATACGCTAAATAAATAAATATGAAATTTTAAAAACCAGTACAGGTGAAGCACACAATAATATAAATAGCTACACGGTTTAGTACGTACTGAATTTATGAACTAACGTGCATTTACCCTCTTTCCACATTTTAAGTAGCCTATCCGTGAAACAGAACCATTGTGAAAAGTGGAAATCGCATTTTCAGAAACTCCTTCAACGATAAAATCCGCTTTGTTGCATTAAGACGCTTACACAAATTCAATGAACTCGAACAAAGGAACAATCATGATGATTACTTGTGGCCTCCGCAACAGGAAGCCAATTTATATTGCCTTTGATCAGAAACAATGTTCAGAGACAAACTTTCAAATTAAAGAGCGATTTAACAAGAAAGAAATCAGGCGGAGTTAGCATACAAATAATGGCAGTGGGCCTGCTTTCATAATGTTGACAATATGATGATTATAATGATGATGAAGTTGATGATGATGATGATGACGACGACGATGATGATGATGATGACGACGACGACGACGACGACGATGATGATGATGATGATGATGATAACTAAGGACATTCCAATAATGATTCAGTTTGCTAAAGGTGGAAGTGGACCTTTGGGAATTACCTCTTCGGCGGAGACGTTGTGGAAATTGGCCTATGATCAAAAGAAGTGAAGTCCGACTCGAAAGTCAAACGAGAAACGATTTCTCTGTTATTTCTCCCACATCTTTGCCTCTCTCTTTCTCTCTCCATCCAAACCCAAGTTTTCATCTTTATCCTTGTTCAATCTGTTTTCAGCAACCCACCCCTCAACAAGTTAGCCCTCCGCGAAGTTATAATTCTCAATTCGAAAACCACTTGGCAATACTGTCTATTCTTTTTCCTCTCCGATTCTTTTAACCCTATATTCATTCATCTCATTCTTCATCCATCTCCAACGCCATCTCTAAATAGTTTTTTATTCTCTCTCTTAACCACACATCATACATATTAGACTAAATCGAAATTAGACTCTTATTCAATATTAGGTCTTTTTTCACTCGTCTTCACATCTTTTATCTTCTCCTATCATATCTCTTATCTTATATCTCTCACCTTACTTTTAGCACTCTTCTATCAAAATCGCTTCACATCTTTTATCTTACCTTATTATCTCTCATCCTCTTTTATATTATCTCTCATTTTTATTTATTTTCAGCGCTCTTTTATTAAAACCGCTCAACATCTTTCATCTTCTCTTATCATTTATCACCTTATTTCCAACACTCTCTAATTAAAATTTCTTCTAGGTTCATTAATTAAAATAAATTTTTTTTTTTATTTATTAAATGAGTTAATCAAATAAAATAGAATTAAACCTATTTCGTATCATCTAAAAACCTTATTTTTTTCTCACATTCATTTCTCTCCTCTCCTTGTCTATCCCTTCATTCCTATTCTCTGTTATGACTCTCTTACCACATTTACTTCTCATTCCCACTCCCTCCTCCTTATACGTTTTATCTGTACCACTTCTGTCTTTAACATTCTGTCGTCACTCATGCTTCTCATTTCCACTTTCTACTCTCTCTCTCTCCATCTTTCTTCTCTACGTCTTCTCATCTACTCTGTTTCACTTTTTCACCAACAATCTCCACCAACACTCCTCATCTATTCACTCGATTCTTCCTTCATGTTTCCCCTCTTGTTACACTCATCCTAATGACACTATTCTTCATTGAACTTTTGTCTATTTCTATTTATCACCCTTTCTTCCATTCTCTCTATAATTTTTTGTTTCACTTTCTTTAATTGTTCTCCCTATCCCCAACTTTTCACTCACTTTCTCCCATGTTCTGTTATTTTACTACTTACTCTTTCCTCCCCCTTTCTATTACTTTCTTTTTCACTTTCTTCAATGCATCTCCCTCCTCCTAACTCATTCTCTCTCACTTCTTCCTGTTTACTTTCTTTTTCCTCCCTCTCTATATTACCTTCTTTCCACTTTCTCTCATGCCCCTCCTTCCCGCTCAAATAATTGTTCCGGAAAACAATTGGAAACATCGTATAAACCACTTTAAATGACAAGCGGGAGCCGCGCGTAAAGCTCTATCCTTGATTACTTTCCTAAACGCCATGGCCATTGTTCTGGCCGAAACTTCTCTCTCAATATTCGGCTCGCTTCTTGACCTTCCCGCGCCGCTTCCTTAACCTTTCAATTACCTCACAGCGTCCGGCAGCTCTCTATTTGTGAAGATTCCACTCTGATTACCACTTCAATTTGCTTTCTAATTCACTTTCTATCCTGTTCCTCCTTTTTTCATCTTCCAAACCCTTCTTTTCCTCTTTAAACTCCTTTTTTCTATCCCCAACTCCTTCTTTTTCCTTTCCAACGATGATGTAGCGATTCGAACGAGTAGCGATTCGATCAATGCCCAAATGAGTAGTGTTTCCCCCAATGGGTTTTCACGCTCCTGTGAGCATTACAAACGAGTAGTCTTTCAACCGATTTCTACCTGTCTCTAGACACCCTTCATTGTCAGAGAAAGCTCAGATATGGGCAGAAGTTGAATAAACTAAAAATAAATAAATGTGTAACTAAGAATAGAACTTATGAATGAATGAGACAATGAGTCTCAAAAGATCCCATAATAACAACAAAAGATCGGAGTTGTCTTCCTTCCTTTAGAGACCCTTCTCTTATAGGCTAATCAGCTAATCAACTGGGTGTTCCCAGTTTCTAGAAAAACCCGAAATCACTATGAAATTGTCATCGCAATGTATCAGGAGTCATGGAACATATTTTATAGTGGTCAGTTGTAAAAGTTCCACTGAGCGTGCAACATGGAACTATTCACCACGAAAAGAGGGATACCGTTTTTGATTAATGAAGGATATAGGTACTATAAAAAAAATGAATTAAAAAGTGGGGAAGTGAAATGGGTATGCATAAAAGAAAAATGCAATGGGAAAGTGTTTACTAGGGATGAAGAAGTGACAAAACAATTAGAACATTCTTGCATACCAGATGTAGCAGAAATCGATGTTTTCCGTGCAGTTGAGAAGACGAAAAAACGTGCCCGTGAAGACTGTGACACGTCAATCAAGGTAAGATTATATTTGAATAAGACCATTTTTACGCCGATGGAATGGCCGATAGGAATCATGATATATTCCTATGTATGCAACAATATTAAACATTTGAAAATAATAGGCAAGTGAAGATGAACCCTACTGTGTGATTTGGTGAACAAAGCAAATAAGTTTGAATAGAATTTGCAGGCAAGCAATAGTCAAATCAATCTAATAATGGTTAGAATGAAGTGCGTTGTGGAAAATAATAATTGAGGATTTAAAATCTATCCTTGACAACTTCAGGGATTCCCTTCGGAAAGAATAGAACTGAAATGATTCCCATTCAGTAATTGAAGTGCACTATTTTTAGCGTGTGAATGACAGTAGAGTGATTTGTAAGCTAAGTCATTGTTACAGATATATCTATAGTCAATGCTCGAAGTTCTATTATTTTCTTCCTGAGCGTTTCTATTATGTGGGCCTGTCATGTCAATGCAGATATTCTTTTTTTTTGTTATTTGTTATTTGGACGAATCACTACTCTTTCAGGTATACGGTCCCAAACTACCTGACCAAATTGGCGGAAACTTTACTCGTCTGTAAAGTTACTTGTCCTAAACACTACGACACCTTTCCAACTCCTACTTTATTTCCTCAATACCATCTTTCCATCCTCTATCTCCCTCTTTTTCTACATTATCTCCTTCTCCCCTCTTCAAACTCTTTTTCCCTCCTTTCTTTTCTCTGTTTCTCTTTTTACAACTTCCAAATCCTTTTCTTCCTTGAATTCCTTCTTTTCACCTCTAACTCCTTCTTCCTTTTCAACTCTTTTTCTCACCGATCTTTTCATCCTCCACCTCCCTCTTTTTCTTCATCATTGCTTTCTTCCCCTGCTCGAACTCTTTTTCTCTTCCTCCTTTTTTCTGTTACTTTTTCATTTTCCAAATCATTCTTTTCCTCTACGAACTACCTCTTCTTTCTACCTCTAACTCCCTCTTTTTCCACTTCATACTCCTTCTTTTCTCACTCTCTTCTTTCTGATTCACTTTCTATTCCGTTCCTCCTCCTTTCATCTCCCCAATCTCCATTTTCCTCCTCAAAATCCTTCCATTACACCTTTCTTCCCTTCTCAACTATTTTTTTACCTTCCATTCCATCTCTTCATCATCCACTTCCCTCTTTTTCTTTACAATCTCTTCATCTCCCTCATCAAAATCAATTCTTTAATCCTCACAATTTTTTTTCTTTCTGAATTATCTTCTATCCTCCTCTGAACTCTTCAAATTATTTCCTTCCTTCTACTCCTTATTAAACTCTTCCTCCTCAATTTCTTCTGTTCCAATTCATACCTCACTTTTTTCATCTCTTTGACTTTTCAACTCTATTTTTTCCAACTCCTATCTTTACTGACACTTCCTTGTCCTCTTACAATGTTTCTCTCTCTGTATATTTCTACAGGTAGGCTACACCTATTCAATTTTTTCTGATCTTCTCCTTCCACTCAAGTAATACATGAGCACTTATACATTTTCAAGCAGAATATACAATCTGTCGTCTTATTTTTCTTGGATCTCAATCTAAATCTCTCACTTTTCTCATCAGTTCCAAATCATTCTTGGAATCACTTTCTTCACAAAACTGCACTCTAAAGAAATATTTCCAGAAAATTGCGTATTGACGCAAAGTGAAGTGAAGTATTCTTAACAAATAATGCTTCTATTTCATAATGAATAATTCAGAAACCTGAGTTCAAACGACTTCAAGATTATTTCCAAGAAATCGCTTATTGCAATGAGTTGCTTTCCAAGCTTGTTCGAGAAAATATTTTCATGATTTAGGAATCCAGTTACTCTTTCCTTCATTTTATATCGCATAACATCTGATGTTCAAGTTTTCATCAGACTACTTCCATACGTAGATCCAGTTAGAAATCAAGTTACTCTTCCCTTTATTTCATATTCTTTTGGCGTATTCTTATTAAGTTTTAAAAATCTGTTCTACTAAGAACGGATTTCTAAAACTAACTTCTAAACTAAACTAAACTAACGTACTAACGCGTTTAGAGATCCAACTGAACATGTCTGCCAAATTTGAACGCATTCGGTTCGGTAAATTTTTAGTTCTGCTAATGAATGAGTGAGTGAATGAATGAGTCAATGAGTGCCATTTCGCTTTCATATACAGGGTGTTATTCGATTCTAAAAATAACCATGATTGGACACTATAGTAGAAAGCTTGAAAATAAATAGTTTCCGATAGAAACTGAAACATCAGAGTTGATTTCTATTTATACAGGATGTTTCAGGAGGAACCCCAAAAACGCTTTGTTACCGAGATAACAATGGCGGAAATTTGAAGTTACAGACTTCAGACTGGTTTCATTGATTTCCTCAGTTGATTGTACATAGGAATTGATCATTTTAGAACCTCAGTAGAACCTCTAAAAAATTATAAAAGTAAATATTTCTGTAACAAAGCGTTTTTGGGGGTTGGTCCCATGGAACGTTTTTGTCTACTTGGTGTAAGGAATCAGCCTGAGAAGTATTGCACATTCCTCCTGAAACATCCTGTATAAATAGAAATCAACTCTGATGTTTCAGTTTCTATCGGAAACTATAGGAAGAAGAACACTAATAGCCTACTGAACAAAAAGCATTTCTATCTTGAACAGAAAATTTTAATGTTCTGGGACAATCGTGATGATCTAACGGATGTTTGTGTTCGACTCAACTGTATAGTCTGTCCAAGCAAAGAAGACATTCTGGCAAGATGAGGAAATGATTCCAGCTCCATCAATATTGGTTCGAAAATTATAAATTGAATCTCAAATTGTATAAATAATTCTCATCTACAATTTGATACCAGATTTACAATTCCTCAACCAACATTGACCGAGATGGAATCATTTTCTCATCTTGCCAGAATGTCTTCTCTGCTTGGAAAGACTATACATGGATTAATTCACCGAAATCAAACGCGCAAACGCATGAAAACTATTCATGTTACATTGGGATTACGCAGGCCGATTCCCTCTCAAATACCGAGCAAAGTCCCGCAGTAATCTAATTCACGTCGAGGATAAACAAGAGGAATGAACTCCCCAGGAGCTAACACGCTTTCGGAGATTTTCCCATTGAGTTTGTCCTGCCGACCGAGCGCCAGGTGATTTATGCCGAGAAAAGTTATCATTTTCACGGGTGACTGCGTTTTTCGGCTCTTGTTGAGTCAAAACCCTGTAAGATATTTGCCATGTTCCTCTCCACAAGCCTTCATTCGTCTCACTTCATGCTTATGACGTGGGAGTAGAATGCACATTCCTATGAAAAGATTCACTTGTCGAATCTGATATAATAATATAAGCTATTGTGCATTGCATATCAAGCTCTTTTCTCCTATAATTCTGAACCGCAATATGATAATATCGTAAATTATTTAGAATTCATGGATGACAGATCCTATGATTTCACACAAATGGATCAGAGGTTCCCGCTCAATTGATGAATGATCAGATGATATGAATGAAAGATTGACTACAGAAGTTACACTTTCCAAAACCTACCTTGAATTTCAGGAAAGTATTATATGTATTGGAAACTATACATCGAAACTTGATGTTTTCTTGGAAAAAATAACACCATCTTTAGGGTGATGGTTCTTGTTATTTCATTATAATAGGCTTGAAAAGTTCTTTCCAAAAAAATGTTAGTAAAGGGTGGTCCAATTCTAACTACTTCTAAGAAGTAGAGTCACCAGCTCAACAAGTACGAGCAGTTAAACCTAAATTTTTTCTCTACATATCTTTCCTTTGAATTCGAGTGGGTGGGATGAATCATGAATCTGTGAATCTAGGCATCCAGGATCTGGGGATTTCTCTATCAGGTTCTTGTAGCTCGTAGGCATAGATTAAGCTGATGAAGAGAAGATTATATGGCTTTACTACCTATCACACATCATAAACTGACTTTAGTTGACAACACAAGCATTTTGCTGTCAGGGGATTTGAATTTATCCTTAAATTTGGGGCTAAATTTTCAAGAGGATCAACCGTTACTTCTGTTCAAGAAAACTTCAGAACTCGTCAATTCGGCTGTTATTTTCTTATCTTAATTAATTCCTTTTTCCCACATGCAAAGATCCGGAAAAGGTCCTCGTGTAATTTCGAATTGAATATCTAGAGACAGACAGATGAGTTCAATTAGATAGCAGATCGCTTCCATTGGAAATTAAAATTATCGATATTAATACTTTTTAAGAACAAACCTTTATGCTGTAATGTACGCCAAGGTAATCAGAGTCAATGGAAACGTGTATGGTTTACCTGTGGAAAAAAATAACAAATATTAGGTATATTATAAAAAATCTGTGACACGAAAAATTTTATCACGAGTTTAATTATAACCACCATATCAATTTCAAACGATTGTTCAAGCTAGACATCAACAATAATTATTGTTATTCATTAAAAAAGTTTCTGAAGCCTCTAATCATAATCAGTAATGGAGCCACAAAAGCAGAGATCAGTAGATCAGGTTTACAGAATGTAATAAGACGAACTAAAATGCGGAAGGGAGTAGGGAGAAGAAAAATATGAGAATAATGAGAAATAAATACGAAAACGAGAGATCGTTGTGAACAAGATAGCTCTGGTGGATGAGCTTAGCTATATGAGTTTGCTCAGAAAACTCCTTCCCTTTTCTATCTTTGCATGATAATAAGGAAAGGAGGACAAAAGTAGATGAATGAACAGCAGGAGAAGGACAAAAAATGCTAAGAAGAAAAGGAATTGAAGAAATGTAGGAGGAAGAAAAGGAGGTGAAGGAGAAGGAGGTGAAGAAGAAGGGGCGAACGAGAAGGAGGTGAAGGAAAAGGGAGCGAACGAGAAGGAGGTGAAGGAGAAGGTGTTGAAGGAAAAGGAGTTGAAGGAGAAGGAGGTGAAGGAAAAGGAGGTGAGGGAGGAGGAGGAGAAGGAGAAAGACATGAGGGATGAGGAGGTGAAGGAGAAGGGGCGAACGAGAAGGAGGTGAAGAAGGAGGAGGTGAGGGAGAAGGAGGAGAAGGAGAAGGATGTGAAGGAGAAGGATGTGAAGGAGAAGAAGAGGGACAAGAGTGGAGAAGGAGACTAATAAAGGATGAGAAAAGAGGCAAAATTAGGGGAGTAAACCAAAGGTGAGAGGATATAAAAAGTAGAAGGAAGACGACGATGTAAAGGAGAAGAAGAGGGACAAGAGCGGAAAAGGTGAATAATAAAAGAGGAGAAGAGAGGCGGAAGTAGAGGAGTGGTAGAAGGAGAAAAAGAGGAACAAAAGAAAGATGAGAGTATAGAATGAGCAGAGGAAAGAGGAGGAGGTGAAGGAAAAGAAGAGGGACAATAGCGGAAAAAGTGGTTAATAAAAGAGGAGAAAGGAGGCAGAAGTTGAGGAATAACAGAACGGAAAGAAGAGGAACAAAAGAAAAATGAAAAGATAGAAAAAGCAGGAGAAAGAGGTGGAGGTGGAGAAAAAGAAGAGGGACAAGAGCGGAGAAGGTGAATGATGAAGGAAGAAGAAAGAGGCAAAAGAAGGGGCGTAAACAGAAAGAGAAGAAGAGGGACGAAAGGAAGATGAGGAAAAGGAAGAAAGCAGAAGAAAGAGGAGGAGGTGAAGGATAAGAAAAATGATAAGAAAAAAGATGGCAATTTATGAAAAGAATGAAGAAAAAGCAGGAAAGAAAGAAGGAGGTGAGAAAGAAGGAAAAATCAGAGTCCAGAGGAAAGAGAAGCAAAAATAGAAAACTGGTAATAAGGAAAAAAGAGGAAATAAGAAAGCTTGAGAGTGCTTTCGTGGAACGAAGATCGAAATTCGTCGGAGAAATTGGAGAGGAGCTGCAGGTGCGTCTTCGCCTATAGATCGAATATCCTGTACTTTCGCAGCGAGCATAAAAGTGTACAGGAGACATGGCAACGTTGCCGGCTTTCCGGTGATGAGAAAAAAGGCAGCTCTGAAAATCTTCCAGAGATATTATTTTATTTGGAGACCTCGAGTCATACCAGAGACAAAATGAACTGATATTCTACATCTACTAATAAATCGACTTGTGATAATTAGGATGGAATAAGAAGCTGTTTAGGAGAGAAAGGAGATAATCTCATGAACAAGAGAATTGAAAAAATGGAAAATTGAAAAATATGAGTGATACAGTTTGTTCTGTTGATATACTGCCCAGAATTGGCCTATATGATCAAGAAAAATAAGAAGAAGAGAGAAAGGAGTGCTAGAGATATTATGCACAATATTATTATACATACACTATACAATGACTGATATTAGTAATAATTCAATTATATACAGTCATTTTTACAAGAGCTTTTCCAACTACAGTACTTGCTAATCTAATTTTGCCATTTGAATAACTCGAAATTATAATAACTAAATGAGTAATAATAAATAATAATTGAATGAAGAGTGTTTAAAATAATAGTTAGAGAACCAAATAAAAACGGAAATCATCACATACTATTGCCTACCCCCCCCCAAAAAACCTAGAACGTACTCGTCAAGTCGTCATCTCTCATCATAATCGCTCTCATCTCGCATGCACAAGCCTATGAAGAAGAAGAAGAAGAAGAAGAAGAAGAAGAAGAAGAAGAAGAAGAAGAAGAAGAAGAAGAAGAAGAAGAAGAAGAAGAAGAAGAAGAAGAAGAAGAAGAAGAAGAAGAAGAAGAAGAAGAAGAAGAAGAAGAAGAAGAAGAAGAAGAAGAAGAAGAAGAAGAAGAAGAAGAAGAAGAAGAAGAAGAAGAAGAAGAAGAAGAAGAAGAAGAAGAAGAAGAAGAAGAAGAAGAAGAAGAAGAAGAAGAAGAAGAAGAAGAAGAAGAAGAAGAAGAAGAAGAAGAAGAAGAAGAAGAAGAAGAAGAAGAAGAAGAAGAAGAAGAAGAAGAAGAAGAAGAAGAAGAAGAAGAAGAAGAAGAAGAAGAAGAAGAAGAAGAAGAAGAAGAAGAAAAAGAAGAAGAATAAGAAAAAGAGGAAGACCAAGAATAGAACTGTGGAAAGTTGATAACTCAAGGGAGGCAGAATTAGAGTGGAATAGCTAGAAAGTGAATAAGGAGAAGAGAGAAACGTAAAAATAACTCCAAAAGTACGTTTTCGTGATCATGAGTGACAGTGTACGAGAAAAAGAAAAAAGTTGGACGTGAAGTGTGACGGTTTAGAGTAGGGTTCTCAATATGGTCATGTCTCCAGATGGAAGCTAGAGGTATGTTATGGGTTTCCAAAGCACCCGAGTTCAATTCCCTTCTACTTGACTTGGCTTATTTACTCACTTAGGACTCCAAGTTTCCTTTCTGGCTCATATATCTTGCATGTTTCTTACACACCTTCACTGAGTACATGACTACTAGCTCCTGAAAGGCTGGATGCAATGCGTGACGTATGGAAGGAAATATTGCTTTCCCATTTCATTTGAAAAGTACACATCATCGATACCAACTTGCCTCAAAGACAACTTCTCCCAATTCCCCGAAGATGAATTCTAATAATTATATGTGTATAATTTAGTGTTTATAGTGTTTTAAAGAAAGTTGATGATGAGTGAGTGATAATGATGTTTACATGGTGAATAAGAGTACTTATATTTTGATACAATAGATAATAGTGAAAAAGGTCCTCATCCTGATGAGAATGATGGATATGAATATTGATGGTAATACAATACCAAAAATGTGTATTTTTCAATTGACGATTGAAAGATGAGACTATTTTGGACGAAAAACAAGAAATTTACAATTATACATACTACAGTATTTTTCATATTTTCTCTAAAAATACAGTTTTTCCAATTCCCAGACAGTTTTAAGGATAACATATTTGAAATTTTCCATACTTTCTCATAATATTATTTCGGCGAATGCAGTTTTTCTGATTCACAAAGCCAGTATTCAGGATAACATAATGAAAGCTACTACACTTCTATAAAGCTATCAACTCATTCGAGTTGATAATTCTCTACTTTTTGGAATGTAGCCTAACCTATATAGGGTAATGACGTGAAAGTTGTAAAGAATAATTCTGTCTCAAGAGAAATTCAAAATTATAGCCTTGGAAATACAGAATCAAGGAATAACAATAAAAAATATGAGTCAATTAATGAGTACATAAAAAACTAAATAATAGTATGTGATGAGTTTGTTAAACATGAATATTTCATATTTATCAGCATATCCTAAGGAATATTCAACTCATTAATACAGTATATGCCACAACGAATTAGATCTATAGAATTTGGTCTATAAGGTCTATTCTATTAGGTCTATGAGAATTTAGATCTAGTCTAGATTACAAAGACAGTATACTCAGTCGCTTTAGTATATATAGATGTGATGTAGTTATTTCACGTGTTCTTATTCACAATATTTTATTCAAAATTCAATATAGTTGAACGAAGAGTTGAGTTTGACATTGTCAATTAATGAATTCCTTATCAATACGTCTGTACAGTACTTTATGAAAAAGTAGCATCTAGAATAGATAGAAGCTCCTCCCGATGAAATAAAGCCTTTTCCCGCTTTCCCAATCATACCATTGAACGCGTATGGAGAATTTGAAATAAATCAATTTCATACGAGTAGAAATTCTCCTTTTGCAAACCTTCAATACTCTCCATGTAACCAGTAGACGGCAAAAATATAAAATCCGAAAATACCCTCTGATCCTCTGAACGGAAAAATCTTCCCGTATTGAATTTCCCAATTGTTTGCAATAAGAACAGTTTAATCCCATGTGAAATATGCATTCACTAGGTTACGCGTATGTGTGTATCACGTATGATGGAGACGAGATAGGATACGAAAGCATATACTATTCATATGTGTCACATGTCCCTCATTTTCGCAATGTACTTTAGTACATGTGCTATCAATATATCACGTGAGGCAGGAAACGCCTTAAAGCCGATGAAAGATGCATGCGTAGTGAAATATAGGTGATCTTTTATCAGCACGTACGTATTTTCCTTATTATTTCTGTTTTTATGTTTCTTTGATCCTCTCCAAAAATCAAAATGATCCTGCATCTCTTCGAAAATAATATTTTGTGAATTATTTTTGTTTTTGTTGAGCATTTCTATTTGCAAACATAAATTGTAGCTTGTTGTTTCATAATGACACTGTAGGCCTATTTAAGTGGAAAAGACATTGATTTCTAATTTCCCAACAGTTCAACAATTCATCGGTGGGATAAGATTGTTATTGGAATCAATTCTAGCAATTTAAATCATCTATATAAGCATCGATTCTGTTACATTTGTTACATTCTTCTTTATTTTGTTCATTTAACTACTCGAACAATATTTAATATCTTTCCTCATTCCGTCACCTTCAACTGCTCTAATATAATATTTAATATTAATATGATATTCTTGACTTTTATAAAAGATACTATCGATATTCAATGTGCACAACCTATTCTCTATTCCCAATGATTTCTTATTCAATATAAAATTCTACTCAATTGAATTTGATGTGAATCCCGGATTTACAATAAATGAACCTATTGTAGCCTCCTCAATGTTCATCTTTGTATAAAAATTGAATAAAGGATCCAGTAATGAGTTCACTACATACAATTGTATGTAGTACTACACTACACTTGTAATTGTATGTACAATTGTACTACACTGTACATATAATGATGATTCATTAAAGCATCTACACGAACCCTAGTATGTGTAGGATGAATTATTATCTTTCATGAAAATTCTGTTCATTTGAGTCCAATTCGAGGCAAAAGAAAGAATTCCAGGTTCTCTCTCACACTGGGATTGTAGAATGAACAATTGAACAAGCTGATCGAGTATGGGCGAGTGACCTCGCATTTTTCATTATCTTGATAAAGTGATCATTTCTGCTTGAACTTCAACACTTATTTGAGGAACATAATTAAGTTATCCTACCCCATGACCATTTCATTATTCCAGGAAAATATTTCATATTTGAGTTTTAATATTTTCATATTTTCAATCACTTGATCATTTAACATTTGAGGGATATAATCAAGTTATTCTATCAATCAAGACTCCAGCATCGGGACAGAACATTCTCAAAGCTTGTGATTGATAATTTGGAGCATTGAATAAATCTGTTTCAGTCTTATTACTCTGAATTCAAAATTCTCAAAATATTTTTCCAGGGCCAGAAATTATTGTGTGAAGTACGGTGAAACCACAAATCCTTGTTTTGGACTGACCATACAACAAAATTCAGTAAGAAATAGCACAGGCTCAGCCTATTTTTCTATTCTAGTTCATAATTATGTTAAGATTTGTGTAAACATATGTCAATAAATAAATGAATTAATGAATCAATCAATCAATCAATTCCTGTGAAAACTTGACAATCAATCAATCAATCATGGGAGAATTATTAGATATTGCAGTTAACCAACAGCTGGATAATTATAATAATAGCAGGGGGGATTTACTGTATTATTATAATCAATCAATCATTTATTCATGAATAAACTATTACAATGACCTATAATGATGGATATTATAATCTAAAAGAGAAAAACTAGGCTTAGCCTGTAATATTTCAATTTCAATTGGTAACAATGTCCAAAAGGTTATGTATATATCACGCACTTCATATTTGTGGTCCGGGAATACTCACAAGAATAATTCAAAAGTAAAAACAAATTTAAATTTAGTAATGTTTTTAGAAAGCTGAAAAAGCACTTTAAAACTTCATAGTTCCAATAACATGGAATAAAAACTAATAGAAATAATCAAGTCATTCTAGGTTCTAGAATGAACCTAGATGTCAAATCATGACATCGAAATTTAATACTTCAAGGGATTTGACGAAACGTATCATGATGCATTGTCATAATTACTCGGAAGATAGAGATGTAGCAACTCAAAGGATGCGTGAGTGGATGGGTCTCTAAAAGCCTCACAGCTATACAAGGATCGAGAGAATACGACTTCGGAAAAAGGAAGGACAAATGACACAGTCGTATAAAAAACGTTCCGCAAACCATTACGTGGAAAAAGTACAGTGATGGAGGAGATTTGCAAAGCTGAAGTCGTCTTGTAACGTCTCCCAGGTACGCCTGGCTGTTTTATCCTAGAGCTCTTTAGTCTCTTCTCTGTGAATCCTTCAAACTCGCTTTTCCTCTTCACGCCCCTCTTCCTCCTTCTACTTTCTTCTCCTTCCCCGTTGTTTACGCTTTCACGCCTTTGAGCTTAGCCAGGGATTTCGCCTATATGCTGATCACACTGATGGACGCATGTGTATAACCCGTCCAAGCAAAGAAGACGCTCTGGCATGATGACAAAATGACTTAAGCTCGGCCAATATTGATTCAAAAATTAAAAATTCACTCTCAAGCTGTAAGAAAACATTTTGATCTAAAACTCGAGACCAAACCAATAATTTTTAAACCAATATCGAACGAGCTGGAGTCATTTTCTCATCTTGCCAGAGGGCCTTCTTCGTTAGGTCAGACTATAGCAAACATCTACATTTTCTATGCTGACTACATCCGGTGTTCTTTAAAGATCCACTGAGTAGTGACGGATATTATCATTTTTTGAACTAGATGAAAGTTTCTTGTTCGTTGGCTTGTACCAACTTATATCAGTGTCATTGATATTCCAAAACATAGTTTTTAGAGCCATTCTAATAAATTTAAAATCCTGGTGTAGCTGATGCCAAGGAGTTGAGCGATTTGGTCCTTTTCTCCAAAACGTTTTATTGGGAAGCTCTTCCTGAAGGATTTCACGGAAGTTAATGGATACTGTTTGATCATGGATCATACTGTTATAGCTAATACAAAAAAGTAAGGAGGTATCGTCTGCTCCTTCTGATGCTGTTGATAAGAGTTGTCATTTAGAAATCCCTAGATGATGTTTTTCGAATCGGAATACACAATAGATGCGTTACATTAGCTGTTAGTAAGTTACATCAACTACAAGAGACAGACAAAACCGCCTGACGTTTTGGCGTCAGCTCTACCGTTTTCGATATTTTTATCACTGCTTTAGAATAATGTTTCAACCATAGAGCCATTCCCAAATAATGCAATAATGGGAACAATGAATAATGACATACAGTGGAAACATTGATATATGTAAGAGGTGAGCCCAGGGTGGAGGGATTCAAGGACTTTCATGGCAACCCGTGTTTCGAATGGACATGTTAATCCGTCGGTCCCGGAAGCCTAAGGATAAGAATATCTCGAATAAGGTGAGGCTTCAGGTTAGGCTGCGAGTGCTTCATAGTATATACTCGTATACATTGTATTATTGTGTACAAATAATACTTTCATAGTTTAAAAAATTCGCTCCGGCAGCTAGCGGTCGGAAAGAGTGCATTTCAAATGTAATTCTATGATAGCTCGAATTATATGACTCACAATGAGCTATTCAGGGTATGAATTCAAAAGTGCCGTTTTCGAAAAACCCATGAAAACACAATTTTTGGCATATTATTAGCCATTTTTGATTGGATTTTTTTCGTTGATGGCTCAAATTGTAGGGCATAATAAGGGCATTATACACACCAATTTTCAAAACGATCAAGATAATGACCGATTTGTAGTAATTTTTCAAAACTTTCATCCCCTAATTCCACCCCTGCCCTTGGACTAATTTGGCTGGTTAACGAACTTGACCGAGATATTAGCACTAATGATTATTGTGCAAAATTTGGTCGCTCTCCGACAAGCCCTTCGGGAGTTATCGCGTTAACAAGAATCTGTACATATATAAATTGTGTATTTCATTTATCAAATTATGTATATATATAATTATAATATATAAACCCTATATATTATACATATTTATATATAATATATATATATATATATATATATATATATATATATAATTTATATAAAAATTATAGAGGTATATGAATTTGAACGGACATCAAATTCGTATTCTAGGGGCTCGGAAACGTGTAAAAAATATATCATATAATAAATTTTCGATTGTCAGGGCAAGACCAAAAGTGGATTTTTTCGAATGAAATGCACTAAAAGTGTATTTCATTTATTACATTTCAACTATCAACTCGTACGTGGTTTTACATCTATATCATATGATTCCTATAATAATAGTATAGTATTAACCTCTACGCCTCACTTTTTTTCAGAGGCCCTGAAACTGATCATGTGCGACCTAAAAACTCTGACACCAGACCCTAGCCAGCAATGTCACACGGTATTATTATTTACCATATAAGAAACATAGGTGAAACTTTAGTTCCCTTTAAATGATTGGAATGAAATTAGTATAATCGAGCATTGGAAAAAAATTATCCAAATAAATCTCTATTATCTTTATAAATTTTGCATCACAACTGATATTGTAGAACCAACTCACATCCCGTAAATGCTAGAGGGTCATCTCTTGGATGCTGCAATATATCGCAGAATTAGGGTAATCTATTCAGTCCTCCTTCTGCCCAGCTCGATGAGTCCATCTCACTCCAACTAATTCAAACACGCACAGAGGGAGTAAGAGAGGTGATGGCGATGTGTGAGCATTCCATGAATACGAAATAAGTCTATAACCACCACCATCAATTTTACTTGACAGCGTGCAGCCTACATTGAATCAAAACGAACAACCCTACATCACACCCACAATCATATTGGATTAGTGCTATAAGGCACCTTGAAAATATCATCAACTTCTCAAACAATCCAAGTTCATTTCGCGCTTCTTCAACCTTTATAACCTTTTTTAAACGGGTGTTCCTGCAATTGATAGTCGATTTAATATCTATACCAATATTTTTATTTGAGGAAAAGCTAATCATAAAGTGAAAATGCAGACACAGATTTATAAAACGTCCTCTCATTTTATTAGAAATTAGAATTATACCCAAATATTATTTGAAATAATGAAATAAAAGTTCAACATACTTGTTTTGAGCCGGCAAGAGACATTTATGAGAATGTTGAAAATAATTTCAAAGTTTTCAATACTTGTTGGAAGATGAGCATTGAGTTCAGAAGAACGAGATCTTGGTCTCTGTTTCAGTTGATACAGATCATAGACTATGATAATGGTTCATAGCTGTTAATACTTCATATTCGATAGATAATAAATCCTCAAAAACAATTTTTGAAGGATTGATTTTCCAAGACTCGGAAAATCAAAAAATATGTTGATAACAAAAATATCTACCGTGTGATGATGAACGCAATATAGTTATATTATTTAAGTTGTGGAGGAAATGATATTTCAATTTAATTCAATAGGTAGTATGAGTGTTTCTTCAACATTATGCCGCATTACTTCAATCATAATCAATACTCTTACTCTAAAATGATTATAATTAGCTACAATTTTTTAAATTAATCTTTCCATTTTAATGGGAGTTTGGAAGTATTCTGTTTTTTCAGATTTATCCTTAAAAATTCAATATTTTAAAATTATCACTTTTGGTACATTTCTTTGAGTGAGAAACCTTTGGCTGAAACAGGAATTTGGACTTGAAACCTAAAATTTTTGCACTATATTAAATGAAAATTTTGTTTAAAATAACAAATGTCTGTTCTTTCTTGCCAATGTGTTTGTTATGCTAGACCTTCACATATAAAGTACACTTGATTCGAAGGCTACCTTTCACATAACTTCTTATTTACTAGGATTATCCTCACAATCCAAATTTCGAATGCTGTATTCGCTTTGCACTCTCCAGTTTCCTTGAACTCATTTTTCAAATTTTCACCCCCTCTCTTTTGAAGCTTTACCTTATCTCCGCGAGCCATCCTATTTTGTATTCAACTTATTCCAAAACATACAAAAGAAGAGCCCTTTCACACTATTTGCAACCCTTCATCTTCATCCATTCTCAATACAGAAAATCTTTGCTGAAGAGAAAAGAAGAATTCTGCGAGAACTAGTCGGGTACCCCATGGCGCAGCATCATTGTTCCTTTTCATACCCTTATTAATATTTTCTCCATGTCTTCTTTCAACTAAGGACAGACAAGAAAAGGCTCTCTTTCTCTCTCTCTTCCTCAACATTCTCTCTTTTTTTAGACTCTCACCGACCACTTTTTTTCGGAAAATATCAAGGCACAATAGAAGCATTATAAGAATTAATCTGCGGTGCTCGTGCCCCAGTCACAGTTTTTGAAGCAGTCTTCAGGTTTGGTCTTTTCTTTTGGAATCTTATTTAATTCATTTTCCAAGTTCCATGACAGACAAAATTGATCTGCATAATGATAGAGCTCAATGACAATGCCGTTGAGACTACGTCCGCTATTAGACGGTAATAGTTCTATGTCTTATGGAAAAATATGAAAATATTGTTTCCTATTTTCTCATCTTTTCTTCTTTCATCTTTCTTCTTTCATCTTCCACTTTTATCTCATTTCATATCGAAAATATCTCACCATCTAATACCGTCCTATACCAAATACTTTGTTGTGACTCTGAGACTCCATTAATAGTAAAATATGTAAAGATATTCTTTGTGTGATTCTGAAATCAATATCAATTTAGTTTATAGGTCTCTCAAGCATTTTTTCTGCAGATAAACTCCTGAGTGAGGATCAAGTTCTAGTTCCTTAGAACTTTGCTATGAACTACTCATAGATTGGCATCCAATCAAATAAATAATATGGTTATATACAATTGAACATGCACAATAATCAGAATATTCTATACAAAATTATTCCCTATCAGAGTTCGATTGGAACATCGGATTTCTTCTAAATGTTTTAATTTGGCCAAACTGACTTCAATTTGGGTGAACTTGATGCAACTTAAAAATAGATAATGTATTTAATTCATTTATTTTAACTTTGATTTACTGGATACAAAGGGATACTGAAATATTCGTATACAGGCTGAGCTGAGTATAATAACCAATAGTTGAGTTAATCTGACTAAGAGTAATGTATTGACTGCCCAATTATATCATATCAAGTGGTCAAACTAGTATATTAAACCAACAAGTACACGGTAAATAGATCAAAGTAGGTTGTATTATTGTAAGTGAATAAACACCATAATTTCGAATTACACTCCGTGTGATAGAATTATTATCCACCTGAACACGAATCCCTGGCATGTTAGCATAAATTATTCCGGTCAACTGTTTGTTTCTGCAAATGAAGCTTGAAGCAAGGTATAGTCTGTCCAAGTGAAGAAGACATTCTGGCAAGATGGAAAAATGACTTCAGCTCGTTAATATTTGTTTAAAAATTACGAATGTGGCCTCATATTGTGGGAAACACTCTAATCTACAATTTGAGACCAAATTGAGAATTTTCGAAACAATATTGACCGTGCTGGAATTATTATCCCATCTTGCTAGAATGTATTCTTTGCTTGGACAGACTGTAACTGAGTAACACCATCATTCCTCAGTTAACACTCCAACGCTTGGGGCATCGTAACAGTGTAACGTTACAGAGGTTATGTGAGACAGTAGATGTAAATGATAACAAGGGCAGGTAGCATTATGCTGTTTAGATTAGCATCTCGGTTTGAGCTCTCTTGGACGTATGTTGGGAATTTACAACGTAAACAGTATGCTAGCTACATTTCATAACCTTCCAGGCGGACTATCGGATAATATGAGCTACTGATAGTAATGGAATGGAGTGCATTTATGTGTAATTGTTATTTTATATTTATTTGTTTAATTGAATATGCGTTAGGGGGGAGATATCTGAATAGAGAGGCCTGCATATAATCATCAATTACAAAATTTGCGTAACGCATAAGAAAACATTTTGCATTGTGATTTGCAAGTGATTTCAAATGTCAGAATAAAATCGGTATCTACTGAATTTGGGTGGTATCTCTGTTCTATCCTTTGTGAAAAATAATATTTCCAACGAGCGTAAATAGTTTTGTGATGATACAAAAATCATCATTTTTATCCTTGTTTACGTTTATCTTTGGAGGAATCGATAGTATGAATTTTATTGTTATAACTTACAAATTCATTTCATACAATTTACCTACCTAGGTCTACTGTCACACTCATTATTCCACAATAAAGTATTGATAGCATGAAATAGAATATTGATTGTTAGAGATGACGCGCCAAGTTCACTTGGAGAAGATGATTCTCATCCTCTATTCATTGTCCAGTAATTGATAGCATTCAAAATCAATGAATTTCCAAACCGTCCATTATCTTGTGAATTATTATGGATAGTATGTTGTCATAATGCAGCTATAGTAGCCTACATATAGTACATAATACATATAGTACATATAGAACATAGTAAGCTAAGCTTTACTCTTTGCTGGTAAAAGGTTATGATCGTTATATTTATATCCCATTCATCAAATAATACTCTTTTGGCTTTTAATGAACAGAAAAATTCACTTCCGTGATATGATGCATATTGAACCATATTGTAAATGGAATGGATTCATCTAAAATAGCTACTTGTGAGCATTTCCGTCATGAATTATAAAGAGACTCATTCTGGATGTATTTCAAACTCGTCCTTCAAGTACTTTCTCTTCCAATTACAGTATGTTATTATAAGTTACTACTTACTACCTCATTTCCTTAATTTGAATCTTCATTATTTTTTCTTCTGAGGGTGATTCAAAGATTCACTGATCCTCACACGTCAACCGAAGCTTATTGTTTCCCTAGTACTCTGAATAATTCGAGAGTGGCATTATCTTATACTTTGAATACTTTCTATGTATTGTAGCCTACTTCTTATACTTTCTTATACAGTATTTCTTATACTTCTTATGTCTATATACTTCAGTGTACGTCTTTGCTAGTACCTTGATTGAGCAACCAATACCTGTACCCCTTACAAGCACCAGGAGTCTTTCTATTTGGGTAACTATTCAGTATACATATTTCCTTGAAAATGGAATCAGGTGATCAAACAACAATTATACACCAATCCACCAACAATTCGATGGATTAGAGTAAACAAGTGTTGGATTCGTCAAATTATCATGACCAAGTCCATCGCTCAGAGTAAACAACCGCTCCAACAAGCAAACAACCTTGGAATTGTGTCACGGAAGATTCCCCTGGGGCCGGGAATGTGTTGCACAGGACAAGGTAGCTTCTCAACCTACGAGTCGTTCAACCTGCCACCACAGCGGAGACAACTGTATGCTCTCAGCTCCCTCGAGGCTGTCCTTATTCACACTTCGCCCACAGCCGAATCATCCCACGCTCCATTTCCTTCAAGGCGAATCTTTGGTGTCATTGAGAAACATACAAACAAATCAAATAGTCGGGAATAATGTCATTGATATGAATCTATACCTGATTATACCAATTATCAAATTGAATATGGTCACAAGCTATTAGAAAATCGAAAAGAATTTATTAAACTTGATAAAAAAGATATACATTTTTTATATTAAAATTGATGAAAATAATATTTGTTTGTTCTATAATTAACGAATAAACAACACATGCTTTGCCGACCGAATAATTTCTGCTAGTTGAGTAACTGACAACAGAGTATATTTAGTACCCTTCGAGTACGTGAACAACTTTTAGTAGCATAATAATCATCGTATTGGTAAAAAATAGTGGTTGGAAAAAACCACCATGTTGTGGTGAATATTGACGAGAACCGATGTTATACTATAATTCTCCTTAGGTTATACATTTTAGAAGAAATGAATTTTGCCAGTGACAGCAGTCTCAAACACTAATCCCCTCTTTTCATAAAATATCATCAATAAAATGTATCCTTCGGTTGAGTTTACTTCCCATTTCCTGACATCGTGAAAGAGGAATTTCTCTGTCTGATCAACCTCACCCGTTCATCTTCAAAGTAATATTATACTCTTTTCAATGTAAGCTCCGTTTTGGTATACATCGTATCTCCTATCTAATAAGTATTAGGCCAAGTCGGAATTTGCATGATCCAGATTCAGATCAGCCTATATACTAGTACAATATTACTTTGCATCCAAAATCACGAGGAAGACGAGCTGTCTATCAAGTACGTAATCATTGAAAAATCAACTGATAGAAAAAAATTGACCGTTTGACAGACAAGTTTGATGAAAACTGTCAAACCTTCATCTGCCGTCTATCATGTCAATTGCTGCTGATACCTTTAAGCGAAAAATATGATTTTTTATTGGAACTACGTCATGCTTTTTGCAGGATAACGGCCATAAAATCAGAAAATCAAAAACTTGATCGGCTTCTAACATAGATGTCAAAAATACTGTATTCGATGATAAGTGCTTGCAGATTCTTCAATCTCTTCAATTTCTTTGCAATTATTCATGAAGCATCCTCTTGACTGCACCGACCTAAAAGATTGCAAATTATATGTGGGAGCGAATTCAAAAATGAAATGTTTTGCAAAAGATACAATGATTAACAGTATTTTTTTAACCTTTTTGGGGAGATTGGCCGGGCTGTGTTCGTTTTCCCGTCTTGCTGGTGTGTCTTCTTTGCTTGGGCGGACTGTATAGTGGAGTGGATATGAAACTGGCAACCAGCTGGTAGGCCTAGGCCCTTCACACGGCTGATGAGCCATTGACAAAAAAAGCATTTTTTGTTTGAAGTTTAATCATCAAGCTTGCAGGTACATGTCGAAATCTCTTAGAAGAAAAACGAAGGATTGAAAGATATTGCATCCTCATAAATCATCGATTTTCATCACAATATTACTCTCTTAGAAATGTATATTATCCTCAAATAAAATTGTGATGCTTCACAAAAATAGGCAATGCTACTCCAGCTCCACAGATTGCTGGAGAGATCAAATACCAATTATTACAGAACCAATGTATAAAAATCTGTAGCATATGTTACAGAGGATGGGAGGACATAAAAATGATATCACATTTCTTCGTTTTCTGCGATAATTAAACTGGTACGCTCTAAAAGTTTAATTAAAATGCTGGGAAGAGTTTTTTATCCTCAACAGGTGTTCTTGTCTTCCGTTATTAAAAAACGCGTTTGTTTTCTAAATTGGATGTATGGAAGGGTATTCATTTCGTTGTTTGTTCTGTCATGCACATATTCTCGGTGATATATTGATGTTATACGATACTTTTCGTTATTAAAGGCTGAAAGTCATCCAATCCCAAATATGAAAGTCGAGGGCTAGTATAGGATAACCCATCATTTATTGAGAATCAGGCCATATATTGATTCAAAATTATTCCCTATCCAATTTAAATGAAGCTATCAATCTCCTCTCAATTTACTTTTCCATAGAATCAACAACTTGTTCTTTTAGAACATTCAGTTATTGAGGAAGGTTATCTATGTATTTCAATATGGTAAAATGAAAATAGAAATCAAATTCCCTTTTAGACTTGAAAAGTATTATTTATTTTAATGTTTAGAAGAGTATCTAATTTTCATTTTTATTTTATCTATTAATTTTGAAATAGCCCTAAGTGTGAAGTTCAATTTCCAATATGGTAACATGAATTTAAATGATTGTTTCTCGTGAACTTGTTATCAATGATTTTATTACTGTTTGTAGTTTTCATAAGGAGTGATAAAAATGGGGATGATTAACCAGACAACTGTAGAACTAGACCTCTCAGTGGACTTTTATCAGCTCAATCATTGTAGCTATATCTGCCAGATGTTGTGTGGAGATTGTACGGCTATTAGGAAAGAATCAAGCTCTAGAAAGTTTTAGAACGCCAGTTTATCACAGCTCGAGTCGTAGCTCAACATAATGCTTTCAGCTCTAACACACAATGATTAAGAGGAGTGCTGGAGAAAGAAACATGGCAAAAGTTGACTCGTACCGCATTGTCCACAGTCATAAGCCTCAACAACCTCTTTATTCCTCATCTTTGTTACTCTTTACACTTTATTTATCACCTCTCTCTCGCTACCCTTTTTCTTAAATCAATATACCGCTTTTTCAGGAAGCAGTTCAGTTGGGTGAGAATACAATGGCTTTCAAGAAAAAAGGATGGGAGATACATTATAATCCTCTCAAGCCGTGAGGGAAGATATAACACTTTTCTCGACACGTTTTTAATATAATCTTCATCAGAGCATTAGATTACATCACATAAAACTGTATTCATTTATCATAAGAGCTATCAAAATTGATTTACCAGAAAATCATTATTTCAGGAATTGATGAGGATATTCATTTGATAGTTTTCATTCGGGATTAAAGAATTTCGAGTATAGTTATAATTCATCTAAAAGTCTTGAGCATGATGAGCTTGAGTATTCTCCATTGAACTAGAATAGCTAGGAAGGCGATAAATGCTGTTTATCATGCATACTAGACACCTTGGTGCGCAACTTGAAATACATTAGCTTTAATAATTTTCATACATGGTTTTTACTTCATGAATTCGATAAGTATGAGCTTGAAAATTAATATACTTAGGAGAATCCCTATTTACAATAATCATTTTTTCAAATTTCGCACTCAACACATGATTTTGAACCACAAAGCAATATAACATTTTTTTCGCATGAAGAGTGCAGTAGATGTGATGATGATTCCTATATGTAGTTATACTCCTCATTGAAAGGTTTATTGAGAGACGTGATATACAAGTTTTAACTTCATCACATTTCCTCGACACCCGATAGGTAAAAAGGGATTCGACTAAGTATGTAACTTCAGCACAATAATAAATACTTCTAGATTTATAAATACTACTTTATTAATACATCTCTCACGGAATTTATCTCAACAATGAATCTTGGAAATCTCAATCTATTCAAAACAGTTTTGTTCCTCAACCAATTGGAGAATTATTATTGAGTCACATTAGTTCCGATTTCCTGCTCAGAAAATCTAACTATCTAGGAAACGTCGGAGCGAAAGACATTATTTTTGCACTGACATTGACTAATAGTTGCTTACAGTTGAAATAATTCCATAAACTGGGTAGCAGTTGTTCTGTTTCCCAAAGTCTTGCAGAACAGCTTTGACATCTTCAACGTCATATGCACTTGAGAGGCGCTCTTTCTCTCACCAACTCTCTCTATTTTTCACTCACCTACTCACTCTTCCAACCTCTCCCCTCTCACTCTCTCTTCCCTCCTTCTCTCTCATCCACTCTCTCACTCAATTTCCCTGGCTACTTCCTCTCTTCCCCCTCACTATTTTACCCCCTCTCTCACTCCCTAACCTCCTCTCACTCCCTCTCTCTCCCTCACACACTCCCCACTCTCTTTCACACCCCCCCCCTCTCTCACAACCTCACTGAATCTGAATCTGAACCCCTCTATCTCTCACCCTCATCACCACTTTCTCACTCACCCTCACTCTTACTACTCTCTCACTCACTTTCTCTCGTCCGCGCAACCATAACTCAATTTTCTCAACCGCAAAATCTGATCCGAGGCTCTCCAGACAACTTACCGGTGCGACCGACGGCCATCACAGCAGCGGCGCTGACTTATGCACTTTGCAAATTGAATCATCGAACAGCAACGAACGTTTTGTGGTCAACCGGCTGGCTCCCCCCTCACCCCTCACCACCACTTCACATCCATGATCATCTGCATAATTGTACCCGAACATCGAATTAGTTCGAGGAACTTCGAACATCTACCAAAATTTCAAAGATCAATGTCGTAGGACAACATAATTGGTCCAGAACATCAAATTAGTTCGAGCAAAGACGGTACTACGCTTAAGAGTGGTATCCTATCGTCTTTGGTTCAACGAACATAGAGTCAAAATTTCGATTATCGAGATTGTAGAGTAACAAGAACAGCTACTCTCTGATACTCCAAGCTCCAATTTCACGGGAGTGCTTCCTTCCTTGTGAGGTCATTATAATTGAGGAAACTAACGTACTCATTACATCGTGATGAGTGAGCTTCAAGACGTTATAACTCATCATTTGAGCTTCATCATTCTCGTGAAAAATTGCAAGACCCTACATTTATCAATAAATTAATAAAAAGGTATTGTATCATTATTGGTATGCTTTATAATCCCTATCTTATCTTTATCAGAGACGAAGAAATGATGTATGAACATTTGAATAAACTTTCTTGAGTATGAAATAGACCGTGATGTTCATTCATAGAAACTTTTCAATACATTTTTATGTAGCGTTCGTTATAGCCTATTGGAGGAAAAATCTCGAACGAAGGTAGGCATAAGCCTGAACAATATTGATAACGATGCATGGATAAGAATCATCCAAACACCACAGCCAAACCAAGTATTACATGAAACCTGTTCAATTATTTTATTCGGCCCGGGCAACATATTTTTCTCAGGCCACTCCCTTGTTTCGGATGGTCATGTTTAGCAGTCGTTATAGGTCATGTCCGAGGCCCTTAAACTGATCAGGTACGACTTGATAACTCCGACACCAGACCTCATCCAGTAATGCCACACCGTATTATCATTATTAATCATTTCATTTCATTACAATAATACAAAAAACAAGAACCTGATAAAAAATCAGGTAAGCTGAAGAGCTTGGACATTTCAAAACATAAATGATTCAAATGATGTAATGTCCCGGATTCAAATCAGCCAAAACCTCCAGTTAAATCAAGTAATTGAAAATTGTGAACATACTAAACAGGAATGGAATGATGCAAATTCAAGGGGGGCTAACCATAGGGCTCGTGTAAGGTTTGCAAACTGCATCATACAATGTTGGCAGCAGTGACCACTGCATGAAGCACCTGACAATTGGTGACCGCACGTCGCCTCGGGACGAGATTGGATGGGTGACCGCGTTTCGGCAATGACCGCTTCAAAGGGTCGTGGCCGCCATTGAAGCCTGTTGTTGCATGCAGCGGGAATCAGTGGGGCAAAAATTGAGAGTTTGAGTTCAGAGTGCATTTGAGTACCAGAGGTCCATGAGAAGTGATTATTGTAATTACTGAAGTAGATGATAGCATATTAGCATTAGATTAGATTAGATTAGATTACTTTAATCAAATAGATAACAAAATTCGGCTTAGATTCTACATTGTAATATAATAAATGAGTAAAACAAAATTATCCTATAAATTTCACGAAATAGAAACTTCTAGTGAAAATACGATAAAACGGTGAAGTAATGAATGCAAAATTTATACAAATGTAATTCGAGGTTCTGCAAAATGAATAAGGAGTGTAAGTTATCTAAGTGAAAAGGCGAAGTTTAGACATATATATGTCCATTCTTGGGAAAGGATAATAAGGATATCCTTTCCATTAACACTTCGCCTTGAATTGAAAATTTATAACAAGCTATTAATATTACTAAAGATAGTGAGGAAAATTTTTATGCAATTAAAAGACTATATTTAGATGAATTGATACTTAATGGATATTTGAGTTATATCTTAAGATGAGTAACAATAAAAAATGATAGTGGAAATGGGTAATGATATTATAAATTGAGATCACTCAAAGTGAAATTATTTACCAAGTAAATGGTAGTAAGTGATTATGTGGTGAATGACAAAAGTTAGGTTAATATTAAAATAACTTATAATAACGTATAATTAATATTATAATAACGGTTTGGATGATGAATATGTGATGATAGTGTGAAATGGAAGTTCAGTTTATAATACAATACCGACA
This sequence comes from Sogatella furcifera, assembly GCA_017141385.1. Lineage (NCBI taxonomy): Eukaryota > Metazoa > Arthropoda > Insecta > Hemiptera > Delphacidae > Sogatella > Sogatella furcifera. The sequence goes on from CM029556.1 coordinate 17,955,129, forward strand.
TGAGCATGATAGGCTATTAGAAGAGTACATTTAATTCTCTAGTCCAGGTCTAGCCGTGATAGGCTAAGTTATTTTAGAATGAAATATGATTCATAAATCAAAATCATTTTCGGAAAAAGCATCAATAACGATTGATAATAATAAATGAAAAGACAAGATGTTGATTTCATTTATTATGGATAACTACCACAATATCAATTCCACAACTACTCAAAGATTGATAATAATTATTATGGAGTTATTCTATTCTAAAAATGCAATGTTTCTGGATAGAGCATGAATTAAAATCATTTAGAAAAGGGCTAAAACATCATCATTGAAAAATTGATAAGTTGAATCAAACTTAAGTAGGCCTAGTAAGGGTATCGATAATAATTAATAGTGGAATGAGTTCATATATTCACTCAATTCAATTTGGGAAATAAAAGAGTTAGGATTGAAGAGTATAATACGAGATGAATATGATGAAAAATAACTATAAAGTATCATCCCATCCTAGATGACAGTGAAAGGTGTTCAAGATAGAGGACTACTCTAATGAGGCTATTCAGATGATGATCATCATTTATTATCGATAGAAAGTTCTATAACTGAAATAGAGAATAAATCAATAATATTTCTCCAATGAATAAGTTAGATTTCTCCAATGAGAATGAGATTGAGATTAATCATAATAGCCCAATTCTACCATTGATCAGGACCAACTAATCCTTATTTTAGCTTCATATGAGCGTAAACTAGCTTTCGACGTTGTATGTCGATATGTTTGATATAATTCCATGATATGTTTGATATATTTGATAAGGACCAACTAATCCTTATCTCAACTTTATATGAGCGTAAACTAGGTTTTGACGTCGTATGTATGTTTGTTATAACTCCTCCAGAGCTTATGGATGCCTGTATGTTTATATAAAACATAATAGGGGGGAACGATAAAAGAACATATTTCTAGACTTCAACTTTTTATAAGACAGGTCATAATCGTCGTCTTCTTACAAGGATTAGGCAAGAGTAACTGCTCCGAGTTCAAATATTTGATTATTGGCGGAAAATAAATATTCTATTATTCAAAGTTCTATTGCCATCTTCTTCTTGGTCAGCTAATATCTCTTTTCCCTTCTGGCTTGTAATTCATGACTGCCCTGGGAATCCTCCTATTCCCCATTCTCTCAATATGATCTCTCCATTTCTGTCTATTTTCTTCAACTCCATCTGGTATGGAGGATATACGAAGTTCTTCTCGAATATCAACATTTCGCAGTCTATCCTCCCTTGTACAGCCCTTCACTATCTCTCTTCTTCTCTTCTATTATGATTGAATCCATAGTATAGTGTTTGTGTAGAACAGGTCATTATAATAATATACATAAAAATAATTCTAGACTTCTACTTTTTATGGATAATTCCTTGTATCGAACGTAGCCTAATAGGGAAGAACATAGTTATCCCAGACTTTCAAATTTTACAGTTCCCTGCATTAAACATATAATATAGGAGAGAAAACTATGAGAGAACATAGTAGAAGTTTACAGCTAATCAGAGCCTTGCGATCAATGGAGTGATGATAGGGAAATCCACAGTTGGTATCAGGGGCTGATAGGCAATAGTGAATTATTCACCAGCAGTAACAACAATGTTCGATAGGGAGGTATGCCAATACCATTACACTGACAGCATTGAATGTTACGAGTGTAATTTGCAGCACTGAACAACCCTTCTTCAATGGATCAATATGACGTATGTTGCAGCCATTCTCAACATCAGTACAACAGAACTTGTTTCATTCATTCAACCATTCCACAATTCAATGTTTGATATTGCAGAATTTCATCAAAAACTGTAGATTTGATTCTCCCATTCATCGTCAAATTCATTAAAACTGTCATCAAAACAATTTATTTTATCATTAAATTGTTTCAACTCCCATCAATTATAACTTCAAATATTGTACTAGTTTGAGATTGTAGTATTTCATCAACTGTGGAATTGATTCTTCTATTGATCGCCAAATTCATTAAAACTATCAGATATATTCCATCAACTTGGCTTCAAATATTGTACTAGTTCCCAATTGCCTTTCTGGTGAAATAAATACTGTCAGATTCAATCTATGACTTGTCTCCAGAGTCATTGTCAATTTTGAACATTCACTGAAAGGTTAATTCGAAATTATATGCACTGCTATATTTATTCTACCAACAAGTAACCTTAAAATACTCTATACAAGTTGCTTTGTAAATAAACGAAGTATCAGATTCATTCTAGCATTAGGTTTTAGAATCATTCTAAATCTCCATCATTCACTGTATTTCTTATTCTTCCATTCATATATTTATTCTATCACTATATTATTAGTATATATATAAGCTTAAAATACTTGTTAAATGTCTCCTTTGTGGATATACCAATGAATCGTTCTAGTATCCCTATTGAAAATTATTTCAGTTTCAAAATTTTTTTTCTATCATTTGTTGTCAGAATTACTTTGACATTCATTGTTCAATTCATTTCAGCATCCATTTTAACATTTATTATTATCATCATTTATTCATTCACATTCACTCTAGCATTGTTATAATCATAGCCTACTACGTTCATTTCCATTTCTCTCATGATGACTTTGTCAAGTATTGATTAAATTATCTCTCACAAATTTATTGCAACACTCATTGTTATATCTATTCTGGGACCAAAAATACCTGTAGATTTTTCAGTACTATTTTTGTTATTGTTCCACTTTTCAGACTCAGTAGGAATTGTCTATCTATATCTATAAAAGTAAAATGGCACTGATTCATCACCAGAACTAAAAATCCACTGAACCGAATGCGTTCAAATTTAGTAGGCATGTTCAATTAGACGTTTAGACGCGAACTAAGGAAGGATTTTTGAAGATTCATACGGACAAATATTCGAGTTTTTCTATAGTTCTTTGGAGTTTTCTCAATTTTTCCGAGAACCAATCTGTAGGAATTATTGATATTTGGTAGGCAGGTTTAGATGAGGTCTAGAAATTTTCTGTTGAAATATTTTTGTAATACGTTCAAGATTACGTCACTAATCAGTTTTTCAAAATCGTTGATGTGAGTAATTGCTGGTTGCATATCTTCCATTTTGATTCGACTAATCCTCACTGTAAATTCAATGTTTCAGCGAGATTATAGATGAAATAATTTGATAGATATTAAATCAAGTTTCAAACTATGTCCGATATACTTCCCAAGGTTATGCTCAATATTAGCGTTTTACTATTTTTCGGAATTTTCTAAGTTTCTCTTAGATTTTTCGAGAACCAATTGGAAGAAAGTGTTGAAATTTGGTCAACAGGTCTAGAAATGTTGTGTTCAGTAAATTTTGAAACCCTTCCCAGGTTACGCCTGTAATAAGGGTTTCCAATGTTTGGAATCTGCACTTTTGTTTATTTCACGGAAACTACTAAACTAAATACGTTCAAATCATATACCCAGGTTGAGCTAAGGTAATAGAACGACTGATTCAGAACTGATTATGAAAGCGAGTACTTTCAAACGGAAATTGCAGGCGAGCCTTTTGTCGCAGCCAACACTGACAGAGGTTTTGCAGGCGAGCGAAGCGAGCCTGTTTGAATCACTGACACTGGCCATACTGTTGGGGGTTCAGGCTAGGCGGAGAAGGCAAGCGAAGCGAGCATGCGGGCTGGATTGAAATAAATAAATTGAAGCAAGTAATATTCTAGCATTCATTGTTGAGAATTTGTATAGTAGAGGTCACCGAATAAAATAGATTAATCATAGGTAACCTATCAAGTTAGGGAGTGATTCACGCTCCAGAAAAATAAGAGGAGCAGTAATGAATGTATCAGCCTGTAATAATTCAAATAGCATAGTAGAGACGAGGCTGGGTTATTGCAGTGAGTTACTTAGACAAAAGAACAAAAGGAAACAGTAAGCAATCATTAGGATCTTGCAAGATATTGCGGACGGCTCGCTTTACAAGCGCGGGAATAATGAGAGAAGAATGGAGATGAGAATATTGTGTTTATGTATTCAGGTCCTGAACTAATTAAAAAGATGGCGTGAGCGGATGAATGAAGGAAAAAACCGGACAAAGAAGAGAGATCAACAGTATAAGTGGACGTTGTAGAGTATAAGAGAAGGAATGCTTGGAGGGTAAGACAATAAGAAGAATAAGTAGAAGGGAAAACAGATAGCAAATTGGGAGGAGAATGAGGGGAGAAGAAAGTGAAGGAGGTAGATGGAGAGATATGGAGAGTGAATGGAACAATAAGGGAAGAAGGAAAAGGTAGAAGATAACGTAGATTGGGAGAAGAATGAGGAGAGAAGAAAATGGAGGAGGTGGATGAGGTAAGGGTTGATGAGATAGAGGAGGAGGAGAAGGAGGAGGAGGAGGAAAAGGAGGAGAAGGAGGAGGATGATAAGGAGGACGAGAAGAAGAAGGAGAATTAAAAGGTGGAGAAGAAGGAGGAGAATTGAAAGGAGGAGAAGAAGAAGGAGAAGGATTGAAAGGAGGAGGAGAAGGAGAAGGAGGATGAGGAGGAGGAGGAGGAGGAGGAGGAGGAGGAGGAGGAGGAAGAGGAGGAGGAGGAGAAGGAAGAGAAGAGGGAGAAAGAGGAGGAGAAGAAGGAGGAGGAGGATTATAAGGAGGAGAAGAAGGAGAAGGAGTAGAAGGAGGAGGAGGAGAAGAAGGAAAATGAGAACATGGAGAAGGAGAATAAGGAGAAGGAGAAGAAGGAGGACGAAGATTGAAAGGTGGAGGAGGATTGAAAGGAGGAGGAGAAGGAGAGGGAGAAAAAACATCAAGAGAGAGAATGAGATGAGCAAGAAATTCAAAGGTAACGACAATAGAAATAAATAATATCATCCCAGGAAGAATTTGGTAGTGGAATGAGGGGTGAAGAGAAAGAATAAAAATTAATTCAGATGACAAAAGAATGTGGACAGAGATGAGAAGACGAAGCTAGGAGAAAGAATAAAGAAGATGATGAGGAAGGGGCCCTAGCTTTGAAGTGGAAGGCGTTGGTAGACTAAAGAGGAATATAAAGTTAGTTAAAGGAATAAGAAGAACATACTATGATGGAGAAAATTAACCATAAGGAAACCATAATATTTGGTGTAATAAAAAAACTACAAAAATCTTCAATTCCATAAATTCACATTAAGCTATTGGGGAAAAATAGAATAAGATGGGATAATGGGATTAATATTGATAAGGTTGATGATTATTATTGGTGATATAGAGTAATGGTAAAGGTTATTAGTGAATTGAGAGATGGGAAATAAGATGGAAAAGGTACAGGATAAGGAGAAGGAGGAAGATGAGGAGAAAATGGTGAGGGAGGAGAAGCAGGAAAGAAGAAATGAAAAAAGTAAGAAGGGGAGGAAGCGTCTCATGAGGTGAGTGCTTTTGACGTTGTTTTTTCTTCCAACGATCTCTCTCCATTGTTTTTACGTGGCGAAGAAAAAAGGACAGCCGAGTAATTAACTAGGATGAAGAAATCTAATACTATTAGCAATTAATTCTTCTTCTTTCCAGCGTCGTTCCTCGCTCAAATCAACTACTCTTCTTGATTGTTATTCCAGTATTACATCAGAATAATGGCTTTCGCTCATCATTCTTCCTCAATTTCCATTTGTCATCTGAAAAATAAACTAAAGAATAATACTTGAGAAAACATCAAGTAGAAATGTCATAATTTCACTAAACTTTATATGGATTTTCATTTAAAAAAATTTTTTCGTGAAAAAATATGGAAAAATTTTCTAAGTTGAATATTTTTGAAAAATATATAAATATCATTCCTTTACTAGAACTCGGTTCAAATTAGGTAAATTCTCCACATTTATAGATTCAACTCCTTTCAGTAAAATTATGACAGTAAAATTTTGACATTTCTACTTGAAGTTCTTGAGGTAGGCAGGATTTGAAAGATATGAAAAATTTAATTAATGCTGTCCTTATCCTGGATAAAGATCAATATTAGAAGATTACATATACATAGATCATTCACTGGAAAGAAAACCAAGTGGAAATTCAAATCATGTTTGATTGATTTTGATAGAATAAGAATATAAGATGGAGGTATCTCAACCCTGTTTTTTCTGAACACTAACAGCTACTTTTTATAAATACCTTCAATTAAGTATTTTTGCACAGTATTTTCAGTGGGCTATGTTGTGCTGATTTCTATCGACCATATCGCAGCGTTTCAACCCGAATCGAATTCGGGATTCCGTGTTACTTACTCCTAAGAGTTAAGTATCTGTAGAAGGGATTGTGAGGATTCAATTTTACATTCATCACAGTTTGTGTGAGGTGAAACATGAATAGAGCAGGAGCATGAAAATTTAAGAACATTGTAGAAAGACTTCAATGACTTGAAATGAGTTGCATTTCAATGACGTGGTGAAGTTTGAACAGTAATGTCCACTCTACCACTTGACTACACTTATTTACGAGAATCATTAGTAACTACAATTATTGACGAGAATCATTACCTTCATCAGAATTATCCAAACATGCACTTTTCATATACGATTACAAACCAAAAATTAATTATATTTCCTTTCTACGGTATTTTCAGTACCTTGTGAGTTAGTTGGAAGTAAAAATTGCAGTACAGAATTATAATCGTGATAAGTTATTCCACTTATTCCGAGGCCACCTCAGTTCAGACCCTGTTGGTTACAATAACCAGGGCAACAGTTCCTCGCTCTCCAAGGCTATTCAGAGTTTTTTCCTCGCATTGAAAGGCTAGAGATGCGTCTGGGACATTTTAATCGCATGCTTTTTGCAAGCTGGACACGTACGAATAGTGAAACCCCATATGCGTCCGTTTGAAAAGCTCACTCGCAGCATACTTTGCAGCAGAATATTCGCCATGATAAAGTTGCCAACGTGATAAGCATATTTGAGATCGTAGCCTGCAGCTGTATTGCTGTTCCACAATAATTGCCCCACTTGCGCACTATCAAAAGTCTTATTTTTTGAACAATGAGCTGTGAAAATTGGATTTCTCATTGAAAATAGTCTCTAAAATTGATTGAAATGGGTATGATCGGAACAAGGTTAATATAGAGCTTGTGATCCCTGTTATACTAATCTAGGTTTTTTTAGAGCTCTATACTAACCTTGTGATCAGAATCCAAAAACTGGTTGGAAGCTATGTGGGATATAGTGTAATATACTAAGAATATCTTTCTTATAAACTATGATAACATAGAATAGAAATTTGTATATTTTTTCCTTATTATAGAGAGAAAGAAAACATTTAAAGAGACTGAATTAGTAAGAGATGAGTTTAATAGAAGTAATTGGACCATTTCATAAGTGATAATTATTCAACTAAATTTCATCGATATAAAATAATCACACATAGCTTAATTGACGCCAACCTCTTTTCAAGTCAGCCTGCAATTCAATTTTTTTGGAAGTGAAAACTTTTTCTCGAAGTGAAAATTGTATTGTGAACTTTCATCTTCCATTCACCACGAAAACATCATCATTCACAAACTCATCTTTACCTTGGCTTGAAAATGTGGCTGTCAAGTCGCCACTGTCACAATAAGAATAAAAGAGTACTTCGCTGATTCAGATCCTAGTCAATCAATGCAAAAGTTGATAAGAATACAAAAATCATTTTCCAATACGTGGTTAAAGACATTTTTTTGTAAATTTTCACTGCAATCTAGCACTCAGCTAATGAACAGTTTACTCCTCAACATAATTCAATTAAACCATGATTGAATAAATAATTAGGCAGCGCATTATTATGCCATATTGTCATATATATGATATATTGTCATATCATCTCGTAAATAATTGATAGGCGTAAGTTATTGATTCGAGAAAATTGAATTTTTAACATCTGCTAAGTGTGATAACTACTTTGCATACAAGATGTTCAAATGAGATGGACTTGAACAATATTGAAATTGTATTATGAGGATGAATAAGCTGGAAAAAAGGTTTCTCTGAAAAACGGCACTCCGAGGAGTAATTAAACAATGATTCGTCTCTAAAAACAGACCCAAAAACAAAATACATCAGTTGAAACAACTCGACAAGATAAATCTGCACCAAATTGGATAACAAGGCCAAATCCGTCACTTCCAACTGTTATCTTTGACCTCAGGATCATCTGGAAAATGGAAAAGTTGAATTTTTGCCACTTGCCTTGCAGCTGTAGTTTTTCAAATTGCATCAACGCGGCTTGTAACAAGAGCGACCTCTAGAACAAATATTATTCCAACCCTTGGCTATCAAACGACGCCCTTAACTCGTTCATCCCTCAATACCCCCCTTTTCCACCCCAACCCCCTTACCAGGAGCAGTCGCAACAATCCTCAGTACAAGCACAGTGTAATAGAGGGAACCGTGACTCAGTTACAGCCTGAGGGCTTTGGAAGACTTCACCGTGTTAAGGCAAAGCTGCAAGAGGCAGAGATGACAGAGTGGCCCAAGACATAGCAAGACAAGATCGATAGTGTAATCTTTCCTTGTGTGGTGATTCCTGCCTGAATCTCCGAGCTTTGATTCTAATCAACAATGGGCTACAAGCCTCGATCAACAACCTGTTTCTTCACCAGTTGAACAACGGACTAAACCAAAATCATCTTGGAAATATGGATAGAGGGATCTTCTCAACCTGCGAGAAAATGCCAGCTGAATTATTGATTTCATGGTGAGAAGTGCCTCTCAACATAAAAAGTATGATCTAATGAGATTATTCGAGTAATGGAATATCCTGCAAGATGATTCTTCGTTGAATCTCTGATTCCATGGTGAAAAATACCAACAGAAACATCTCACTCCATAGAACTTCAAACTGAATCCTTGCTAATGTAATGTAACGTTCTCCTCCATAAAGATGAAAAACCAAAAGGATTATTTTTTGTCACAGTGGAGAGATAATGCAAGAGTAGATCTACTAACTGATTCAAATTGATGGTAAACTCCATAACAAACATTAAGTGGTATTTCAATTTTAGCTTTGTAATTTTAAGAAAAATGTGAATTTTTTTAAAATGATTTCACTTATATTATTGTATTTATCAGCTTCTATATTGACTTTTCAATTTATAATTGATTTTTCACAGTTCGGAAAGATGAAATTAGAGGTACCCACATATAACATAACCTATCTGAAATATTTATCGGAATTGAGAATAGAAGATGATTTTGACCGTGTGTTTTCTCCCTCAAATTTATTGTTTTCCTTGAATAAATGAATAAACTATTCACCAATCTCATTGCATTTATGCCATGATATCCTGAGAAATTTCTGGAGAGCTCGCAAAAAGATTTGTGATGTCCTCTCGAATAGATTTGAATTTAGGCTCGCCTCAGCTAAGGTTCTGCTCCCCTAACAAGAACTCAGCTCCTTCACCATGAGACTCAGTACAGATGTGGAAGTCTCAGATAGCCTAGTCTAACATTTCTTCTCATGTTTCAATTTCTAGCTATAATCCTCAGAGTTTCATTACATTAACATTTAATTCCATGATCACCCTTGCTCCAGCACAATCTTCATAAGAAGGTCTGTGGAAATCCAGAGGGTTTGAGATCAAAGATACCTGCATAACACTACAGGATGGATTGAATAAACAATTTGCTCATGGGAATTCCGTCAGCTTGTATCCCGTGATAATCTTTGGAAAAGCTTTAATACCTTCATCCCTTTTTCAAAAAGGAAATCTCCAACTTCGGTTCATATCTCTGATTCTCATATTTGTGAAGAGAATTGAAAAATACATGAAAATCAAACACCCTTTTAAAAAACTTTTAAATTATTAAAACACATAATGTGTTTGAATAATTTAAAAGATTTTTAAAAGGGTGTTTGATTTTCATTTATTTTTCAATTATTTCAAACAGCCCTAAGTTTTAAAGAATATTACTAAGATTTCCCAAATTAGGATAGACTTGACAATGATAGAATGTCAGAGTTTCCCAAAAGAAAAGAAGATTTAAAAAGGAATATTCAAATGTATATTGGAGTTTTTGTCCACGTCTGTCATGTTTATTCATGTCCATTTATTTATCAATCAACAGATTGATCACAATACCAAATTGAAATGTTAGATCAGAGACTTGCTGTAGTGAAGAGCTCTGCATTCTTTTTTTCCTGTATAATGAATCTCATTAAAAATATATTTTTTAAATGGTACTTTGATTTGAATTATTTTAAAGTTTTAATGAATCTTATTTTTTTATTTGCATAATTTTAAATTTTAGCCGATATCTATATGAAAAATGTTAATCAATCTCAATCCATCTGACAAAATTACTGACCCACCAATGAATTACAGAATAGGAATGGTAGTATCTTAATTTTACAGATAAAATTACAGTGAAAAAAAGAAGCAACCACTTTATTTGCGATTGCTAGTAATTTACAATGATTGGAAATTTTTTTAAATTCAATTTAATGAAATGGGATTTCATTGTAAAATTCAATTAAAATGCATTTTATCTCCGAATTACTATTGTTTTTATAAAAGTAATCAGCAAAATAGCCAATTTACTGTCACACATCTATATACTTTCAACGTAACTCAACCTTATTTTTTCATACCGATTGTTTTATATTACTATCGTATTGCATTATTTTGTAGCAAATAATGTGTATGAGCATTGATAGCATTGGATGACGTGTTCAGAGAGGCGTTATTGATAGAAAATAGAAATAATCAGCAATAAAGTAAAAAGAATGGGTGAACAACATGAGTGGGACACGGGATTGCCGGCTCAATGCGGGTTATAAAAAGGGAACTAACTAAACGCCTCACTGATTCCCAATCATTGCAGGGCCCACTCTGTCCTGGAGCCTACACTGATAGAAATCTCTTCAAATAGAAATTTCCTGCTTTTATTATCATCGTAAAACCAGAGCGTGTAGCTCGCTAGGGGCATATCTGGAAATCAATTCAATTCACATCGCATCAACTACGCAATGATGCGACAGTAATTCAATCAAGAGGTGTCGAGTGTCGAGTGTCGAGTTCGAGTCAATAAAACATCGAAATAATAATAATGAATGAATGAATGGAATATTTTCAACACTTGAAGAAGAGGAAATGGTAGTATTTTCCTATTTCTCAGTAATTTTCCACCAACATCTAAATTAGTAATGTGAGTTGATCAAAAGTACAGTATTTGCAGTACATGAGATTCTGCAGTGCTTCATAGATATCATCAGGTAGATTAGAGATGGAATTTATATTCATTTTTCAGTGAATCCACCTTACATCTCCTTCTCATGAGTTAAAACAGGGTCATTAATATTGAATGGAATATTTCCAACTCTTGATAAAGTGGAAATAATAGTATTTCTATTTTTAGTTAATAAATAATATTTTTTTCTATTTCTCAGTAATTTTTCACCAACTTCCAAATTAGTAATGTGAGATAACGTATATCTGTTTGGATCACATTGATGTGAAAGGAAATTATAATTACTCAGGGTAATTTATTCAGTGAAAATAATGTGGTTGGATTACCAAAGAGGGTAGAATTGATTCTCTGTACTTTCTGATTTCTCATCTTATATGAAATTGTTACTTGCTAACAAGTAATACATTTTTATATAATCCTTTGGAAAAAGATGCTCCACATTCAAAATACTCTAGGCAATTCACGCTTAAACTCAATTAACAATAATCTTTCAGCGTTTGTTGAACATGAAATTCTTATTTCATGAGAATCAGAGTGCAATTTTCAGGCTTGGTAAGGGGTGTTCATAGTTCAATAAACTCTTTCATAATAATTATTCCAATAATTCTTTTCATCAATTAATATTTTATTATTGATTTTTTCAGATCGTATTTCCCATTCACATTCATCTCTTATCAAGTTTACTGTAAGCAAGTTTCTTGTGCTTCCAGTCTCCGAATTTCTTGAAGTCAGTTGATTAGTTCATGAAAATTGTGGAAAAGTGGTGTAGAAAGTCATGATAATCATTAAAAAGTCATGCGGGTTTCCCGTTTATCACTCCTCCAGGTAATCCTCCCACGGTCATGTGGTAGCTCCCCATATACTAAACACATCACGTCATAAAACAGTCTAATGTCACAACTGATGATCCAGGCTAGCTTTGATGATAATTTTCACCTGAAATATTCATTAGATAACTGAACGGTCACAAGGTGCTATAGACAGGCGAGAGAAAACAGTCAAGTTACACCGACGCTAAGTGCAAGAACGCCATGAATCTTTAAATAGCTTTCAACTGAGCCCAGGAGGACAGACAAGTTATTAGTGGCACCTTGGGATGGGGCTCCCTAGGCAGCAGTTAGGGAGACCACCTGTTGAAAGATGGGAGAAGGAATGAGAGAGAATTATAGTGGAAGAAGAAAGAGAGAGGGAATGATAGTGGAAAAAGAGTGAGGAAAAACTAAGTAAGATCTCACGCAACCACCTGTGTCTATCTAGCTTTATAACAATTGATCAAATTTGAGCTCTGTCATGAAGTTGTAAACTTCAATTTCCTTAATCTGGGCCATTCTTTATAGTTACGTGTTTGTTGTCTCAAACATATTCAATAACCAATAAAATACTTGATAATAAGTTTACAAGAAAGGCTCATTGATTGCCAGAGAATCAAAATTCAGATGCTGAAGAGGCTCTTTTACACTCACCTTACAGATAATAGCTATTTATGTATTAAGAGCGTAATGCGCGACGTTATCGCTCGCGCAAAACAGTTATCACGCGACGCATAGCGGAGCGTGATAATTTTACAGGAGCGATAAAGAAGCATTACGTGCGAATTACATAAAATATTTTTTCTACAACTGCACGAACATGTTAATCTAGAGTTTTTTCATTCCTCAAATACTGCGAACTATTAAATTACTCTTGTGTAATTACCGAAACAGTCACAATCAGACATTGTCGACTTTTGTTAGGTTATGTTATGACTCCACCTGACCTACTTTTGGTGAGCCATGATCAGCTGATTAGCGAGCGTAAAGTAACTCTACTGCTCATGCGCAGTTGCTTAGCGAGCGTAAAGTAATTCTACTGCGCATGCGCAGATGGTTAGCGAGCGTAATGAAGATTCTACTCAGAAATGGGTCTCTTTACGAGGAGAATTCAGCTTGTAAAATCTTGTTTTACGCGCATTTGTGAAAAAAATATATTTTAATAATACAATTTACGCGAAATCAAATTCAATACTTCACACAATATCATTCAACAAAGCCATAAGACTACTGCCAACTCAGCCCTTGAACGCCGTCAAGCTGAAATAAATGTTATTTTTTGCCATTCAATGTTCATTATCTATTATGATATTGAGAATATTTTATTTTCATTTTATTAATATTATATATCATTACCGGTACTTTATTTTAATTTTATATTACTATTACTTATTGTGAATTCTCATTACTAGTGTTTACCTTCTGTCTGACAACTTATGCAACTCCTCCCTGCACACGGACTAATCATCCACGCAGGGAGAATATTCATGTAATCTGAAACACCTGTATTTTTATGTAAATATGCTAAATTTGATGAATAAACGAATTTGAATTTGAAAATTGAAGAGATTTCAATTTTCAATCATCGATATCTTGAATTCAAAATACTTCTATTTTCTTGCACATTTGAAGAGGGAGAACAAAACTCAACTTCGCCCTCAAGATTTTCTAAAATGAAAAAAAACTGTAATTGGAATATATTCTGGAACCACAAAGAATTTCACATTCATTCTATAAGAACTGTATCTGTTGTCTTAATGAAATAAATCTTATAATAAAATTTTCTAAATTATAATTATTTGGAGTAAAATGTAACTAAAGTCGGAGAAGAATTTCTCGAATTAGTTGGAAAATATTTCTCTATGTTTAAATAACAATAACATGTACCAGTTAATAGGAAAAAATCAGTTAATGACAGGTACCCCACAATCTGTATCACTCGCTAGTAGACTGAAATTAGCCCTTGAAAACCGTCATCAACTCAGAAGAGACTAGTCCTTGTCAACAATCTCTTCAATTACTGGTTAACAAGCATCTCACTCAATTAAATTACAAGGACGACTTGGAGTGGGTTAGGTTGAGCGGCCTAATCACTCTCTTCACGAGTTGAATTGCTCAGAAAGACACACCTCATCAAGAGTCTTAAGATCCACTTGCTGTATATCTCTTGCACTACCTCCCTTCAGCACTGTAGACTAAGATATCTTACAAAATTATCTAGCTCCGTGCTTTTTGTTTGAGTCGTAAAAATAGAGCCCAATTGTCAATTAATTAATCAATCGATTATGAGTTTTGATCAGGTTATATAAGTTATATAATCTCATCACTCATACCACAGAGAATAATATAGTAGGTAGGACCTAGGATGTAGATGAAGACCTATTATGACTATATTTTTGAATTAAATAGATATAACTTCCGTCTTTGCTAAGCACGATAAAACTATGTATTCCTATGAAGAAGCTACTTTTTTCTTAACCTCATTCACGATGACTTGGGACGAGATAAAAAATCCACAAAGTAGACAAACAAAGTGACTTCTGTTGCGATGACAAACCATAGCAACGATACGACACAGTCCCAAATGTAGGCATTGCCAAAGCTATGACGTGTCTATGCTATGTCTATGCTATATGCTATTTATTGGCTACGTTTTGTCATGGCTGTGGGTGCCACCCAATGCTTACACGCACATAAACGCTAAACGTTTGTTAATTTCATATCAGGTCGTCGTGAATAGGGAATAAAGTACCAGATGGGCTCCTTCAGTAGCCTATATGACGTTACGGTATAGTTCCGGATAAGCTCTCCTTAGCTGAAGGTGTTGCTTTATACTGCATACAGCGTCCTGATGAAATGGAACAGAGGACAATAGATGAATGACAGATCATCTGACTGCAGCCGATAATGGATCGACCACCTCCGAATCTCGAAACTGACTCCTGATGATTGATACGCTCTCTCAAAGCAGCTTCCCAAGGGATGTTTCGGTTTCTTATATTGATATTACCAATATTCTTAGTGAAGAATATTCACAGCTCGGTAGTTATCTCAGTCGGCCGGAAGGAGAGAAATTAATCGACGAAAAGGAATAGAAGATAAATATCAATATTGCTGTGAATTAGAATATTTTCAGGTTTAATTGATCAGCTATGAAGAATTTAAGTCCTACTATGAAGATTATAATATGATTATTATTCAATAAGAATTGGAAAGAAGAGACGTTCCGGACTCTGTCTATGTTTCTATCCTATTGTATTTTTATCTCTTAAATAAATGATGAATTATATGCTACAATACATCCAGAAAAGCTTATCAATTTATGAGCTATGGCTATAGAATATCTTTCAGGTGAAAATAACCTCAAATAAAATTTAGATTCTATTTTCCATTTGCAAAAATACAAATATATTATGTAATAGCGTATACAAATATGCTTAATAGTACAAGTATCTGCACTTCAGGTCCTATTATCAATATTATATAATATATATGCTAGAATACATCCAGAAAACCTTGTTATTAGTAAGCTATAGCATGTCTTGTGTACATGCTGGAATATTAAATTACTTTCAAGAAAATGAATACATGAATAGAACTCATGAGTAGAATGAAAGCATGAGTAGATTTTAATGCAAGGATATCCGATAGGACATAGTACGAAAAGGCAAACAAGAACCCTCGAAACCAAACTACAATACCCAGGTAATGGTTGGAAAGTGATTCGAGTGTGTGCACAAATATTCTTCAACCCAACTTTTCAACTCACTCGTCGTTCAAACTGATTGCAATGCGAAAAACTCCCTCGATTCACAAGAAATCCCCACAATACAGACTTCAAGATATCTTGTGAGAGTTTTCTTTTCTAAATCGATCCGAACAGAAAATGCGATGGAATTTGCTCCAAGCTGGACGACGGGGACTTTTTCAAAATGGATGTATTTCCACGAATCCGATTGTCAAAGAGGGCTCGACTCGATAGAGAACAAATTGGATTCTCTTCCAAGTTTTTCTCTTGTTATTGTCTGTTATGAACTACGTAGAGAAAGAGGGGAAATATGAAGGGAAACTCCACAGTTAATGAGAGCTTTTATTTGTGTAGTTGAATCAAACCGAATAAAAGTCTATTCAACAAGGAGAATACCCTCATCGTATTATACAGAGTGGAAACGTTTCTTGAATGAGTTGAATTTATTTTCTTACATTACAAAGTGGATTCTTTCATCCTCTCATTGCATCTTCCAGTTTGTGAAATTGGATTTTATTAACATTGTTCCAAGCTTATAAAGCTTATTGTTAAGCTTATAAAAATGAGAGATCTTCAATTCCTCGATAAAAAGCATCATATCTTTGACTCTTCAAATCATTGAAAAGTCAAAGAAGATCTAAGATTTAAGAAATGATTGAAAACCTTATTCATTGTATTTAAAATCAATATTACTTTTAGAATAACTTTATCGTAAGCAATTAGATAGACAAGTGAATTAAAAATGTAATTTGTGAAATACCAAAGTAATGACAAGACTATCGCCAAGAACGAATCAAATGTAACCTGAATTTATTACATAAATTGTTTGCTTTTTCAGATTTCTACTATCGTATGATTGCAGGTTTGACGTCTAGAGGGATCGGCCTCCCCACTAAACGTTTATGATTAGAATGCAATTCTAAAAGACAATTCTTATATAGGAAAGACAAATCAGTTCATCATATTTGACTTATAGTCAACCTATCGATTACAAACATTACACAATGTTTACGGATTTTGAGTTCTCGTGGAATTTACAAAGCTAATATTATGCAATGCGCAGTCATGAAATGTGTTTTCAACAGTGTCACTATAATGAATATAGTAAACTATACAAGGGCGTATCCAGAATTTTTTCTAGGGGGGCATGACAGATTTTTGTTCCCGCAAAATATAAGAAAGTTGCCCCTTTTCCCTCTTTCTAGTAAGGGGGGGGGCGAGGTTGTAAAAATAATATTGTTCAGTTTAAATGGTGAAAAATAATATATTTTATCAGTGATTAATTTGAAAAATTTTAGGTTCTCGTACGGAGGTGGAAAATTTGAGTAAGGGGGAGGGGGTCCGGGGTCCCGAAAAAAAGATGAAATTTGATTATTTGCTTGGTGAATAATTTCAAGTCCATGTGTTTTTCTCTAGTTGAGAAATGTTGCTTTACTTATTAGTAAGGTAAGAAAGTTCTAGAAACATTCCAGTAAATTCATAGATCAATCAAGGTGAAATTGAATAGATACACTGTAGTTGAACTACAGTAGGCTAACACCATTCTTGAATGAGTGGTCGAGGCGTTACAACGTTCAGTCCGCTAGCGGATTAAGTAAATTTCATAGTAAATTAAATACTTATTATCAAATACTTACTATCAAAGTAAATTTGAATACTTATGTGGGCATCATCCGCAAAAAAAAATGGATTTGCTGAGTACTCGTTTAATATTCTCTTTCCAATCTGGTATTTATTTTCATTTTAAAATTTACGATGTATACTTATTGGGGTACTAAATGATTTCTCAACAGTTGCTGTGGTTGATCGGGAAACACAGAGCTGAATGAGCTGACCAGTACTTAGAAAAATGTAGATTCTTCAATTTCCTTAAACTCAGATGGAGGATAACTACTATGAAACGCAGTTTTCGAAATCTTCATAATTTAACTTAGTTAAAAATAACAAAAAATTATAGAGAAAAAGTGTATAGAAAATTATTTTCTTGAAGAATTGGTGACTTTTGAATTCGAATCTTTCCGTTCAACTGACTAACCCTATTAAGGATGAACAAGTGTCAGAAAGCAAGAGTATTCTTATTTGAAAATCTTACTTCCAATAAATGTTTGGAGAGTCAAGATTAAGATTAGGGGTTATCAATGATCTTCTGCAGTCTTCAATTGGAGACTCAGATGGAAGTTTTACCCCTGTTAGTCTGTGACTCCGCAGTCATCTCAATTTAGTTGTGAAATTATTGAATTTAATGATAATTATAATCATTTATTATCTCATTTTATGATATTTATTCAATTATATTCTATTTACTTCTGCTGTGAATTTATTTTATAAATGACAAAAAAAATCTGTCAACTTCTAGGGGGGGGGGCAGCTGCCCCCCCTGCCCCTGCCCTGATACGCCCATGAAACTATATTTGAATTGATGTGTTGATAAAATTGGTAGAATATATGGTGATATTAATTATTTGTTGATAGTGAAGAGGCGTGAATAACAAGATATTCCTACACAGATCCATCCCGATAATATCATAGAATCAAGTAATATAGTAATACAATCCTATCCTCTAAGATAAATATGGTCCACTCTAGTACATCAAATTCTATTCCAACTTGAACGCATCAATTCATTCCTTGTCTACTAATATGAAAGTTCTCTTACTCCATAGACTGGATTGTGAAAGCTGTAGAAATTTCACTCCAGTTTGTACAAAAGTCTCCTTGCCAATATGCTAAATTAATTTGTCACTGAGATGTTTGAATAATCTCATCCGGAGCAATATTACTTCGTTTGATATTGGTTCATCACGAGTTGTTGATAAAGTTGGTTTAAACATGAACATAAGTAATCTCACTCCAATTTATAAATAATGAGGAATTCAGTTATAAGGGAAGAGCATTATTTTTGGAACAAATTGACTATTGAAATCAGAGAAACACTCAGAAGAGCATGATCTTTATTGGAAAATTTTTTCAAAAAATTTATATAGTTCTCGTGTGAGTGAACATTTCCGGTTTGAAGAAACTAATGAGATTTTCTCATAATTATTTTCAAAATCTAGGAATATGTCCAACAAATTGTAGATGATAAATTCAATAATGGACTCATCAGCGGCACATTAAATTACTTGCCTGTTTGTTACTCAGCTTGCCACATACATTTTCATGGAAACAATGGAAACAAATAGACCTCTCGACTCACCTGAAACAGAGAATTCAATCATATCATATCAGAAATAAACAAAAATATTCACATCAATAATTCAATAATAATAATTATATAGTGTGACCTTGCTGGATAAAACCTGATGTGAGAGTTTTCAGGTCGCAGCAATGACCAATTCAATAACCATTCTTCAAATCTACACAATGATTTTTGAAAGATGATTTCAATGCTAGACCATATTTATAGAAGAGTGTTCCTTAATAATAATAGGGTAATTTCAATAATACAGCCGAATTACAACCAGGTTCACTATAAAAATCATATAGGTTTATTTCTAAACCCACGTTAGTTATAAGTCGTTCATGTGCTATTACATTTATTTCATACCATATAAATTAATATAATAGAATGATATGTAGGGTTAATGGTTCCAGTCGATAAGAAAATAATCTTATAATTTGGAACTAGACAGAGTAATGAAAAATGAACTAGAGGTAATGAAAAATCATAAATCATAGAGAACAAGCTCTGGCTTCAATAGTCTATCGTGCTTTCATGATTGAGATTGCAGAGAATGTTTCGATGGTCAAGTGCACACATTTGTTAAGTAATTTTTTTTCGAAAATGGACTAAGTAGATGTATCAAAGTCAATATTTTATGATGCACACAGTTAGGTGAAATATAGATGGGAATACAGAGTTTAAGAATTCACTTTTGTGTTATGTAGGGTTGCAGATTTGTATAGAAGCGCACTCTTGTGGCACGTTGACTTACCACAAATGTGACACAAAATTATTCAGGAGTATCGTGCACAGATGTTGTAAGTGGAATCACTAAATGTGTGCTCAAACATAGTAATAGCTTTCTAAACATAATAGCTTTCTTTAATAGAAAAGTGATCATCAAACTCCCAAAAATAGGTCAACATTAATATTGATAAGTTGTTAAACTCTACTTCTCATGCTCCACAACTTTTAGGGTGAGAGGATAGTGGATCTATAGTAACTTTCAATTAATGCAAATCAAAGTACCTTTTTTGAAATATTTTCATTTCGCAAAACATGTTTCGGCGTTCTAGAACCTTTTTTGCATTTGAATTGCATTTTAGGCAACTTTGATTTGCATTTATTGAAAGTCTCTACTTTTATAATTATATCAAGCAACATACAAGTATATAACTAATATTTTATCGATACAAGACTACATGATATCAATAACCAGTGTTGATATTCTTGGTATTCATGATATTCTTGGGTTTTCAAGATTCAATTTGATTCCAACACTTGATAAGGACCTTGGAGGAAATCCCCACGAGGAATGTTTATTGGAAATGAAGGGATAAAACTTTTACACTTGTCTGTAAAAGCTATCAGCTCTTGTGTGTGATAGATAAGGGTTGTTCAACGCTACCATTTTACAGTCAATGTAGTAAAAAATGCGTAACTAGCTGCAAAAGCTGTTTATTACACATTCGCGAATGGTGCAAACGATATAACCTCGCAAAGAGGTTATAACTGTAGTGCGAGATACCTGGATAAAGCTAATACTGTACATACATCGACTTTGATACCGAACACGAGTGTAGACTGAAGGGTTACATGATATCCTTTCTGCGGGATTGGATTGATTTTTACCGTCAAATAGACGCCTTCAAAACGAATGATTCTCTCTATCCTTTTTCTCAACGTATGTGGAAATGTGAAATGTATTCAAATTAACTTTGAATCAATACATTCATGTTAACTAACTTTTTACACTTTGAGAACGAATTTATTACTTCAGTAGAGTCTTGCTAGTTTGTCCAAGCAGAGAAGATATTCTTACAAGATGGGAAAATGACTCTAGCTAGGTCAATATTGGTTTTAAAATGTTGATTGATTCAAAGGAAACCTTTAAATCTACGATTTGAGATCAAATTTATAATTTTTGAACCACTATTGACCGAGCTGGAGTCAAATTCTCATTTTGTCAGAATATCTTATTTGCTTGAACAGGCTATATCCGTTCATTGCTCAACTTTTTTGTATCATCCTGCATTCTAATTAGGAACAAATTTTTCAATCTCAAATAAAATCAAAGGTAATGTGTACAGACGTTCCATTGCATAGTGACTTGAATTAGCCAAATATATATTTTTTGGACTTATTTTAATTCCTTGACACAGCTGTAGAACGATGACTTTACTTGCCATTGGCTACAGTCACTTGCGACGTTAAAATTGGGTAGGAGCTCAGGTCCAAACACTAGACGGAGTAGAGGTAATGTTTTTGAAATCATAAGAGACAATATAGACGCATTTCATCAGCTGTTAGTAGGATATATCACGAACAAGAGACAGACAAAACCGCCTTACTTTTTGGCCTTAGCTGAAAATTCAGCTAATTAGAGTCGACTGCATGAAAATCTGTCTGCTGCAAGGTTTTCTAGAAAGCACTCTATTTTCATAGCTCAATCATTCAACTGGCGAAATTTCTGTGAAAACAGCATTCAACTGCACCGAGTCCATGCAAGCTCTATTTAAAGAGCCATCCATCATTCCATAATCATATCCATCAATTCATCAACGCGCTGTATTCGAGCTAGCATAAATGTCGCTAATGGAAAATAAACAACAATACGGCTCTCATCTAAACATTGTATTAAACGAAGAACACTCGGTCTGTCTGCCCCAAGGTGGATTTCGAATGCCACTAAAATCTCAGCCTGAGAAAGTGTTTTACTGTTGCTGAACATCTTTCTCACACTCTTTCTCACTCGCTCTCTCTCCCTCTCAACTTTCTCGCACCTTCTCTCCCCACTTTCTTTCACTAATTCTCCCATCCCATACTTATTCAGATAATTTGATTCATATAATTTAATAATAATTTTTACTAAAATTTAATAATTTACTAATATAATTCAATTCCTCTCACATGTTCTCTCCCACTTACTCTCTCAATCTCGATCTTTTCAATGCCTCCTAAACCCTTACTCGCACTCACTAAATCACTCTCTCACTCTTTTTCAAACACACATTATACAATTTTCTCTGCTAAAATTTCCTCTCATTTTCCTACATGTCACTAAAATATCAGTCTGAGAAGTAGTGTTTTACTGTTGCTGATCATCTTCCTCACACTTTCTCACTCTTACTTTCTCTTCCTCTCGGTCTCTTCCTCTCATTCAAAGTTGAGTGATGTCTCAACTTGGGAGAGATGTCTTTGAACATCCCACTCCAAGAATGAACATTTATATGTCTAAGCTCCGCCATTTTATGTAGATACGCACAAATTTATATTACCGTTAGCCTATTGAATCCTACATCTGTCTCATGTTGCAAGTTTTCATAGTTTATAATTAGCCAACTTATGCAAACCATAATGTAATTAGTGTGATTTTCATCTATTTTTATTCTTATAGCATAGGATTCGAATTATTGTATTATGTAATCTACATGAATAAAGTGATTGGATCTGAATCTCTCTCAACTTTCTCGCACACTCACTCTCTCACTTTCTCTCACTCATTCCGATAATCTAATCGAATCCGATCTGATCTAATCTTATTCTCTCTCACACACACTCTCTCTCATACCGTCCTACACCCTCACCCTACATCTCACAATCATCTTCACTCACTCAATCAACCACCCTCACTCTCTCTCAAACACACATATATACATTCCTTAGCTGAAATTCCTCTCACTTTTCTCCACACCAAACCATAACACTACGCAGAATATTTTAAAATGGCTGAATCCAAAATACAGATGCTGCGGTGGGCATGACAGTGCCAGAGCCTTCAGGCGCGACTGAGGTTTTAATTTGTTCTCTGAAAGCGTGGAATTCTCTCCTCATACCAGTTTTACAACCCCTCCCCCCACTCAATCCCTTGAGACACTTGTTTTCCTACTTTTTCTCCTGATTTTAGTATTTCCTTCCTGCTTCCATTTTCCGCCCCAGGCTTTTAATCCGTTTCTTCGTCTCCTCTTTTCTCTCTCTCTTTCTTCCTTTTCTTCCCGACGCCATTTCCAAGCTACGCCGATGCTGCTTCTTGCCTGTAAATAGCTCGTGCTCATTATCGCCCTCGAAAGACAAGATGAATTGTCGGTTAGAATAACTAATTGTCTTTGAAAATCCTGTCGACGACTGGGAATGAATTGGATGCCGCTTTTATTATCTGGATCAACGTTTCTTGGGCAAAAAAATTATCTACTGATGGCATACCTATGAATAAGGACATACCTCTATATACCTCTGCCTCAATGCCCATACCTCTGAATAAGGTCATCAAAAGTTATACTCTAATTTGATGTAAGTTGAATTTTCGAAATTCTCAATATATCTCCTGGACTGTAAATAATTTGAAAAGTGATGAGCTACCTCTCTATGAATCATATAGTTTGGTATTTGGTGAACAAGACATGAATCTTTATAATCCACAGCTATTTATAGTGATTAGATATTTTTTTCATATCAAATTCTGAGTAAATCGCAGGACAACAGAAATCTATTCGGCTATTCCATTTATCCATTACTATGGTAAAAAACAATCCTCATCATTTCGTGCTATCGGAAGCGGTTTTTAGTGATTAGACATATTGAAAAATTAAAATGAATTATTGTACATGAACTTGAAAGGTAAATTCAGATTGAATATTGAACATTTCTGAATTTCGGCGATAAAAATGGTGATAGTTGAATAGAAATAGTGAAACTTATGGAACAGTTTTAGGAAGCAAATATTCGAAATGATCATGAGTTGGAATAACTTAATAGTTGACCAGTGGAATAGGAAATTTGTTCCTAAGTAGGGTTGAATTGGAATCGATATTATTTCCAAACAGCTTGTAATGTAAACAGAGAGAAAAGAAGAACTCGTGAGAAACACGATGTCTGCAAGCTAGGAAGCATTAAAAAAGTATCAGTTGAGGGATTGAATTGTGGAAACCTTCAATAACGATTAAATCTTGACACAGTCCAGGAAGCATTTATGAGAGACCATTTCTTGCAGAAAATAGCACACAAATAATTCATGAGGGACTACAACTCATAATTTATGAGATTGCAGCCACTTTAATCCGTGATAAAAAACTAACCCCGTATGAATCAAAGCTCTTGGTGAGCAGTCCTTTATAATAATTTAAGATCCCTCCATTCTCTGAGACATTCTACCTGTAGTTTTCATCGTCTGCATGGGAAAAATATTGAATCGGAAGCTATTTTCCTCGGGCAGAAAAGATTATAATTTTATCCATACTTTCATTGATACTATAATTGAATGAGTTTTCTTGATTTTTTGGTATCATTTTTTTTTCTAGATCTGATAACCGATTTTTCTAACTTTTTTGTCTTTGCTGAATTAAATACGGTGAAAGTTGGCTCACCTTACTAATTGAAAAATTAGAATCCATAAAATTGAAAATTGTATATTATTATATAATTCGAAAAATTATTTATGAAAATAAAATAAGTATTAGTTAATCGCAATTTTTTTTTGGAAAGCGATACTTTCTTTACCTATGGTGGTAGGTGGAAGGGCATAGGAAAAGTTGAAACGTTAGCATAGCATTCAAAGGAATTTCATCGCAAAGTGAATTATATGTCTGTCAATTTGTTTGCAGTCAGCAATTCACTATATTCCTAGAATCTGATTATTGCTTAGTAAGCTAGTTGCACTTACTATCTAGTTACACAGACTTCTTTTGGATGGTTTGTCTTTTTCCGTCAAAGCATTGGGAACAAAATAATGTAGACAGAGCAGTGGTAGAAAAATGTGAATAAAACAGTGAGAAGAGAATAATGAATCAAATTCAGTACAGTATTTGTCAGAGTGAATGCTGTTGCACAGTTTATCTGATGTACACAAACAAATATCCAAATAATCGTAAGTCAGCTATAAAATCAGAATGTATTATTTCTATTACAGCACTGTATTTGCAAGTCTCAGTTTGAGTCAAAGTACTGATAAACAACTGTATAAAGAGGTACAATATGCTGTTGAAATGGTTGCCTAACGAGACCATGATGAAACGCGAGCAGTGATAATTTCAAATTCAGTGAATGTTGCTCGTTTGTATGAATGAATGTGCTGTCTCCTTAGCATTCATTCTGAGCGTCTGGATTTTGAGTATGATTTGACGATGGATTTGCAACAGAACAACGAGTGTTTCCTTCCCTTAGGAGACGGAAAGCTTTGGAGAGAGGAGGAGGAGGAGGAGGAGGAGAAGTAGGAGAAGGAGGAGGAGGAAAAAGAGGAAGGAAGATATGAATGGAGCGCTGAAGAAATAGGAAAAGGAGGAGGTGGATGAAAAGGGGAATAAGGGAACAATAAAATAGAGGAGGAGAAGAAAAGGGAAGAGAGAAATAGTGGGAGGGGGAGGAGTAGAAGGAAGGAAGAGGAAGAGGATGTATGAGGACGAGGAGGAGTGGAAGAAATACGAGGAGCCAGGTGGAGGAGGAGGAGAAGGAGGAGAAGAAGGAGGAGGAGAAGGAGAGAGAGTAGGAGGAGTAGGAGGAGAAGGAGTAGAAGGATGAGAAGGAGGAGGAGGAGGAGGAGGAGGAGGAGGAGGAAGAGGAGGAGGAGGAGAAGGAGGAGGAAGGAGGAGGAGGGGAGGAGGAGGAGGAGGAGGAGGAGGAGGAGGAAGAGGGAGAAGGAGGAGAAGGAGGCGAGAAAGGAGGAGGAGAAGGAGGAGGAGGAGAGGAGAGGAGGAGGAGGAGGAGAAGAAGAAGAAGGAGGAGGAAGAGGAGAAGGAGAAGGGAGGAGAAGGAGGAGGAAAAGTAGGAGAAGGTAAGGAAGAGAAGAAGGAGAAGAAGAAGAGAAGAAGAAGAAGGAGAAGGAAGAGAAGAAGGAGAAGGATGAGAAGTAGGAGAAGTGGGAGGGTAAGTAGGAGGAGGAGAAGAAGAAGGAGAAGAATGTAAGCGGAGTTACAATTGAATGTGTTTCGTCTGTGGATTTACAGCTTAGCAAGAATTTATATTTTAGAAACAGCCGACGGTGAGATGTGGAGGGAAGAACGGAAGACGAGCTTTAGAGAGATGAATTTGGAGGATTATTTGGATGCTGTGTTCACCACACGTAGCTTCTTGTCTCAACCCTCTGAGGTGACTTGAAAGCGAATCTAATAGAAGTCCCACTTGACCTATTGAGACCAACGCTATGCATATCCACCTTCCATCATTATTCGAAATTCATTTGACACGGCAGTATTTCAATTTCACTTAGGTCGGTGTCCTGGGCATTTCTACATATTATTTGCATTGCGAACTCGTGTATTCCGATATTCATGTAGTTTGAAGTGGAATAAATGAGATAGAGGCAGGAAGTATCAATTTATTCTATTCTCTCTTATTAGAAGACGTTTTGATGTGAAGCAAGGAAGAAATTGAGTGGATGGAAATTCAATGATCTTTGTATTGCTCTTAGAAGTTGATGATTCATTAATAGATAAAAATTCAATAAAAGTAGCCTATTTACGGTCTATAAATCAATAATTTTATTTAAAATAATTTAATAAATAATTTAAA
Organism: Sogatella furcifera; assembly: GCA_017141385.1. Taxonomy (NCBI): domain Eukaryota; kingdom Metazoa; phylum Arthropoda; class Insecta; order Hemiptera; family Delphacidae; genus Sogatella; species Sogatella furcifera. The sequence continues at coordinate 17,981,527 of CM029556.1, forward strand.
TTATTTAATGGGTAATTGGTATCAAATGTGAATGATTTGTTGATATAATAAGCAACCAATAACAAGTAGGCTGTAAAAGTTTAAAGTTTTGGAGTTTATTAAATTTTGATTTATTTTCAACACTGAAAAATTAATTACGATGATGATAATAACGGTAGTAACTAGTAATTACCGGTGTTATTATTGCACCAGTTATATTTTGATATTCATTGGATTGGAGCACTTTCATCGAATAAATACGAACAGAATCAAACTTTCAATTCATAATTTCTATTCTGAATTAAGATTCAAGATCACAGGTACTACCAGTGTCGGTATTGGTCTTATTTTTGAAGGGATAATAATTATTATAAATTATTTCATAGAGTGGATGATCTAAGTAACTGAAAGTACTATGAGAGTAGTAAGCATTAATAAATGTTTGAATGTTGAAAATGCGTATTCATGATTTGATTAGTGTGATGATTCAACTTCCAAGATCGATCCTGGAAACCCATTATTGATAGAAAATATAGTAGGCCAACTATTCTCCAATTAATTTCTTCAACAATTCACAAGAGAATCCACAAAAAACTTCAATTCAGTGATTCATCATTCCTCTGAATATCATCATTATAAAGTTGAGCTTAAATATTAATCAACATAATCAACGAGAATAGTCTGCATAGAAAATTGAGGTATTTTTAATTGAAGGGAAAATGTTATGATGTAAGCTAATGATAATGAAGTCGACTATTCTACATTTTCCGACAAATGTATCTCGTTCACCCATAACTTCATCATCAAGGCTCTCATTCAATTCATTTCCGAAAAGGGTTGGAAATGCTTATCTATTAATCAGCCGCAACTCACTGAAAGAGTCGACGGATGCAATCTACTCTAAGCGCGAGATGATGAAAATATGGGTAGTGACAGAAGGCTTGCATTAATAACGCTGGATTCTTGATATTTATCATTTTGAATTAAGTGACTACATTCCGTTTCAAAGAGCTGCTTTAGAATAATTGAGACAAGAGTTGGTGGGTTGATTGACGAAAATGGGGACATTTATCAAGCCACCTAAATCAATCTGAAATCTTTCATCAACTCTAGCGATATCTCTAATTTCTCATCAATATTGAATCTAGAGAGAGTCAACCGACGTACTTTCCCACATCTACTCTCCATAATTATTTCAATCGTTGTAACTTGTAACATGAAAGATAACGAGTTTACGAATACTTATCAAACTGATCTTCATCATTATCACGAGGTGAAATATTTCAACTAAGCATAAACTGAGCTACTGATGTTTTCTGAGAAGCTGGAGAAAAAATAATTTTCTGAAAGCTGGATATTCATCCAAGATTCTAGAATTCAATCATGATAATGACAATGTATTCATCAAGTAGTATCAAAGAAAGATCTATTTGGTTTGATCCTACAGAATTCATCAGAATACATTTCGAGTACTAATTCGAAAAATAGCTGTATTTTTCAAGAATCTAATTATTGGTAGATTCATGCAATATTCGCAATAGTATTGAAGTTACAGTATTATCATTGTTTTTTACAGCAAAGTGAGGTAAATTCCTTCGAAATTCAAGTATGGATAGGTGAGAGTTTCTAGTAGCCTATATATGCTTTGAACATCGTATTGCAAGCATTTAGCTTTCCAATTATTTACACAAATTTCATTGGAAAAAGTAGTCTATGTTTTCCAATGAAGTTAATATTCTGCGAGAATATTGCAATTGAATTATTCTCTTATTATCATTTCGAAAAAATTCAACCATAGAGTAGATCCTCTATTTCACAGTTATATCTATTATAATATCTCTATTATAATATCTCTTCGTTCATTCATTTATCGATTCTTGTCAACGAACGCAACTCACAGTGGAAGAAAGATAAATATTGACAAGAAATGTTTTCTTTTGAAGAAAAATACAAGAGGAAACTGCACCTTGTAAGCAGTCATTGTTTATTTACAACAAAGTGAGAAAACTCTTTCGCGCTCCTAGGAGGAATGGGTGAGAATTATATGAAGATAAATAAAAAAGCATTTGTTCGTGAAAATGACAAAACGTTTTGAATCTCGTTCATGAGCTGTCTCATTTTTCTACCCTTTCCCTGTCTTTTTCATCCTTTCTCTCTCTTCTACAACGACTATTGAAGCAGCTCTCGTGAATACTCGTATATTTCTTCCGAAGGAAATGAATGGCTATGAGTATTTCTTTCTACTCCTTGAGAAAATTTATCAAAAGTTTGCAGCACTCTTAGGCTGGAGTACCTTATTTCTCGAAGCCAACTTAGACAAGAGTGGAGTTTTTTGGCAAATTCACCAAGTACATTTCTTTTTAGTGAAATGCTCTAGGAATATCTATTGAGATGTTCAATGAATCTCTATTGAGATGCTCTAGAAATCTCGATTAAGATGCTCTAGGAATTTCCAGTTCTTACTGCTTAGCTAACAGAGTGCTTCTTGAATATAACGACAAACTAAGTGAGTTGTTTAATGATTTAATAATAAAGAAATTCTAATATTGATCCAAGAATGCTTTATTACCTAAATAATGAGGGTGGATGATGATTGCATAGCCTATACTCTAAAAAAATTATAATCCAGCCTAAAATAATCAATTGTAATGTAACAATAGCTCAGAAATGTAATAAAACAAATATAGGAGTGTGTATGTAACTTCTTATTGCTGAGATAATAAGAAAGAGAAAATTATGCTAAAAACTAAATTCTATCAGAAAGAGATGCTAATAACATCTAAATATTCACTGTCAACTGTTTAATTTCAAAACAAACATAATTTGAAATAAATATGGGCCATATTCATATTGATATCAATAATCCGATTTGATTAATGTTACAATAACATTAGGATAGGAACCAGCGTCATTAATGCAACAACTATTTGAAGCAACACATCATAACAATACTCATCACGAAGTACTGTACGTCGAAATATTATTCATTCATTCATTAGTGAATTAGGTAAAAAGGCTTAGCCATTATCATATTCCAAATTATTATTATTCTATATCTTTAGATGTTGTTATAAACACTGTCTCATCATAAAAACATGTTTAAACGAATAATTATAGGCCTACTTCAGTACACAATTTCATATACCGGTATACTACTCTCTAGATTTTTTTCTCAAAAAAGTTGAGTGGTTTGAATTTCTTAAAAGAGTTCTTCTATTCCAGGTTTTCTCCTTGAATCTGATCAATACCTTCCAGCCTCAAGTGAGCTTGTACTTCTGTAGTAAAGGTATTGGACTACTGTATGCTTGTTAAAAAATCAATTTATCGATAAGATCCCTCCTAGTGAATGCGTGATTGAATCCTCCACCCAACCATAAAGCGAACATCATTTCCACTTTGAGAATGACATGTTGATTCAAATTGATGTTGCTCCTAATAAGGTCTATTAGACCTTTGGTAATGTTCAGTTAGCATGTAAGCAAGCATAACAATTTATCGCAACGGTCACCATAAAGTAACGGAAATTAGAGGTGAAAGAGGAGGATAGTAATAGCCATCCATTCATGTTTTACGGTTGGTCAAGGGGTCTTCATTGATTTGGTAATTGCCATTTGAAATGCAGAAGAATTGCTATATTCGTACTCACAGTAATAGGCCCCAGGTCTATTCAATTATAAACAACCATTGGACGCTCAAGATATTATACATTTCCACCATTCGAATGCGATTCATGGTGTAGTTAATTTCAGTCAATTTTATGATCTTTTCGAGTAGTTATGGAGGTGATATTGTGGTAGTTATCTATATTAAATGAAAAGACGTGATGTTGTCAAACCACTGATTTATTGAAAAATTCGAGATACCGGTTTCGGTTGTTGCACCATATTATCATTAAACTGAGTTTACAAGATATTGATAATGGTGTAACCACCGGAACCGATATCACGAATTTTTTAATAAATCAGTGGTTTGACAACATCTTGTCTTTTCATTCAATTGTCTGATCAATATGACTCCCATCATTTCAATCTAGACTCTAGAGCATCTCTGAAATTCCTGGATACTTCAGCTTTGACACTAAGGGCCGGTTTCTCCAAAAAGTTGAACTGAATTTTGGCTTAAACCATTAGCTGGCTCAATTGAAACACAAGTTAATAAAAGTGACTATACACTGACAGCTGATAGTTTAAACTAAAATTTCGGTTAAACGTATTTGGAGAAACCGGCCCTAAGGCTAAATTTCTTTTTTCAAAAGATCACTAATATAAAATTGCAGGATCAAAAAAAAATATTTCCATCAATAATTGTAGGTATGCATGTTATCAGTGATATTAACTTACTTCATTAGAGTAACAAGTAAGTCTTAATCTATCTTAGGCATATGAGTAGCTATTTGATAATTTTTTGGAAAAATTTGTTTTTTGGCAATAAAGGAATTCATTTATTCGTGAATAAATGCATACATATTTGGCTCTGTATTTTGGCTTGAAAATTATCAGGAATCTATGGTGGATATGATTTCAATAACAAATCAGTTACTTGTGGTACGGTGTGTATTCATCAATTTTATGAATATATTTTGCAAAAGAACTTCTCACCGAAAAGGTAGGGAGTCTATGACCTTATGAACTCAATGACCTACAAACTCCTAGCGACTGAAATCATAAAAATGTACGTAATTATAATGTAAGCTCCAAGGGGAATTTTATATAAGTGACCTTTGAAAAAAGAGAGGAAAGAATCTGGCATGAGAAGAGTGAAGAAAATTTTCAATTCTCAGAGTGCATAAAAATATTGGTAGATTCAGCATCTCATCCAGCTAGTTTCTAAAACTAGTAGAGCTCAATGATATTTCAGCTATCTATCTATCTCAATAATAATATTAATTATATGAGGTGGTCGATCACGATTCTCAAAAGCAAAAACAATTCACTAGGCAATCTAATATGGTAGTTAGTCTAAGCTCTAATCTACGGTAAAAGGGAACACGATATCTCTGTAAAGCGATGATACAAGATCAGTACAGTACAAAACTTTCAAGATGAAAGTTTTGAGTTTTAAGAATATAGCCTAGAAAAGAAAAATATGTACCACGTTTGGTCAATCACCTTGATGTACCATCTTGAAAGTAAATCAAACTGTGGACCAACAAATTAAATTCTGATTTCTGAAACAGAACGACAGCTTTCTAGATTGAATTGAATAGGTACCTAAATAGATAGAAAACTATTACGTCTCCGATGTTTATTATTGTAGGCGGATACTCCAAGATTAATATTATTCAAGATTATTACCTTGTAATGATCTGAAGAAGAAGAATGGTTTGACGTCTGAATCCAATTCACAGAGAAGACAGTATGCCGGTATCCATTATCACTGTTATCACGGTACGCCGGTATCCATTCGCAATGTTACATGTTGTGAATACAACACACATCCGAGAATATGAACTTAAACATTTACTTATCATTCCCATGAACCTGATCGAACCAAATAATGAAACAAAACAAACGCGTTTATCACGGACAAAGGTGTAAAAACATCCAGGCTCCAGACGACACACAACGATACAAGTTCAAACTCGCAAGTCGCAACGATCACGTCCAGTCAACGGTAATTATGCAGTGTTGACAACTTCACAGCATCAATTATTATCGACACTCATCGATGGAGTTCATTGGCCTTGAACTTGAAACGCCTGAAAACAATCATTACCTGAGACTTGATGATGTGGGATGAATTATTAATAAGTTTCAGATATTGTAGATTGTAGAAACAGTACCGTTCTGAAATCGTAGTTCGTGGTGGCAAGCCTTCACGTTTGATGTCTGCTACAGCACCAGGAAATTTGGAATAATTATTGACAAAGAATGAGGCGCTCTTCTAGAGAAGTGGCCAAGTGGGTCTACCGCTCAGTTTCTTTTCAACAAAATGATACAAATTTTTATTAGAAAGTAATTATATCTTGTGTATTCTTGATTATTTGATAGAATAAATCTCGACACAACAGAGAGAATACAATGATATTCTTAAAATGAAACATAGACGCACAGCTTGAGCGTAAATTTTTTCCAATGATGTAGCCCAATAATATTGAAGATGAGGCTTGATGATGGAGAATATGAGATTATAATAATATTAACTTCATTATTGATTTAGAAGGCTACTTATTTTGAATTATCATTTGAAAGCTTCTACATTATGTATTGATTGATTTTTCAAAAGATGAAGACAGTAAGTTTGATGATTGGTCTCCTGAGTCACCTCAGTCTGCTATCGGTAATTTACTCTATAGGTGAAATTATTGTTTTGGGTTTGATTACAGTTGCGTCTGACGATTTTTCACAAGTTTATTTAAAACCTCATTATCCAAATATTTGCGTTGAAAGCATATTTTTGGAAGTTCTAATATATACTCTTAGGAAGTAGGCTTTGATGTGGAAGTGGGTTTTATATGATGTTTTTGAATGATAGTGAACGATAAGAAGTGATAGTAGCTCCCAATAGATGATTAGGATGCTCTAATGATATCCAAAATCGAAATATAGTCAATACTTGAAAATATGAAAGTGCGCTTTCACGTCCTAGTATTATATGTTGGGTGTCCGTATTAAACAAGAAGACTTTGTCAAGAATACTGGAGTATTTATTTGAATATTTCTGTTTTATTCTATTCTATACAGCCTCTGGTAAATAAAAAATGATAGATGATCTATTCGGTAAAATAATTTTAAAATTTTGTGAAAATTCACTCTGCCTGAAACTGAGTCACTGTTTATTATAGAACCTTTCCATGATTGAATAAAAACTTAAAGATTTCGTCAATTAAAGCCTTCACTTTATTTATGGTTCAGGACCTTATTTCAGGTCAGCTTGGTAACGTTACCTGTGTTACCTTGGTCCTGTACAACAAAATTGTAGAGTTTCTATTTTACGATAATGTTGTAACAACTGGAGCCGATATTTCGATTTCATAACGAAATATAAATGGTTATTGGTTATGAAATGTTCGAGTCGTTTATTTTATAATATCATGATTTTTTCTAGTAATAATGTTATTTTAGCCCTTTTCGTTGATTATTATAACATGAAATTTGATCAGAAGACCTATCTATACTTCACTCATACCTATAGACATTGAATGTCTACTCTGTAGATTGTTTTTGCTCTAGGCTAGGTGATCAGGTAAACAATGATAATATCTAATCATCTGAGATCGATTTACAGGTTGTTCCTGTGGATTACGGCTGGATTGGAATATGTTTTCAGAAGCTGACCCTATTGAACTAGTTCGTGGCCCTATGAACTAGACATATAATTAACATAGTCGAAATTAGTATTTGGCCGGCCTTGCAAATCTCACAGAACTCACTTCAATCCCAGGCTGCAAACATTACTGAAAGGGTCTCTGATTGGAAAGCGGTGTAATCTTGGGCCAGCTTTCGCCTATTCACGGAATTAATCTGCTACGAGGAAGTTATTTCAATCAGCACTGTTCATGTAAGAAACAGAGGCCAGTGGCTGAGCCAAACGGAAACTTGCAAATGCCTGCAACTTCGATCACTAAGTCTGGGACTTAATGGCTTGGTACAGTCAATTTAGAATACGGCCGCATTGCTCGAGAATGTTCCTTTATTGAATAAATATTAATCAATGTCCAGACCACTATTGAACTAGATGAATACACTTATTCTGTCTCATAGTGTCGTCTACCCCTTTACTTTACTTCAGTTACAAAAACTGAGGGACTGAAGATATAGCTTGAAAATGATAGAGAATAAAAGAATATTCATAATTTTTTCATTTTTATTTGTGATGAGACCCTTACTTGTAGTTCTCCAAGAGGAAATAGAGTTTTTGGAGAAGGGATCATTCTTGCTTCAAAGTTTTTAAGAGGTTCAAAGCAGTTCAATAGAATTTTTGAAAGAGAGATGATACTTGATTTTTAAAGTTTGAGCATTTTGCAGAAAATATTTTTTAAAGATGATTCCTTTCTGTTTAGGGCCACTATCAGTGTAAGCTGGTAGATGAAAATTGAAATCACAGTACTCTCTTTACTCTTAAGTATATTTATTTCAACACAAAATGTTCCGCACTTTGGGTGCCTTTTATGGGTGCGAAACATGTTGTGTTGAAATTGTACAACTACTGAAAAGGGAACTGTGATTTCAATTTTCATCTACTAATATTCCATAGAAACTCTAGAGAGAAAATATTTATGGCATATCACGCCAGATGCAGTTCTTATTTGAAGTTTCAGATCGTGTAAAACGCTGTGAATTCACTTTGATGTTTTTGAAAGCTTTGAGCACAGCGATCATACTAGACACTCGTCAAAAATGCTGGAAAAATGAATGAAATGTGCTCATAAAGAGCTTCAATGTCTGACTGAGCTAGAAAAAACTGAAGCACTGATGTTGAAGGCACTTTCATCTCCTAATAAAGATTAGAGAATAAGCTTGCATATCACAATGATGTATCTCTCTTCTGCTATTATCAAATACGCGGCGTTTCAGAGCAAGAACTTCATTTCCTTTGCCGCGATGATACAGTTGGCAATGATAAGTTGAGAGGGGTGTATTGAAATGATTTGGTTCTTGTTATCACTATAAACACCCACTTCTATAGTAATCTACAAACAGCGTCTCTTCTTCCATTAAAAAACGATACCTTTTCCATAATAATACATACTGTACTTCATACCTGTATTTATGTATACTTATTTCAATTACAATGATTGTTAAATGTGATATTGAGTCTGAGAACTCGGTGAAATGAAACAATAGTATGTGATCAATTCTCTGAGTCTTATTAAAGAAAGAAATAATTTATTGTAATTTATATGAAAGCAATTAGTCCAATGAATCCATCTTTTTCCGTGGATCTTCACAAGGGAACCAATAATCAATTTCCAAATACAATTAACTTGCTCATGCGAGCAATCGCAACATTATCGAACTGATAATATAAAACTAATTAATGAGTCCAGAGTAGCTTGATGAGTCGAGAGAAGCACTTTTCCTTTTATTTTTATAAGGAAACCTAAATAATGAATATTAAAATAAAATTCACCTGCTCATATATATTATATCGATAGCATCATATTAAAACTGGTAATGAGTTCTACAATAAACTACAGAAATAACTCAAAATTATTAATTAATTTAGTAATGTATCTCGAACAAAACAAAAATATTCAGCAAAAAAATATGAATTACTACCACTGAAAAATATATCCTTCCAAGAATATAAAATAAAATATTGAAAACTTTGATTTGTTCCTTCAATTTGTGTTTTTTCTCAAGATATTCAGTATTGAGTAGGAGAGTAGCTGTAATTCAATAATTAATGAGTTTGATTCAGTGATCACTACCGCTGGAAAGTTACTATTTTTTGTCAGTAAGTTAGTTCTACCATAGTACTCTCATTAAAATCCTCTAAATCCTATAATCCTCTTTATTTCTACTATGAGATTGGTTTTGGATGGATTGTCCGACTGTAAATCAATTTTTAACAGTTTGTCCGACTTCCGATGAATTCACGATGGTTTGTTCCACTGTGAGGTACCTACAAGGAAAAAGTGGAGTCGTTCTACCAGAAAATCCGATTTTACAAAAAAGAGATGTGACGAGAACTGGCTCTCTGAATAGCAATGCAATTGTGAGAAAGTTTGGGGAAGTTTCCTCACTAGGTAAAAACAAACTGTGGCTTAGAACCAGGAACAAGTTCGGGGATCTCGTTGAGTGATAATGGATTCGATTCAAATCCCTGGATTTCAGCGGCATTTCGAATGTAACTCACTTGCTGGAGTTGTAAAGAACTGCGGAGGGTTTGCGGAAGAACTATATCAAACCTTAACTTTCTTTTAATAGGCGTACCAGTGTTTTCATAGGCAGGCATGAGACATTCCGGCAAGATGAGAAAATTACTCCAACTAGGTCAATATTAGTTAGAAAATTATGAATTTATTCTTAAATAGTATGAAACATTCTGATCTACAATTTGAGAGCACATTTATAATTCTTGAAGCAGCAATATTGATCGAGCTGGAGTCATTTTCCCATCTTACTGGAATTTCTTCTTTGCTTGGACACTTAAGAACTGATATCATTTCTACTGAATAGAAATTGATACAGATTTCGCAAAGGACATGGCAACCATCATCCAGACAATATTAATAAACAGTAAAAGCTCATTTCGGGGCCATTTAAATCAAGTTCAAGGGGAAGTGTTGGACCGGCTATAGTCCATCCAAGCAAAGAATGAGAAAATGATCTCTGCTCGGTCAATATTGGTTTGGAAATTATAGATCTGGTCTAAAATTGTAGAGATTATTCTGCTCTACGCCTCTACAATTTGAAATCTAATTTATAATTTTTTAACCTACATTGACCGTGCTGGAGTCATTTTTCCAACTTGCCAGAAAATCTTTTTTGTTTAGACACTCTAGAGCTGAAATCATTTCTACTGAATGAAATTTAAAGAATTGATAGAATACAAATTTCAATAATTAATTATAAAAATTTTGCAAAGAACATTGCGACCATCACCCAGACAGTATTAATCAACAGTGAAAGCTCATTTCGAGGGCCATTTGTATCAAGTTCAAGGGAAAGTGTTGGACCGGCTACCCTAGTTTAACCGCGGTATTCTAAACGCAGTAAGCACCTTTGCCACCTCCCTTGACCACCAATCTTCGGCCATTCCTTTGAGAGCAAAGGCAAGTTGCTATCGACCTGCTGCCTTGCCCGGCCGGCAAACTTGCAAAGCAAGCCAATCTTCTACTGCAGGTCTATTGTGTCGGACACAGGTGCTAGGCATAACACAGGATCGCTTTCAAAATAGAACGTTATTAGCGGAAACTTCTTGATAGCACCGTTGGAAATTGGGTCAATCAAATGTCTGAAACAATATTGTAAATGCCTGAGCGGGATGAAACAGGTCCAAATCGAGAAACAGTATTTTTGGAAGGTTCGATGATAACAATAAAGATTAGAATTGAATTGCGTATGGACGCTCTTAATCGTAATAGACAATCGAATTGTGTGATTGAATTTTAATGTTACGAAGACTCATCTCCATTCAATGATATTATCTTGTAGTTGATTGAATTATGTTTCCACACATATTTAATTCTTCTTGAAAACTGCGAAATAGAATTGACTTCAATCCAAAGATATTTCTTCCCAACCTCCTGAATAAACCTCCTTTTATTTTGGCAAAATGATTCTTTAAAAATTTTCTCACAAAGTCTGAACAGTTTTCTTTATCTTTCTATTCATTTTCTCCTTGTAATTTCACGGTAATATCATATTATTCTACTTGAGTTTTGTAATTTTTCCATTCGACCTAGATTGTGCGATTGTGAGGGTTGGGAATATGTTCACGAAAGTTCCATTCTGTTGGAACATAACAGATTGAGAAGCTTAATATAAGAATTTCAGATTATGTTGTAAAAGCTTTTCCTAAACTATTTCTCTATTCATCACTGGAATTTTGTTGAACAGATTAGGTGATTGTTTGACATGTAACCCCTAACTTCTTCTCCATAGATTAGAGTTCAAAGAGAAATAAATATAACATTTATTAAGATATTATTTATTAAGATAGAAATCAAATGAATAGTTACTGATACACGAAGAGAATTGGACTTAATTATTCTATATTCTTATCCTAGACTCTTGGGCTGAATTTGAAGTTTCTATAGCCAGAGACAGTAAATCAGAGACAGGCAGACAGTGAATCAGAGTAAGCCAGAGACAGGTTAATCCCTCATTCTCTGAACATAAGGCCCTATAGTTGATGGTTCATATCAACTGTGTTCTATATAAGAGAAAATCCACAGGTTTCAATATTAATATTGAACAATATGCATTAACAAGCCGGCAGGCTCGCTTCGCTCGCCTTCTCCGTCTAGCTTCGCTCGCCTGCATGACCTCTGTCAGTGTAAGCTGAGACAAACAGGCTCGCTTCGCTCGCCTGCAAATTCCGTTCAGAAGGGATTCAAAACTTATTGAACTCAGCATTTCTAGATCTAATCTGGACCTGCTCACCAAATTTCGACATTTTCTACCAATTTATTCTCGAAAAATCCAAGAAAAACTCTGAAAATTCCGAAAAATAGTAAAACGCTGATATTGAGCGGGACCTTGGGAACTATATCGTACGTAGTTTGAAACTTGATCCAAATTAGTTTATCTATAATATCGCTGAACCATTGAATTTACAGTAAGGATTGGTCGTATAAGGCGGATGATATGCAGCCCGCAACACATCTACAATTTTGAAAACCTGATTACTGGCGTAATCTTGAACGGATTGCAAAAATATTAAGACAACATTTCTAGACCTTATCTGAACCTGCCCAACATTAGAACCTGCCCTATCAACATTTTCTACCGATTGATTCTCGAAAAAATGAAGAAAACGTTGAAAAACTATAGAAAAACTAAAATTTTTGGCGTATCCTTAAAAAGTTTTTAAAATCCGTTCTTAACGCGCGTCTAAACGTCCAACTGAACATGCCTGCCAAATTTGAACTCATTCGGTTCAGTGGATTTTTAGTTCTGGTGATGAATCAGTCAGTGCCATTTCGCTTTTATAGATATAGATACTGTTAACTGCTACTAATTATAGTCTGACCAAGCAAAGAAAAGCCTCTGCCAAGATGGGAAAATGACTCTAGCAGGGTCAATATTGTTTCAAAAATTATTAATATGGTCTCAAATTGTAGGAAACAATTTGATCTACTATTAAGACCACATTTATGATTCTTGAACAAATATTGACCAAGCTGGAGTCTTTTTCCCATCTTGCCAGAGGCTCTTCTTTGCTTGGCCAGACTATAGTAATACAACTGAAAGCATTGTAATAGTGAATTTTCTGTTATCGAATACTCAAAGACTAAAGTAGTACTGGTAGTACACTATACTCCCCAATTGTGGCAGTTAATTGATGTGACAGAGAGCAGCTCACTTATTATAATTATATTTATTGTAATAATGAATTTTAATCGAAGCTCTATCCATGAATTTATAGTTGTATGATAAATAGATTGGATGCTCCAATCAAGCTCTTACGGAATCTCTAATGATCATGAGAAATCTTTCTGTTTTACTTTTTTCCAATAGTGCTTCCACTAATGGATTCAACAAAGCAACTCTAGAACCGATTATAATTATTACTGTCAAAACTTGGAAAAATCAAAACCGAAGTACCATTTCAAAAAAAATATTTTTATTTAACACAACATGTTTCGGCGATATAGCCATTTTCAAGTTTAAATAACAGTCTATATCAGTCTATAAGTTTTGACAAATACAATAGTCCTAAGAAAAAATAAGTATTTTATTATTACTGCTTCATTGTACAGCTGATTCTCAAAAACATAAGTACTCGAAACATCAGTATCAGTTATTAGGCCTACCGAAAGTATGCCTGATATTGACTTCGAAATCCCAAATTCGTGGTTCTTCTCTTTCAATTAATAGTATTTCAATTATTGAAAGCTATTATAATAGTAGAAAATTGCTCAATGTAAAGTTGAAACTATTCAGTTGTAAATCCACTGTTCTAAAATACAGTGAATGAAATCAGGTAGCATCAAATATTGAATTATATCATACTGACTGTATTATTTACTAAATTACTTTCTATATTGCTTGTGACAGTTCAACATTATTCACGGTATATAAAGCTCCAAGAGTTGATTGAATTCATTTATTAATTGTGAATGATTGATTCCAAAATATATTCAACTCACTGAAAAATTTCCTTGCTTACTGTTTACTTGTTATTTTTATTTGATTATTGTTATTTTATTCACTCAAATGATTTCTTTCCACGGTAATGGAACATGCAACATCTATCTAGAGTTATATATCAACATTTGTTGGTGCAGAATAAGATTATAAATTTAACATGATTCATGTGATTTTGAGAAAATCAAAAGCCACAACTATATCCAGCAAGGAATTTCCAGTTTCCTTGCAAGATAATAGAACCAATATTTGAAAAAATGTGCACAACATCCTCCATGAATCAAACTGAACATATTCAAATACAATTCAAATTCAGAACGGTCATCTACAGAAAAAAAATCAGCAGAACTACAGCCTGTTATAGATTAAACATAGACATATCATAATGGAGATGGCGATGATGTACCAAACCAGTTATTTCCAGAAAAACATGAAAATACTGCAGAGCCAAGCCGGTCTGAAAATGATAATAGAGTTCTATAATCCATATTCCATAGATTGTCTCCATTATAATAATGATGATCAGCATACAACATACGATCTCTTCTCAATTTTATAATATTTAATCTACTTTTCAATCTCCAGTTAAAAAGGAAATTTCAGGCTACATTCATAACTACTATGCAATTACATTATCAAATATTGAAACCCACAATTATGAGTATCAAATCAAAATCACGTTTATTCAATATGAAGTACAAGTGCAAAATATGAAATTTACAAGAAAAAAAATCATGATGTTTTATTCAATTGAATATTATTTATAAATATTGGCATACAGCAATATTGGAATCTGCAGGTAACGATATTTACATCATTTATGGATAATTCTCATTGTTATGTGTCATACAGTTGGATTTGATATGAATAATATGCACTAAATTCCCCATCAATTCAAATGATCATCATCTATTATAAAACAATACAAAAACGAAACTGTCATATCCAGAAAAAACAGCAAAACTAGAGCCTGTTATAGATTAAACATATCATAATGGTGATCATGTACCTCTTCTCATAATACTAAATTCTTATTATGTTCCAATAGGTAACAAGTGTTTGACCCATATTTGTGAGAAGTGTGTCATGCGGTTATAGTGGCAGTGGCACTCACCTTGAAGTTGACCGTGTGAAGCCTTCCTTAGTGCCTCGACGAAAACCTAGCGGCTACTGAGCGGAGTCGGCCTGGCAGGCGAGGAGGGTTCACACTGTGCGCACAATCCAAATGCAGAGACACCTGTCGCACGCCACTGCCAGCTAGGCCCTACGCTGTGTTGAGTAGATCAATAGTACCGAGCCCTTTGCCGCCTTGGCTGGGTCGGGTGGCGGGTTGTGCCCTGTTGAAAGCTGAAGGGAGAAAAGGGATGCTCCTGGGTGCTGCTGCCTCTTCTCATAAATGGGTCTGGGTCCCCCCTTCAAACCATTCACCCCCTCCCTTTTGTGAGCGCCTCTTCTCATTTCAGTCCTCCCTTGAAAAGTCCTGAACCTCCTTTGGAGAGTTCCTGTCCATCCACCCTCCTGGGAGCACCTCTTTCCAATCCAGTACCCCCTTGAAAAGTCCAGAACCTTATAGGAGAGTTCCTGTGAATCCACCTCCCTGAGAGCACCTCTTTCCAGTCCACTGCCCCCTTGAAAAGTCCAGAACCCCCTAGGAGAGTCCCTTTCTGCTACTGGCTCCCTCTAGGGGAGACTTTCTTGGGTTCAGTCCCCCTGGTTGAAAACCTCTGTTTGGTCCAGCTCTCACTCGGTAGCACCTCTTCCCATAAATAAGTCTAGTTGACAACCTAGGAGGAGATATACTTCATAGAGAAGGAGATATCCATCATAGAGGAGGAGATATCTTTAAAAAGGAGGAGATATCCTTCATAGAGGAGAAGACATCCTCTGTAAATAGGCCCAGTCCTGCTAGTGGAAGAGCCTCTTTTTAAAGATGAGTAAAGGGTACAGTACCCTTCCCAGCCACCTTACCAGTGTAAATGAGTCCATTACCCCCTGAAACAGTCTCTCTGGGGTCCAGTTCCTCCTGGGAGAACCACGTTCTCATGTATGAGTCAATTCTCCCATAGGAGAAGAGCTACCTATCCATAAATTTTTAGTTCCCAGAGAGTCCCTCTCAGGACCAGTTCCTCCCAGGAAAAAGCCTCTTGGGTTCAGTCCAAGTTGTTCAGAGAGTACGAACTGGACCAAAAACGAGGAAGGGTGTAGGAAGGGTGTACTGAACCCTCGGAAAAGCCACCTCACCCTCCCATTGTCATTACAATCTCTGTCAATTGTGTTTGGCTTTTAAGCCAACAGGTTGTTCATCCCTGTCAACAGTTGGGGGGGGGGGGGAATTGGAGTATTGGAGGGATGAGATGGGAGGACTATGGGAGTAGAGGGTTGGTTGGAGAGGGGTGGGACACTATGCATCCTACTGCTACCACCAAATTTGTTATCAGGCTTTCTCTCCATCAATCACTATCTCTTCCAGATATCTGTGTATTTTCCAACTCCATAACGGGTTTTCTACTTCTTTTTGTTCTTCCATTTCTATCTTCTAATTTCCTCCTTCAAACATAACTTCACCTTTATTCAATTTCGTCCTTTTTTCAATTTTCCCTTATTTTCTTTGCCCTCTTTCTCACCCGGCTTCATCTTCTTCTATTTCCCCATTTTTCCCCCAAACCCTTTTTAATCCTTCCTTCTTACTTACAACGTTTACTCCCTCCTCTTCTTATTGACTTTTTTCTCCCCTTTTCCGTTTTAATTATTCTCCTTCACCCTACTTTTATGCTTACCTTATCTCCCCTCCCCCACTCTCTTTCTCTTCTTCATCCTCTCCCCTTCTTTGCTTTTCCAATCTCCTCTTTTCCTTCTCACTCCTCTTCTCCCATTTATCTTTCTCCCATATACTTTCTCATCCTTCCGATTTCTCTTACGTTCTGTCTTTTCTCCCACTTAATTTTCTTTTTTCTTCTACTTTCACCCCCTTGATCCGTCTTTTTCCCATTTTCTTCTACGTCTCCTCCTTCTTCCTCCTCCTTCTTCTTCCTCCTTCCTCCTCCTTCTTCCTCCTTCTTCCTCCTCCTTCTTCATCATCCCTCCTTCTTTTTATTACCATACCTCTTTTTCCTCATTCTCCTTCTACCTTCTTTTTCGTCATCATTGCAACACATTCTTCACTTCTTATTGCCCTCCCTATCCTTTTTCTTCCCTCCCTCATACTGACGACTTTTTTCCCCATCTGAACTCCGCCCACTCTATTCCACTATGTACTCCCACGACATTTGTATATTGAGTTCTGCCACCTGTCGCACTTCAACAATGAAAAGCCGGCAGTTCACATTATTTGCACTCTGACACAAAGTTGATCTATCCTATGAACAGTAAAAAATTGCCAGAGAAAAACTTATTGCCAGAGAAAATTTATTTTCTGGTGGACTCAATAGGGCGTGACTTCATTGCATTGCTTTTTTTAAAAACGCTTTGATGATGATTGAATGTAATGTTATCGATTTGGAAACTGGTAATAGGCACTTTCACCTATTCATTTCCAAATCATTTCTGTAGCTTCAAATAATGTTACTACTGCATATCCAAGGGTAAAAAGAATACATCAAATTTTTATGAGCAACACAGAAAAAATGATCATCGAATATGATAATCCATTATTTGATTTGAGCTCCACATTCATGTACAAATTCTACTATTCGTTGTCCAATTATACTTCTATATAAATAATAAAATATGAATCCTAGAGTGAATTTGAAACTGGTAACCAGCTGGTAGGCCTAGGCCCTTCATGGGCTGTTGAGCCAGACATACATATATACAATAATAGATCTCTCTTTATGTATACGAATAAACTAGATAGAAAATTGTATATATACTATATTATACATTATGTATACTAATTTAGGCTACTAATATATATACTAGGATCCTCTTTGGTTTCAGTTATATTCCACATTGTAGGTAGTAGAGCATTATTTGCTTATCTGTAATTAGGATGAAACAATGTATGATAAATCATTTCTAGGTACTCTACATCCTTAATACTAGAAAAAAAATTCATCACAGAATATAAGTGTCGCAATAACTTGATAATAAATGAATAAATCAATATCAAACTATAATATTCATCAAAATCACATTTAAAATTATCGGTGCGAATTTTTATGTGAATATTTCCAGAATTTTTAAAAAGAATAACAACATGCTATGTCTGATGGTATCAATCACCTTGATACATAAATTAAAGAACACTAAAATAATGAGAATCGGGGATAATATTTTAGACCTCTTAATAAGCAGATAAACAATGAGTATCAGTGGTTTACTGATTTCCCAAACCATCCAGTGATGGTTTCAAAAGTAAAGTGATCCTAAATTTTATTAAACTAATGGTATTGAAAGTGAAGTGCATTCAAATGTTATGAAACTGATCAAAGAACTTGATAGCTCTGTGAATACACCTGAAGTTTTCTAAAAATATTGGTTTTGCCGTATTTACAGTACCGGTATTCCAGCTCCATAGGCATTTGTTATAATCGCTTTCAATTGAAAGTCAACATTGGATTTCGAGCTCATAATAAAATTATTCATTTTTGAAACTGATATCTCAGTCGCTTGAAATACATTCAACTCTTCATGAATCATTTACCAAGAAGATGTTATTTTTATTGTTCATTTCATAATGGAGAATCTAACAGATTTTTAAAAAATTGATCACATGTCACATTCATCATAACACACATTGAATATTGATTGACTATTTTCCGAACACAGCCAGACTTAGCATGAAATGAGGACTTGAAAAATGATAGTCCAGCAACTGGATGGATCCAATCAATTTTCATTTCATTCTCAACGTTCTGGACAGAATTAATAAATAAACTTAAAATCACTCGCCTACAACCGAGAAAATTGTGTGATTGATTAAAACGCAATCCGAATTTTTTAAAAATATCGCAATGGAAAACTTTAGTCTCCCAAAAATATTCTTATTGGCAACTAATGACGTTCATTTGAATGTTTTATATGTAATAAATCCATCTTCTTCTTATTGTTAGCTTGAATCCATATCTTGAGCTACAAGAGCATGAAACAGAAAATACCACCGTGATACTTCTATTCCGGGATTCTCATATCTTAAAACCCTTCTCGAATCATTGGGGGAGAATTATAGGGGGAATTCTAATCTTGAAGAGACCTTTTGATGTATCGATTGGAGAAGCTTATTGTATTCAAATTCATTCTTAATAGTAATTAAGTCTATGAGGGATATTAGTTTGATCCTCAATGTTGTGCTTAGCTGGTCAATCTTGTCAGGGTTATTCTAGAATCTAGAAGATGCCATTTTCCATATTTCTCCTTATAAAATTCGAGAGGGCGTGGTTTAATAATATGAATATTAGAATCCAGGCATCTAAGATTTAGGACCTCTGAATTTCTCTATCATATTGGTATATTTCTCCATTTCTATATCACTTTCATGAAGCTCATGGATATGAATAATACAGGGTGTCCCGCGAAAGGTGAAAAAGCGGGACACTCTGTATAAGGAACTTATAAGAAGTTGATGATGGCTATTACATACCGAACATATTACAAGTTGTCAATACGAACTTTTTCGCCGCGAGGGAAAGGTCAATCACCTGCCGCAAAATATTTTCGAAGTCATAGTCATAGATCACCTGTAAATTCGGTTAGCACTCAAACGAAAGAAAAAGAAAGGATGATCAATGAGAGACTGTATTCTTGAAGAGAGAAAGTAGAAGAGAGGACGATTGTTAGGATATTCAAGTATTGAAAAGAGAGAAAGAAATATAGCGTGATTGAGAGAATACTATCGTTTAAAAAGAGAAAGGGAAAGAGATTGATTGAGAGAGTGTTGGAGAAAAGAGATTCTGTTAAATTAGAATAGCAGCCCTCCATCTCGGCTGAGTAATTTGAACCTTAACAAGAGACGATCTTGGTAGGATGCTGTTAAGGGCTCTAGAAGAGAAAATTTAAACGGATTATCCAGCTCTCCCATTCAACTCGAACCCGAAACCACACACCTCTTGGCTGCAGTGTCCTCTTGCTTTGTTCAACTATTTACTTTCCTCTTCTAACTCCGTCTATAATGCAGTTGAACTGTTCGCCAAAAAATGTTCATCTTTTTTGTGACTTTTATTGCTACGTTACTGGAATAAATCGAATCAAATCCAAAAGAACTTGAAATTTAGGTCCTAAATGAAACGACACAACCTTTTAGTCCTACCATTATCATGAAACATCTTGAGATGAGCTGGTTGTATGTGTAAAAGAAGCTGAAACTTTTTATTTACAGGAAATAATTTATTATTGATAGGAAATCATGAAAAACATAGATTGTCCTTCTGTATACTATTAATTTGAGAAGTATGATTAGCTGTAGTGAACGATGTATCAGGAGTTTCTTAATCAATAAATGTCTCTCATGGAATCAGGACATCGAGTTGAAAAATGAAATTTGCAAGTGAGTCAATCAACTTACAGATCTCACTGCAAGTTTGTGATAATTTATTTCGAAAACTCCAAAAAAACACTCCAAAATGTTGTGTATCAATGAAAATTATTGTTCCTGAGAGTTTTCAGTCGAATTCCAATTGCATCTCCAGAAGATTAAAATCCCTTAATTATTTTTTCAGTTCAAACAATCTATCCGTTCAAAACTGGCGGCTCGTGCTCACGAAACAGGTGAAGTCCTGTACAGTAAAAGATACGGGCAC
Source organism: Sogatella furcifera (assembly GCA_017141385.1). Classification (NCBI taxonomy): domain Eukaryota; kingdom Metazoa; phylum Arthropoda; class Insecta; order Hemiptera; family Delphacidae; genus Sogatella; species Sogatella furcifera. The sequence continues at coordinate 18,002,000 of CM029556.1, forward strand.
TTCACCTGTTTCGCGGGCACGAGTCGCCAGTGCCGTTTAACTGATGAATAATCTTTCTACATTCAGCTTTTTTGAGTTGAAACAACCTTCACAATTTTCTATTGAAATGTGTGTAATTATAATTTCACGACTATAAACTGTGGTAAACGATTCCAATTTCATAATCCAGTCCAGTTCCCTTCACCTGCTACTTGGAATTCATGAAGAAAGGTGTGTTTGATTGCTCTGCGCTTTTGCTAGATGCTTGCGATGTGAAGTATGGAAAATACTTGGAAAACACTATGGATTGCTTTGGAATGGGTAGCCAAGAGGGGTGAGTGAAATCCAGCACTAGTCTACCCATGATCCACGGCAAAACATTAAAAACATTAATGTGTATCAGCACATCAACCATCAAGACACAAAATCAAATACACAATATCTTTGTCAAGTTTGGTTTCATCTAGTAGTCTAGACTCTAGAATGTATGATGACGCAAAAAATTGGGCATCCAAGAATTGTGGTGTGTGTAACAAAGCAGGGGCTACAAGTAGCTCCCCACCAATATTTTTATTTTAATTTATGGAATTCATAAAAATATTGAGTAAGTTTTATTCATACTCCTGTGACTTAATCTCATCAGGTATGAACTAGTGTGCTTTCAATTTCTAATGTGTTGAGCTGTGAACTAAGTTTTTCTATGGAAAACTTTGTTATTTCCAGTAACTCTAATGAGCTAGCAGAGTGATAGGCGCAACTCACTCCACAGGTACGAGTTGAATTCCCATCTAGGCCAAACAGGTGGTTGGTTGCGTGCGATTGGGATACCCGGTGAACAACCTGTTGTTTTCTAGCTGTTGCGTTTGGTAACATGAGCTCTAATTTAATCACAACATATCTCTCGGAAAAACCCGTGAAATCTCAACGGTGACATGGCATTCTGTTATGTTTGCCTCGAGATTACGTGGAAAACAGATTGTGAATGTGCGTGTTGAGTAATGAGAGGAAAAATGGGAGTTTTGTTTCATAGAAATTTACAAGCTTGTTTCCTGGAAAGAAAAAATAAACAGGGTTTGTGAATCTACTGATAAGATATTTTGTTTTTAAGTTTCAAATCTTGAGAAAACCAGCTATCAAATTCTTTCCCATTGGGACTTTTAAGCGATTTTTATTCCAGTAAATTTTAACTGAACTGTATAATAGCACTGAGTAAGGGTATAAGGACTTTATATCCATACTCAATGATAATAGCTTCAGAGGGAACGATTATAAAACAGCAGGCTGCTCATGCTTTGGACCAGGAAAAAATATGTCAAGTTGTAAACAATCCTTTTTTACATGGAATATGCGGAGGTACATTAGTGTGAAATTTCTATTGAACGCTGTCGATATAGAAATAGTATAGTAATAGTAATAGGCTAAATGTACAGAGTGGGGCAGGGAAGTATCCCTAGTTTTGAGATAGCACTGCGAGTGGTGAGGGCATGCTAGAAGAGTGTGATTGGACTTGAATGAAGCTGTGGTTTACAAGGTTTCATTTGGTACTCCTATAACTCGTAGACATGGCTTGGTTGACTGAGCATTGCGCTTTTGCCGTCGAGGCGTATTTTTTGCAAAATCAGTCTATTGTTGCAGTGCAGTGTGCGATGCGAACTCGCTACCGGTCGGATCCATCATCCAAAGCTGTTCCTGACCGTAAATAGATTTTGTTGTGAGTAAATAAGGAATATCCTTCTTATTTACCGCTCCAGAAATGTGAAAGTGCGCCTTGTCACTAAACAAATACCGAGCATCGTGAGTGATTGAAGCTTCCCATGCCTGCATTTGTTACTGCCAGTCCCGTTGGGTGAGTTTTTGGACAACTACCATTTTTCCAAAGATGGGAGTGAAGTTACTCATGGTGAATACGACGCACAGTGCGACTAGACAACTCGAAGGCGGATGCATGCTTACAAGCTGAATGCTGAGGAGACTGCAAGGTTGATCTTCTGACACGGCTAATGTTTTCAGGTGTCCGGGCCGTCCTTTGAGCCCAAACTCTCTTTTCCAACACTTTCACGGAAGTTATTTACTCACAGCAAAGTGGATTTGCGGTCAGGAACAGCTTTGTGAGTAGGGGTTTGATAACGAGTTCGCATCGCACGCTGCAGTTCAATAGCATTCTAATTTTGGCAAAAATACGCCTTGGCGGTAAAAGCGCGCTGCTTAGCCGACCAAGCCATATCTACAACTTATAGGGCTACCAAATAAAACCTTTGAATTTTCTGCGTCATTTGAGCCCATTTTCACTCTTCCAGCATGCCCCCACTACTCACAATGTCATCTCAAAACTGGGGATACTTCCCTGCCCCACCTTGTATATAGTAATAGGCTACTCATTCGAGTGGAGCATCACAATTATCATTCTATATTTATTATACATTTATTGAAAAAAATTATAGTTGCCAGTTTCTTTGTTGAGTATAACCTTAGAATAGTACTGCTATATTAAATGTATGCTTTGTATATGTATATCATAATGTTATGCTTTTGATTACGATGCACTTGTGACCCAGGCCGCTTTTCTTTCACAAATTTGTGGAACTCGACAATTCCATTCATCCGCCAGTTTGAATGATTTCTACCATATCAAAGTCAGCGCACAAAAACATGCAACACATATCGAACATACACCTCCACACAGAATATTGCAGAGATCGCACAATTCCAATATCAATTCCACTAATTAGCATAATTTTGAATGTTACAGTCATTTCAGAGTACGTACCAACAGAATTGAAATCCAATTAACCGAAGCAGACTTTTGTGTTTTGTAGAAGCATAGCTATATCAGCATAGTGTTTTGTGTTTTGTAGTAGCATAGCTATATCTACATAGCTCCCTAGTAATAACAGTTCTTGGCATATTGCAAGTGAAATTAGCAGTGACAGTTAAATTTGTGCCGGACCATTTCAGAGGCTCTCCACTTATTAGTTTCAAATGTAACAACAGTTGATCCTGACACTTCATGAGTGGACTTTGTTGTTACAGTAATAGGTGAGGCAAAAGTCATAATGCAATTATGTGGACATTTTTGTTTCAATGTCCTTTGGTCTTGCATTTTCTATTGGATGGATATTGGAAATCAAATTTCTATCAACTACTCAACTTCAACTACTAAAACTATCAACTTACTCGCGACTACAAAGTTTCACTGTTTTATTGGGGAGTTCACCTGAAAAAAGTGTTTATTATTATTTTATCCATAAAAATTACAAATTTTCAAATCTTGTTGAGTTGTGAAAAGAATGAAGTTGACAGGCTGAAATAATTGAAGTAGGTACAAGATGTTGATTTATACAGAAATTCAGTTAGTGTGCTAGCTCGTATCAAAGAGATGTAACATACATAATATATTAAATTAAGGTTTAAATTAAAGGACGGAGGGTGTACCTACTCCCTTCCTCTTCTTCCACGAAATCGGGCTGGCGCTGTGTGATGAATGAAATTCCTGGAGACGCGTCTGGCTCTTGTGAATTGGTTGGTTTGAATTTGTTAAGAATCATCTTCCATAGTGGAGAGATATTTAGGCTGTCGTCTCTTTTGTTGAGGAGTCCTTGTCTTTCAATTTCTAAGGCCTCACGTACAACCCTGACTTGAAAATTCTGAATGTTGGCTACTTCTTTGCAATTATTAAAATCTATTTTGTGTCCTGTGTTTTTTTCATGATTGTAGAGGGCTGAGGTAGATTGTTTATTTCTAATACTGAGTTTGTGCTCTTCTATCCTGGTGAAATTCTTCTGTTGGTTTGTCCTACATATTTTTGGTTGCAATCTAGACAGGGGATACTATAAACACCTAATAAATTATTAAAAAAAGGAACCCTGAGATTAATAGCGTGAACACCATTAACACTGGAGTTTCACAATGGTGAAGAAGAACTTTTCGAATTTCTAAATCAGATGAATCAGGTACACCCGAAAATACAGTTCACCCTTGAAATTGAGAAAGAAGCTAGCTTACCATTTTTGGACATTTTAATAACAAGGAAACAAAATGGACAATTATGCCATTCAGTGTATAGAAAGCCCACCCACACAAATAGATATTTGAATGCTGAATCCCACCACCACCCTGCCCACTCTTTCTCTGTCGTCAATAGTTTAATTTTCCGATCCCTTCACCTCACCGACACCAACAGCAAGCCAGAAGAAATAAAGAAGATAAAAAACATACTGAAATCAAACGGCTACAATAATAGAATTATTCAAAAATCTTTGAAAAACAATTTACCACTACCCAAACAAGTGAAAACCCAAGACGAAAACAGTTTTGAAAAAACAGTCGTTCTCCCTTATATAAGGGGCACTACAGGTAGAATCGGTAGAGTACTGAAAAAACACAAAATTAAACCAGCTTTCAAACCTCACCTACCAATTTCAATATTCATCAAAAAGCCGACTCAAAAGATTGATTTAGAAAATCAAGGTGTTTATAGTATCCCCTGTCTAGATTGCAACCAAAAATATGTAGGACAAACCAACAGAAGAATTTCAGCCAGGATAGAAGAGCACAAACTCAGTATTAGAAATAAACAATCTACCTCAGCCCTCTACAATCATGAAAAAAACACAGGACACAAAATAGATTTTAATAATTGCAAAGAAGTAGCCAACATTCAGAATTTTCAAGTCAGGGTTGTACGTGAGGCCTTAGAAATTGAAAGACAAGGACTCCTCAACAAAAGAGACGACAGCCTAAACATCTCTCCACTATGGAAGATGATTCTTAACAAATTCAAACCAACCAATTCACAAGAGCCAGACGCGTCTCCAGGAATTTCATTCAACACACAGCGCCAGCCCGATTTCGTGGAAGAAGAGGAAGGGAGGAAGGAGCGAAGGAAGGCTACAACCAACGACTAGTCAGTCTGTTCCGAGGATATCGTCTGAGATGGCGACGAAACGTCAACTTACCCAAGTAAGTGAGTTCACAGATCGGATGTACCCGGAAAACCCGTTAAAATATTCATCCATCCGCGAAAATTTAAAAGTAAACATATATATATATGTATATAACAGTACATAATAATAAATAAATTGATCAAGCCAATGTTATATGTTGGATGAAAATGTGGAATCTCTCATATTAGAGAATTGGGTTTAATCACAGTCGATTTTAGTAGGCTATTGAAGTGGGCTGTTATTTAATTTTTTTCAATGGGTGACACATATCAAGACAGAGGAAATATTATATTAAAATTGTTTAACACATCTTTAGATGAGTTCACTTTAGTGGACTACATTGGGTAAATGTTTCATTTTTTTTTTTTTTTTGTTATGATGCATCTATTTACTTACATTCATTTCTCTCCATCTAGAATAGAGTTTTTCTTTCTAATAATTCATCCATCAACTGAATTTACTCATAGAGTGAATTTATTGTGATATGTTAGTAGAGTCGAAACATGAAATATAGTTTATATTACATATTATGATATATTCAAAGACAAACATGATTCTAGCTGCCTTGCATGTTCACATTTTTCTCATAAGCAATCCCAATGTCGCATGTGGTGTGGCAAAAAGGATTGGCTATAGGGACTTGCTTATTTTGATGTATCCCAACGTATTGCTTCGTATTCTTATGTATCAAATACGTGATGAGCAAAAGCTAACAGGAACATTGTTGTTTTTATACATGAGTTATAAAAATAATATGATAAAAATTTATTCTAATTCTTATTAATAAAAAATAACAGTTCTTTTCACTAAAGGCTATTTACATTGAACAAAACTGTCACATTGCACTGCACTTTATCATTAAAATTTTTATTATTAATTAATTTATTTTATTATTTTGCTTGAACCCTTATGTGTGTAAAAATATCAATTTCACAGACAAGAAACATTGGGTATCATCATAAATATTCAATTTAACTGGAATTAATGATGTTTTAACAAAAAATCGGAAGCTCAATAATAACAAGCAAATTGAAGATTTCAGCAATTTTCACTGCTCTACCCAACTTTCTTTAATAACATTCGAAATAGTTCCGAATTCAGCCAGCAGATGGCAGTTGCAATAGGGTGACTTGCTTCGACTTTCATTGGACACGCCTCCCAAGCTCCACCTACGATCAAAATGACCGAAAACATCGGTTAGAAAAGTTTCCAAATTCAACCAGTAGATGGCAGCAGTTAACAGGTGGTGTTTCAGTTTTGACTTGAACGCGCCTTCATGCCCCGCCTGCTCTTTTCTTATTGGTTGACAGTGTTCCGTGAGTTCTGTTTTATAAAATGGCTGCTAGCAGGAAAATGAGGGATGGTGTATCATACACAAAAAATTACGCTGATTTACTATTGAGGATCTTGTGCTAATATAATATTTATTTATTTATTTATTCAGGATGTTTAGATTCCATCAAGTTAGTATTCGGAGAATCTATTTATAGAATTTAGACTCAGTTTTACTTTTATCGTGTAAGTTAGGCCAGTACTAGACTTCAATTTTTTAGATTCTCGTTCCGCATCAGCCGCCGCGGCGCCCCCTTGGCCGTGGCGCCCTGTGCGGTCGCACACTCCGCACACCCCACGCGAGGGCCCTTGTTTGTTCTCAGTTGTTTGGAGTGATTAATTCAATTCATACTTCCAACAATGTTTATGAGGTGTCATAACAACAATGTATTATGATGTCATAGAGAGCATCCATCACCATCAACTTTGATAGTGTAATGTCTTCAACTGAACTAGACCATATTCTGTATGAGTGTCTATCTAGTCTTAAGTATAAAGACTGTATAATCATATAGTGATCTTTAGGGATCATCATGTTTCTCATCTTGATGCATTTCCCTCATGGTATTCACATACTCTACATCCAATGCAACTTATTGCGTCCTGGTCTCCTGGAGCTGTAATAAAATTCTCCCAAATAACCTTCTAGAACAGTTGATGACTTTTCACATGATGAAGCAGCCATAAAATTGCTCTCAGCATCGATCGTAATTTGGGAGGTCCCCTAACCGTGTTCAAAATTAATTATAAGTCCGATAGTTTTATGACACAATGATGAACTCGTCCGTTTTATGGTGATGTGTTACATTAGCCTTAACAGTACCAGCTGATCAAAGGATCAAAGCATAGGAGGTTAGAGAATTTCTTTGAAATCACTTACATTACTGATGAAGAAGAGGGAAGAAGAATATATCTGTGCTTTCCGTACGTTCATGGAAAGCAACTTCGGCAATTTATAAAATTAAAACGTTAGAAAAGCAATGATTCAACTAAATTATAATTTGAAGACACCACATGCCTTATTTACATGTTTATCGTGTAATATAGAAGATTAGAGTAATTTTCTAAATAGAAGTTCTATAGTTTGAAATACAAAGACGAATTCAAATTAAATTGAAACCTATTAGGAAAATCCAATTACAAATCAAATTGAATACTCGTTGTACACTATAAAGTCTCTATAGTTGAAAATTACAATGAAAAATGGACATTCTCAAACATTAATCTCTAAAGCTAACAAACCTAACCTTAGCCTAACAAGTGGAACGCCTTCGAAGCACGAGATATTCATTGTCAATGAAAGAATGCTGATAAATTACGAGTATTCCTTGTAGCCTATGAAGACTTAAAACCAGCCAGACTTTTGCTCATCAAAATTGATATACAGGTATGATAATTTAGTGAACTCTACTAAATGTTGATGAAATCCACATTGTGAGAAATTGCATTAGCAAATAAAGTTTTTCACCTCATACACTATTCAAGTTAATCAGAAATTTGCATGAGTAGTTCTAATTCATTAGAGCTACTTGTCTTGTAGAGAATTTAATCAAGTTCCCAGGTTTGAAATTGCAATTTATCGTGGTGGATATATTTTAATATCGCGAGTGAATAAGTTACCCCACTTCTAAGCGAGTAGCCTTTTGCCTATCTTAAGAAAGTCCGCATAAAACAATGCCGGCATGAATCACCCTATTTTCTTTATTATTTTAATATAAATTCAAATGTACCATCTCACCTGGGAAAGTACGTGCAGACTTTGTGACAATAAAACCTTCCTGAATGGCTGAAGCGAAATGAGAAACAATGCAGACAATGAAAGTTGGAATGTCTTTTGTTGGGCATGAATTCTTTAAATTGTTGAAAGCTAACTGAAAAACTTTGGATTTATTTTGTGCTACAGAGAACTTTCCAGTCTTCTCTACTTCTAGCTTCAGCTGTTTTCATTATTTTTGTCTCTTTCTCCAAAATACCTCAATCGTATTTGTTACAAAAATTTTCTCAATTAGCTTCCGTAGTCTTCCAGTTTCCATCAACTGATTGTCATGGATAAAATTTATTATTTCTCAAAAAATATCAGACTATCTGACAATATTCAACTTCAAGATAGCTTTACCTCAAACTCAGTAGTCTATCATGTCTAAGAAAGATCTCTATTCTTACAAGATTATTCAAAGATACGGTATAAAAATATCATTGTTGTTATAAGAAAACAAGGATATTGTGAAATTTTACTCATTTATGATGAAAACGACTTATAGCAATACCAAGGTTCCACATTTGCCAACGTATTGTACTGAACGTAGCTGTACTGAGGAATGAGGATAGAGGAAAATAATGTAACCACTGAATCTTAGTAGCTTAGACCTAGAGCTCCTGCTACTGAGATCCAGTAGTTAAAATTTTTTCTCCAGCACATTCTCTATTTCTTAGAGTCTTAAACCACTACCTTTTTTCGAGCCAAAATTGTAATAAGTGGAAGCCTACTTAGAGAGGGAAGTACTGCCTTATTTCCGTCTAGAATTTATTATAGTCATGTTATGTGTTACAAGAATAGTAGTATTTGATATATAGATGAACACTACTAGAAACTCTTCCCTGATAACGTTTTTCAGAGGGATTCACCTTTTTCTAGGTAGGTCATAAATATGTAGATCTGTATGATACCACCCATAAACGATTCTTTGAAAATAAATCGGCTCTGAATTACGAGTGTAACGTGTAAATTCATTCATGGAAGTCATATTCGGCCCAAAGCTGCATTCAATTCAACCAAACGACTTCCGGTACAACATAGAACCGAAAAGTATAACAGGAGGGAAGGACACTGCCACAGATTTTAATTGTGTCAAAGACTTGAAACTTGCCCGGCCACTTTGATAAGTCTACAAACTTTCTGCCTCGACTTCACAGAGTTTCAAGAGGCGAAGGTAATGAAAAATAAACAGAAAATGTATGTTTCCTTTGATATCACATACCTTAGATATCATATTTGTGAGCAAGTCGGTAGTTCTCAACGAAAGTTCCATGTAGTTGAATTTGTCTAGAGTTAATAATCGAAGTCGAGTTTGGGAGTAAGTTGTTCAAGGTGAAATATAATTCTAAACTGAGTAAATATGACGAGATAAAACTCGAACGCTCTATCAGAAACGACGTTCCTATTACTTATATGCTGGGGAAGTTTTGATTCCCATTCCAGTGGCGAATTTTCCTGTGCTTACTTGAAGTTTTCCGTCTCCTTTGAGGAAGTAAGTCATCGTTCGTTTGAAAGTTTTCCTGTAATTAAAACCGGGTTCCACAAACGTCAACAGGAACATCATTCACTCGTCTGCTCCATTTGAAGGATTAAGACGGAATTCACGCATCCTGGAGATAGAACAATGTTCCCTTCACACATCTCTAAGTTTGTAATGGGTTTGAAGTAATCCTCTTCCATTTTGTGTTCAACCACATCATTTTCCTTATCTTTATCATCTTCCTATTACACCTAATTCATCGTTTTTCTTCGCTTTAACCTATTCCTCATTAATAATGTAACTTCCCTCTCTTCATTCTTTTGTACTTCTCATCCCCATCAATCATCTTCTTCCTGGTGAATTCAATAACATTCTTAACAAAATATATTCATTCAAAGAATAAAATTCTCAACATACTGTAATACATTCTTACTCGAAGAATATTATTCTCATTGAAGTATATTCTTATTAGGAGAATAAGAATAAGAATTGTATTTTCCAAACAATTTTCAGGGAGAGCTGTGACAAAGTCTTCTTGTTGAAAAAATGCTGAGAAATGCAATTTGAATACAAACAAGGTATGACGGAATAACATCTACAACTTTGAATTTTCTCCAAATACTCAGTGAACAGATTATAGTTGGTCAGTAGGAGGAAGGTGAATTATGGTAATGAAAAATGCAGGATAAGGAAGGGAGGGGAAACGAGAAGTAACTTATCAACAGAGAAAGATAATAAGAAGGTGAAAAAGTGTGAAAAGAAGATAAAAAGGACAAGAAGATGATGTGGTGGAACGCGAAAACTTGTAGCCTACAAATCGTTTGCTCCTATAGAGACTGTATAGTGTATAATCAATCTCTATAATAATAACTCTCATCTCCTTGGTTTGTATCTCATTATCAAAACGATTTTGAACCAGATAGGATTTAATCAATAATTAAGGAGACGATAAGCAGGAAATGCATAAAATACCCAACAGAAAGCTTAATAAAGACAAAATGAAGGTACATTTTCAAACGTTCATTATATTCTTAAAGTGTTCTTCAGTTTCGCATGACGGCTGATGATTCTTCTTATACTTCCACTTACTTCTATTCCTATCCACACCCTTTCTATTCTATTCCACTAAACTTACTGATAATTCTTCTTACTTCTTTTACTACCTGCCTAACTCCCTACTTCTTACTTTATTTCAGTATGAATCACTCTACATCCTTATGATATATGAATACCTTCAGAAACTTTCCCAAACAGGCCTATTCAACAAATTCACGAGGATCTCAAATTTCTCTCACCCGTGCACCAACCAAGTTTAATTGGGTGTGTCTGGGAGGCCTCCTGTTTCCACTTGACGTGTCAACAGCCCCATTCAGTCGACCAATCGACCATTCGACCAATGCGTGATACCCATCGAGCAATTTCGTAATGAACAGCTGAAGAGGGATGAAGAGGCCTCAGTTTCCTAATCATTCGATGTCAATGGAAGAGAAAGATAGGTTGAGATGAGTATGTGAGAGAAAAGAGAGAGGAAGAGACACAATTAGACAGTTAGGGAGAGAGATACTCGAAAACATACATTTTCAGAGGGAAAGAGGAGTACAGTATCGAAAGAGAGAGGGAAAATTAGTTTACAGAGAGAGATAGAGAGATAGAGAGAGAGAGAGAGAGAGATAATGAGAATCATGGAGGATAATGGAGATAAACACATGGAGAGATTATAAGGAAGAAAATGAAAGTGTGGGAAAGAGAGAATGCAAGAGAAACATAGAACAAAGACACGAAAAGTAAGAGAAACTGTGATAATAAAATTGAGAACATGAGAAGGAAAAGTATCAAGATAGAGTTACAGATTAGATTAGATTAGATTAGATTACTTTATTCAAATAGATAACAAAATTCGGCTTAGATTCTACATTGTAATATAATAAATGAGTAAAACAAAATTATCCTATAAATTTCACAAAATAGAAACTTCTTGTAAAAATACAATAAAACGGTGAAGTAATGAATGCAAAATTTATACAAAATTTTAATTCGAGGTTCTGCAAAATGAATAAGGTGTGTAAGTTATCTAAGTGAAAAGGCGAAGTTTAGACAGAGAGAGACATTGAGAAAGAAAAAAGAGAGAGATTAGATTAGATTAGATTAGATTCACTTTATTCAAGTAGATTACGGTAATCTTGAATCCTAGATATCAATTTAAAATAAAATTCAGATAGAGAGAGAGAAAACTTAGAGAAGTTGGAAAAGAAAGGGAAATATTCAGATCATCTTATTCGTGTACATTTAAAAAAAGATAATTGTATTGGCTTAAATTCTAATGTAAATTAAAAGAATTATAATCTAAGTTAAATTTAAAATGATTTTAATGTAATTGAAATGAAAAATGATACACAGTTCACTTGAAACAACTGCAGCCTATACTATGGAAACATGCAAAATGACTTAGATATGGGATTTATAAACTGAAGGTAATATAAATTTGTGCTGTTTCTCCATAGAGAGAGGGTCCGAGTATATAGTAAGAGAGAGTAGAAGAAAGTACAAGACCCGTGTATGCACCTGAAGTCCTCCGTGTAGTATTCAAGTCCTCCAAACTGAACAATGGCCTGCTTTGAGTTTGAAACTCGAGCAGTGTTGTGTGAGACTTGAATGAGGCCTTGCTTGACTTACCACTCAAAAACAAGACCCTCAGTCACTCAGTAAACGATGCCTCAACTGCCTCAGAGCGTGAGGAGCTGAAATCAGTCAATTCCAACCGATTTCCTCCCTTGAGCCCATACACCTACGTCATTCGAGGTATTGTTCAAGTGCTTATGGTTAATTTACTTAGAACATATCAAATGATGTGTGATGATCTGATTATAAGATCCTTTTATGAGCAGTGCTACTCAGTCTAGTTGTTTCAGAGATGAGCTGGAATTATGGTAGAAATACTACTTGGTCGTTGATCAATCGAGTTGTTGAACAATCTCTAGAGTTATTCATTTTTTAATCTTTTATATTTTTTCTTTCAAAATAGTGAGCAGTAACGTAAAACATAGGGGTCATCATCACCTTAGTCATCTTGGTGTTTCTTTAACACTGAATCAGAGCAGTCCAATGCAATAATTTTTAATAACGTCAGCTTATCAAATTTCAATTAAGATGTGACCAGCATGTTCCTATACCACGAATAAAGTGTGGAATTGATTGAATCTGTGAGTTGTTACAGTAATTTCACAATTGAATCGATTATAATCTCACTAAAACTTCACTACGATCTCATACTAAGCACCTAAATTCAATACTATCATTTGAATAAAATATTATTAGGGGGAGGCGTAGCTGAGTGCAACCCAAAGGTCCCGGGTTCAAACCCAGGTCAGACCAGGAATTTTTCTAAGGCCACTTTCCCGTGTTTCGGATGGAAACGTTAAGACGTCGGTTCCCGCTGTCCAAAAACAGTCGTTAAGCCATGTCAGAGGCCCTGAAATTGATCAGGAGCGACCTGAAAACTCTGACACCAGACCTGAGCCAGCCAGGTTACACTAATATTATTAATTTGTATTATTGGGATATTATTATTCATAATAATAGTATACATTATTTTTTTCTCTATTGAAAGAGCACCTCTTATTTAGGTACTAAAACAAATGCAAAGAATAATAATATTTGCATTTCATTTGAATTATGAATAAATATGTCATCCTTTATTTGAATTTCACCAGGAAGTATTAGAAGAGCACATAATAATGCAAACAATAATACTTTGAATTCCATCAGAATATAAATGATTGAAAAAAAAATAGTTGGACATTTTCTCACAAAGTGAATAAGAAATGAACAAAAACTTTCTCCCGCCTTATAAATAACTACAATCATCTCACACCCTCCCCAAAGTCAAGTCTGTCCAAGAAACAAGACATTCTGGCAAGATGGGGAGATGGCTACAACTCAATCAATATTGGTTCGAAATATATGAATTTGGTTTCAAATTATAGAGAAGATCCTGCTCTACAATTTAAGACAAAATTCATAATTTTTGAACCAGTATTGAAGGAGCTGGAGCTATTTTCCCATATTGCTAGGATGTCTTTTCTGCTTGGGCGGACTATAGCCATCCTCTACAAAAGTCAATCCATCTACAACAGAGGATCCTCCTTTGCCTTCCACCCCTTTTTTCGAGGAAGGGGGGAATGCAACCTTTCCTCAACATTCTTCTCCCTTCCTCCCTCAATTTCTCTCCCCCCCTCGACCACACGTGAAGAGGGATTGAGAGGGGGGTAACCCCCTCACTCATAGCACCCACAAGAAGAAGCAGCCACTTCTCTTTTCAATGACGCTCAACCCATCTCCGCTGTTGGGAAATACGCTTTTGAATTATTCATTCGAATTTATAGACTACATTTCCGCCTGACTCACGGCGGCGGCCACACTACTATTCACTACTCACTCAATTTCCCGTAACCAGACGGGCCTCGGCCTGAATTGGCGGCTGACTGTCATGAATAAAACAGTCAAACAGTTAGATTCACGCCGCAAATTTAAAGTTTATCACCGTGATTACGATAAACCGGCACACCGATCACAACGAATAGGTCACTCATATTGATTCCCCATAACCGTGATGAATGAGCCTTGCACGCATTTTTCCTTTTACATTCGTAGTTATCAATGGCGAAAATCTTATATTATTAAGTCATCATTTTTTATATGTATGTTTGTATACGTGTATGAAGAAGTTCTCCGAATTTCACAAATTTCTCGAAGTTTGGAACAAAGTAGATTTCTTGAGAGAAAGATTAAATTGCACCGGATCTCATCTTATACTTGCTAAATAACATTAGAAAGATACCCCGAATTTTTTATTTTAGAAAATTTTTTTCTTCAATGGAGGAAAATCTCGTACACTAATTGAGGAGCCCCTATGGATTTCTTGTGATTCTGGGTCATTTGTTATTTGATTATTAATTGTTGCGAGAATACTGATGCAACTGATTGAACACCTATTTATATTTATCAATTGGTTGTTTTATAATTCATAAACCAACATGTAAAATGTGTTGAATTTTGTAGAACTTAGTCATATTTGAATTTGACGCATAATATACATTTTGAAGACAGTGATTGCTATTAATTTAATCATATATAAGATTTGATAAACAATGAACGAGTTAAATCATTCATGAAAGAAATGGTATCATTGACTATGGATATGAGTCTTATATCCACAGTCAATGATATTATAATGCTCAGTTATCAAGCAATTTATATATATCACATTGTTCACATTTTATTTATTGGTTAGAGTGGCTTTATCCCGCCTAAATTATCTTGGCATTATCAGTCACCAGCTGATTGCAGGTCTACCTGTTCCTATTTACCCATTCCTATGTTCTATTTTGTCATAATCTGTGTTATTTTGAAATCTGCTCATTACCCTTGCTACTGCTTATTAATTTATCATTTTGCTTTCCTGCTCGCATGACCAACAATTTAAATTAATTTTGGCCTTACTGTTTGATTATGTTCACCTGCCAATTACATCCCTGAGCCTAAAACCGCATGGAAATTTTCCTATTGGTGGGAATCTTTGGCACTGGGATGTGATTGGTCAGATGTAGGTCATGTGAGCCGAATTTTCCAGAATCTTCTTTAATTTCAACTTCCTCTTACCGGAAGAGAAATTAAAGACTACTTGGAATGGAGCTAGCTAGCCTGAAAGACCACCGATTCCTGGTCTCTATGTGTTGAATGTATTAAATGTAAACTATCTATCATTTAAACATTAATCTAAATGTCCCTGTAAAATTCAGTAGCAGCCTCTGTTTCTGCGCACTCTAATTAAATATTCTAGTCAAATATAAAGTCATGAGAATACAAAATACCTGATGTGGAGATTCCAATATAGTCGTCGCCATGCATCGCCAGTGACACAGTGAAATAAAAAGTGATTTGCTGAGCACAGCGCGACGATAAAAAGGTGAGCCGTATCAATTATATCCAGTGAAATAACTTACAACGATATTTGAGTCAATATTATTGTTTAATTGTGAAGAGGACGCAGGAACATTTCTTAAATTCACTGCATACCTTAGGCGAAAGCCCAACATTCAAATTTTGACAAGAACTTTTTCAATTATCAATTATCATTAAAATTTTTCTCAGTATTGCAATTGGGTTTTACCCTAAATATTTTCTCGTTCTGTCATTTTGTCAAATACCATTATTTAATTGTTTCAATAAATTTCCATATTTTTGTAATCTAAGTTAGTGAATTTATTCTATTTCCGCTCAAACTTCAAATATAATATTTTATTGGCTACATGCCATCTACTTGAAATCGCACACCAGCGGCCACAGGACTCAACTGATATCAATTGCTGATTTTCATTCAAAGCGAGGGGTTCTTATATTCGTAAATAAAATTATATTTGCGAATTTTTGCACCTACCACTTGAATGAGAATCATTCTTATTTCTATGTCCGTGACATTGGCGGCATTGGATTGATATTGGAGCCATTCTACCGACAGCATCCGGCGCTTTCATCGAATATTGAATTATTTCAGGTATATTTAAGCCCAATCATCGATTCAACTCCAATTTCATCTGACAATATATATGTAACTATGTAAAGTAGTAAACCTATACAAAACTGAGCTTTTTCCGGCCTATCTAAATTTTCTGATACGTCCACACGTCCCAGTGATTTTTCAACCAACCGACAGTGAATAAATTCAGTATAGTGTGAAAGCATCCTCATTTCTCATGCCACGCGCTAGCCAGAAGAAGAATTCAAGGCGTGCTTCTCAGCTTGGCAGTGGAATTTCCCTGAAAAAGTATCTTGTTTGCTTTTCACACGCCAAGTGACAATTCCTGCAAACAAGCTGAAGCCATCTACAGGCACGATGCTTCCCGGACTTTCATGATATTTTTCATGTATTCCTCTTTCTTTCGATACAGTACATGGATTTCCATCAATATACAAATTCCAGCATTCACGTTGAAGAGTAATCGACCATTATTAATATTGTAGGGGAAATAATATTCCCATTGCTATGAAGAATAGAGCACATTTCATTCAGAAATGGCCTCATCATCGACTCTCATCATTATACAAATAAATTTCAGGGCAAAAATCTACTTTAATCGATAACAATATAATTTTACAAGGAAATTTCCTTCTCCATAATAAATTGCAGGCTCAATATTGATAACATTACTTTCTATGTCTTGATCATGCAATTCATTGTGATTTGATGTATGATTATTCTATTCTCTATATAACAGAAGAATAACTATAAGATAATACAATATTCTTAGATATATAAGCCATCAGAATAATAAATATAAGATAATACAATATTCTTAGATATAAGAATATATAAATTGAATTATTTATCTTGGTGTAACAATAATTCATGAAAATGGGATCGTAAATGTTGAAGATTCAATTGGGAAAAACATTTGATTTGAAAAGCTTTGGCATTGACAAAGCATTATTCACAATCAGTGGTGGTTCCAGGCATCAGCTGGGTGGGCAGCTGGCCAGCTTCCCCCCCTCCCCCCATATTTCATGGGAATTTTTTCAATTGTTTTCCTAATAAGAGCTCTATAAAAAGGGGGTAGACGCACGGTCCGCCATTCTGTGGTCAACTTTTAGCGCCAGGTTTGAATTCATATAAATATTTTTTATGATAGAGACGATCAACAGATGTTTATCAAGTTGAGCAAATGAATTAAGTTATTGTTTTGATATCTTGGAGGTTAATTTGTCATATAAAATGCTTCATATTGCTTAGCATCAAATTGCAAAAAATATAACCATTTTTATCATAAAACTGAAATTTAAAAAATACAAATTTGTCAGATGCAGGAAGATGAATCAAGGTTAAAATTTTGACTTGAAAATTACCAGACTGGAAATTCAATGCTCTGTGAAGTGAGTAAAAATTTTTCCAACATAATTTTTATCATTAATCATATGTTTGACTGTCAAATTGACTGAATTCAAACCTGGCGCTGAAAGTTGACCACAGAATGGTGGACCGTGCGTCTACCCCCTTTTTATGGAGCCCTAGTAATATGGACTAATTGAGCCTAATTGAAAATCCTTACTCATAGTTTGGTACTTCAGCCAAAAAAGCTTGCCGATATCTTTAATGAATAAGGTTTATAATTAAGGTTATAGAGTTATAATTAATTTCCATTAAATTACCACGGACTCTTTTCAAATCTCCAATTCGAATTCTCCAATCTTATCTGACGAATTTTCCAATCTACAATAAAGTTGATTATGATGATTGCACCATATAAAAATATCATTACAAAGTAAATAATCAGTCTTACTTAATTTAATGATTTTTTAAGTTAAAAATCTTGATGCCTAGAAAACCAGGCCTTTTTTTATTGAAAATGAATAATATAGTCTTGAGGTTCAAGAGTAGATGGTTTGCAATAATTCTGACTCGCTATTGAATCAATTTCTATAGTACGTATTTCAAAAGGTATGAGCAACACTTCTCAGTTAATAGCAATACATCACTAGTAAATACTGCTTCTTCACACCAAGTAGAGCAAAAAGTTCCATATGGGACATACCACCTAAACGCTATTTGTTACCGCTTAGATTAGTATGACGGAAAATTGACATTAAAAAATATATCTATTTTATTTTTTAGAGGCTTATTATCCAGATTATGAAATTATTAGTTCTCATGATTACCGGAGGAATTCAAAGAAACTAGTAAGAAGTTTTTAACTTGAACGCTTATTGAGTATTGTTAATATTATTATTATTATTATTATTATTATTATTATCATTATTATTATTATTATTATTATTATTATTATTATTATTATTATTATTAATATTATTGAGTGAATAGGGCAAATATGCTACCATAAATTTGTATTTTTAATTGATGGAAGTTGAAGAGAATCTGAAGAAAAAATTGAATGGTGGTGATTTTGACAATCTTATTCAAAACTCTGAAACTGCGATCAAAAGAAGACAAAATGAACAAACCATTGAACAAGTTGAAAATCACTGTCAAGTTGCGATTTTGAGATTTGAATGAATTCTTCAGGTAATTTGACATGGGAATGAATATTTTCAGAACTTGAATAAACCCCCTTGGAAATCAGAAAAATACATGTTTTCTGAAAAATTCAAATTTTTGTCTGTTACAAAGCATTCTTCAGAATACACCTATGGACCATGGTACTTTTTTCTCTACTTGGAAACAGCCTGAGAAGAACGGTATTGCACATTCCTTCTGAAACACTGCGTAGTATGAAACAATAAAGATTAAAAATTATTGCCAAAATGTCTACTTTTGAACTCAAATACTATACATATTTTTTAAACTAAATAAGGCCAGCTTCTACTGGCGCCTTGTGCCCACCAAACAGGTGAAGTTCCCGTATCTTTTACTATACAGCACTTCACCTGTTTTGTGGGCACGAGCCGCCAGTGCCAGGTTCTCAAGGAATCAAGATTTTCAACTTCAAAAAATCATCAAATTGAGTTGGACTGATTATTTACTTTGTAATATTTTTCATTCTTCCCAAAGAATAGATGCCTGGGAACTCTACTATCTGGGTAGGGGTGAGGACACTCACATACCCTTTTAAATCTTCACCCCCTTCCCCCTGAAAAATCACCTTCTGAATTTGTCCTTGCCCCCCCCCCAAGTTTTTTTGGTCTGGAACCGCTACTGTTTACAATTATTATAGTTAATCAATTTATCACTATGTATCATATTCTTCAATACATTGAATTATAAAGTTAATTGCTAAATGAGTATTGATGTCGTTGCATGAATAACGAACACGTTCACGAAAAAAGGTTTGCCCGAATAATATCAATGTGACAATATTTATAGGCTACCTACAATTTTTCAAAATACAGAATGAGACACTTATTTATTGACTCGTCTGTTAATGAAAAGTGTTAACACATTCAAATATTTCTGAACAAGAATAACAATATATCAGCTCAGTTTTTACAAATAGTATAAGGAATGCGAAATCAATCACTAAAAATGAATAATGAAAAATAATCAATCAGTACAAAGGGAACAAAATAGCATCGAAATAAAGAAGCACTCAGTGATTTATCATTGTTCCATAACATCAATCAATATTCTACAAATAAGTTAAAAATATCTCTCTATTCACGTTATTCACTCATCTCATGAAAGCTCTTCTAAAAAAGAAGATCAAGATTAATTTCAGGTCTTAAATTCTACTGACTACCGAATACAACATTAAGTTCGAAGTTTCCCATATAATATTATCATAATTATCATAAAGTCACGGCTGCTCATTATTTACCGACGACTAGCGAAGAGCAGCAGGCACATTTTAATGAACGTTGAAATTCAATTCCGCTAATAATAATTCATCCGTCTTTTCCCTGTACCTAGGCCAAAAAAGATAGCTATAGAACACGTGTTTCAGTATTATATCTCTATATTGTATTGTCGGTAAATATAAGTTGCACTTTTGTATACAGATATAAAGAAGAGTTATAGCTCTATATTGGACTGTCGATAGATATAAGTTGCATTGGGTTCATGTATATAGTTATAGAGAAGTGTTCGAATGTCCCGCTCTAGACCTTGACTAGCAATTGCCGATGTTCAATGCTATTCAACGGTGCAGCCACTTTAGCTGCAGTCTGTTCAAGCAAGGAAGACATTCTGGCAAGATGAGAAAATGACTCCAGCTTAGTCAATATTGGTTAAAAAATTATAAATTTGGTCTCAAATTGTAGGAAACATTCTGATCTACAATTGAGGACTAGATTTATGAGTTTTGAACCATTATTGACCGAGCTAGAGTCATTATCCCCCCTCTTGTCAGGATGTCTTCTTTGCTTGGACAGACTGTAGTTATATCGTATCCGAAGTTGGAACCAAACACAAGTCTGACACTTAGTATCAGTCGGTACGTTATCAGTAGAGCATAGCTCAGGCTACAGAACACCGACGAAAGTAGGACAGTCGTTATTATGATATTGTAGCTGAAATTCTTTCTCTCAAAACAATAGCTAATCAGTTACGTTTAGTTCATTAACACTGCAGGCCGGATATCAAGTGTCATTGTGAATAATTAATTTAAAGTGAGTTCTGATCAGCTATTGAGCTTGTTACAGTGTAGGCTATCTTAAGCTGCGAGGTTGATAATTGTGTTAGAGTTTTGGTAAAAAACTGAGGATTTTCTTAGAAAAAGTGTGAGTATTTGAATGAATTCCTAATTATTTTATCTCAAATATATTTCAGTGTTTTAATATCGATCAATCAATATTTATTTCGTCAAGAATCATGCATAATAATTTGCAACATTTTTATCAGGGCATAATCATAATCACAGCATAACACATTAACAGCATAATACCTCCTCAACAATTTTTCATTTCTGATGATCGATTTATTGATTAATCTATATCAATTTTATAGTACTGGGAATGAATGCATGGATTTTGTCGCGAGACTGTACTTATATTTCTTGAATAAACTGAACTGGGGAAATCTCTACATATTCTCATTTCTCTTATAAATTTAAAATCTCTTCAAAGATAATTTCCACAGTTCAAAAAAATGACACTGCAAGGAATAATTTTTAAAAAGTAATGAGATTTCATTATTTAAATTCATAGTTATGGGGCAAATCTACTTCCGCAAGTGATTTAGAATTCTTTTTTTGTACAGCTGAAATAATATTTGATTGGCGGAAATTATATCATTGAAGAACAATAAAAAAATAATAATTGAATTCTAAAAGTTTTCTTGTTCTGAAGAAACACAATTTGCCTTCAGAAGCATAATTTGGGTGAGGCAACATCACTTTATTCTCCAAAACTCATAGTAGGCCTATGAGTAAAAAAATACAATCAAATTTTTAAAATAAGAATAAAGTTCAGTTTCATGCAGTTTTAAGAGTGGATCATGTAGGTTGCATTCCCACTATAGATATAATGTATTGAGCTTACCGATTTCCTGAGTTCGACATTACCATATTTGTGTGACTGTAAATAAGGAGAGACAAAAGGAGAACACAAAAATACCTCATAGAAGATTGAAACACTGAGACTCTCAAAAAATTTAGAAAAAAGCCTTTCAACAACATTGTAACGAAACAGAATGATTGAATTTTTTTTTGTATACAAATAGAATAAGATATACGGCTTGTTCAATTCATAGAACAGTTTTCAGCAAAATAATGATGATGACACTGTTAAAATACTTGTTGAGTAGCTGTTAAGGTTGAAGTGATATTGTGGTAGTTATCCGTATTGAATTAATAGACAAGATATTGTCAAACCACGAATATTCATGATCTGTAGTTTTACAATATTATTGTCTTTTCATTCAACTGTTATAATATTTCACGCGTCATAAGTAACCAGCTATTATCATTTTCTGAAAACCACAATTCTTCATCGATTAACGGTGTCAGGAATCATTAATGTTTGAAACCGCAATCATAAATCGATTTGAATGATATGGCTGAGTAATGAGTGAGGTCGTGATTTCCTCAACAGTATTTATAGATATAATCCTGTTCGATATAATACTTATATAGATATAATACTGAGGTCGTGATTTCCATAGACCGTCTAGAAACGGACGTAGAGATCTCGACACTGACTAGTATATGATGTATTTATTATCTTGCTTCAAATATTATTATATATATGATCCGTCTAGAAGTTCACCTTGCTCTTGGATTCGAGGAGCGGAAGTGCGGAAGTGATCGCCTCTCTCGCTATACATTATATTATTCCTTAAAACTCTATTATCTGTTCTAACATTAAGAACATGAGAAACCTTGACAAACCTTTTTCTCGTTATCTGGTTTACAGTGAAGTACTGAAGTCGGTATGAGTAATAAGTAATTTGATATGATGTTACATTAACATCGTATGATGTACATTATACCTAGCCAGTACCGGATTTAAGTGTAGGCCAACTAGGCTGGCGCCTAGGGGCCCGCACCACTAAAATATTTAAAAGAAAAATTTTTTTTTAGAACTTGGCAACTTGCAAACTAATGTCAATAAATGGCCAAACTGTGTTATATAATCTGCATTTGTTGAATGTGATGTATCTGTTCTAATAATAATAATACAAGTTGAAGCTATTTAACAAAATCACTCTTGAACAAAATCACTGTCTTTGGTGATAGAACTGCGATTTGCTGTTCACCTGCCTGGTCAAAGACTTAAATTCAGATGAATTTTATTTCTTTATGCGGATTTGAGCTTACAATTATTTACAATCACTTATTATAAAGCATATCGTACTTGATGAATGAGAAATTAATACGGTAAGTTTACAAATAAAGAAACTAATATAAAGCTTAACACTCTAGTTTTAATATAGTTCCAGAGTATTTCTCTGGAAATACTACTTCAGTTCACCATCATTGATAGCTATTCTTGTTTATGACCGTGGCAAGGAGTATGAAATTGTAGATATATTGCTAAGCTGTTTTGATAGTGAATAAATATCTGGTACCGAGCTTTGCTCTGAAGCTGCAGCCGAACTGTTGAATTACGTAGGCTAAATATGTTATTGTTTAAAAAAAATGATCACCTCTCAAAATTTTTTGGCATGAACATGTGTTATAGACTTGAATGGAGCTCCATTTACTCCAGCTGGATAGTTTTGATAAGCTAACGATAACAGGCATTATAGGCAGTACTTGGGGTTATGGCTGAATAAGGAATATTTAAATCTTTTATTAATCCTGCCAGTTTTCCCACACATGAGACCTGGTGCAATCTTATTTTTTCATCACGTTTATATTACATTTCAAATTTCGAGAAAATCGTTAGAGCCGTTTTCTAGATCCGTGGTTCCACATACAAACATACATACAAACATACATACATACATACATACATACATACATAGATACATACATACATACATACATACATACATACATACATACAGAAATTACTCGCTTAATATAATAGGATAAATTATTGTAACAAGTTATATGCTTTGGTAGTTCGCACTACCACACTACCGTACCAAAATTGGCAGTTTGGTACTTATTTATTTAATGAAAGTTGAATTCAACTGTGGATGAATGAAATGAAAACCTATTGAAAACGTCAGCTTGAAAATCGAAACAGTTCTACCGGAATCAATTATTTTGTAAACTAAGCAAGTGAAGACAGTAGCATTGAAAAAATGAGTTTAAAAAATGAATTTTAAATTTTATCCCAATCTCATAATGAATGAGTTTTCAATAACTCATGAATCTTTCTCGAATTTGTAATTGTTTTTTTTTTCTTTAATGAATAATGAATTTTTATTCCCATCGTGAAAAGTTACATATTTTCGATTTCAAAAACTAGGAAATTAACTGGCCACTATATCCAGTAAATGTGGCCAGTGTTAAACAAAAGTTACAAAAAAAGGATACAAATCGTGAGTCTAGTCTATACAATTTACAAAGTTAGAAAACTGCCTGCAGCAAATCGTAATAAAATTATACAAAAATAAAAGACAAATTTTCAATCACTCATGATAAAAGTCGTGACTCTAGCTCCTGCACGTTATTAAATTATAAGTGATTGATACCAACAACATACGACAAGGATTTATTAGAAGAAAAGAAAACAATTATCCATAAACTATAAGATTTAGAACTAAGGAAATATTACAACGATTTATTTGGAAAAATATCAAATATAAGTTATACTAAGAAACATCGAATTCTTACACTTCTCTACCTTATTACACTTATAAGAGGCCAATACACAGGGCCGTAGACAGATGGGTTTTCTCGGGTCATTTGCCCGGGGCCCGGACCCATAAATTGTTGGCAGGGGCCCTGAAAAATTGGGTTAAAAAATGTTTTAATTAATCATACAGGTTCATAATAATTGTCTATGGGAATTATCATTTTTTTAAAAATTAGAATTAGAATTGAATTAGAATTAGACTTGATTTCTTTAACTAGGTACTCAATGATTAACTTTAAAGACACATTTCTTAAAAATTGGAATAAATTTCAAAACTCCATGAATATTTGATTTGAAAGAATATAATATTCCTACTTATTCAGGCCCAGTCAGTTCGTCCTGATTGGCAACCTGGCAGTCGCCAAGGTCCCATGAGATCAGGCCCCAGAGAGCTAATAGCTCTCTTTTCCCGGTTTGTAGTTGTTATATTAATTCGAAACAGGGCTTGATTTCAGGAGGAACGCGTGGGAGCGGCGCTCCCATACCTTCTTTCCCAAGAAAAAAATTTAGAAACAGCAAGAATTTTTCATGTTTGTTTTTAATGTTATTTTTGTCAGTCACTAATTCTCAAATGTTTAAAAACTTTGTATTTAATTAGAGCATAATATTGCTTGTTATTGTAGAGAGTTGTTATTTCAACACAATGCAATTTTATTCTGAATCATGTTATTCTTGAACCGAATGTTTTAAAGCTTGAGGAGAATTTAGGCGTAGCTTATGTAGATTATATAGTGTAGTTGGAATGGTAAACACCATACTTGGTCCAATAGAGCTTCATGATTCTTATTCGTTCTTTAAAATTTTATTATTATAGTTCCATAAAACACAGCTACAAAACATTGCCCAGATTTGCTAAAAACTCTCCAATTCAAGTGTGATTTTTAAAAAATTTCCGTGGGTGGAGACCCCGGACCCTCCCCGTGAGCCAGTTCACCCTCCGCTCCCATACCTCTTTTTTCCAGAAATCAAGCACTGATACTGATACTAACTACTTCCATAAGCTCACTTTCTGTAGGTACAACTTCTATACTCTATTCACGATCACTTGAGACGGAATAAACAAACTTTTTGAGTGTGTTTGCGTGTAATGGAAGGTCTTCTTCTATGCAAAACTTCCGGCCAAAGACCAACAGCTGTAGCCAATCATAGCTCAAGATAACAGTTTTGAGGCAAGACAAGTCGGACTGTAGCCAATCACAGCCGACTTTTTCACATAGAAGAAGACCTTCCATTACACGCAACACACACAAGGTTTGTTTATTTCGTCTCAAGTGATCGTGAATGGACTATAAATTTATGTTCTAGAATCCTTCAAAGTTCAATTTTCGCATTGTACTGTATAATCTGTCCTAGAAAAGAAGACCCTCTGGCAAGATGAGTGAATGACTTCAGCTCGGTCAATATTGGTTCAAAAATTATTGATTTGGTCTCAATTGTAGGAAACATTCTGATTTACAATTTGAGACCAAATCAGTAATTTTTGAACCAATATTGACCGAGTTGGAATTATTTTCTCATCTTGCCAGAGTGTCTTTTTTGCTTGGACAGACTATATCATATCTTTTCAACCCTTTTAGAATAGGACCTACAAAATGGAAAAGATGGGAACATTTTAAATCTGCTATGAGGGGCCCGGTCATGTGATTTTGTCCGGGGCCCGTAATTCCTGTCTACGGCCCTGCTGTAGTGTCGCTTTCAGTAAATAACCATCTTTTGGCTCTTTCACAAAACATTGTATGAGAAGGATATATCCTCAATTCGATTGGTATTTTATTAAATAAAAGTGGCCCCAGATAATGTTTTTAAATCTTAAATTCAGTACCAGTATTGAATTGATTTTATATAGGCTATAATTATCAATATTTTATGCTTAAAAAAAAGAGATTTTCTCATTTAATAGGCCGTAAAAATGCCTTCTAAAACGCAATTTGAAAGTAAAATTCCACAAAATTTCCTGGGGGAGGGCCCCCGGACCCCCCGCTTGGCTGAGAGGGCACACCCCCCAGATCCCCCCATCGGGGCCGGCACCACAAGCTGAGCCTAGGGGCCCACATATCCTAAATCCGGCCCTGTACCTAGCGCCATATTCAGTTGCTAGTTTATACATTCAAAGTTTGTAAAGTACTAAATGAAAGAGTCTAATGCCCGGTTTTACCAAAAACACTCAAACTTGAGGGATCCTCTAGTTGACATTATTTTAACAGTTCACATTATCTTTACTCAGCATAGAAAATGTCAGCTGTTCTATCAAAATTCGAGGGTCCCTCAAGTTTGAGTGTATACTTCGAAAGCCCCGGCATGAGAAGACTATTATACAGCCTGATAGAAGATCTATTTCTATTACATTTCTAAAGTTCAATCACTGAAATAATGTTGAATCGGAAGACAAGATTTTTAGTTCACCAAAGATTGATAGAGAAAGCGGTAGGCTATCAATTTTTTTTATAAATCGGTTAAATTGGTTTAATAATATATATTTTTTATTCCATATGAATAACAACCACAATATCATCTTCACAACTACTCAATAACTATGATAGTTCAATTGAATATCAATTCAAAAAATTGTAAGCAAGACAGGGAATGAGAAGATCAATGAGGATATATCATGGATTTAAACAAATGGGAGAAATGGCATTGCCAATGATTGACCCTATCATACGTTATCATAAAAGTATTGAGAGTGATACCTCTAATCCTGAATTATTTAGGATGAATTTTATTCCGAAGCTGACTACAGACAGCTTCAATTGCGGGATATATTGATCCACAACGTTCTCTCTAAACTCCCAATTAATTCGGATTTAATTCCAATATTTAGAAATGGATACTTTGTCTCTCATCAATTTGAAAGCCTTAACGCTGATTGCATTCACTCAACGTTATGAACAACATTGATATAGTCTGTCCAAGCAAAGAAGACCCTCTGGCAAGATGAGAAAATGACTACAGCTTGGTCGATATTGGTTCAAAAAATAATAATTTGGTCTCAAATTGTAGAGCAGAATGTTGCCTACGATTAACATCAAATCTCTAATTTTTTAAGCAATATTGTCCGAGCTGGAGTCATTTTCTCTTCTTGCCAGAGGGTCATCTTTGCTTGGACAGACTATAGATTATGGAAGCCATTGGATGGAGTTTGCTCTTGGCATAATAATATACGACAGTGTTGTTTTGTCTGGCGAATTAATTAGAGTGGAGAGAGTTTCCTGTCTGATTTTTATTACAATATCTGCTCAAATATGTGGATTAGGTTTCATATAATGCAGTCAATAATGCTAACTGTTTATTATAATTTTATAGAAATCAAATCACCTTATCTGTAGCAAATAATTGCATATAATATTGATTCACAATTCTGATTTCGGCTTCATCAACCACCAATTAATATGTCTTTCATTTTCATATGAATATGTCAAGCGCGATAAGATTACGGTCTACTTGCTTACATTACCTTGACTTTGTGAAGATAACGTTTGCAGTGAACAACACCGCTTATCAAAACCTTTGAAGGCGGCTACAATAAAGCGATTTGTCAAGGGAAGAAATTATTCTGTCACATTTTTATGATTATTTCAGACTTAACAAAACTGTCACTTTTCTTTTAAAGCTACTATTTCTATGATCTTCAATGATCCGAGCTTGACCAAATTGATAATTATTTGTGTGTGGTGATCGACACAAATAACATATTTCTATATTTTCTATAATTTTAATGTACTAGCTATTCAATTATATAGAAATTAATCATTGAGATTACAGCGACATAATACAGAGTAAATGAAAGAGGCTATATTTTTTATAATGTTTTCTATACTTCATCTTTCATCAATCCTACTCTCCGCTTATAATGAGACTCACTATAGAAGAAGAATTTTGGACTCTTAAAAATGGAATAAAATTGCCTTTTGTCTCATCCTTGTAGGAAGGACTTTCTAGTCCTAACTCCACCTAATAATAATAATAATAAGAATAATAATAATAACATTCGTGTAACCTGGTTGGCTCAGGACTGATGTCAGAGATTTCAGGTCGCTCCTGAACAATTTCAGGGCCTCTGACATGACTTAACGACTGTTTTTAGACAGCCTGGACCGACGGCTTAACGTGCCCATCCGAAACACGGGAAAGTGGCCTGAGAAAAATTTCTGGTCTGACCTAGGTTTGAGCCCGGGACCTTTGGGTTGCAACGCCAGCATTTAACCCACTCAGATACGCCACCCCCACTCCACCTAATAAATAATATTTTCATTTCATTCCATTTTAGGTAAAATGATGAAACAGAATTGGGGAGAGGAACATTGAAGGTAGCATTCACAAGCGGTTACTTGAGCTGCGTGACTTGAGCTGCTTGACTCTGGCTGCGCTGCTCTAGCCATCACAACTCTATTCAAATAACTACTGTATTATAAATGTTCACTTTGTTACAAGGGCTACTAATTTATAATAAATCAATAAATAATCAAAGTAGAATATGTTGAGTCATTTTCAAGTAAATTTCTCTCATTTATTGATTTTATTATACATTGGTAGCACTTATAACAAAGTGAACATTCATAATAAAGTTGTGATGGCTAGAGCAGCGCAGCTCGAGCTGTCGCTTGGGAATGCCACCTGTGGGAATGCTACCAGGGTTAAGCCTGTTTTCTCTCTCCCAGATCATTGAATATGCCGATCAAATTCAAGGTTTTTAATTACAGGGTTTTCTAATAACCTTAAATCAAATCAACTCATGAAATTGTCTTTCGTCAAAATCGACATTTTTCTCAGTTCCAGTTTCCAACATATATGCCAATCAAATCAACTCATAAAATTAACTTTTATCAAAAGACCCCAAACTCTAATCGATATTTTTCTCATTTCCAGTTTCCATTTTCAGCACTGAACAAGAAATGACTCACACAATGTTGAATGATCCTCTTGTGAAATCAATCCAGGATGCCTGTGTTGGTTTCATGTCTCCTCCTGAGGTAGAGCTCGACACGGGTTGTATTACCACCCTGCAGTTCACAAAATATCGCGAAAGGATCCGTAAATTCAAAGTGAGACCCGATGACATATGGATCTGCACTTTTCCGAAATGTGGTGAGTTGGGAAATTTATCAGAATTCGATGATAAATTTACCTTTGATTAAGTATTTGCTTGCATACTCGTATTAAATTGGAATTTTAACAGAGCTCTATAGCATTATGTCACACTTGGCTGTTTTTCAGCTGAAGTAATGGCAATATTTTGATTATTGTGTATTCTGTGATATTTTTTTATCAATTTCGGCATTGGTTATTATTCAATTCAATTCAAATATATTTATTGAAGTAATATACATTCAGTACATTGAATAGTATCAAGTAATCATATAAACAGATAATCATACACATAGTAAAACTATTATATGATTGTCTTGTATAATTTTGATTTTTAAAAATTTCCTTCTTCAGAAGCTTCTTTTATCAAAATTATCTGAAAATATGGTTCTTCATTTTTCAGGAACAACATGGACGCAAGAAATGATTTGGCTACTCAGAAATAATATCAATTTCGAACAAGCCAACTCAGAGCCATTGCATTTGAGAACTATATTCCTTGAGTAAGTAAGGTTTTCTGTAATCAAGCTTTCTCAAACACGAAACTGTAACTAAAGGCTACAAGTATATGAGATCATATTATTATAGACATATACTGATTGACTCGATATTTACATTTTCTTCTTGAACTACGTATTTTATCAGTAGAACTTGGATCAAGTTATTACACTCAAATTACCTTCTAAGAAATCTTAACATATTTTTATTCTCATTTAAAGAAGATTTTGTATTCATCTTCGATGAATAATATTGACATGGTTATTGACAATAATATTGACATTTTCTTCTATCAATAATTTTGAATTATTGACCATCACATTTCTTCAAATTTATCAAAATCTGAAAACAATACAACAAAATCGATTCGAGTCTCATGGCAGCCATCTAACGTGATCCAAAACTCACGTGCAAAGAACAATCATGAAAACAACAATAAACTTTTTTAATATTTGATGGAAAATTAATGAATCATAGCCGAGATGCTTCAATAGTTTTGAAATATGTTTGAAAATTCAATATGTTTAGGCTATATTAATATTTGCATTAATGATTTTTATTTCAAGGAACATATATTCCAAATTTTCACTTGTTATTATTATTGTGGCACACCGCTTTATTGAGGTGAATGATTTCATGTATTCTCTTGATTTCAATAGATTGACTTTTCCATATTGCTCGAGTCGAGAAACAATGTGCTCAATTGTAAACTAAATATTAAATTTCAAATACAATGATTGTTCAATTCTTCTTCTCATCCAACAGTTACAAGACGCTCCACCCTGAAAATAATGAAATACCCGACACGATAGAAATAGCTGATAGCCTACCCTCACCAAGGATAATAAAGACACACTTACCCGTTAGCGAGCTTCCGGAGGAAATATTCACTGTGAAGCCTAAAGTAAGCTATAGTAATATTGATTTCATAAATTACTATCCCATAATAACAATTATCTAACAATTATCTTGAATTATTTTTACCATTCGATGAAGTTTGGATCTTCAATACTACCGTACAAGACTTTTCATCAACATTACTCTAAGTATTCACGAATACTTGGTTGATTTTAATATAAAAAATATACTTTCTCTTCACATTGAAATCGATTGACAGGTAATACATAAATGGACATGTAATATATTGTGTTGTTTTGGATTAAAACATGATAGTAGCCTAAGACAAAAAGGAAATATAAAATTATATTATTTACTTCCCCTGATTGGATATTTTTTGCGATAAAGCATTTTTTAATAATGTTCTCAAAAAATGTTGTTGGCTTGAAAATTGTCTTGATTTGAAAAGATGTATTTTTTCATTACAAATTAATAACGATTTTTTGCAGATCATCTACGTACACAGAAATCCCAAGGATGCAGCAATATCGTACTATCATCATTTTGTATTTTGGAATAACTATGTAGGATCAAGAGAAGATTTCTTGAAAGCGTTTGCAAGAGATAAATGTAAGTATGAGAAATTTGTTTATGATGAAAAGTCTATTAAGAAGTTCAATGGATCCTGCAATATCCTTTTTCAAGCTTTTATAAGGTTATTTTTGTGTTAATTTCTGAATTATTCGCATCAAATCTTAAACTGGAATTCGTTTCGAAATTTTTAGGGGTGAATCGAACATTTCCAATCTACTTTCCATGCTTTTAAATGTGGAAAAAAAGTTCTCCTTTTTACTGTAGCCTAACCAAAAATTTGGTAAATAGAATGAAAAAATCAAATACCTTTTTTTAAAAAACTTTAGAAGTATTATTTTCACAGACATGTTTTGAAACTAAGCCCATTTTCGATGTGTGATTTTCATGACTGTAAAAAATATTACTTCTAAAGTTTTTTTCAATAAAGCATTTTTGATTTTTTTCATTTTATTCATCAATTATTA
This sequence comes from Sogatella furcifera, assembly GCA_017141385.1. Taxonomy (NCBI): domain Eukaryota; kingdom Metazoa; phylum Arthropoda; class Insecta; order Hemiptera; family Delphacidae; genus Sogatella; species Sogatella furcifera. The sequence continues at coordinate 18,033,719 of CM029556.1, forward strand.
TAAATAGCCCTAACTTTAAAGTTTAATTTCCAAAAATTTGGATTTGGAGCAGTAACGTGGTCAATTTATGAAATTATGCGATCATTGATTATTGAATTTTTTCAATATAGTCACTTGATAGAATAAATAAAATTCTCATGATTATTGTTTAAGGTAACATAAAAAATAATCCACCTATGAATAATCATCAGTTATATAATTATTTTATTTTTTCCAGTGATCTACAGCCCCTTCTGGGACCACGTTCTTGGTTTCTGGGACAAAAGAGAAGATTCTAATATACTTGTGAATAGTTTCGAAGAAATGAAAAAGGTAAGTGAATGGTATCCCTCCAACTAGTTTTTTTTAGGAAGAGTATTTAAATTCGCCAACCTGTTGGTAGACCTGCTACTATTCACTTTGTAATTTCACATTTCAAGTAATTTCTATTCACAAGTAATTTTGGTTGAATAATTTTATCAATGATAGTTAGAGTCCCAATCATAATTTTATCATATGATAAACCCCCTCACATTCATGAATTGATTTACTCATTGAATATGAATAATAAACTTAAAAAGTATATTTGTAAGAATTTTTTATAATTACTATGGTGATGTATTGTAGTCTATTATCATCATAGCCCAACATAATACTTCTTATCGTTTAAAAATATGAATAGCCTATCAATATTGATGTCCTGTTTGATGTTGCCCTGTTTCTTGTCGGCCTAAAGGATCTACAAGACTTCAAACTTATTTCATTTCCTGTTATTCGATATTGTCTATTTTATACTTCACTCACAGAATTCTTATCTATGACTCATATGAGTAAATTACTTTTGATAACTGTAATACGGCATTTAGAACACTAAAAAATCCTAGAGCTTACCGTTGTTGGGCGGAGATATATTGCCATGGCAACCACAAATCCCTCAACAGTTATTACAGGAAAATCCTAGAATTTCCTGTAGCCGGGAGCAAGAAGCCATCTCCATGGCAACGGCTAAACATTCTCCTGTCTCTGTAATCGCAAACAACTCATTCACGGGCCGAGGAATTTCAGAAATGACAATAATCAAAATCACAGTCGGGTCAAGCGTGCTTTTGGTCCATAATACCACAAAAAGCACGTCTATCCTCTTAACATCCGTTTCTAAACATCCTCACTAAAATTAATCTGTAATTCTCATCCAACAAGGTTCATGAATGATGAATACATGGAAAAGAAATTTGAGATTTCATTCGAGACATCCGGAAATAGATACACTACAAAAAAAAACATCGTATATGAATAACCCAGAAAATAATAATAATAAATCTAAACTGAGGCATTTAATTTTCGGCATAACCGGGAAGATTGTCTGCTAGGACCAAGTTTATCGGTTCTAAAAGTATCTTGTTAGTTTTAAGTCTCATTTGAATCTAAGTTTTCTATCATTTGAATCTAATGAAACATGGAGGAGTGAAAAGTACTCATATTCTTTGGATTTTTTAATCTTCAATTTCTTCGTGATTCAACCCTCCAAAAGCTTTTTTCAACCCCTCCAAACTAGAATTTCAAGGATGTATTCATATTGAGTATACAGTATGAGTCTTCAAAGTTCTACTATACCTCCTAGGGGCACAATCAATACGTATGGATTATGAATGCTTCATGAATCAATAAGAAAGTAAGTTACACGATAATGATGTCTTATTCTTGTCGATATTTCGTAAGATTCAGAAATGTAGCATGATATCAACTTTGTAATGCTATTGGTCAATTCATCCATATGGATTCCAAGTGATATTAATGAAGTGTATTTGTGAATTTGGATTATTCGAAAATTGATTGGTATATCAGATTGCGAACTTAGAATACGCTTACTTGAGATTTATCTGAAGAAGAGTTTATTTTTACCAATATTATAGGTAGCATTAAATCTTATATTCATATTATTCAAACTCAACTTGAATCTTATAGACGTTCATAGTTTTTTGAATCAGTTCTGCAGTCCCTATCTCACGTCCCCAGGTCAATTATTGAAGACTCTACTTCTGATGAGTATTCAAGAAATATTTATTGGTAATGAGGAGTCCGATCTCACAAGGTGTCAATCACCAATAGTAAACTAGTTCAACAGCGGAGCTTCTAAATTTCCAAAAAATCTAATTAACAACACTCTTTAGACTTCAACTTCCGACATTCAGTTTGATTGCTTTTTATCTGGAAGCCGATCACTTTGAACAGTGAGTCCACGTGGAGTCAATGTTAATTAGTTAATGAACACAAGCGAATAACAAGTTAGTCTATCGCCTCTTTGTGAATTGTAGACGGAGAAAAGTTCGCCATTCCCTTCTCTTCATTCGAGGGAAACTTCTGAATTCGAATTCCAATCCAACTGTGGTTTCCATTGGCTGAAACGCATCGTTAACAGTAAACGCAGTTTAATACCTCTCTCTCTCTCTGAATCTGAATATATCTCACCCTTTCTCTTCCTCTATTTATTTTCTTTTTTCTTGATCTCTCCTCACTAACGCTCCTATTACAGTTTACTCTATTCTTTCTCTCAACATGATTTCTTTTTCTATCTTCAATCTTCAACAATCTTTTTTCTCTCTCACAGAATTGCTTCGAACTTTCACCCTTCCACGATCTCACTCCTATTAACAATATCGTTGATATAATACTGTCTAATACAACCAATTTTATACAATTCCGAGGATGTTGTAGAAAATTATAGGCTATAATTTGACGATATGTGAATTGTGAATACAGTGCAGTGTGAATATAATACATTCGAGACAACTCAAATCAAAGAGCATAAGTAGAGGAGAGCATTCGGTTCTATTCCGTTGACTTGAATACGAGAAATAAACTGTTGGGAACAGAGAAATATCATACAACGCATTCTTCTATTTTCAAGTAAAATGATAATTATTTTCGTTTGTTATTCGATAGTTGGGATGAGATAAAAATTAGATGCTTGACAAATTATTTGATCAGAAAAACATTTTGCTATTTGAGCAAAATACAGTACTTTGGCTTCAAGCATCATCACTCTACCCAACGATACGAACGATATACTATTCGATATTATTAATTTGATACAAATATCGTGGATTTTTCGAGAAATTTTTCTCCCAATATTCACTTGGCACACTAACTTAACGACTATATTTTTGGAAACTGGGAATACAATACATTTGAATACTTAATATTCCTTTTTTTCTTGTCGGAGTTTCCAATGGATGTAGATCTCAGTACCCTTTCTTGAATAATTTCTATTAATAGAATAAATGTTATTTTAGAAAAGGGTTCGGAGATTTACATTTATTGAAAATTTGAAACCCGGTACCGTACTTACTATTCTCATAGACTAGATCGTTGAAGAGAAAGAATGAATATTTATTGAACTCAGTTGATTACGGATACAATTATTATTATTAGTATTATTATTATCTTATGGCTTTATTTGGTGGAGAGACCCAAAGGTGTTCCACCTCGCCAACATTACCTTGTTTAGTAGGAAACATGGTTGGATTTCTTGAATACGGATTCAATGAAAATAAAGAATAAACATACCCAAAAAAAATTCCAGGTTGAATTGAAGAATTTAAAATATTTAGCGAATCCTGTTGACCGTTACAATGAGATGAAAATCTGATAGTTTATTCATTTTCCAGGACCTTAAGGGAGTTCTGAAGAGGACGGCCGATTTTCTCGAAGTGAGCTACACGCCAGAACAAGAAGCCGCCCTGCTCAAGCATCTCAGCTTTGAATGCATGAGGAACAACCCGATGACAAACTTCGAGAGCGAATACAAAGAAGCGGGACGAGAGAAGGAATGTCAGTTCATAAGGAAAGGAGAAGTGGGAACTTGGAAGAAGGAGATGCCTGAGGAGATTAGAAGTATGTTCGAGGATTGGACCGAAGATAACCTGCATAATTCCGATTTCCCTTTCTATAGAAATAATAATAATTGAGGATCCAGTAATTTGAGCGTCGAATACTCAAAACTCAGATATGTCTTTCATTCAACCCAAAATATGAGCTAAATTGACTGATATTTTATGGGACAATGAACACCCTTTAATAATTCAAACCAAATTTTCCTCTGATCTATAATTTAAAGGTTAAATTAAAGTGTGATTTAAAGGTTTAAATAAACCTCTAATTTTCCTCTGTATAGGATCTATAACTTATTTCGCTATTTTTTCTTCAATTTCTTCAAAATCTAAGTTTGCTACAATTTTCATAGCTTGTCTACGTTAAGAAAAATGAATATAATTAAATCGCAGTTTGCTAAATATCAAAGAGTATTTTTATTTATTTTTTTTTCAAAGTGAATCTGAGAACTTGGTGAGAATATAACCAATAACATTCTATATTATTGTATTGGTTCGTTCAATAATTGTTATTCTAGTTCACAGGAAATTGTGATTTTGTTGAGAATATACATTTCATTATTGTATCCATAATTTGGGTTCATTTAAAAATCTAGTTCATACCTAGTGTGCTCATCCCATCAATTCATTTAATTTATTCAATCCTTGTAATCATATTATTTATTGGATATATCAATGAATCTTTGATAATATAATTTTCGTTCAAACATTTCTTCAATTAACAGGATGAACGTTGTCCATTTGAAAAGCTTGGTTATTTATAATAGAATAAGCATATATTATTCTTTCTCACGAAATGCTTTTCAGCATTTTAAATACTGGTTGAAACGGATTGGATTCCAAACACATCTAGATATATAGGCTAATATTATTATTATCAGATAAGGTGCTATTTATTTTTAAAATATTCAAACACAAATCTTTGAAGTTGTTTAATATAAATATTTGTGCACTATACATTCTACATTGTTTTATCTTATTCTTCCTATCCATCATCACCTTCACAATTTCATATGCCATGTGAGCAATTAATTAATATTCTCAATCTTTTATTATTTATTATTGAGGATTAAGAGAATCCTCATTACTTTGACAATGAACATGTCCTTCTATTTACAAATGATGACAGTTTTTATGCTGATAGATGAACTAAAAATCACAGAGCCCTTTTATTATTCTTCATCCAACATGTTTTGAATGAACAAAAGGCATTCCTAAGAGGCATTGTCAAGTGTGCTGAGTGAATGAACAAATTAGCAAAATTTTGTTCATTTCATGTACATTGTACAGTACTGAGATTTATACAGTAGGCTACACCCTTTGCCTGAGGCCGCACTGCTGGTGGGTAGAGCCTGGTTGGTGGAGGGTAGTTGGTAAATCTATAGAACATACTCACCATCCATAGTAATACATCGTATGAATGGTATGTGTTCAGCCGCCATCTTGAAATTCTCAAATATGGACAACATAACCTCAAAAACAGAATGACGTCATACGATTCATACGATGTATTACTGTGGATGGTGTGTATGTTCTATAGATTATTCAACAACTACCCTCCACCCACCAGGCTCTACCCACCGGCAGTGCGGCCTCAACCTTTACAGTTACAATCCAACTCCCTTCATTTGCATACTTACTAAATGCACAATGTCACATCACTAGAACATTCAAGAGCAGTCTTCATTGTTCTGCATGATGAAGAACATCAACAACTGATCCAATAACCGACAAAAATTCATTGAACTTGTCCTAGATATTCTATTAGAATCGGAATACCGTAAAACTTCACTGAAATTCATCAAACAATTGCAGGACACTTGATATAATTTTCACAACGCTGGTTTCATTCAGTGGCTGATGGTTCGGAATCAAATTATAGTATCAAAATCGTTGATCAATGTGAATAAAGATATAAGACCTGTCATATTGATAAAAGGCCTATGGGAGTGGAGCACTTTCAGAACTAGAAACTGTCTGTTCTACAGTACTATAGAAGACTATTTTTTGTTTTAAATAGTTTATAATTCACTTCCATAAAGTTATAGATTTTAGAATCCACTTCCCATGAACTATTATATAATGGTCTTGTGACATTTGACAGTTGAGAGCTACATGCAATTATGTCCTTGCTTCTCCTCCGTCAAATGACAATAATAATAGTAGCTCTATACTCAGATTTCAGTAACTTCCACTTGGCGTATAACGTATGAGATGAGGAAGACAATGTATTCTAAGTAGGACGTTACATCTATTAGAGTGTAGTAGTTCATGCAAGTCGAATTACCTTTGAAAGCTCAGCTTCAGCTCAAGTCACCCTGCAAGTGGGTGTACCAGTACCTGACATGATTACATTACTTGACAATTCATGCATATTGGGTCGAGTATCCACTCATGAACTATGGTCACTGCTTTGCTGCTTCATGTTGACATGTTGTCTGTTGAGATCAAGTACAAAGTGAAGTTTGCCTCAGAAAATAGAGAGTTAATGGTCTATAATATTAGTAATATACATTGTTAACTAGAACTAGCGGTTGGCAAATTATTATTTTTCCCAAATGAACAACTGATGCTCGCTGAAAAAGTAGATCGATAGTAACCAAGAGAGAGAAAAATAGAGAACAAGATAATGTTTGTCTGATGTGATTCATTTGTCAGGTTTATGTCAACAATTCGGAGCCTAAAGAAAACTATGAATAAATTCAAGTAACACTGATATTGCAAACATTTATAAAATAACCAAATATTAGTAGAAGAGGAAGATTTGATTAATGAAACAAGAATTTCTGTCATCTAAAATTTATCAATTTTGTAAGGCACATAGTTTAAAATAAATATTCCAATTTGAGATTTTGAGGAATTATCATAATTAGAGGAATAAGAGCTGACATAGTTCATTCTTATTCAATTTTGAAAACAGTGATTCGAGAAGGAGGAAGTACAGAAGGAAGACGAAGAGGAGAAGAAAGAGGAGGAGGAGGAGTAGGAAGATGACATAGAATTTCAAATTCAATTCATAGAACAAAATTTATTGCCGAGAGTTAAAAACTTTCTAACCTTTTGGTCGCGAGCTTATGATGAGAACTTTTCAATAACTAACTTAGATGCACCTCAAAGAGGAACTTCAACAAGCGCTCTGCTATAACATTTCGAAATCCTGAATAATAATTATAATACTGTATGCTCAATATTCTGTATTATCAAAGTTTGCTGATTTGTCGCTAAACATGACGTACTCGTGCAGGTTTGTAGTTTGTAGAACAGTAATGGAATAAGTCTTGAAATTTATAAATTGAGTTCAAATGCTGGAATAGAAGCTTACTAACTCAATCATGTCCAGTGAATTGAGTTAGCGAGTTGGACATGAACATATGAATTACTATTTCACTGTTAAATCGATTAATCCTGAGTAAAAATATTCAACTTTGGTCGAGGATATCCCGAAGATATTATGGTAGAAAGGAAATTGAATGCAATAAATTAAGCTAAAGCCTCTTGAACGATAAATTTAGGTGAAATTTCACATTGGAAACTGATATTGAATCAGTAGCTTGAAGCCTTTACATAGTTAATCAATTGATCAATCATTCATTGGCTTTAGTCTCTCATCTACAGTGGTATAAAATCAGTGAAACTAGGTAAGTGAGAACAAAGGTTGTCACACAAAGTTTATTTAGAATACCATACTTAAGTTTCAATGGTATTCTAAGTAAACTTTGTGGATCTAACAACCTTTGTTTCCACTTACCTAAATTATAGATGAGTTCCACAACATCTCTTATAAAAATGTAAATTTCACTTAGATCTATTAGAGTTTGATCACAGATCATCAATGAACATCATTCAATAATCATCACTTACAGTGAAATATCACACTATTCAAATTGACAAGACAAAACTATAGATTTGGATATTGCATAACATGATATTGTATGAAAATAATATTACATATTTTGGTATAAAAGAAACGTGTAACAAAAATTTGAGTAACTATATCGTGGAATCAAATAATTTGTTCTCTTTGAAATCAAAGAATAATAGTAGGCTCTTCTTATGAAAATAGATTTGCATTTGTTATGATAGAAACATCCAACAGAAAGTTGAGGAACTATGTCATAAAATCAAATAATTCGTCCTCTCTAAAATCAAAGAATAATAATACTGTATTGGAATAACGTAGCCTATTCACTTCAACCAGCTTATAGCTTAGAATCTGTAGGAGAAGTTTCATCAGCCATCAAAGGTATACTCAGTGTTTCCGATTCCCTCATTAACAAACTAAAGCCCTTAGTCAAAGTATAGAATTATTTGTGAGAGTTCAGTCCGCCGCTGGAGATCGAAATAGTCTTTCCTAACAAAGAAGACATTCTGGCAACATAGGAAAATGACTCCAAATCGGTAAATATAGTTACATGAATTATGAATTTGGTCTCAAATTACAGATCAGAATTTTTTCTACAATTTGAGACTAAATTTATAATTTTTGAACCAATATTGACCGAGCTGGATTCATTTCCCCATCTTGCAAGAATGTCTTATTTGCTTGGACAGACTATACATAATCAGTCGTTTGGAAATTAATATTTAGTCGCTTTCTGGCAAGCGAATCTTGACTTCGATGACACTTTATTAGAGCAAAATACGGTTGTCAACTTTTCAGCTTTTCTTTGTGGCGTCAAATGCGAGACTTGCGTTAAATTATCTCTCATTCGATGCTTTTTGGTTTAATCCCTAGGAGAGATGGTCGCACTGCACTCAAAGGAAACTCAGCAGAATAAACACAACTTACAACTTGACGTTCAGGAATTAGCGACTGAGTAAACTGCTTACCGTACAATGATAACTTTCAGTTTGACTGGTTCAGTCCTGAAGCTGAGAGGCTGAAAAACGATGGCGGCGAATTCCTCCTAGCGACACAAATCCTGTTTGAAGTTTATGGGTTTAAAGTGTACGAATCATTGATCAAATTGAAACAAGGCTTGGAACTTGCATATTATAAAATAATAGTCGCTAAAAGAAGATTGACAATATTAGAATAGATAAGTTATGTATTGTTGCGTCAATTATCATTAATTTGATCATGAGAAAGTTGCCTCATCTACTTGCCTTTCATAACAAACTATTTATGTTATTGAAAATATTCATACAAGTAGGAAGAGATTTGAGATTCCTCTTATAGTAATAAGACAAGATGATGACAATAGAGTCATCATAGTATTTCTGTCAAGTTATTTGTACGAGAGACCGATTTTTGTTTATATAATATTGAATTTGTTGGAGATATTATTGTACTTGCATCATTAAAATTGAAGAGATGTGATGAAGTAATAATAATATAGGAAAAGTTTTTATTGTGTTATTTTATTTGTCGCAGCATCTTCTAATGGTTCTAATTAGATTTTGTTGATGAAGTCTGTTTCAGCAAGGAAGACATTCTGACAAGATAGGAAAATTACTCCAGCTCAATCAATTTCTTATCCGCGGCTCACTAGCCCATCAATATTGATTGAAAAATTATCAATTTAACCTGAAATAGTCGAAGACTTTCGAATCTACGATCATACACGCTAACATATTTTACGAACATAAGGCCTTTCTACTTGCTGCTATTCTGCACTTACATTCTGAAGCGAATGGATGTATGATATAAAAGAGTAAGGAAAGAAAAAGAAAAAAGATAAGAAAGAATAGATGATGGAGAAGAAGGAAAAGGGAAAGGTGGTTGAGAGTGTTTTCTACTATTTGAGAACAGATTGATTAATTTTGAACCGATATAGACTAAGCTAAAGTCATTTTCCCATCTTTCCAGCATGTCTCTTCGCTTGGACACACTACAATAAAGTTATTGATTAGGAGGCTCAAGATATTAATTCAGCTTCAATCATGAAACCCTAATTTTCCCATAAGTTCAATCTCTTTTTAGCTGAACTCATACGAGGAAATATTTGACTCTAATATTTGTGTTTCAACAACAAAGCAACTGTAATATTTCTTATGTTTATACACAATTACGTCAACAGGACTGGAAACAAAATTGTTGATAATTTGTAACAAAAGCTATTATATCAATGAAACAGTTTATTCAAATTGATTTTCAACCTCTCTTATGAGAACAAATAAATATTGAAAACGAACCTATATGGCTTCCAAAGTTTATCCTGCTCTCAACGTGTATTGTTAGAATCACCTGTATTCTGAAAGCAATCACAACTCGTAATGCTCACATCGCTGTTTACGATGGTCAACTGAATCAATGTATTTATATAAATCACTGATATAAAGCACTAATTGTACAATTATGTGGAATTTGTGAACCAGGAAAATTATTGTTATTGAGTCGTCTATCGGTTGTTTCAAACTCAATGGAAATTAAATTATCGCAGCCGAGAACAAAATTAAGGCATTAGATGGGCCTTTTCATGCTTGGAACGTTTTAAGGCACACTTTTGTGTTAGTGTGTATGTGAGTGAGAGTGAAGAACAGGGAGAGAAATTGAGTGGGAGAGAGAGCGAGAGAGAGAGATAGAAATAGATAAAGAGAGTGTAAGCCCTCACCGAGGCACAAGTTCTCTCGCTTCCAGCAAGCTGGAAAATAGCAACGTTGTTATTACATATTTCTACTCAGTGTAAAATGATGTTCTTTCATAGTGGAAAACTCAGCCTTCAATGAAGAGCCGATGTAAGAGGCTTTGGTAACTCTTCCACCCCTCTCCGTCATACAACAACACTCATACACGCTAACATGTTTCTAGAACATAAGGCCTTTCTACTTGCTGCTATTCTATTCTATTCTGAAGCGAATGGATGTATGAGGGGGATGTGATTGAGAGGAAGAAGAAAAAGGGAAAGAAGAATGTGGAACAGGAGGAGAAGAAGGAGAAGCATGATAAGAAGGAGGTGAATTGAGAGCAGGAGAAGGAGGAGAATGAGGAGGTGGGCAAAGAGAAGGAGATGAAGGAGGAAAGGATAAAGAAAAGTGGAAGAGAACAATAAAATGTAGGAAGAGGAGGAGTTGGAAGGAAGGGTGGGTGAGAGGAGATGAGTGGAAGGAAAGAAAGGGAGCAGAAGGAAGAGGATAAGATAGGGAGAAGGAGGAGGGTGGGGTAGAGACGTGAATAGAGAGTAGGAGAAGGATGCTGGAATAGGAAAATATAAGATAATAGAAAGGAAAAGAGTGATGGTGAAGAAGGAAGTAGAGAAATGTAACTTGAGCAGCTCGAGGAGAAGGTGGAGGAGGAAAAGAATAAGTAGAAAAAGAAGAAGAAGAAGAAGAAGAAGAAGAAGAAGAAGAAGAAGAAGAAGAAGAAGAAGAAGAAGAAGAAGAAGAAGGAGGAGAAGAAGAAGAAGAAGAAGAAGAAGAAGAAGAAGAAGAAGGAAGAGTAGTATAAGAAACAGGCATAGGAAAGTTGAAGGAGGAGGAGAAGGCGTAATATAATGAAAGGTTTAGAAGTAAATGAGTAACAGATAAACAGAGTGAATAAAATCATGGACTATGAAAAAAAATTATTCCAATAATTTTCGGGCCAAAAAATGAGAAAGATATAAAGGCAAATGATCTAGTATGATTAGACTCATAAAGAAGAAAGATATGAATAGGTACCTAATAATAAAGAGAAAACGAAAGTATGATAAGGAGGAGAAGAGGAGAAGAATATAGTTTTAGCAGGAAGCGAAATTGCAGGAACTGGAAAAGTTTTGGAATAGGAAAAATAAAAAAGTGGAAGAAAATGGATAATAGAAGAAGAATTTTGAAAAAAGGAGAGAAAAGAGGAAGAAAGTATTCAAGAGGATATAAGGAGTATAGGAGAAAGTGGCAATAGGAGCGGATTGATTTCAGAACGTGGACATCGACGATGAGGAGAAAGCGAAAGGGGAGAAGAAAGAAGGAGAAGAAGGAAGAGTATGAGGAGGAAAAAGGGTAAAAATGTGTAAAATATGGATGACTTCCATTGTGCATGTCACCAATAAATAAATTCTTTCAGCACATTTCAATAGCCATGCTCAAACTCTCTAGTATAATTTATGGAGGTGACATCTACATTATTCATTGCCATTTTTACAACGTCTTTACGCAGCCTCACTTCTTTTGTTGCAGAATATGGTGATGTCTTGGCCTGTCTGTAATCACATTGAACTTCAAAGGTGAATAATTATGAGAATAGTCATTTTTGTAAAGATTGTTCATTCAATAGAATAGAAGAAGATATGGAAGATTTCCAAAAGAACTTGTGATTTTTCAACAATACTATTCTAGGACCGGCTTGAGCTGATTTACAATAGAAACGAGGTGCTATTTAATTCTCGAGAGAATAAAAATATTCTTGATGAATTCGTTCGTACACATATCACAGGAACTCTATAATACTATTAATAATTATCACAATATATGGTTAATCAGTAACTTTAGTTTTAAATGGTAAACTGGAATTGAAATTTTGAAGCTTCAAAATAGTCATTAATACTTTATTATTTTTCCTCTCATAAATCAATATTCTTATGTCTCATAAGTGAATGGATGAATGAATTTCCATCATAATGGAATACTCAAGTACTCAGATATTGCCATGATTTAAAGTTTCTTTTATTTCGAGAAAGCTCAATTACAAAGCTTTGTTATGATTCAGACGAGGCCAAGGTATAGAAGGTACAGTTTTCACTTAGTTATTTTAATCTGTCAAAGCAAAGAAGACCCTATGGCAAGATGAAAGAATGACTCAAGCTCGGTCAATTCTGGTTCAAAAATTAATAATTTGATCTCAAATTGTATGAAACAATTCGATCTACTATTGAGATCACATTTTATAATTCATGAACAATAATATTGATCAAGCTTGAGTCATTTTCCCATCTTGCCAGATGGTCTTCTCTGCTTGGACAGACTTTAGGGCTACTAATGTGATAAATCAATAATTAATTAATTCCTCATAAAATAATTTTTCTTCCATCACAAATAATAAAGTAAAGTTTGTGCATGTGTCATTATTAATAATCGGCCATGGCTCAGACTATATTATATTTTTATTACAAGAAATAAGCACTCCATTATGATAAAAACAATTGTCATTAATTTTGTTCAAAGGGCATTCTTTTCATAGCATTCTTTAAATCAAAAGGAACTATAGTGAAAGTCATTAGTACTATTCAATAGTGAAGATCAGCATCCTCTTTCACTTTCTTGAACAAAACCCTATGATTATTGTAGTTTTGCACAAGAGAGAGAGCTCAAAACCACCAGAATACCATGAGAAGATTTAATGAGAAGACCTCATGGAATAATGTGATTATTAAGCGAAATTTCGTGGGGCGTAATGGCCAGGCGCTCCGGTCCTTCTAAATTTCCCTAATTTTCAACAACATCCACTCTAATGGAGTATTTCAGAAGCTGAAACCCTTCATCACTCTCTCTTCCTCTCTCAATCTGCCTCACTTGCTCTCCATTTGTCTTCAGAGTCCCTCTATTCAAACCTAGTGCCAGTGACTATACTCTAAGCTATTCAAGTCAACGATCTCAATTTGCTCTCTCATTGATATGCATACATAAGTGATTCCTCTCATTATAGAACTGATTTCTAGTCCAGTAAAAGTGGAGCACTATTGTGATAGAATTCAATTCTCTAGTATGATTTGCGAAAACGACTTATGAACTGACTAATCACGTTGTTGATAGTCTTTTGATTGCGACTACATGATTGCATTGCTTGAACCAATAATTCTGTATGGAAATGAAATTTGAGAAAATTTGATGTGAAAATTTTCCGTAAAATTTGCATGTAGTACGGAGGCAAGTGTAATATCGTGTGCTTTTTGAGTAAAGAAGTTTGGGAGTGGTATCAATCTCTTCGTTTTGACCTGGAGAAAAATAATATCGGTGGTCATAAGCTTTCCGAAGGGTGCGTCACCTGTAATCCAAGATGGCGACCGAAAATTTCAGAGTTTCACTGTTTCGGCCATAACTCAGCCATTTTTGAAGATATCCTTTCAATTTTTCTCTCAAATTGTTCCTTATAAAATTATCTAGATGTGCTTTATGAAACATATCTCCCAAAACGTATCAATAATAAGTTATAAATGTTTTAATATCTGGTTGAATAAGGGTCTCTCTGCTGAAGAGGCCTGGAAGCGCAGTCTTCAGCCTATGACAATTATGCACCAGGAGGGGAAAGAGAAATCAATCCGAAGCTCCACTCCAGACAACAAGGCAACCAAGAGGTCTAAACAGACTCAGGAAGCCTCAACGTCAAGGGTAGCAGGTAATGCCAGTTATCATCCTCCCACCTGCAAGAGCTTTGTGCAGGCACTGGCAGGGGTAAGGGTGGGCATTATCCACCAAAATTACCCAGACGAGCTCCTAATGGTGGGGCAGATGAACACCGTGGAAGAAGCTGTGATTGCTCAAATCACAGAGGTGGACGGTGATGAACAGCCCACATTCAGTGGATTGAGCAGGAAGCCAGGGTGCATGATCATCACTCGTGATGATCAACCAACATCAACCTGGTTGACAGAGGCAGTAAAGAGAATAATGCCTTGGGAGGGAGCTAAACTGAAGGCGGTGCTAGAGGGAGAAATTCCTTGATTGCATGTTGTAATGGCTTACCTTCCAAATAGCAGTTTGGACTCAAGCAAGAACATTCTTTAATGCTTGAGAATCCAAAGTAGAGACTTGAGGGTGGCTAATTGGAGACTCCTTAAAAGAAGTGAAGAGGGTAAGGTCACTCTAGTCACCCTCTCTATTGATGGTGCATCAGCTGCCAAACTTGAAGAGAAAGGATCATTTGTATCCTACAAGTTTGGCAAGGTGCAACTTTGGCTGAAACAGGGAGCAAAAACGCCTGCAGCCAGAAAGACTGGACCAGAAAGACAGCCAGTGGCAAGTAGTGCTGAAGAGAGGGTGGGAGCTGAGGAGCAGCCTAGGACTGAACAGCCCCCTGCTGCAGCTCCTCCTGTCTAGAAGCCTACAGGCTACTTCAAAGATAGAAGAGAGAAGAAGGCTCCATCCAAGGAGTTCTTCAAAAAGGGGAAAGCAGACACCAAAGGCCCCTCTACAACAACCAGGAAGGTGAAAGGTTCTTCACAGCCTGCACAAACTGGCAGAGTGGAAGATGCAGGAAAGGGCCAGAGACATCCACCCAGGGCCCTGCAGCAAGACAATGAAGTTTCGTCTGCTGCACTGCAGGCCAACCTCCATCACACAAAGGCAGCATCAAACATGTTGGACAGGAGGTTTGCCATTGAGGGGCTGGATGCTGCCCTCATCCAAGAGCCCTGGGTCTGCAGAGGAGCAGTTAGAGGACTCACAGGCCAAAAAGGTAAGTTGATCCACCATTGCCAACATTCTTGTCCAAGAGTTGCAATAATGCTCAACAATAATGTTAGGTGCTTTCCTTTGACAGGGTTCATAGATTGGGACCTTGTTGCAGTGATCATTGAGATCTCAACACCTGGAGGTAGCAAAGAGGTTATTATAGCCTCTGTTTACTTCCCAGGAGATGTGGACAGCATTCCAACACTGGAGGTGGAGAGGTTGGTGCATCATGCCAGGGGTAGAGGAATGCCCCTCATAATAGGGTGCAATGCAAACGCCCATCACATAGCATGGGGAAGCACCAACATCAATGTCAGAGGTGAGTTACTTCTTGACTTCATATACTCAAATGACTTAGAGATTATGAATATAGGTGACAAACCAACTTTTGTGACTGCTAGTCGCCAGGAAGTCCTAGACTTGACACTGGCTAATGGGTGGGCAAGTGGGTTGGTGTCTGGATGGGGAGTCTCATCTGAGGCCTCATTGTCTGATCACAGACACATCAGGTTTGACCTGGAGGTTCTAAAGGAGACTCTGCATATCTATAGAATCCTCAAGTCTACAGACTGGGCTCTATATAGGAAGGAACTGGCTTGAATCACAAACCAGATAAACACTCCCTTGTGACTGAGGAAGGCTTGAAGAGCGAAGTCACAAAAATTGAAGAGGCTATAATAGAAGCCTACACCAAGGTATGCCCTTCCAGAAGCAACAGGGTGTTTAGAGATGTACCCTGGCGGAACAAAGGGCTTAGCAGGATAAAGGCTAAAATAAAAAAGCTATTTAATAGGGCAAAAAGTTCTGGAAACTTGACTGAATATAAAAATGCCTTAAACGAATACAACAAGGAGTTGAGACAGAAAAAAATGTAAAATATGGAGGGACTTCTGCTCAGGTATAGAGTCACTTCCAGTAGCCACCATGCTACAGAAGGTCCTGCAGAAAGACCATGTTAACCCACTAGGCTCCCTATTGAACCACAATGGGGAGATGTCAGGTAGTCATAGAGAGACTATTGAGACTACTTCTGCTAGATACTCACTTCCCTGGATCTGAGATCAGGGGGACAGGGGCTGAAGAATCCCCCAGAGTTATTAGCAAATCCTGAAGGGAACTAGCCTGGACTCAAAGAAGAGCGGGTAACATCTTCACCCCAGGTAAGGTGGAATGGGCCATAAACTCATTCAGTCCTTATAAAGCAGCAGGGGTAGATGGTATATTTCCAGCCCTGCTACAAAACACCACAGAGGAAATTAATTCCTCAATGGTGAAAGCATTTCAAGCTAATTATGCTATGGGTTACATTCCTATAAGATGGAGACAGGTTAGGGTGGTATTTGTGCCAAAGGCTGGTGGCAGAAGCCCTTTTCTGCCTAAGTCGTACCGCCCAATAAGCCTTAGCTCTTTCATGGTTAAAACCATGGAGAAGGTAATTGATAGATATATGAGGGATGAAGTGTTTAACAATAACACTTTAAATAACTCCTAACATGCCTATCAGGTTGAACATTCCTCTATAACAGCCTTACATGTCCTTACCAGGGAGGTAAAAAAGGCTTAAGAGGAGGAGGAGATGCTAATTGGGGCATTTATTGATGTGGAAGGAGCTTTTGATAGCACCTCATTTCCATCTATTGAAAGAGCAATCATGAGAAAGGAGGTTGATAGTGATACCGCCTCCTAGATTATGTCAATGCTCAGGAATAGGCTGATAACTGCTGAAATGGGTAGAGAGTCAGTAACTGTAACAGCCCTGAGAGGTTGCCCCCAAGGAGGGGTTCTTTTGCCTGTGATATGGGCTATGGTTATTGATGATCTTCTAGAACAAGTGGAAGTCAGAGAATACAGGATGCAAGCTTATGCTGATGACCTGGTCCTCATGATAAGGTCCTCAAATCAGCAGACACCCTGTGTGACCTGCTGCAAAGGGCCCTCTCCTTCATAGGAAGGTGGTGTGAAAAGAAGGATCTTCAGATCAATCCTGAAAAGACGGTAATTGTTCCATTCACCAGGAAAAGGAAGCTGAACTTAACAGCTCCAACTCTGGGAGGAACAACAATTCTGTTTTCCACAAAAGTGAAATATTTAGGGATAGTCCTTGACCAAAAACTTATGTCGAATAGACATATTGAGAGGACTCTTACAAAAGCCACAAAGGCTATGGGGGCCTGCAGGAGGCTGTGTGGTAAGAAATGGGGGCTGAGGCCCAGTATGAAGTTCTGGGTTCACCAGACTGTAATGCTGCCTATGGTTACTTATGCTGTACTGGTGTGGTGGCCTAAGGTGGAACAGAAGACTACTGCAACTAAACTCCAAAAATTGCAGAGGTTGGCAGGTCTGGGCGTTAGTGGAGCCACAGGCTCCTGCACAACAGCTGCGCTAGATGCAATATTTGGAATGTTGCCTCTGGCACAGGAGGTCAAGAAAAGGGCAGCACTAAGTGCCCTCAAAATGACTGGTAACAGGAATATCAACAACTCCATAGAGGAAGGTCATTTGACAATATTAAAGGAGTTTCCTGAATTAGCTATGGCTTTAGCTGTTCTGGACTTTAAAAAACAGGGAATACTTAATGGATCGCCCCTACAAAGTCACAATCCTGGAGAGTGATAGAGGTGGAAGAGAGTATTCTTGGGAGTCAAACACCCTGAAGTGGTACACTGATAGATCACACAGGGAAGGAAGGACAGGAGTTGGAATATATGGGCCAGGAACTAAATTCTATAAGGCCCTGAGAAAAACGGCAACTGTCTTTCAGGCCAAGGTAATGGCCATAGAGATGTGTGCTAATCAACTCATTGAAAGAGGACTGAGAAGGGCAAAGATCTCTATTTTAAGTGACAGCCAGGTAGCCCTAAAGGCAATGCAGGCCTGTTCCAGTAGCTTAAAGCTGGTAACATAGTGTCAAAAGTCCATAAGGGAACTGGCTATCAGGAATCAGGTTAGCCTGATGTGGGTACCGGGGCACAAGGGTATCTATGGAAATGAAATAGCTGATTGTCTTGCAAAAAAAGATGCAGATTCTCCATTTGTTGGACCGGAACCAGGTTGTGGGGTTCATTTTAGCTATTGTAAAGCTAAAGTCCGTGAATGGGAGGAAAAGAAGAAGATTTTGATTTGGAATAGGACAGAAGGACTACAACAATCAAAAATGTTGATTAAACCCTCAACAAAGGCTTCCTGCAATGTAATAAGCCTGGAAAAGAGGGAGCTGAGGCAAATAGTAAGCCTCCTGACAGGACACGGCCCATTCAGGTATATGTTACGGAAGAAAGGACTATGTCAGGATAATGAATGCAGATTCTGTATAGAAGAGACAGAATCAGCAGCACATTTGCTGCTGGAATGTCCAGCACTCTTGCAAATGAGGAGGAGACTTCTTGGAAAGGCAACCCTCCTACTGGAGGAGGCAAGAGAACTGGACTTCAAGGCCCTGAGTAAATTCTGCTCTAGCCTTGGATTATGAAACATGGCATAAGCCAAAGAGGGGATGCCACAAAAGATCAAATAACGGTCGCGGTGGCTGAGGGTTACAAAACCCAACCCAATTTTAAAAAAAAAAGCCACTGGCCCATCTTACCCAGTGGTCTCCGGGAATTATGCTAAAGAAAACAATTTGTAAACAAACTCAAAGAAGATGCAAGTCAATGGAATCAGAATACAAGCAAAAAATAGAAGTTTGTACATAATTTGTCCCAGTTCTAAATTGTAGTTCAATTACAAATTGAAACTAAGAAGCACATTTGAATAATAAATATAAAACTTGTAGTGTTTAAAAATGAATGCGTGATGTTTTTGAACAATAAGTGCTTGTGAATACATGTTTCCAGAGTAATAAGACTATTATCTGTAGCCTAATTTTTAATAATAAAAAAGCCTCAATCTCCATTCAATTTCTCCACTATTTTCATAGTGTCTTCTCTTGGTACCTTGTCTTATATTTCAAGCGTTCCAAACTATCCTTCACTAGAGTCCCATGTGCAACCAAAATTCTCCATCCACTACAATCTGTTCAGTATGGAACCTTCGTCCAAGAGTGATAATAATTATATTCCATTCATTCTGCCAAACCGGGCTCCTGGTCTCTCATCTGAAGTTACCTCATTCAAGAGTTGAGAGTTGAGGTTATATTTTCTCGAATGTGTCACCACAAATGACCACCTCTCTACGTTCTACAGTGGTGTGGGAGCTCTGGAAACTTCCATTACACTACGCTGTTCCACATTTGAATCATAATATCATGATAATAATAATATTCGCACGAACTATTCGCGTTCGCAAACGATGTGAGAGCAGAGTCTGTCCAAGCAAAGAAGACATTCTGGTAAGATGGAAAAATGACTCCAGCTCAGTCAATATTGGTTCAAAAATTATAAATTTGGTCTCAGATTGTAGATTAGAATGTCTCCCACAGTTTGAGATAAAATTGATAATTTGTGAACCAATATTTACCGAGCTGGAGTCATTTTCCCATCTTGCCAGAATGTCTTCTTTGCTTGGACAGACTAAGTTGCTGCCAATGGTCACAGAGTGGGTCGTAAGGAATCGCTTATATGGAACGGGAAACGCTCAACCATTTCGAGAACCATTATCAGGTATAACCTCAATAATACATTCCACTCACCGTTCTCTCACAATTATTCTTTTTCTAAAAACCGAGAGAACAAAACTAAAACTATTTGAGAAAGCTTCTCTCAAAGTAGCACCTATAGTACTAAGTCCGACATGGTGAACTATTAGAAGAAATACCTCTATAAGCCGTGAGTTCACCTACATCTGTAGCAAAACATTATGTTATTGATTATAATTATAGTTGGTACAATTCAGCAATAGGTCTAGAAAGACCTGGAATGTTAATGAAAGAGTCAAAGCTGAGAGAGTAGTATCTCTTGAAGCAAAAAAACAAGATGAAAACAAGAGTGAATCGAACAAGAAGAAAATTGAGTACGGTATAAGAAATGACAATGGAAAACTACAAAATAATTAACAGGAAGAGAAGAAGATGGAAGATAAGAAGATAATTGAGAGGGGAAAGAGAAACACGAAGAAAATTAGAAAGAAGAGAAGGGTGTAAAAACAAGAATAAAATAAGTAATAAGAAACGAAGATGAATAGTAAGAATGAAATTAAGTAGAGAAGTAATAATCAGAGAAGCTCAATCGAAAATAACTGTTGTAAGGATTGATAAGAATGGAAGGGTAAGAAAGTGAACTGCAACGTTAAGGGCTGGAGAGTTGTGAAGGACCCTTAGGGCCCGCCTCACGAAGAGTCTTCAAACTAATTTAGAAAGTTGTTAGCTGAAGCAAGCGCGTGTGTATGTGTGAGCGCGTGCGGGAGCAATGAGATGCAAATGGACCGATATTAACGTTATTCCAACGGGGACATGATACGGCCTCCCCTGCAGCTTCAAACTCAATGACGCTTCTCTAGTCGAAAAGCAACTGGACCTGTTGGAGTTAGGATTCATGGATTTATTTTCTAAAATTGAAATCAACCCTCCAGTGAGCATGAATTATTATGATTTATCTAATCAATTTATACTCCAATCCTCTTTGAATCTTGTGAAAGACTGTAAATTATATTTCCGAAGAGAAGGCTTAAAAATAAAATAAGATAAATATTTGGTAAATAATTTGTCCGTGCTTTCATAAAATAAGTTAATAGTCTATATTCTCTTGATCTCATTTCTTTTATTCCAATTTGAAATTGTGAATCCTAGAAGATTGATAGATATAGTGACCCGAATGTTACAATACTTAAAATTTATGATTTGTAAAAAATGGCACAAATTTGTATAAATTCAGATAAGAGATGAGTAACAAACACTAAAAAGGGTGGATCCTACACTACTGTTGTAGGAACCTTTAAAATATTGGAGAAATCAAGGATTCTCATTCATCACAGAAAAATATGATAGAATATTAGAATAGGACTCACTAATCCACTTCATACTTTTGAATATGTTCTCAAAACAAGAAAAAACTTATTGTTAACCGAAGAAACCAGTATTGTTTTCACGGTTGTTAATTCGGATGGAAAACTTGAAAGTTACTTTCCTCAAGTTGACCTTAATAACAAAATTCTAAGACGCACCTTTCTTCCCATTTTTCCACTTGAGTATTAAAACCTTGAAGCTTACTGACTCTCTTTTCGATAAATACTTTGTTTTATTACCAGCTCTTCATTCTTTTTTCCCTCTTTCTCTCTTTCTCTTTCTCTCTGTATGTGTCTCTCTCTCTTTCTTTTCTCGTTCACAATCTTATTCCGTTCTACCCTTGTCAGTACTCTAAACAATATCACATCCAAGAAAGCTCTTGCTAACTTCCTACTCTGAAAATGGAAAAAATGCAAGTGTTGAAACGTTATTAAAAAGCAAGCTGTTCCGTAGAGATCAACTTTTCCCCGTGAATTCTCTCTCCAAACACATACACTGACAAAAATTTCTAAGGAATTGCTTAGTCAAGGTAAAACGTCAAAAATGAAACTGCGAATTAACTTGAGTGGAGCTTTGCTGTAATGGAATCTATGTAAGAATGTTGAGGAGAGCCCGGCAGCGTTGTCGGAAATAATAAAACGAGTTTGAACTCATTTTCCGTTTGAATCCTTTTGGAATGAGATGCTTTCTCCATCCGTCAAAGTACCGTCTGTGCCAGGTTTTCAAATACAAAAGATTCAAAAGTTTTTCAATGGGCCCAGTACAAGTTGAAACATTTCAAAGTCAGAGCACGACAGAGTTCAATCTGAAATGAAGAGAAAGGAGCCCGAAAAGGAGTCTGAAAAGTGAACTGGAACAAGTAGCAATTATTGAAAATATTCTAAAAAGATATGATAGAAATATAAAGAATTATTACCCGAAATTATTTTCCTCATTTATAACTACTGCTTTTTTGCACAAAACACATGGCTAATTATTTATTACCAAGGAGAAGTTAAAATGTCATCTCTTACACACCAACCTTAATACAATTGTCAAGGTGAATGTGTCCTCCGAAGCATCAGAATGCTATAATACGAAACATATATTGAAGTAAACTGAGACAAAACCTGTTAGGCCTACTTATCAGACCAGACCACGGATTCAAACCAACTCCCAGCTATGGCTACTCTGATAATATCTTCCTCTTGATATCGAAAATGCTTTCTTTTCTTAGCATGTTCTTGTGGCTCATATTATTATATATGAAATACAATAAAAGGATGATAAAATGTTTATAACAAGCAACAAAGTTCTCAAAAAAGCACAACTCAAAGCATGCTCATTTTGTCCGACATGTACAATGTTAGATTAATCGCCAATAGAAATTGATATTTGCCGTGAAGTGACATGGCTAATGGCTTTTCATGTGACTTCTCACCGTTCATTAATTTGACACGGCTGACACTTCTCTGCAAGCGTTTTCAGCGACATCGTCCTTCATTCCCATTATTGACAAACTTTGCTTTTAGCTGATGCTTGTGAACTTTGTTTGATCTCAACACTGTAGGCCTATAACTACCCTTCAATTTAGTATAAACTTTTGTTACGACTCAGTCGTGTGTTTCAAATCAATCTGTCAATGATAATTATTATTTTCACCTTCATTTGATGGCCATTATGTAGGCCTACATTAGCATACGATAGGCAATATAAAGAAATACATGATAAGCATGGGTGCAATAGCTATTGCAAGTGAATTGAATGAAAAAAAATCTATCAAGTGTTTCCCTACAATTAATCAATTCATTCAAAAATGTTTCTACTTAGAACAACCCTCGTGAGTATAAATTAAAGTTTAATAACTTACATTTAAAACGCGATATACATAATATTATTTGTATGCTAAAATGTTGTAACCGATCTGTCAAGCCGTTTAGCTAATACTAATTAATTTATTCATAAGATCCGATCACTGAAAAACAGCTCTTGTAAATGTCATTTTTATAGTTTGATGTAACAAAGTCATTGCTATCATTATTATAATTGCATTGTAAAATTTTATAAACGATCTATCGTTTAGAAAAAATTTAGTATTCTCTCTTGAAGCTCCTTTCATAGAAAAGTCAGCCCTTGTAATAATGTGTTTATTATATGAATGAATAATAATGACAATATTGTATGTATACTCAACCATTCAACTATGAAAGTGAGATAAAAAAGATTGGAACCTTAAAATAATTATCAAATGTCTCCGAAAGGCTGAGATTGGGTAGTTTTGACTGTGATGTTCAATGGAAATGTTCTCATTGAAATCCCTGTTAATTAATGGTTTACGTTCTGATATTCTATCAATTATTATTGTTCATTATTCAATCATTATATTTCACTTGATGATATTGAAATATTCAATACCGGTACATTGGTTTCAAAAATTGATGAAATTCAGTTCTAATATTTATTTTTTTAATCACAATCGTCACATAGAACATCAAAATTTGAGAAAGCCTATCACTCAAATGACAGGTGACATGTCAGTGGTATACATTATTTCTATAGCTCTCCTTATAAAAAGTGATTAATTTGTAAAATTAAATGTTCTGGTACGGAGGGGGAAACCCTTGGGTGCTCCCCCGGGGCGGAAAAGTAGTTTTTTTACTCCTTAAAACTGGTTTTTAGGGGGATTTTGAAACTTTTAATTGTTTTTTTCAACATCATTTTCCCTCATTTGATAAAAAAAAACAAATTAAAAGTTATAAGCCCGCTAATATCTAACTGTCTAACTACGTATTAATAGAAAACATTTAGCCTATTCACAAAGTCAAAAAAGCTACTCTTTGATTCTTATTGTTATTGTTACAATGGCGACTTGATAGCAAGTATTTTAAGCCAAGGTGAAGATGAGTTTGTTAATGATGATGTTTTCATGGTGAATGAAAGAGGATGAAAGTTTACAATACAATTTTCACTTCGAAAAAAACCGTTTCACTTCCAAAAAAATTGAATTGCAGGCTTACTTGAGAAGAGGTTGTTGCCAATGAAACGATGTGCTATTATTTTATTTCAATGATGTAGTAAAATAATATTATTAGATATGAAGTAGTCCAATTACTTTTATTAAAATCATCTTTGAATGAATGTATCAATATCTACTAACGGATGAAATTCTAGAAATTAAGGTCTGTGTTTATTCACCACATTGCAGAGTGACAGGACAGTAAGTTTAATTATAAAATCCAATAGGCACTACAATACTGAACGAAATATAGGAAACAAGTTGGTAAGCTGTAAAGTGAGGTACCAAGCAACTGCAGACCCAGCTCTTTTGAAAACAAAGTTGTTATTTAGATAGGGAAGAGTGCTGAGCAAGTAGTCTTCCCAGTGGCGTAACTAAGCCATTGAGCGCCCCCCCGCGAGCCGAGTGGGTGCGCCCTTACCCCCCTACCCCTCTAAGATACGAAGCAGAAAAAACTCATCAAAGTTATGGTACCTTTGTTTTGTTTTTGCATGTGTTAATATACGGTGACAAACGTGAGCTCGACAGTAGCCTTTCTTTGACGTGATTATAGATTAAATTATCGTAAAGGTCGGAAACAATTAGGCCTACTTCAACTACTACAGTATATCCTAAAAGGAACTAAAAGTAAAAAGAAATTAAGTTTGCAATTTGGATTAATATTTCTAAATAATAGGCTGTAAATATATTATAGCCCATAATATATTAAACAGAACTGATATTTGGGTTTGAGCTATGCAGTAAACGCACTATAGTTTAATGGGCTTATAATAAAAAGAGCTTGTAGACTATGAGTCGTGTTTAGCTAATATTTATTTATTACAAACAAAAATGTTACATACAAACTACAAACTGTTTACTGTGTAGATCAGAGAGCTATCACCAATCGGTCTTCTTTCTTTGTTGACCGCGGCTCACCAGCCCACGAAGGTCCTAGGCCTACCAGCTGGTTGCCAGTTTCATATACATTTCTTTTCTTTTCTCTGCTCTCACAAAACCTTCAGCAAGCTCGTCTAGATTAATAGTACTATTAACATTACAGGACTGAGGAGAGAAAAGAGGTGATGGGTGATTAACGAGTCCATCCTAGCACAATTATATACAGAGTGTTTCAGGAGGAATATGCAATACTCCTCAGGCTAATTCCCTTCACCAAGTAGACAAAAAGGTTCCATGGGACAAACCCTCAAAAACTCTTTTTTACCGAGATAACAATGGCGGAAAATTGAGATTTTACAAAACATATTAATTTTTCTATTTTTTTGGAGGCTTTACTGAGGTTCTAAAGCAATCAACACCTGTGTAAAATTAGGTGAGGAATTCAATGAAACAAGTTTGAAGTTTGTAACTTTAACGGTTATTGAGATAATTGGAAAAATATGCTAAAACACCCATTTTAAACAATAAGGGTTAAAACTGGATAAGGAATCAAACAATTGTATTTTTTATTAATGGAAGTTGAAGAGAGCCGGATTCTGAAGAAAAAGTTAAATGACGGCGATTGTGTAAATCTTACCCAAATTTCAGAAATAGCGATCAAAAATCGCAAAATAGACAAAATATACCACAAGTGAAAAATTTGTGTTTAGTAGCGATTTTTGATCGTTATTTCCGAAATTTGGGTAAGATTTACACAATCGCCACCACTTGACTTTTTCTTCAGAATCCCGCTCTCTCCATCTTCCATTTAAAAAAAAAATACAAATTTATGATTCCCTATCCAGTTATAACCCTTATTGTTGAAAAATTGCGTATTTAAGCATATTTTTCCAATTATATCAATAACCGTTGAAGTTACAAACTTCAAACTGGTTTCATTGAATTCTCGAGCTAAATTTACATGAGAATCGATTATTTTAAAACCTGAGTAAAGCCACCAAGAAATAAGAAAAATTAATATCTTTTGAAAAATCTCAATTTTCCGCCATCGTTATCTCGGTAGCAAAGCGTTTTTGGGGGGTTTTCCCATGGAACTTTTTTGTCTACTTGGTGTGAAGAATCAGCATGAGAAGTATTGCACATTCCTCCTGAAACACCCTGTATATTCTGTATTGTTTATCAAATCGTAAAAGTTGGGTCAGGGGGAATTTTTTTAAAAACACTGTACTCTAGTCTAGGACTATATTTTCAAGTTATCTATATCAAGTCTGAAGGAAAATATAAAAAGATTTAAAAATATAAATTCATTAGAAAATTATTCAATCATTATTAATTTTGAAAATTTAATTAAAAAAAAAATTCCATTCCTTTGCAGTCAATTAAATTTTTAAAGTGGCGCCCCCCCCCCCCGCACTGCGGGGGCTGCTATTTACGCCACTGAGTCTTCCATTTCTACTTAGTAAAATAACAGAGTTCCAACTCCTAGCAAAACAATTAATTGTCTCCTAAAGTTCCTATATATTGTTATAGAGATGATTAAAACCTTTATTCGTGATTTGCAGTGAGTTTTATTCCAAGAGTTGAAAAGCTTTCAAGACAAGATATGGATCGATACCAATGATATTTTAAGAATTATAGAAACAGATAACACTTCTGGGTCAAGCTAAATAATTGTTTGCAAGTATTTCCTTTCAAAAATTTTGGAAACTAAATACATTTTTATAATATATGAAGTCATATTTTTTTGATTCGCTGTAATTCCAAAATTGTTCAAATTCGATTATTTCAGTTGATGTATCATCTTGAGTTTCTTCTTCAATATTTAAATTAAATTAATAAACCGTCTACACACCGAACAAGGGATGAACTGAACCAGATCCTTCTAATACTTGGTATTAAGAAGGCCTTGGTTAAACAACTTCAATAATTTGAAGCATGTACAACTTCAGGCAGAGAGTTTAGATAAAATTTTAATAAAATTAAATACTTGATGTATTATTTAGAAATTAGGCTCAATTTAATTAAATAATTGATACTTTTGTGGAATAATATTTATTTTCAACAATATTATAAAGGATTGAAATCAATTGGAAATAAAAATAAGATGTCTTTATGATACGGTTCGGTATGATCTAAACACCTTGCTGAGAGAAATTTCAAGCTCTGTTCTCTAGAATAAGTACCTAAATTTATAATACTGTAATACAATATTTCAAAATTTGAGACAGTTTTTGCACCACAATTGACTACTTTGTAAATAGTAGGTAACATTGTTACAAATATCACATAGGCTACAACATCTTCATAGCAAATCTATCATAGAATCCTACTTTGAAAATAACAAAGATTGTAATTTACAAGTCCATAAATTTTGTAGAGCAAATTACAGTTTGTTACCTTGCAGAGCTAGGAATACTAGCTGCTCAACATTATAATAATGCAATAAAAAAATAGCTCGAAGGTAATAGCTTCTATGATTACAAATTTTGATAGTGAACAAAGAGATTGATACAAAAATACTTTTATATTGAATTTTCATGAAAAAATATTGATACTCAAAGACAATTATTGGCACATTTCATCAGTCTTTTAAGAATGTTTAAAAATTGGAGAACAGAGCAAAACTAAAATCAATTTAGAATAAAATCAACTCCTGTAATGGATCATAAACAATCAATTGAAATATATTTTCCACTTATTTTAATGAGTAGTATTGAATAACCAACTAAAGATAATATGACATGAAAAATAATATTATAAGAAAGAATAG
This sequence comes from Sogatella furcifera, assembly GCA_017141385.1. Lineage (NCBI taxonomy): Eukaryota > Metazoa > Arthropoda > Insecta > Hemiptera > Delphacidae > Sogatella > Sogatella furcifera. Next base: position 18,061,474 of record CM029556.1, read on the forward strand.
CCTACTCAAGGAGAAACTAAAGAAACAATAGCCTACCCGAAAGAAAAAAAACCAAGACACCTTTTAAATTATGATCACTAAACATAATCTTAATAGGGTAAGAATAAGCCAAAAAGTTGAGGCTCAAGGTTAGGCTTAGGCTTTAGGTTTATATTATGATAGATAAAATTAGATAAAGTATTATTGATTTATTCAATTTTAACTATCAATAATTCTAAAAAGCCCTAAGTTTTAACTTTAATTTTCAAATAATGGCTGATCAATCAAATACTATATGATATAAAAATCATATGATATGATATAGATGTAGAACTATGTATGCAATATGTAGCACCCGCAGCCTAATCTTAAGCCTCACCTTATTCAACATGTTCTTACCCTTATATAATTTCAATCAGGTTGAAGTGGAATATATTATCAACGACTGATTAAAATAATATGAAGAAGGATAAAAAACTTCTGAGAATATAATAGAATGAATAATTATAAATCTGAAAAAATTCAACCAATATAAGGAAACTAATCTAGGTCTGAAGCCAAAACAATTACCCTGTATAATTTATACAAATACAGTTCATGAATATTCCAAGTATTATTGTTTTTGTAGTTATTTCTTCCTCTAATATCTGGTGGTGCTGACACCGTGTTTTTTAGCGATAGAGAATCCATTATGCATTGATATTAGCCGAATTCTATGCTCTATACAGCTAAACTGATACAACATAATATTATCGGCTGAATATAATCGAGTAATAAGTATCTTAAAAATTGAATTTAAACAATCAGTGTGAATTCTGCATTCTGTAACTATTTCAGACATATAAAATTAAGATAGATGTTATTATATTTACTGATATAATTTAAGAATAATTGAATAATTAGAAGCTTATTATTTCTATGATACATTTCACATCAATAGCATTTTTTTAATATATCCATGATAAAAGTCTAAATATCTCATGATCTAAAAATCATTATAATCAAACATAATATAAAATGTTATCTAATGAAGTTAATTGACATATTATACATCTTTTGAAGCTCTTTATAATAAAACTGAGCACATCAATATTATATTCATAGCAGTAATATGCTCAGGAAATTAGTTGTGAATACATGTCAGTTCAATAAAGTTCCACTTTTATCTCATCTGATCAAGTTTCACAAGACGTATCTGTTGTATTTTCAAAAAATAGTTGAACTATGAACAGAGTCTCAAAATCACACGTATTTTATGTGATGATTGCAAGTTTCACCACCAATCTTGCTCAAATAACAGTGAGGAATAAATTCCAAATATCGATTCTACTACCACCCTTCTCGATTACGAACAATTAAGAATCGTAGATCCATACGATATTTATAAACAGAATCGAGAATAAAATGACTAACTAATCTTAAGATAAGCCTTATCAACTGAATAATATTTATTCCATCTCGAATAAGAGAATCACCATATTTGGTGGACAAATATATACAGTATCAGCCAAAATAAACAGTACTGAAATAGTACTTAATCAATAGCACATTATCAGTTTAAATGCTGTTCATTTTATCAAAGGAACTCTCCCACAATTCCTCAACCAATTGAACATAATAATCACAATATTCAAAATATTATACCATAATAATAGATGTATGTGCGATTCTATAATAGAGGTTCACCACGCCTGCTTATTTAATCATCAATTATTATTGATTTCAGCATCGCAAAGTGCTGTCATAAGAATAAGATACAAAGTTTCCAGAAAGTATATATACTGGAAAACTGATACTATTACAATCAATGGTGAAGCCCATATTACAATAATTAATCCTTAGTTAAGAGCGTCCAAGTTAATTATTGATCGGGTGGGACCTCACATGAATCTCCTAGACATAGACTAAAATATTTTTGTCTGTGTTACTAGACATTGACATAGTAACAACAAACAATATATCATAATAATTACCATCAGATTCATAATGAAGCATAATAATTATATGAGACAATGCACTAACTGCTTCAATTCGATTATGGACAAATATTTGAAAAATATTTAAATCATTGGTCCATATCATGAATAACAGTAACATTATGTAGTGTCCAACATTCAAGTAACAATGAACGTAATAATTACAACATACTGAATTATGCGTTCACTATTTATCAATAATAAAACAAGCGCTTTGCTTGTAATGCTACTCATAAAATAATGGAGTTAACAAAGAGCAGTATTGTGAACAATAAGCTCAATAGTTTTCCAATAATATTTTAATACACAATATAGGATATAATGAGTGATATATACTATAGTATAGTTATGATGATATTATTTTATATTAATGGAAGACCTTCATCCAAGATGCATAACTTCCATTAAATAAGTAATAAAATTGGCCAAACTCGTCAAAATAATCGAATTACATGTTTATAATGTTTTGACTAACGCGCATGGAAGCCCACTATTATGTTATGTTTAGTAGATAAATCATTTTATGGGATGTTATAATATTGAAAAGGTGGAAGATTATTTCCATACACTTACAAAACTTCCATGAAATGAAATATAGAAAATTGAAATGGGCGAGTTTGATTCAATTAGTCAACAAGTCATTCTCCCATGAGAAATTGAATCTGAATAACATATCAGAGATAGTATATGTGCTGGGACATACTGTATTTATAATCATCATATCTTATTTATGCTTTAAATTATTTACTGGAGGTACTCATCAGTTTTACCAAAAAGACAAACTACTTGACAAATCATTATTAGAGCAATTGTATTGCAACGTTTTTTAAAAGATAATAATATCCGAATGGATCTTAGGCCGGTATTACACGATAATAGTTCTATGATCGTACCTGATCATATGGAAAAAGATGAAAATATGATTTGGCATTTTCATCTCTTTCCATATGATCAGATATGCTCATAGAACTATTATCATGTAATAACGGCCTTATTCTGAGAAAAGCACTTATGAAGGCACTTTTATGAAGAAAAGCACATAAATACATAATTATTTAGTAGATTCAGATAAGGCACTAAGAAGCAATGATAAAGATAATCAGTTACAGAGCACTGATGAATGATAATAGGCTATAGAACAAAGTTTCATTCTAACAAATCAATTCAATAAATCAAAAAAGAGAAAGATAGAGATGTTGTCCTTTCATTTGAAAACTTTTTACATTAGTTTAGTACCATGATTCCATGGTAACTTGAGGATGTGGCAGATTTTTCCATGAAATCATGGTACTTATGTGAAAATTTACCAAATAAAGGTGTTATTGACAACATCTTTGTCTTTTTCTTCTCATTATGAAGACAGCTCGTCCCATACAATTGATTTCTTGAAATCGAGAATGATAAATTCTACAGAGGCATCAGCCATATTTAAAATAACTTACCTTTTTGAATTAAAGTAAAGTAACTTAAAAATAAAAATGAAATACCCTTTTAAACTTTTTAATGTTATTTTATCAAAATAGCACATTACGCCACAAGCCTTGGAAGTGAACGTTTACGGTATGAGGATAGTTCGCAATTGTAAAGAAAGAATAAAGAATTGAATATGACTTTTCAACTATCAGAATACTCGATTTTCTTAGTCCAGAAACGTTTAAGCTCATGATAGTTTTTGTACAATCATCATAAATTGTACAATCGCAATACAAAGTTTATTGTTTTTGACCATTTCTGGCAGCATTACAGAGAGAGACGGTCATTGTAGTTGAATTTTCTCTCGCTAGAAGGCGCCAGCTGTCCACGCTTCGAAAGAAAATGAACAATCTGGTCCTCGTATGGTAAGAAGCTCTTACCGCGCGAGGACAACAGCTGATTGATTACGCATGTAAATGACAACTTCCTAGTCTACATAGGGATCAGTAAGGAGCTTCTTTCCGTGAAGTGTAGCGAAAACATGCTTTGGAGCTTTAGCCCATGTATTCAGTAGAGTTCAGTATTTTAATCACATTGAGAATGGGCTAAAGCTCCGAAACATGTTTGTGATAGAATAACATTTTTAAAGTTCAAAAGGGTATCTGATTTTTATTTTATCTATCGATTTTGAAATAGCCCTAAGTTTAAAGTTTAATTTCAAAAGTATCTAAATCTTGTACCAGAAAATAACAAGCTAGAGATTATTGTAATTATTCAACATTATATGATTAGCAGCCAAGATCAGCCAGAAATCTTTCATCGGACAAAGACTCAAAGGTATTGCAGACCAGCTTCAATTCTTGAACCATGAATTTCCAGTGGAAAATTGCTGTTTATGATGTTTTCAGCAACGGATCTGCGAAGAAAAGAAAAAATAATTAAATTGAAAAACTGATCCAAATTGACAATTCTACAGGTATCTGAGCCTCAAGGTATAAACTGTCCAAGAAAAAAATACATTCTGGCATGATGGGAAAATGACTCCCGCTCGGTCAATATTGATTAAATAATTATAGATTTGGTCTCGAATTTTAGATCAAAATGTTTCCTACAATTATTCACAATAGATGTAGCTATAAATGCAACTAAGTTATATTATAGATGTTTACTCTGTTATTAGGGCTACTAATGTACTAACTTATACTACATCAAATTCACTTGAAAATCACTTGGAAAATGTGAATTTCACTATTTATTGATTTAGTATACATTAGTAGTCCTAATACCCGAGTATAGAACATTGATAATATAATAATGTAATAAAAGTTGTGATGGCTGGCGCCGGGCAGCTCCAGCAGCGCAGCTCAAGTCGTGCGGCTCAAGTTGTTGCTTGGGAATCGTATCGTACCTTTGCAGACAGACAAGGCCCAAAGCAAGTTGAATAAAACGTTGTAAAATCAGCTAATTCCACCCAGAAATACAAATTACACGGAGGTTATTTTGAAGCAATGTACCAGCAGTTGTCAATTTGATAATCTTAGTGATTCTGCTAAGGAATTAGGTGAGAGTCTTAAGCTTCCTATTCTATGTAATAAATCAAATCTTCAGGTATTCTTATTTCATCACAGACTTGAATATATTTGCAACACATTTTTAGGGCATTTTCGATTGACTTTATAGCGATAGAGAAGAATTTAAAAAATTTTCAAGGTTTAAAAAAGTTAGAAGGCCGTTAAAATAGGCCAATATATAAAATAGGTGAAACATGATTGAAATATCGGCAAATGAATCAGGTTTTACGTGAAACTAAGTATAAACTAAAATTTCACTCATAAATATAAAGAATAACTTTTTTAAACTGTTTTAGAGCCTTATTTGATCAATTTTATAATGATAGAGAAGCATTCATTACAAGATGAACTTGGTCTACGGTACGAAATTTAGCAGCCCTTGTCTGGAGTTTGGTACTGAGTGTCGAATATGTTTTTATTTTGAATAATGCAACATTTTATTATGACAATTACTTAGTGCTACTACACATTAAGCGTCTGATATTTGGGTATTTTACCTTGATTTAATGGTGTTCGGTATTTCTAGAAGAAATTTTGTAAAAATTGGTGATTTGATTCATTTGGAATAATTTATTGCTCTAAATTCAAAATTTTTATAATTCGGTATTTCTCCTGGACTATAAATTTCTTGATTGAAGTGCTACGAAAATCTAACCTAGTTTCGAACTTTATTATTCATCAAAATTTGGTATGAAGACGTTTTGGACATTAGTCTGTGTTTTCAATAAGTTATTGTTTCTGTAAAATGAATAAATAAATAAATAAATTATTCTATGATAATAATGATTAACTTAAAATGATAGTTTTATTCACGAACAAATTTTTCCATCAATGAACAGATTGAATGCCACAAACTATTCACATTATTATCAATTATTTACTTTGTCTTACTGATAAATTAATTTATATGAACTATTATGAAAGCATTAACGTGTTCTGAGTTGAATGAACTTTAGACTGTTGCATTCTGTAAGCGAATGAAACGTGAATGAGAGCTACTCTCACATAAATTAAATTCGAGTGTTTTCGAGTCTTGATTATAACTGCCTAACCATTCTCATTTTCCCTTTAAAATTTGAAATATTCAATATTCTACAAAAATAAGAATTGACATTTGTATAATAAAACCATCCATACATCCAGTTATAATTACTTTATTCGAGAGTTTTACGCTACTCTGATATAGTGTTAGAGTATCTTGTTTTCAAAGTTTTGAGACTGATTTAGAACTTTGAATGAAGTTATTTATTAACAAGTATCAACATTAAAAAATTACATCAAAAAGTAATATTAATTGCCCTCTGGGCCCCCCTGAATACACCACTGAATAGGCCTAATCAATATTATAAGAAATGGAAATGATGAAACGTACCCAAATGCAAATTGCACGACGGCTGTATTCTCTCCAATAGGATTCATTGTCCAATTTTCCAAGCGGCCAAAGTCTTTGAAATAGGCGAAAATGTCTCGTCTCGAAGTAACAGGAGGCAAATCTACAAGGAAAAATTTGACAAAATACAAGGATGTTAAAAAAATGGAATTATTAAGTGGAGCATTATATTGATATATATATAAAGGATATAAATGGAACCCTTAAACAATAAATTTAGCATTTTGACAATGATATGTGGATGGTATTGAATCCAGCCTACTTAGAATCTGAAACAATCTGTAAACATAGTCAATTATCAGACTCTTATTCCTATGGAGAATCATAGATAGGGCCCATCATCTTCATAATGAAAAAATGACTTAAATAATTTGATAAAGAGCTTTCTAAATTACCAAGAATTCAATTATTCCAGGATAATACCTACATATTTGGCTCCCAATAAGCTTACTGAGCTGGGATTGTGGAAGTTGAGAATATGATAAGCCTACTCATACCCTTAAGCAAGAATATTACGGTACTGTAGCTTTTACTTGGTATTCAGAACCGGCACTTATGATATGAATCATTATTAGTCAAGGCGCCTTACCAAAATAAATCAGCTATGAATTTCATAATGATGATGATTATTATGTTTCGTCATCACCATCATCATAATATAACTCGACAGAATTAGCATGGCCCATTGATATCCGTGCATATCACACACTCACAGGCCATGCTTATCCTGTCTAGTTATATTGAAATACAATATTCTTATTTTCAGCTCCTTAACTTAATAAAATTTCGCTTGAGAGAAAAGCACCAACTAAAATGTATAATTTCCTAGTTATCATACATGATTATCAAATAAGATAGGCATATTCTTGGTTTCGTGATTTTGGAATGTGTTTCTTGTATTTAACATGTCATATAATGACATGTTAGATCATTTATCTTTACAGTTTACTAACAACTAACTTTTAAAATATATTTGAGTAATATTATATTATGTGTGAAATAGCCTGCTTCTGGACTGTTCGTATAGATAGAACATAGAAAAAAGAAACGTTTTGGGCTCAAGTCTATTGTAAATTTGTAATCTATGTAAGTTAAATTTATTGAATAAACTATTATTATGTTTATGATCAATAGCTAGATTTTCATCAGCTTAAATTTCACTAGATGTAAGTAGCTCACACTAATTGTAATTCAGTATAACTATCCTAGAGTAAGTATCAAGTAAATAAGAAAGTTACTGTAATTGATTTGATAACGTTTTCGTTTGTTGAATGAAAATACCGTTTACTTACTCTTCAAAACAAGATAGACTGGATTCTGCGAATTTCGATCTCTTGCGGCCGCACTGCTTGTTGTGGACACATCATCTCTATCATCTACGTCATCATCATCACTTTCTACAGACGGAATGTTGAGAAAAGTTCTGAACTTTTCATGCTCTTCGGCGTCTGTATGAAATAGACTCAGCAGATTGCTACCGCACATCATCAGCTTACATGCCTGGCAGTGTTTGAAAGTCATATTCATCAATTTCTTTTCATCGTCATTATGTTGGTTCTTCAGATGCTCATCCCAAATTACATGATTGGTGAACCACTGTTCACACAAATGACAGTAGAACGAATAATCATTGATTTCCGAAGACAGGTTCAGTCTCTCTAAGAATTTCTGCTTTATTTCTCCCTTCAGATTCAAAGTATTGTCACCTTTAACACTATTGTCAACATCGTTGCTTGTTGGCTCAGCAGACGATGCATCTGCACGACGCTTCTGATCAGAAATGAATATGTGTATCTCGGACTTTTTGTGAGCAACAAGAAATTTTACATCACAATGCAACATGATTTTACAGCTGGAACAACTCATTGACTTGATACTAGGATTCTCTCTCAATTTTGAATTGTGCATATGTGTGTCAATATGCTTGACTTTCGGCCTTTTACCAATAAATACCTCGTAATGATTACAGGCAGCACAGAAAAGTCCTCTGAATTTATCATGATTTGGAGGAAAAGTTCCAACCAACTTCTTCATGAAAGCATCGTGCACTTCTTTTGTTTTTTCATCTCCTGAGTTCTCAGTTGGCCCATCATCTGTAAATCTGTTTCTGGGGTTTCTATTCTCGGTAGACCTACCATCTGAGAAATTATTTCTGGGGTTTCTATTACGTGGATTCTGTCTATTCCCTGAATCATGACGCCTATTTGCTCTGTTGTCTCTTGTCAACTCATTATCATTTGGAGATTCGAATCTCTGCCTGTGATTTCTGTTGTGAGGCTGTCTATTACCAGCGCCACGTCGATTATTGAATTGTGAACGATGACCAGCCTGAGAATCTCCATTGGCATTATTATTTCTTTGCCTCTGATAAGCATTTTTTCTGTGCCCAGAATTGAGATTTTCCTTTGATGCACTATTCCTGTTATTCAACGAAGAGGAGTCGACTGATCCAGAAGCTGTCAAATCACTCATTGAATTATTGGCATTCTGCAAATTTATCTTCTCAAATTTACTATTCATGCTACTGGTATTATTTGACACAGCTGTGCTTCCAGGAGATTTTGTGTTAGTTACTGAGGATACGCTTGAAGGCATTGAAGTATTTGAAGCAGTTACAGGAGAACTGTTACTGGCTGAGCTGCTTTTGTAACTGCTTGTTGTGCTGCCTTGCTGTACTGGAGGCTTAGCTGTTGTTACTGTGGACGAACTTGGGGGCATGACATTAACAGGTCTTGAAACCGTAGTGCTGGCAATGACTGAGCTACTGCTAGGATTTGACACTGTTGAACTGGAAGATGCTCCAACTGTAGATACTGAGGTTGCATCAGTATTTCTTCTTACCAAATGTATATTTTCATCTTGAGGAACCTGATACATATAATTTGGAGTTCTGTTGGAGGTACTAGTTGCGGTTCTTGAAGTATTTGTTGGGCGTGGATGAGTTGGATTTGAGGTTTGACTTCTCAAAGCCCTAGAGTTGATTTCAGTGAAATGGCGAGCTTCAGGGTGTTCAGGGCGACTGTCAGACGAACCCATGGCTGGAAACCTAAAAATAATTTGGATCAAGAGTTAGCATTCACATTATAAATGAGATTTATTCGATGATAATAATAATAGAAATCAGTAGGCCTGATGTTATATTATTTGAAGTTATGGTCTGGTCAATATTGATGTATGTTACATATTATTAAAAAAATATTTTGTCAAATGTTCTCAGAGGTTTGTTGTATGTTGCACTTGCATTTGATTGAAGATAATAAAGAAATATGCACGATTTCATGCTTGAAAAACATTTATTTCTATGAGTAGGCTATCCAAAACAGTTCTTGATGAAAACTAATAGTGTCGAGTGAAAACATAACTGAATATTGTTGAGATTCCTTACATATAGACATCCCTCAATTCTATATGATCGGGTAACTTCAAAAATCTCATAAATCCAAGAAAATTGCTCACGTGAGTAGAAGGTTTGATGAAAGTCAGCAGTACTTTGTATATGTGTACTTGGTGTACCTATATCTGGTTAACTTGAACATAGTGTACTAGTATTTGAACATCAGGTACAAGTAAACCAAGTACAAAATAAGCCAAGCAGGATGATTTCAGTGTTATTGCCTATGGTATTATCATAGAGGAATAATGTTTGAAGTATTCTTTCAACTATCTTCTAATAAGCTTACTTCAATATATACTCTCTCTATGGTATTACCTTGTGGAGTTTGTTTGTTTGTTTGTTTGTTTATGAGGGTGAAGCCCACATAAGCTCATAGGCTTGTGCGTGGGTAATGAAATGGATGATAGATGACGACTAATTTTTAGGTAGTCGGGACCGACGGCTTATCGTCTCCTCCGAAAGACGGGGTGGTCGTATCTATGTGATTGTGCTGTGGTCAAAAATTGTTCTCCGCTTGGGATTCGAACCAGGGTCCACCTGGTTATCAGACCGGCGCTTTATCACTCCTCCAACGAGCCACCCATCCAAGTGATGCATTTGAGGTGAGGAGAATCCTGCTAGTCAGTAAAAAGTCATCCGTGTTCTATGTGGAACAGATTTTCTAACACACTATAGGCATCTATTTGTGATTGAAAGGAATTTCACTTTGTTCAATCTTTTCATTCACTTATCAGCTATAAAATAGTAATAATAAAAATTTACACTTTTATCAGAGTTGTTGTGAAACTTATCCATAATTTAGGTAAGTTTGAGTGAATACAAAGGTTGTCAGATCTACAAAGTTTATTTCAAACCCAATCTTAAGTTCCAATGCTCAGGGCGTCATCATCAGTGGAAAACGTATGGTTTTTCAAATAAACTTTGTGGATCTGACAACCTTTGTATTCACTTACTAAATAGTAATATTCCTATCTGAGTCTTCCATGTGGAAGAAGTAAGCAGTGGGCATACTATGCCTAACAGGGGTGATTTTTAAAATTATAACATGAAAAATAAGCAGAGAGTAAACCTCCTATCCTACAAATTGGGGAGGACCCATAGTAGCCTCATAATATACCAAACCAGTTAGAATTGTGAATAAGCTGCCTGTTTTGGCCAGGAGTCTGACAATGCCAGATTTTAGGAGGAAAATGAGAACATCTCTTCAAGAAAGTCTCTAAAGAATTTTTTTATTGCGATCAACTCTGTCTTATGTGGGAGCAATAATATTTGAGTTTTGCTGTTTTGTATTATTTCAAACTTTTGTGTTTGCTTTTAGACTTAATTCACTTGTGCCCATGCATAGGCCTATTATTATTATTATTTAAAAAGCTTCAATAAGATCGGATCAGCTTGGTGTGAAAACAAAATGAAAGCTTTCATTTTTTTAATATTATCGATCAGCTTTAGGCTTAACAAAAAAAATGTTTATGGGGGATTTACCTTCGGATTTTATTTATTTATTTTGAAGTCATAGCATGTAAATATAGAGATCATCTTTGAGAGATGTTGGAAAGTTAGAATTCATACTATCTGGAATCACATTGCAACTGGAATAGGCCTACTATAACTTATCAAAGTTATAATTAATGAAGTTTCTGGAGATAGTTCAAGTTACAGTTGAGAATTTGATTATTAATTTTCGCAATAATTTTATGAAGATAATATTTAATACCACTGTATCAACAATATTAGATTTTACGTTGATATAATAAATAATAATAATATCATTATTAGAGAAATGTAAGGACATATAGGTATTATATTCTAGTCTCTAGGAAAAGGTGAAGATTCTACTTGCATCATGGATGATTGCAATGAAAAGCAATTATTTCACCGCAATGAAAATCAATATTATTTCACCAAGGTCATCCAATGCAGATTCATAAACAATTATAAAAAGAGAGGAAGATTAATCACTACAGATAAGACATCTGATGAAAATTGTTTCACAGGATTTCTTTTATTGGTAAAAAGTAATAAAATGAGATTGATAACAAAAGCAAGAAGTAACTTACCTGATTTAATGGTTATAATTGATTTCTAGGCAATAATTGGCTGGCTGTAAGATGTAATACAAAGTTAATCCTTTTACATCTAGCCTAATAAAAATCTAATTAGAATTTTATGCGGGAGACATAATTGTAAAATCTTCCTTAAGTTACTTAAATTTTTGGAAAATAGGTTACATCAAGAAAATATTAAAAAAGCCTACTGTTTCTTGTTTGGCATGAATACCTTGTTTGTTCCAATAAGTCCCTATTATTCATTGTGCCATTTGTAAAATCAGCCTATTGTTCCTTGTTTGGCAAATTTAAGTGGAATCAACTACAGAAAAGTTTTACCTGGGCATTGATTCCCAAAATAAATTGGGCTTGTGCGTGGTTAATGGAAATAATAAAATATGAGTAAACCTGCAGCTTAGGTGGGATTGGAATAGAAAAAAGTAAGTGATTTAAATTCTCAAAAAATATAAACCATAACTTATATCAAACTTTAATTAATGAAATTCAGCAAGAAAAATCCGAAGAGCTATCAACCTAACATTGGTATAAAACCAAGTGCATTGGAGAGCATCAACTTACCCCATCTTGTATTGAGATTAGATATGGAAGTTGTAATTCAAGTTCTACATAATGAGATTAATATTACAGTATAATATTATAGAGATAGAATGTTACTATCTCTATCTTCCTCCATTCTGGTGTCTTAAACACGGCCGTAGGATGGGTGAATCGTCAAAGCTAATCCAATCTCTGATTATTTGAATAAAAATTTCAATCAGTAATCAATAATAGAAGGCAAATAATCTACTTCAAGCCTATTCAAAACAAGAAAGTGTAGGGAACTAGAATACTTACTGCTTTTTTGCTCTAATCAAGCCGAATGATTCTCAATAGAACAGTAGTTTGAGAAGAGGATAAGAGGGATCACTTCCATCCAGAAAGAAAATAATTATAAGTTAAACACGTTGGTTCTTTGTTGCACTTTCAATCAATGCTTCAATAACTCGATAAATCTAATATTGTTAATTTTTATACTTTAGAACATAAAACATAGAACTCCTGAACATCAATCATAGCAAAAGAAAAATGAATACAGAAAGTCTGCAATCTGCATCAGCAACTTGCGTAAATAAAAGAGAAAAGAAAAGAGGTCGTCATAAACTCCTAACCAAACTCAAAACAAAAACACTTCATCAGCTGAGAAAGTGGGAATCCCAGGATAAGGACAACTTGCCAACTGTTGAAACAGAGCGCTTTATGTAGAAAAATTTACCAGAGTTAAAATGCGTTAGAAATACTAATGCTTCAATCATCAATAGCCAGTTTTATCATCCTTATCAAAAATATGAAAGATGATCCTATCTTCAAGACACAAAGCGAACTTACACAAAAATATTTGATAAGGTCAGCTGATTTTAAATCAAGATGCCTTCCTGTCTGGTGCTTGCGTGTTGTTGACATTTTTTGATCCCATATGCGAATGTGTCAAATTTGTGTGTAAATTAACCTACAAGAAAAGATTCATCTTCATTCTTATAAAATCTTTGAATAAGGAATGTCCAATTGTTGTTTTCTGCATTTTCGTTGAAATCCAGAATAAAAATGGGAAGAGCTGTTCTCTGTGAAGAAAAACTACTTGGAGATCTTATTAAGTTGTCTAAAACTCATGGAATCACTTCTGGGTTGATTCTTGGGCAGGTTAGGATTTATTCTTTCTAATCTACTTTTACCATTCTGTTTTTCAAAATTCATTAATTCTAAAATATTGAAACTTACCAATTACTTATATTCGTTTCCTGTTTATACAAAGTAGACTACCGTAGGTTCCCATCTTAATAATATTTGTCTTAGGTAATCGAGGGCAACTCACAGCTGTAGTTTTGTCTATTTGTTTGAATTTATTTAGTGAGTAAGGTATTGCTATATTTTTAATGAAAATTTACAAAATTCAATATTATTTGGTGAACAAAGTTACTTTTAGCTCAGCTATTCAATCTGATGGTAGGTTCTTATATCTGATTAGCACTTTATCTCGATAAACCTACTACATAAACATTAGCCTACTGCCATGTGACAATATCTAAACTGTATATTATTACTGTTCATGTTTATTTTTATGACATTGAAAATAGCCTAGTACCTTACTCCCCGGATATAGGACAATAGGACACTCCCATATTTCTACAGTAAAACAATATAAAGTGTATTGCGTCAACGTCTTTTCTCAGCTGGCGGAAACTATTTTGAAACGTATTTTAGATACATTTACATCCAATCTCATGCTCTAACTACTTGTATTGTATTTATTTTAGGTTTTGCTTATACGCTGAGCTGATAATTTTTGCTTTTACATTCAACATTCATCTAGGAACATTTGAGTTGAATCATTTCATCCACCTATTGTTTCCCCAACTAGTAATCCTGTGAACAGTAGACCTCACGCAGTCACCCATGTCCTCAGCACCGTTATAGCCCTGTATCTCCTCACGACATGTTCAAAGTGTGATTCCTGAAAGCCGATTCCTGAAGTCAACGCGAGAAAGTCTGTGGCCAGTTTTGGTCGACTGTCTATATGGTCACAGCTGGTACTACACACAGAAAATTTTTGACGCAGTGTTTTGAAATCGGATTTGGTTAGTACTCTGAAAGAACCAGACCGAGATATCAGCAGAATTGAATGCATGCAAATAAATATTGCATGTCACACCAATCCTTCATTTTAACTTGAAAAGCTCAGCTATATCCAAGTTCATAATAAACTTCTCACATCTAAGCTCATCATAATTTTCCTTTCAATAATATTCATTTCGCATTAATATCATCTCGAATATATCTTCTATTGAGTTTAATAATATGAAGTTTATTTTCTGAAGTAAATAGACTACTTTTGATAATATTTTATTGAATGTTATATCACATGTTTTAGTAATACTGTATTAACATGGAAATATCAGATCATTTGTACTGTGTGTAGAACAGGCTACCGATACCGCTAATCATTTTTCCGTTAAGTTTTGTTCCGTTAATCTTGGGTTGCGTTGAGTTATGGAATTTGTAACTTATTTTCAAATAACACTATATAATAATCAAGATGGCAGTTTTGCCTGCAATGCTCCAAGTATCCACTGAGAGTCATCAATCGAATCGCTTTCTTCTGGAGCAGAAAGACGTCGTGACAAGCTGAAGTATGGCCCCAGAGCAGCAAATCATAGCTGAGAATACTATGAAAAAGATCATGATATGCAGTCAGAAGGTATGGTCTGCTCAACATCTGCAGTGAGCAGACTATATTACTTTCTAAGCAATAAAAAGTTATTTCCCAACTTTTTTATTATCTCACTATGTTGATATATTTTATCAGTTGAACTCTTTTTTTAGAGCTCAGATTCAAAAGATTTTGTGGTTCACTTGGCTCGAACACCATTGCAACTATCCAATGATTTGGATGCGAAAGCTAATTCATCTCCACAAAATCCAAAGACTTGGAACAATGTTACCGACATTGAAGAGAAGGAGATTGTTGAGCATGCCAAACAGGTTAGTTTACAAATTTTAACATACTAGCCTAAAAGCATATCATAGACGGGGAAAGTAGAGCCGGAAAGTAACTTGCGGAAAGTACTTTCCATGGCGTTACTTTCCACCAAATTTCCAATACACAGGGAAAGTACTTTCTGCAAGTAGGCCAGGTTCTACTTGCCGAAAGTAGACTGTAGTCTGTCCTAGCAATGAAGTCTTGACATTCTGGCAAGATGGGAAAATAACTCCAGCTCGGTCAATATTGGTTGAAAAATTATGTCTTCTTTGTTTGGACAGACTATAGTCTGTTGTGAGATCGTGAGTGAGCATCATGTCGGATTGTGATGGAAAATAAAGTGAAGCTTCCAATAAAGTAATTAAAGTAGGCCTACGGTAAATAGTGGTTTTCAGTGAAGAATTGCAATTAGTTTTTAATGGAAAAATAGTATTTTCCTATCTCATTAGAACAATATAAAAACTCAATTCTAATCAGTTATGTCCAGGGCTCAATTCCTGACGATATGCACCAGTACTATTAGTAGGCCTACCGGTATCTCGTCTCACAGGGAGAGGAAGGAGAGTGAATGAATTAAATTTTATATTGAAATTATGGTAAAAATACACAACTAAAAGTTTCAAAATCACTCTAAAACGAGTTGAATGTTTACATTCCATTTTTTCTTGAGGTAGGACCTCCCATTAGGCTTTTTCCCCCTTCTATTTTTACAAATTAAGCACTGGTATAGTCTGTCCAGGTAAAGAAGACATTCTTGCAAGATGACTCCAGCGGGGTCAATATTCAACAATTGAAAATTTGGTCTGAAATTTTAGATCAAAATGTTTTTAAAATGTTTAACCAAATTTATAAGGTTTGATCCAATATTGACCAAAGAGTTCCACAAAAGACGATGAAGTAGATTAATACCTTTGCTATTACCTTACAAATTTATTATCAGTAGTTCCAATGTAATATTAATCACAATAATAAGGCCTACGCCCTACCATACTGTATAAACCACTAGCAGAACGAGACTAATAGCGGAAAGTGAGGGAAAGTGAATGTTTTGACATGAAAGTACTGGAAAGTACTGGCAGCTAGTGGTCATGTGACCACCCACGTGACCCGCCACTTTCCGTAGAGTGGCAAGTAAAAACAAACTGGTTTGTTATTACTTTCCGGCAAGTCATACTTTCCGCTAAAGTGGAAAGTACCCCTTCAGACAGGGAAAGTGAGCGGAAAGTTGAAGTGGCAAGTACTTTCCGCAAGATACTTTCCGTCTCTACTTTCCCCGTCTATAATATGCTTAAGTATATATTTCAATAGCAATTAGACTAAAGGTGTGCTTTTCGCACACAGGCGCGCAGCGTACAAAGAATTGAGCTACTACACTTTTAAGTGGGAGCTGGCTTCTTTTGGAGCCGTGCCACTAGATTGTAGCACTACCATTCTGATTACCTTATTGATTCAATGCGCATTTATTGATCCAATTCAAATATGAAGTAGGTTCAGGTTCAAGTTTGGCCGTAATTTAGTTATATTTCATTCAAAATTTCCTAAAATAATTGATTATTTCAATTATAGTTACTAGTACTAAGATATAAAAATTCTTCTAAATTGATATAGTCAGAGGGATTCGATTGAGGTCAAAATTTAGATAAAATTGAGTTTTTACATTCACTCAGAGTAGGCTATATTATAAATATTTGTTTTCGTTCAATCACTGTTGAAAATCTCTTTGTAAATGTAAATTTCATACTATTATCTGTCATATCCATGAATTATAAAATCTACAAAGAAAACATATAAGGAGAAGCCTGTTGTCTCCATTTTTGTAAATAAATAAATATTTTACTCATGAATTCTGATGTATTCAAATTTATAATGTTTTTTAAGGTGATTTGGATGCTACCCGGAGGTATGTGGGTGCTTGGAGTCTTCACAATTGGACCGGGCGACTTGTTTAACGACGCCTTATCTCAGTCCAAGTTGAAATCAGTGCTCACAAAACTGACCAAATGTCTGTCGGTCGACAATTACAAGTATGGCAACAGCCCTTCGTCTGAGAAACTAGCTTTTCACCTCAACTCGGACTCAAAAAAGTAAGTGTTGAGTTTTTTCTGTGAGTAACTTAATGACCATAATATGGGCCTGTGTGTGAGTGAGAGGGATCATGATGATAGATGACTACGTACTCCTTTTCAGGCAGTTGAGAGTATATTATTGAAAATAAATCTATTCATCTCTGAATAAGAAATTGAATGTTCTCATTCAATTAATAAGAAATAGCCAAATGTTTTTTACTGTGATTTGAGTCATGTTGAGTTAATCATGTTGAATTGTATTATCAAATTGAATATTTACATATTGATAGTTTTTACATGATTTATCATGTAAAATCATAAACTAGAAAATCAAACCTTAAACTTAAGGCTATTTAAAATGGTTGATAAATCAAATGAAAAATCAAATACCCTTTTTAAAAAACGTTAGAATTATTTTATTCACATTGATAATTGGCTGAGTCCCGAAACATGTCTATAGAATAATAATTCTGAAGTTTTTTAAAAAGGGTATTTGATTTTTCATTTAATTTATCAATCATAAACTAGATTTCATTTCAATTGGTGTTACTAATATAGTATCACTGACGAATTTCAAATACATTGTATAAAATAGAATAGGCAATATAAATGCCAGAAATAAATACAAAACTTACATATTCTCTATAAACTGAAATTTGAACTAAATATGTTGCTAATAAAACTAGATAGTTAACTAAGTAAACTAGCCTCTTATGGCAGACAAAATTTAAATAAGATACATTGTTCAAAATAGAACAGGAAATGTAAAATGCCAAAAATAAATCAGAATAGGTACTCAACCTACCTATTTTCATATAAACCAAAAAGTATATTAAGCTAACTATTTTTTATATTGAATGAATACTAAAAATGTATAACATATTGTAAATAATCATAAAACAATAATTTATGGCTAAATACCTTTTTCAGAAGTAGATTGGTTGATAATTTTGTCGCTGTATATTCCCCTCCCCCTTCATTTTGATCTTTGAAACTTATTTTTTGGCTTCTTGGTTGTTCACCTTAAATTACAACATTTCGTGTGTATACAATGAAATATTTGATACATCCAATACAATATACAAGTTAATTCATTATAATGTAAGATACAAATTATTTGAAAGGTCATAGAGTATTATATCCTGGATGAAAGTTAATATACTTCCTGAAGGTATTAAGAATCAAGAATCAAGAATTTTATTAGCCATAAAACATTACAAAAACGTAAGCAATAGGCTTTGTCAATATTATATCACAGGTAAGTTACATAAAGTGATCAAAACTACGGATAAACATTGAAATATTCCAAATAGTCATTCACAGAGTAAAACGCTACAGACTTTAGCCAATTATCCACAGTAATACAGAAAGTTCTTAATGGTAACTGTTTGACATCTTCTGGTAATACATTAAACATACGAATTTGCAAATACTTATCACTCTTCAAAGATTTAGTCAATTCAACTGTAGGTCTAGTTATATCATTCTTATGTCTAGTGTTGTGTGAATGTACAGATATATTTTTATTAAAATTTGACAGATTTTTCTTAACAGAGATTAAATTATAATAGATATACAAACAAAGCAAAGTCATAATTTTGTGTTGAACAAAAATTCCTTTACAAGATTCATTGTACTTAAGGCCAAAAATAATTCTAACTGCTTTTTTTGCCATATAAAGGCTTTTTTTGAAGAAGATGAGTTGCCCCACAATTTTACTCCATAAATCAAATGAGAATGGAAAAGACCAAAGTATATCATTTTAATTACATCTAGGCTAACACAATATTTCAGTCTTTGCAAGAGAAACAATGCCCTAGACAGCTTTTAACATAAATTCTCTAAATGGTAGTCCCATCTGAGTTTACTATCTAGGTACATACCTAGCAGTTTTACAGGTTTAAAGAAATCATCATTCAAGTTCAGATTACCAGTACTTACATTATTGTTGAGAGAAAATATTATTTGCTCTGTTTTGTTCTTGTTTACCTTAAGTAAGTTGGCATTGAACCACACCTTAGACTCATCCATAGCTCTTTTAAGTGAATCCTGAACAGTTCTTATATCAACATCATTATGTACCAGAGTAGTATCATCTGCATATAATATTGAAAAGACAGAAACATTTTTAGCAAAGTCATTGACAAAAACTAGAAACAAGAAAAGGCCAAGGACTGATCCTTGAGGCACCCCCACAGTCACATCAAGAAAATTCGAGTTTGTACAGTTCAGGCTAACCATTTGTTTCCTATTTTCCAAATAACTTTTAATTAGCATGAGCTCCTTATCTATTATACCATACTTTTCCAGTTTTTTGCAAAGTATTGAGTGAGACACAATCAAATGCCTTACTTACGTCTAATAATAGAGATCCCACTGGTTGCTTAAGTTCAAAGCCATTCAAAACATATTCAATAAGTTTCTCAACTGCATCAACAGTGCAATGATTCGGTCTAAAGCCAAACTGATGAGGATAAAACAGTTGGTTTTCAACAAAGTATTCATTAAGTTGAATAACAATACATGTCTCAATGACTTCACTTAATATAGGTACAATTGCAATAGGCCTGTAGTTGAGGGGTTCATTAGGATCACCCTTTTTATAAAAGGGTATAACTTTGGTAACTTTCAAAAAGTCTCCTTCACTAAGACTAGACTCCTTCACTAAGACTCCTTCACTAAGAATAGAATTTACAATATAAGTGAGTTCAGATATAAAAACATCAACTACATTTTTTAACAAATAATTTGACATACAATACACATCTTCATATGAGGTGGCAACTGCAGTGGTTCATACATCGGTTACCAATCACTATGCCGCATGCTTGAGATTTTTCACACCTGTACCTATTCCATCAACTTGTGAAGAAAAGTATTACGTGAAAATTGACTGGGAAGGTGTGAAAGACTCTTTGTCCAGTCAGAACTGGAGCCACGTCACAAATGAAATCAATGTCAATCTTGCTTCTAATTCATTTATTCAAACTATTCAGCAGATAATTAATGAAAAGTCATCAAACATTAAAATATCAGCGAAAAATAATAAAATAAAACCATGGATTACTAGCGGTCTCATAAATTCCATCAGGCATCGCGATAAAATTAAAAAGAAACTTAATAGACAGCCTTACAATACTGTATTGAAAAATGAATTTATCCGTTACAGAAATATATTACATTCCACTATTAAAAAAGCCAAATATACCTATTACAAATATAAAGTTGACCAAGTTTCTAATGACCCAAAAAAATTCTGGGATGTAGTAAAAGAAGTAGCTGGGAAAGCTAAAGGATGTCAACCATTCCCAATTAATGCATTTGCCGCAGATGATGGACTGACTCCTAAACAGAATATCAAAGATATTTGTAACAATTTCAATCAATACTTCACATCAGTTGGATCCTCACTAGCAAGTTCCCTAAACCCGATTGGAGAACCGGAAATTAATGATGACGAATACAGAGTTAATTCAGTATTTGAGTTTAAAAATGTAACGCTTGAAGAACTCACAATGGTAATAAATAGTCTTAAAGGTAGGAGTGCTCCAGGATATGACCTCATCCTTACTAGAGTAATAAAAGAAAACATTAATTCACTAATATATCCCATTCATCACATTATTAATCTCAGTCTTCATTCAGGACAATTTCCCGATATCCTAAAAATAGCAAAGATCATACCTATTCATAAATCAGGACCTAAAAAAGAACTTACAAACTACAGACCTATTTCCCTTCTAGCTTCTGTCTCAAAGATTCTTGAAAAGTGTGTCAAAGTACAATTGATGGAATATTTGACAAACAACGACATTCTAGCTAAGAACCAATATGGCTTCCAAAAATCAAAGAATACAAACGATGCCTTATTTGAGGTAACCAGGTACATAACAGAAACAATAAAATCAAAAAATAAAGTAATTATAACCTTCCTGGACCTGGCTAAAGCGTTTGATTCAGTAGATAGAGAAAAGCTGATAAAAAACTTTTTGCTGTGGGAGTCAAAAGTACTGCCCTCCATTGGTTCAGCAGTTACTTTTGCGAGCGCTCACAATTTGTTCAAATTGAAGGGGAATGTAGTGAAAGGGATTGTGTTGAATACGGAGTAATTCAAGGCAGCACCTTGGGCCCGATTTTGTTCCTTGTATACATCAACAATATTTCCTAACTGAATACATGTAGCAAAATTTTCCTATTTGCTGATGATACAGTTGTTGTTTCTGCAGGTAGAGAGTGGAAGAAGCCTATAAGAATGCCAGTTTGGATCTATCAAAGATTAAGAATTGGTTTGATCACAATAGTCTGACTGTGAATTTGAGCAAGACCAAATATGTGCCCATTGTGACTAGGAACCAACCAGATCCAGGTTGAAGGCAAATTAAGATGCATTCCTGCAGAAATGTAGGATCATCTGCCTGTGCTTGCGGATCTATCAATAGAGTAGATCAGTACAAATACCTTGGGGTTGTAATTGATTTTCAAATGAGTTGGGTCCCTCATATACAGTGCACAAAACAGAGACTGAGAAGACTGCTCTATGGTTTTTCCCAGTTGAGCCACGTACTGAATGTTAGACTGTGCAGGAGAATCTACTATGCATATGCACAGTCAATATTGCAGTATGGCATTATTGTTTGGGGCGGAGTGTCATCGGCATGCCTTGAACCTCTTGCTGTCACCCAGCGTACAATTTTGAAAACAGTCCTGAAGAAAGAATCCAGATACCCCACGTTGCTGCTGTTCTCGGACTTCCCGGTGCTCAATATAAGACAACTTTACATCAAAACTCTTCTCATTTATATCAGGAAACATAAAACCAATATATTTAACAATATCCAACATAATTATCAAACACGTCATAGAAACCTTCACGGATACTCTATATCAAGATTACTACACGGGATTGAATTGAAATCACCATACTATCTGGCTCAGATTGTATACAGGAACGTTCCATATAATATCAGAGAGGCCGAGACCAGCAGTGACGTGGTGTATAAGAGCAGGTTGTCGGAATGGCTCTTTGGTGTGGGATGGCTTGGTGCCAAAGAATTGATCCAGTCACCATACACATAAAAATAATACAGGCACTTAAAATGACTTATTTCTCAATATTTCATTTCCTTTTTTTTATTTTTTAAACATTTCATTTATCACTGCCGCCCTTGGATCCCCTTGCTCTCAAACTACAGGGAATATCATGGTACACCAAAATCACATTTGTTCAAATTTCTTACCCAATATAAATGTAACAATATTACTAGAATCAAAAAATTTAATCACATCCGTTTACATTCTTACCTGCTGATTAAAAAATGGTATTTAGTAGTAATTCTATTTTAGTATGACGTATGAGAAAATCAAATTTCAAATATTCTACTGATTTATTATAATAAATTTTGATACCACTGCTTTGTACTAATTATATGACTACCGTACTGCGTGCAGGAACTCTCCCCCATTCACAGACGCACAGTCTTCTTGGGGGAATTCCACGCAGCCAATTATGTTCATTTATATCCTATTATTGTAATGTAATAACCTCATATACTTTTTGTGAAAGAACATATTGTAACTCAATTTATTGTTATGCTATGTGGAAAAATAAAAATAAATTGAAATTGAATTGAAATTCAGATTTTGAGTGAATCATTCTATTTATTATAAAACTAATCATTGATTCATCAACCTCCTTAAATTTGAAATTTTGGCTATTCAGATTACTATTGGTACTATTATTTAATAGATCAGAGAAGTCTACATCATTTGTATTATCACTATTACTATTTGTTTGAGTAACACCAAAGCCATTAACAAAAAAATTATTGAACTGCTCAGGAGAAATTGGAATGATTTTCTGTCTAGTTGTATTTACAAGATTACCTTCATTTTTGGCAATATGCCAGGCTGCCTCACATTGATTTTTGGCATTAGCTATAAATTTACCATTAGCTTCAAGTTTTGCTTTAGAGATCTCTTGCTTGTATTTTACCTTAAAGTTTTTGAACATAATTTTATACTCAAGGTTATTAGAGCTTATAAATCACAAGAAGTAATTTGCGCATACTATCAAGTTCAGGAGTAAACCAATTTATTACAGATGCTTTTTTCTTACCATTTCTATTTCTAACATTTATGTATGGACAGCTAACATTGAAATAATTTGTAAAAATATATAAGAAGTTTCTAACAACACTATTTACATCTTTGGTATAAATATCAGACCAATCTGCGGTAGTCAATAATTGCCTGAAATAGTTTAAATTATCTCTTGTAATAACAGGCTTCTTACACGTCTTACTACATGCGTCATCACTTTCAACCTCTGATGCAAGATCCAAATAGAAAGTTGACCAAATCCCTACATGATCGGAGATCATGTCCTTCACCTCAACACTGTCAGTAGAAATATTTGATGCTACTATGTCAAGACAGGAATTGAATCTAGTAGGACTTTTATGGGCACAGTAGATATTAAATTATCTTAATAGATTCAACAATCCAACACTAGCACAAGCATTTTCTTTCAGGATATCAATATTCAGGTCCCCTGTTATAACTATATCTCTAAAATGTTTTAACATCTAGCTGTTCAAAGAATAAGCTCTTTGCCACATAAATTGGAGAGCCTCCATACGGTGACTGTCCACAGTAGCAGCTAGCCAAGACAAAATTTTCAGGGACATACAAAGAAATATCATCCTCAAGAAGCCAGTGCTCATTAACACATATGACTTTAGCTGGTGTTTCATTTAAAATAATCTCCAGTTCATGTATTTTATAACGGAGCGATTGTACATTCACACTAAAGATACACAAATATTTTCTAGGAACTTTGTTTGAAACTGTCTTTTGATTCAAGTCATAGTTTGTTGTTTTTGATTTGATTTTAAAAAATGGTTGTTTCTTGGTGCCCTATATTTACCTACAACACAACCTTGTGGCCAGAGGTTAGGGTGCATGATTTCACCAGCCAGTTCAAAGGGAACTTCTTGAAAGATGAGTAGGTGTTATATTTAGAGTTTATTTTCTCGCAGACATAATTCGATTCATTCGAGCTTTCAAGATATGAAACTACCTCCTCCGTTCCAACTGACAAGTCAAAACCAGACAGAAAAAGCCAGAAAATTCTTTTAGCAGGCATAGGAACACCATCCCTAGCCAACATGGAATCATGAATAATGTTTTATGTTATGTTTTATTAGATTGTAAGGCGATATTGAGCAATATACTCAGTCATATCTTCAATCATGTGATCAATTGCCAGCTATATTGTAGGTAGAAGTATACTTGAAATGTAAATATAATGAATTCATTCAGGTTATTCATCCTTTTGATTAGAGTCAATCACTTTTATTTTGTGTGTTATTCCCATTTCAGTTCAATTGTACTTTCCGTGTGCATGTATGAATTGAATTCAAATGTTTTCTCTTTTCAGATACTCTTGTAGGGGCTTGGACTTATCGCAACCACAGGCTTCTCAAACATTTCGTCCAGTGGACTGGAAATTTCAATCGAACTGCACAAAATGGCTACAGCTTGACTGCCATTACGACTTTGAACAACTTTCACCTTACCTCATCACTGAAAGCAGCTCTACTCCAATGGTCAAAAAATATTTGAAGGTAATCTCAAATTTTTATGTTTGTTCCAAGTATCACTAACAACCTCTATTGGCAAAAAATCTAAGATTGAATCCCACTTGATGGTGAGGGCATGATGAGAGGTGATCAATACTTTTTAGATAGTCGTGACCGACGGCTTATCATTTCCTCCAAAATACAAGGTGGCCGTATTTATGTGATTGTGCTGTTTTTAAGAATTGTTCCCCCGTTGAGACTTGCACCCGGGTCCACCAATATAATTCGATATTCTCATAATATTACTGGATTTTGTTTAATGGAACTTTGAAAAGTAGCTTAGTATTCCAAAATGTTCTTCAATCGCCATTCCATTTTATAATTCTACTCCATTAATTGTTGAAAAATAGTTTGATACAATTTTCTGGAGATTCTTGATCGTCATTTTAGCTACTGTAATCTATTCTGCACATAAAGCAGAAGAATAACTTCCAGAAATACCTAGGTCATAGGTCACTATGAATACCCAGTCTTTATAGTTCATTATTCATATCCAATGCTCTTAGGAGTACGTTCATAATCATTTGTTCTTGTAGCAAGTGATGTGTTAGTTAAACACATATTGGTCCTCCTCATTCAAATTATTTATGAGTCTGATAATAGGTAAACTTGGAATTATAGCTTTTGACTATAATCATAGCTAGGTACCTTTAAAAAAACTATAGCCTTAAGGCTGAGGCCGCACTGCCGGTGGATAGAGCGTGGAAGCGTGGAGGGTAGATGGCAAATCTATAGAACATGCACACCATCCACAGTAATACATCGTATGAATGGTATGACGTCATACTGTTTTTGAGGTTATGTTGTCCATATTTAAGATTTTCAAGATGGCGGCTGAACACATAACATTCATACGATGTATTACTGTGGATGGTGTGTATGTTCTATAGATTTACCATCTACCCTCCACCCTCCACGCTCTACCCACCGGCAGTGCGGCCTCAGCCTTAGGCAACTATGTAGTAGGTAAGTATAAGGCTGTAGGTAAGTCTGTTGAAACTAAAAGTCGTATCAAATTTCATATTTAATGTAGTAAGATATGTGTTTTTCAAATGTTAGTGTAACCTTTTTAAAACCAGTCTAGTGAATATCATAGGTGAGATTTATTCTGGGTGAAATAACAGAAAATTTTTCTGGGTGAAATAACAGAAAATTTTCTAATATCCAGAATATTCAATTCAATATTTCTAGGCGAGTGATTAACTTTAATTTTCTGTTCACAGGAATTATTAGAGCAGGCCAGCATTGTGATAAACAAGGCCGTGTGCACTATTGACGGTGAAATAAGGAATGGCACTGACAGTTTAGAAGTAACTGACAAGAAAAAGAAAGGAAAAACTTCGGGAAATAAAAATTCTAAAGAAGATAAAGCGTTTGAAGTCAACTTGTATTTCCAAAATGTGAGTACAATGTAGCTTGTATTCTTTAATTTTATTAAGTTATTCTATTGTTATCATAATTCTATTATGAAATGATTATTGTTACATTGCGTTCCATAATTATTACAAGCCCTCTTCAAAGAATAATTATCGAATAAATATTTGTTTGTTCTTCACAAGTACAAAACATAAATCAATAATGTTAATACAGTACATATAATAATAAATTAATAATGGAACTTAATACAGTACTCATAATCAGGGCTTTTTCTAAAAAAAATGAGGTACTAGAACTCTTAAATCTGGAAATACTTGGAATATGTACAGTATATGCCTAGCAGAGAGGTACCGGAACGTCGTTCTATTTATCAATACCTAAAAAGTCGTTCCCAGCTGAAAAAAGCTCTGCACATAAGTGTTGTGTATGATAAATTCTATTTTTGTGGTTATGACTTTGAAAATATTGATAGAAACATTGAAACTTTGCAACTAAATATAATTGTTTGCTAATAATTATGTTCATCATGAAAATTTTTAGGAAGAGATGCCTAACTTATCAGATTCCCTTCAAGTTATTGACACTACCGGGGAACTAAGGTGTATCGGTTCTCTATCATGTCGGGTTTATCTCCATCAAAAAGCATCAGTAGAAGAAGCTGTCAAGGTAAACTGAATTTAAATTTTTATTCGTCTCTCTTATTGAATCTAGTATTGTGGATTATTATAGTGAACTTAATTATAATATAGATTAGAATATCATAGCAAAGACAATATACTTAGTTAGTTAGATCGTACAATATACTAATACTAATTAGTCTAAGATCATAGTGACTTAAAACCGATGAAATTTACCTCTCTTCTATAACTTTGAATTCAAACAGAGAATATTATTAAAAAATATTAAATGGGTCACAACACCCTTCCATAATATTTTAATAAATGTGTTTGTCTTTTGGCCTATAAATAAACACTCGGTAAAACTTACATTCAGTTCATATAACGTTTGAAATTAAGTTCCTCCAAACAAACTTCTCATACAACAGATTTTTTTTTGTAACGGAGCTACAAAAACTACGTCTATTCTGTTCATGTGCCGAAACTCTACTCTTGTGATCTACAACCAACAACACATTTTTCCTCTTGATGATTAGAATATTATGAAATATATTATGAATATTATAATATCATGAATTTTGAGATAGCCTGCCTAAGATCATTGATCATTCTCATCATAAGATTGTTAATCATTCTTATCTCCAAAAATGGGGTTTTCCTAATAATAATTTATATTTTTGTTGCAGGTATTACTTTTTTAAACGTCAGTTTTTTCCGTCATTTTGAACTCTATTAGATTGAACAGAAATTGGTAAATTCATGATTTGTATCTGATCCGCACATATCATGTGTTTGCAGACACATTAAAACTCTTTTCAATCTAGTAGAATTTATAAGGACGGTAAATATTAAAAAAACCGTGTAATTCATGATCAACATTGAAGTTTTCTTGTAATAAAGAAACTTTCTAACTTGCATTCAAAGAAATCTTTGGTAACTGAGCTTGAAATGCTACATCTTTCAAACTGATGTAGGAATTGGTTGAATCGATTCATTGAGAATTTGATGTTTTCTCTTTCCAGGCGATCAAAGAAGATATAATAAGATCACTCTCTTCCAGACTAGAAATGCACTGGGACTCACTGGTTGAAGATGAAGTAGAATCACCTGATGGTATGCAAATGATTCTTCTTTTTTTTCTCTATAAGTTTCCTATTGTAACTTTCAAAGAATCTTGCAGTTAGATTCATTACAATTAGATTAATTGCAATTAGAATCATTGCAATGTAGTTTTGTAATAAGTATTTTTGTCACGTTACTCAACAATAAATACTTATTCAAACTAAGTAATTTTGTCAAGTAACTTATTGTCCATCCTGCTGTATATTCTCTATTTATTCTTTAAGAATGCCAGTTCGAATGTCATAAGCTTAATGAGATCCAGTTTTCACCATAGAACTTCAAAGCACGTTCAGTTATTTATTTATTTATTCCTTGAAAAAGTATCTCAATAATTCACAATGTAATATAACAGCAAAATGAATCAATAACAAATACAAATAAACATAAGGAACTACTTCCTCAAAAGAGCAAGCTCAAGCTTGGGGAAGAAGCAGCCGTACTTTGACTACTTACTTATTATTAACATTATATACATTAACAATTGAAATAAAATACTTTCAATAAACAAGATAAATCAGTGAATAGATTAATATATATTTACATACAATATGTGTTAGGTGCAACAAATTTTTTTTATTGTAATAAATTATATTTTTGACCTGATATTGCCTAGCCTAGTGTAAATGAGAAATGAGATGAAATGAGATGAGGTACAAAATGAAATCTACTTAACTGGAATAATTACTATACTAATGCATTCCAGAAATTCTCGGCACTATCCCAGCCATGAGAGTTTACCAGATACTTTTTCAAATGCAATCCAAAGTTTTTTTGGGCGAGTAAACCTCTTAAATTACTTGGAAGAATATTCAATAGAACTAGCCAGTCCCTGGGTATAAGTAATATCCTTGAACCAATACTAACTACTTTTCTTAGTTGCAATAGTAACTTCTTTTCTCAGTTTATCAATTTGAAATGGTGGAAATATTAAGTCAACAGTCTCTTCTATATGCTAGTCAAAAATAATTACTTGATAGTCTTATTCCATTGTATTTGTCAATAATTTCATTATTATTATTGTCGATATTTTTGTAACGCAATACTATTTGCATTGTTGCAGAACGTGTAGTACTCCACGAACCTCCCCGCAGGGTGCTCATTCCATTGCCTTACTGCAAAGTAGCTCTGACCGACTATTTATTCCCTGGAGAGGATGCCTCCGAAACTCTCGACTCCCTACAGCTACTTCTGGGACTGAAGCTGGCTGAATCTTCACTTGTGAAGGACTTCGAAGGGCAGTCCGGTGAGTAGACTTCCATTCCATTCTCAGGCGTGTGTGCGTGTAATGGTAGAGGTCTTCTTCATGCAAAACGGTCGGCTGCAGTCAAACAGCTGTACCAATCGCAGCTCAATGCTTGAATCTTGAGACAAGGCATGTTGGACTGTAGCCAATCACAGCTCAAGACAAGAGCTGTGATTGGTTACAGCTGTTTGACTGCGGCCGATCGTTTTGCATGAAGAAGACCTCTACCATTGAACGCGCACACGCGAAAAGTATGTTTATTTTGTCTTGAGTAATTGAGAATAGGGTAGGCTATAGATGTCTGAAGCTTGGCGTTTTATCATTTTATTATGTTATATTTTTGTTTGCTAGTTTATTTCATCACAAATGATCGTTATTATTTTTGTTAAACTGTAATTATTACAACTTTCGTTATATTTAGCCTATCATCTTGAAAATAAATTGAACCGTGGACAGAAAGCTTTAAAATTTATAGTGTATAGTATGTCCAAGCAGAGAAGACATTCTGGCAAGGTGAAAAAATAACTCCAGCTCGATCAATATTGATTGAAAAATTATAAATTTGATTTCAAATTGTAGGAAACATTCTGATATACAATTTAAGAACGATTTTTTGTATTTGAACCAATATTGATCGAGCTTGAGTCATTTCCCCATCTTGTCAGGATGTCCTCTTTGCTTGGACAGACTTTATCTGATCTCTTTATCCAGGTTAAAGTTTCTCGGTTCGATTATTTTGCGTTTGCTTTCAATAGTGGGGAGACCTACTATTACGGTGAAGAAAAATTACTATAGAGAGAAGCTAAAGAGCCAGAATTATAATCAAAAAATTGTATGGTCTACAATTAACGAGATTAGTGGTGAAACGAATAAAAAAGAGGACTTTCCCATTAAACATTTTTTGAAAAATTACTACGATAAAAATAAAAACTCTGTTGAAGAAATTGCAAGTAAATTCAATAATTTTTTTCTAATGTGGGAGAGAATTTGGCTAAAGCAATTCCTTGACTAACTCCTATTGAAGAGCCATATTCTACTGCATGAGTATAATACTTAACCGGAATAGGAGTAAGCATACACAATAAAAAACAATAATTTCTCCTTTTATATTTTTTGATGGGTTATTTTTGCATCTTTTTTTGTATCAACTCCTCTTCACCACAGGCTTATGCCTATGAAGTGACAGATCTCCTATAATTTTGTTTGTGAACCTTTCATTGTGATTATGTTACTTCCTGAGGAAATGAGTGATCTTTGACTTTGATCCAAAGGGTTGTTCTACTTCGCCGTATAACCTCATTTCCAAAAATGAAAACATGGAGAACCATGAGTGGATTATAGTTCTTTCAAAATAGTCATGTAAAATTTTTTTTTCAAAACATCATTGACAACTAAAACTAAACAATTAAACTTCAAAAATTCACTAGACTATGGCCTATTGATTATAAATTATCTCTGTTCAAAATGAAATCTTGCAGCTATCTTCATGTATTATTGAAATGTCGTTCAGTTTAACTCAATTTCTTTATTGAATACATCTACTGTATCTTATCAGTAACAATTGACTATAAAGTTATTATTATAGAGGCTATTTTTCTGTGTAAAATTTGGCCTGTTTCATTCCTCACTGATTCATGAACTTTATCTATTCTTTTCAGATCCCAAGCAGTTTTACGAATTGACCAGGAACTCTTCCACATCTGGTGACAGTGGGTTGCAGAAACCTTCAGTAAATTCCCAACTTATCATTAGTGGTATGATAATTGCTGCATTAGTTCTGCTGGTATCAATTTTAATACAACTCACAGGCGGGCCTAGTGTTTTCCGTTCATAAAAGCTGAATCACAATTTTCAAAACTGGGTAATTCAAATAATGAATTATAAAATACTTTGATTAAAACCAAAAATATGAAGAACCTATTGAAATGAGATAAATAACTTTTATTGCGCCAAGTGTCAATCTTCTGTTAATGGATATTCAACTGTTAATTATCAAATACTTTGATTGAAACAAAAATTATGAAGAACCTGTTCAAATGGGATGAATATATTTTATTGAGTGTTAATCTTCTATTACATTTAATGGATATGCTACTGGTAACATAATCATGTTATTCAATAGAAGTGTTCCCGCTGTAATTTTTGCTCTTACTAATCATTTAAGACTGTAATATAATTCATTGTGTACTTTATACTGTTACAATTATTCTTCAGTAGAGATTATGTTCAACAAGGAGACTTATTTATCTATTCTCCAATACAATAATCTGTCGAACTAAATAATTGAAAATTTTTGTCCTGGATTGAGAATTTAGAGAAGTGTCATCACAATATTATTAATCTGTCAAGGAAGATTTAAATAATGAAGTTGTTAATACGATAATAGTGTTATTTTGTTGGACATTTTTCCAAATTGAACTCAACATCAGAATCTAATATAAAAATTTGCAATGATAAAAATTTCAGCTTCAACAATCGTCACTAATATCAACATCTGATAAAGTTGAGAAATTTGGAATTTCCATTAATTCTTATCTAGACTTGAATATTTGTAATTCCAGTGAAAGACATAATGAATATTTTAGAGATTATTGCCCATTGATATGCATTTGCTGATATGAAATTGACTTTTTGATACTGGCTGGACTCAATTTTAATGAAGTATAAAGTATAATGTGATCAAATTCAAACAACCTCTACGTATCACAATTTATTCTATTTTCCAATCAATCACCAGGTCCAATCAATCAATCAATTACTATGATTTTTCGAGCATACGTAGTGTCTACATTTTGGTAGTTTTCCTACAAAATAATATTGATTGCTCTGTTTTATAAATTGTTGTACACGAAGATGTTGGTGATTGAATTTGAAATGAACGTGCTGAGTGTATTTTGCAATTTTATGTCTAATTTTGGAATTGTTTATATTTTATCAATGTTAAATAAAAGAAATTATGAATAGAATCATTGACTCAATTATAGAATTTCCACCGTCTTCATAAATCTCGAATATCAATTGAATCTTATTTTCATCCTATATTCACAAACGAAAATAATTCTGAAATGGAATCTAATTCATGCCAAGAATAGGTAATAGAAACATTTTTGTATTCTGGAGAAACTCAACAAATCATGTATGATTTTTGGAATTGATTAATCTGATATTTAACTGAAATTGCAAATCAGCCTCAATAGAATCCTGCAGAGCAAATAGAATTTCATTATCTGATATTGAAATAGTAGTTAATACTACAGATCAGTCTCAACGAATTAGCTAGATAATCAACAAACTTTCAAAAAAAATTATTTTCCATGGGATAACAATCAGCTTTGTCATTTTAATCGGATGTCCTCCACCCATGATTCGCTTCCACGCTTAGTTTAGATAATTATATCAATCTGTTCTATTTTATAATAATATTTCACGCGTGTTGAATAATTATTTTTCTTTGAAAATTGTTTAAAAGGAACTTACTTATTTTTTAAGAGACGCCTCCTCAAATCCATGATATGTTTGTTCAACCAATAAAACTGTATATAGATAGACTTAAAAATAATCTCAAATCATTCTGCACTCTTGATAGATGAAAGAATCTAGTAACCTTGCTCTTGAATAATATCAGAAGTATATTGTCTGATATGAATGCTCTCTCACCTTTATTAGCCTACAGTTTATTTCAAGTGGACAATAATTGAACTTGAAATATTTCCCAGTTAATGGTTCAAACCTTATTTATTGTTGATTCATGATGAAAATATTTCATGTTTGTTTTGCGAAGTAATTTGGATTCAAGTTATTTTCCAAATCAAACAAACATTAAATTACTTCGTGAACCTCCAGTCTCAGAAAAGGGTGTGTTAGAAAGGAAAAACTATCATTTAGCCTAATATTTCAAAGGAATTTATTGGATCTCTTCGATTCTTATTTGGGTAGGCCCACGTCTTCTAGAATGAGATGAGATTAATGTTTTTAATATGGCTTGATAATATTTTTTTCACATTTTACTGCCTATTGGTGTTTAAGTGCGGACACTGGAAAAGAGTAGCCTACTTGTTTATTTTTTATTTAATAATATAAATTAATAGAACAGTATTATATTATTATGGTGATTTATGATCATTTTTAAATTATGAAAAATTATTCATGAGAATTTCAGTCGTTTATATCCACCATTATTAAAAAATAGAATAGACGAATGGGTAATGGAAGTTAGCTGCGCAGCCCTTACTGTTTCACTCGATTCTTAGCAATAAAGAAACTATTAACAATATACAATAATAATCGGATGTGTTGAAGTGTGTTAATTGGCAAAATTTATTGCAGAATTGTGAAAGTAGTCTATTGAACCATTTTCCTTATTTATTACAGAAAAATTTAATCATCTGTGATAAATAATCTGTATTCCTCCGCTCTGTCAAAATACATTTCAGATTTTACTTGATATATCTTCGAACAGTATAGGCCAAACCGGAAGTGTTAATAAGTATGCGGATTGCCAAAATACATTGCAGATTTCTGATCTCATGTTCTCAACAATGATCGGAAATATTAATGTGTGTTGATTGGCGAAATTCATTGCAGAATATTTTTTTCAACTCACTGTTTCCCGTGTTACACTTCTGGGTCCATTAACTGTGTAAAATTAACCGTTTATCCTACGTCCTTTGTAGTAGGTGATCAAAATTGGATCATTTTGTAACTGTCTATTATTACTGCCGGGTCTCCACTGTTGTCATCATTTTGTAGACTATGTTGGGTTGCGCACAGTTCGCGCAGGCTGAGAAGACACGTAGTTAGAATGTAAAGTGTATTGTAACTGTGTGTATTCCCAGCTTGAGCGAACAGTATCTATTGTATGGCAGTACAGCAGTACCTATGTCTAAGTCTAAGAAAAGACATTCTGACAAGATGGGAAAATGGCTCCAGCTCGTTCAATATTGGTTCAAAAATTATAAATTTGGTCTCAAATTGTAGATCAGAATGTTTTTTACATTTTAAGACCAAATTTATGAATTTTTAACCAATATTAGCCGAGCTGGAGTCATTTTCTCATCTTACCAGAATGTCTTCTTTGCTTGGACCGTAGATATAATATTCTGGTTTATAGTTAGTCTATGCTTGGACATACTGTACTCATTCATGATTTGTCGCTATATTATCACAAAACTGTTATAATCTAGAGGTCCAGATCTAGACTATATCTGGTTTGTGCTTTCATGTTCCTATCTCCGAGCTGATGGAAATATAACCGGATGGTAGCGAAATATAATGGGAATAAACTGGATAAGGAAAGGAAACAAAGCTCTGTTCCATGCTCCAGATGCGTGTAATGTAGCAGAGCAGTATGTCTTAAGGTTTTCTTTTGTCGCAACTCACATGCAGTGAAGCATTCAAGCTTTAATTGAATTTCCATCATCTTGTTCGCGCCACTGTTGCTTCTGGCTAGACAATATTGTTGCGCAATCCACTGGTATCCACTGGTTCATCACATTTTTTGTGTCACACAGACACATCACCGATATAATTTGTTGGATATAAATTTTCTTTTTTATCGGTTAACTTGCATCCAGCTAGATAAATGATTTTATTTGAACTTTGTAAATGTTTTATAGAATAGGCTACAGTATCAGCAAAAATAAAAAGTACTGAAACTGTTTATATATGCTACTATTGTTGATAAAAAACAATAGTTTATTGTTTTAAAACTTTAAAAGTATTATTATTCACAGACATGTTTCGGGACTAAGCCCATTTTCCAATGTGACTAGAATAATACTGAAATAAAAATATTTTAATCTTCATTATTAATTTAAGTATTATTCTAGTCACATTGAAATAGGCTTAGTCCCGAAACATGTCTGTGAATAATAATACGTTTAAAGATTTAAAAAAAGGGCATTTGATTTTTTTCATTTTATTTATCAATTATTTCAAATAGCCCTAAGTTCAAAATTTAATTTTGAAATAATGCTACTATTGTTTAAGTAGGCTACTATTTCAGTACTGATTATTTTGACTGATAATGAAAACCAAATTTAATAAAACTAGAGGTAGTTATATGGAATGTAATATTTCAATATGGTTAATAGAATGCAATATTAATAGAGAAGCAACTGTTTCAATTTTCAATGATTGGATAGTTTTGGGTTTTAAACTTTTCAAACATATTCTTTGTTAAACTGATCTAAAACATTAATTGGGCCTACTCTACTCTATTTAGAGTGCAAGTATAACTTTGAGGATTCTTCCAGGTAAAGTATGTAGGCTACTCGTTCATTGAAATGAATACAATACTGTTTTCTGAGGGTGAAGTTCACATGAGTTCTAGCTAGTGCGTGGTTTGGAGATTTACAGTACGATATAACAACTACTTTTCAGGCTGTTGCATGTTATCGACGGCTTCACTCTGACGGAAAAAGGACTCCGCATCATGACAAGTGGCGGGAAAGCTTTAGGTGACGATACTATAAACTTACAGTAATTCTCAGGGACGGCAGAATATATTGCAGATTTCAGCTACACATTCATTCTCAATCCATTTATGTGGATATGCTCTTTTGATTAATGAAAAATATTGTTCCACTCTCAAGATATTGTATTAACCACAGTAGGCTTGAAAAAATTTCGCATCTTCAATATCTCAAAAAATAGTGAATCCAGAACTGGCATCTCAAGTCGCACCTATATAAGCAGATGAAAAATATAAAATAAAAGACCATTTGACCACTAGAGAAATGATAACGAAGCTATCATTAGATTCACGAGGACATTTTTTTATTGTTTCAGTTTGTAGAATAATGACTGGACTTACATTTATTTATTTTCATGATACTATACCTCTATCTAATCTTTATCTTTATATACCGTATTGCAAATAATTACGTGCAACATAATTTATTCTCAATAAATGTACTGTACCAATAGTCTATATCAAACTCCAATTCCTATCCTCTTTTTGAAACTAGTTACATCATTATTCGATAATTTATTCCTCTTGTAAACTCTATTATGTGGAGCTTGGAATCACGCAAAGTTTGTAGGCTATCAAGTGAAAAAGAGGACCACGAACTTGAATCGCGTGTTCCATCTGCAATCAATAACGATTTTATTGAGTTACATAATATCTGCCTAATTAGACCAATTTTCAGTTTATAGAATAGGCTACCAATCAGTGATAACCGACTATACAGTGGTATCTAATTTTAATAATATATACGGCACGCTCATCGTCATTTAAATCACTACTATAGGAACTGTCCGGAATTCACTCTATTTCATCCAATTTTGGACTCGGCGTAGCACGTATGAGATGGGGAATACAAAGTATCTCAATTGGGAAGTTACATAGAATAGTTTATTATAACTTCTCTAAGGAACTATTAGCACAGTCGGTCTAGTAGTCTAGTTAGTATAAAGTATAATTTCATCGATCCGGAATTGAGCAAGATACTTTTGCATAGTTCCCTAATTATATTTAGTCCTAATTGTATGTATCGTGAAAGTGATGGATTTGATGCTCTTCCTATCACCTGGAAACTCCTCTCGTATATGATGTGATAATCGCATATTCGCCGTAAGGTACTGATCCTGTTAATGACATCACATTATTGCGATGAGAGATTGTAGTTTCACGTTGGCAGCTATATAGTTGAGCCAACAACACTGGCAGTTGATGAATGACTGTTATCAATGTTCAACTCTATCAGGACAGTTGGTGAACGGTCTGCGATTCCATATCTGGTCGAGAGCGAGCTCAGCTGAACAATATTCTGCTCGTAGTTTGTTTAAGAGACTGTCCTAAGAGAGCTATCATGAATTAAATTCATTCGCCAACCGTCAGTTTGATTGGAGTCTTCTATAACTAATACTAATTGGATGAAGAGGGAAGCACGTGATGGTCAAAAACAGTGTCAGACTGCTCTGAAGTCCAGCTTGGTTGTTATAGTCTGCTCAAGCAGCAAAGAAGACATTCTGGCAAGATGGGAGAATGACTCCTGCTCGGTCAACATTGGTTCAAAAATTATAAATTTGGTCTCAAATTGTAGAACACTTTCTGCTCTTCAATTTGAGGCCAAATTAATAATTTTTGAATCAATGTCGACTGAATGGGGTCATTTCCCAATCTTGTCAGAGTGTCTTCTTTGCTTGGACAGACTATATTAGTGTCCACTTTCTCCGATTTGAATAATTATAATTGTTTTCAAAGCGCGCCGGATTGGTGCGAAACAAAACTGGCACTTATTGCTGGATTAGGATTATAGTGTTTTGTTCGAATTCATTGAACTTTCTTTCTGTTCAGCTGAAGATTCAATTTTTAAAGGAACAGCGTATTATCTGCAGAGGCAGAACTCTGATAGCTTTGGGAAGCATGATTATACAGAGGATTAAATTTTAAAGGTACAAAATATTTTCTACAGAGCTTTGGTAACTGGGAAACATACTTCATGTACTACATGTATTAAAGTCCAGCTGAGAACTAAATGACGTAGTAAAGGAAGAATTGTGAAAGGAAATAAATGCTTAACAAATTAATTTTTTAGGTCTTATAACTCCAGGTAACATAATAAGGTTATTTTGAAAATAAGATTAAAAAAAACTCAAGTTTCATCAGATTTTTATTCTTCTCAGATTTAATCCTTCTGGTATTCAGAAATTTGGTATTAGTTTGCAAAAAAAGTCTGCTCCAAATTTATAATTTTTTAACCAATTTCAATACCGTGCTGGAGTCATTTTCCCGTCTTTTATTGCTCGACCAAACTAAAGAAACTAATAGTTTGTCTGAGGATTAGGATTGTAAACAGAACAGAGCACACTGTACCGTACAGAATTAGTCTAAGATCTGATAAATTTGAGAGTCTGTAATAATGATCTCTGTAGATTATAGATCAAGATAGTATACTTGATATGATATAGCATTAACATAGACAATATTGAAGACTTCACTTTGTTATTAGGGCTACTAATGTACATCAAATCGATAAATAATCACAGTAGGCCTACATTTGAAATTTTAAAACCTGTTGTGAGGAGAAATAAACTGATTTCAAGGGTATTTGATTATTACAGTGATCATTCATTGATTTATTATAATAGTGAAGTGATTTGTGAATCATGTAAATAACCAGAGTCATTTTTGTAAGAATTCTGGGTCTTGATTTCATCAATGTAACTGAAAAGGATTCCGAATAAAGTTCAATCTACTTAAGATAGAGTTTTTGTTTTGTCTTAAGGTTGAGTGAAAGAGAGGACCTGCGAGTCCTAACTTCGCCTGTTATGGAAGACAAAAATAATAAATAAATAGTGTTTCGTTTCATCATTCTCGAAATTTGTAATCAATTTTGACGCTTATTTTTCATTTGAGAACCATTTATCGAACGCTAAATAGCTTGTATGGAAATATTTTGAACAAAAAATCCATTGAGGAAATAATTCAAAGAAAGTTGAAGTGAAATTGCCGTACTGTATTGAATATTTGGAATGAATGCTGATTGCTGATGGAATGAGGAAGAGAGGCTATCAATAAAGCTTGGACCTCTCACTGAATTTTATTGTCTTGAGGATTTTTTTTTGAGAGAAAGACTACGACATTAAAAAGCGGAACCAGTCTCACTAGCCGCTAATAATATGTATATACTATAATAACATGTTACATGTATATGTAGCCTACTATGTATTCATTATATATGTATAGGAAACTCATATGTGAGCTTAGTCATAAGACAATTCCCTCTACAGGGCAGATTAAATTCTTCATAGGAAAGTGCGTGTGGATTCTCAAACGTGTTTTGGATGATGAAACTATATGTCCCAGAAGGGGAAACATTAATATGTTATTAGTGAAGAATTGCCATGGGTTACAGGAAATTAATACTTCCGCTACTTTATTAGCGACTGTAATATGGACCGATATGCGAACTAATAGTGCTCATAACACGATGTTATGTGTATGATACACATTATTACCGCAAGTAGGCCAATTCAAATTATAGTTTTTACTATAATATTTAATGTGGTCTAATAATGATCATTGATTCCAATAAGGTCTTGATAATCAGTGGAGTTGAGAGCTATTGAATACTGAATGGTTTTCTCACAAATACTTTTTCAATCAAGAGTTCTTATTCAATAATAATATAGAGAATTCCATAGCTGATAGGGATACTCTAAGGAATACTAAAGTCATAGTGCAGTGCTCTTATTGGTTCCACAGTTTCTTGGTTCCATAGCGTTTTGGTTTTATAAGTTTCATTGGGAAGAATCAGAGAGCTGATCAGAAGATTCTCTGATCAGAAGGGAGATATTAATGTTTATTTGCTCAGGTCAATATACTCTCTATACACTCTCTGCAGTGCTATTTGAATCATTAGAGCAAACTGTCTGAAAGCCAAAAAAATTTAACTGCTTTTGAAAAAAGTTATTTGACTAACCGGAACAACGATAACGTAATCATAAGATTTTTTGTCAAATGACGTAAATTCACCGCGGTTAAATTCAGTTATCGACGCTCATATGATGTAAATCTCTATTTATAAAAGCGAAATGGCACTGATTCATTCATTCATTCATTCATTCATTCATTCATTCATTCATTCATTCATTCATTCATCACCAGAACTAAATATCCACTGAACCAAATGCGTTCAAATTTGGCAGGCATGTTCAGTTGAACGTTTAGACGCGCGCTAAGAACGGATTTTGAAAACTTTTCAAGGATACGCCAAACATTTTAGTTTTTCGGCGTTTTCCTAATTTTTTCGAGAAACAATCCGTAGAAAATGTTGATATTTGGTGGGCAGGTTCAGGTAAGGTCTAGAAATATTGAGTTAAAATATTTTTGCAATCCGTTCAAGATTACGCCAGTAATCAGGGTTTCAAAATTGTAGATGTGTTGCGGGTTGCATATCTTCCGCCTTGATACGACCAATCCTAACAGTAAATTCAATGGTTCAGCAAGATTATAGATGAACTAACTTGGAAGATATTGAATCAAGTTTCAAACTATGTCCGATATACTTCCCAAGGTTACGCTTAATATTAGCGTTTTACTTTTTTGGAATTTTCGGAGTTTTTCTTAGATTATTCTAGAACAAATTGTCAGAAAATGTTGAAATTAGGTAGACAAGTCCAGATTAGGTGTGGATATGCTGTGCTCAATAAATTTCGAATCCCTTCTGAACGGAATTTGCAGGCGAGCGAAGCGAGCCTATTTAACTCACTTACACTGCCTATACTGTCGGGGGTCCAAGGGGCGGAGCCCCCTGGCTAGTCGGAGAAGGCGAGCGAAGCGAGCTTGCCGGCTAGTACTGTATAAAATCATCACATTGTTCTCATATGGTTTTTATGGCGATAGCCTTGTTTAAAACAATCGAATCTCTGAATAACTTCAAAAATAAATAACTTCTCAACAGAACCTGTTGTAGGAAGAATCTGCCTACAAAAGTATTATTGGTCCGTTCGTACATGCGAAAAAAATAATTGAAAGAAGGGTAATCCTACTTCGATAAATGGAAAAACAGTGATAAAAGTAGCCCTGGGATAGAGGAAACACATGCTTAGCTTGATAGGAATATATATTTAGTATGAATAAAAGCTATAATATATTCTTTATCTTGTATTTAGCTGGAAACCTGTCCAAAACCTGCCTTTCCATCTAAACCAGTGGTCACCAAATGGCGGACCGCGGTCCGGATCCGGACCGCCAGTTAGTTTTGTGCGGACCGCGATGGCATACCGATATCAACGAAAAAAATATTAAATAAATCTTAAAACAAAAAAATCCATAAGATACCCTCCAAAGTCTAAATGAAATCGAATTATCAAAAAGCAACCGAAACAATAAACACTTCTTATTATAAAACTTTCAATAAAAAGTTGGCTATTTATTTAATATTGATTTTATTATTATAATACTAGCCGGCAGGCTCGCTGCGCTCGCCTTCTCCGCCTAGCCTAGACCCCCGACAGTATCAGCAATGTCAGTGAGTCAAACAGGCTCGATTCGCTCGCCTGCAAAACCTCTGTCAGTGTCAGCTGAGACAAACAGGCTCGCTTCGCTCGCCTGCAATTTCCGTTTGAAAGGATTTGCTTTGATCATCATATAACTTAACAAGGGTTTTTCAAGTAATCGCTCTGAATTAGTCGTTCTATTACCTCAGCTCAACCTGGGTATTTGATTTGAACATATTTAGTTCAGTAGTTTCCGTGAAATAAACAAAAGTGGAGATTCCAAACACTGGAAAACCTTATTACAGGCGAAACCTCGGAAAGGTTTTGAAATTTATTGAACACAGCTTTTCTAGACCTAATCTGGACCTGTTTACCAAATTTCAATATTTTCTGCCGATTGTTTCTCGAAAAATCTAAGAAAAATAGTGAAACGCTAATATTGAGCGTAAACTTTGGAAGTATATCGGACATAGTTTGAATCTTGGTTAAATATGATCTAAATTAGCTCATCTATTTTCTATAATCTCCCTGAACCATTGAATTTTTCAGTAAGGATTGGTCGTATCCTATCAAGGCGGAAGATATGCAACCCGCAATACAACTACAATTTTGAAAAACTGATTACTGGCGTAAACTAAAACAAATTTCAAAAATATTCCAACACAACATTTTTAGACTTTATCCGAACCTGCTCACCAAATATCAACATTTTCTACCGAATAGTTATTAAAAAAAAAAACCAAGAAAACGCAGAGAAAAATAAAGAAAAAATTCAAATATTTGGCGAATTCTTATGAAGTTTCAAAAATCCTTTCTTAGCGCGCGTCTTTACGTCCAACTGATCTTACCTGCCAAATTTGAATGTATTCGGTTCAGTAGATTTTTAGTTCTGGTGATGAAAGAATGAATCAATGAATCAGTCAGTGCCATTTCGCTTTTATAGATATAGATTATTTTATCCAATTATTCTATGCCTGGTAAAA
Organism: Sogatella furcifera; assembly: GCA_017141385.1. NCBI lineage: Eukaryota > Metazoa > Arthropoda > Insecta > Hemiptera > Delphacidae > Sogatella > Sogatella furcifera. The sequence goes on from CM029556.1 coordinate 18,103,774, forward strand.
CGTTTAACTCAATTCATCTTGGTATTTCAATAACTATTTTTTTATAAAGAGATATAGTCAAGGACTAAATTCGAGAATAGTTTTCACATTTCTATAAGTAAACATTCTTCATATAAATAGAATAAACAATAAAGTAATTTCTATTGCCAAATCCCATTGAAATAATGGCCTTTATTTTCATTTTAATAGATCAATGGCATAATATCATAACTTCAATAGGCCTATATTCAAAGAAAATTAGTATTAAAATACATACAGAGTAATAACTATCCCAAATATTTGAATAATTATTCAAATTAAGGTAGTTGAACTATTAATTTTTCAAAAAATTTCCGGGCAGTAGCCCCCCCCCCCCTTAGTGGTTTCCCCCTGAATGGACCGCACGTCCGGACCGCGGAAGCTCGCCAAGACTTTGAAACAGACCTTCATGAAACTTAATTGGTGACCACTGATCTAAACCATCAGAAGTGGTTTAGACTGTATAATTGGAAACAATCCTATTGCTATGATTTCTCCAATGAAATTTCATATATTTGAACTACTTTCCTAATGGAGAGATTATAATCGGTTTCTATTATCATCATTATGTGCGCATTATTATTAATTATTCGAGTATGTAGATAGATGTACGTATAATGATCTCCTGATTCAAATTCAATATCATAGAGGCGGGGAGTACTCCCTCAATGTGAATTCATCTCGAAAGTATCTCAAAAAGAATAAATTATTCTGTTCAATGTGTAAATAAATAAATAAAGTTTTAGACATAAAGAAGAGTAAATACTTCTTCTTGATTAAAGAGTACATGGGAATGAATAGGAATTGTGAGCGGATAGGTAGTCTTGTATTAAAACAGCCAATTTGGTACAAATAATCTATTCACAAAATATTATACAATGTATAAAAACATAAAATATTATACAAAAGTTGCAATCAATTATTCTAACTAACAATTATTATTCTGGAATATACTTAGGCCTATGTGACAATGATAAATGAGATGATAACTTTAAAACAATCATTACAGAGAAAACATCCTCTCTTTCAATTTAAAACGGAACATTATCGAAAACCTATTAATCTAGTATTGCACCAATCAGTTACTTTCAATCTATAATAATTATTATTTGAATTCACTCAACAATATTATGGTTCAACTACTGCATTAAATTTGCGGATAAGCATAACCAAAGTAAGTGTGCAACACTGGCGGCTCGTGCCCACGAAAAAAATGAAGTGCCCGTATCTTTTACTATACAGCACTTCACCTGTTTCGTGGGCACGAGCCGCCAGTGGTGTGCAATGCTCTCATTCATATTGATGATTTGTATTACGGTAACCTATGATAAACTTAAATATATTTAAATAAGTTATGTTAATATACTCGTATGTTGATGGAATAAGGTAGAGACTAATAGCTGGAAGAAAGCTTTAATTTGCTTATGGAAATTGATAATCTCTCAAACATTTGAATTATTATTATTTTGTAGTTGGAGGGACTCTCTTCCTACTCATTGCTTCTGACGAATCGTAATAACACAGAGAAGGACGAATATTCTCTCTCTCTTTTTTTGATCTGTGATAAGAGGTTCTCTGAATTCTCAATTTTTTGAACTTCCATCAGAAGAAGCATCTATCAGTTCAAAACGATTAACTCTAAAATAGTTTTTCTTCATTTCTTCATATCGATTAACTCAAAAAAGTTTTTCTTCGTTGTAGCCTAAGTGAGTTTACCACATTTGACGAAATACTCTTATCGGATATTTTCAAGAGGTTATTGTGAACTGAATATATTATTATTGTGATGGATTTCGTTGCTTAACAAGTTTCTAAGCATGTGTTATGTTTCCTGTAAAGGTTTCACGCGTATATTATTTAAAATTTTGAGAAATTCCTACACTATTTTATAATTCTTGGAAGCTTTCTGAAATATTACCAGTTATGAATGACTGTTAATATTGATTACATAAATTAATTTGAGTTATGGACCAGCTTTACATGAGAGAATGCCGGCTATCCACATAATAGAGCTAATGAAGTGCCTGGAAGAACTTTCTCATGTTGTGAAAAAAGTTGGTAAACACGAAAACATTGTTCGTAATCTCACAGCACACACGCTATCAAGTAAACCCCCATTGCTATAATCTGTCCAAACGAAGGAGACATTCTGGCAAGATGGAAAAATGACTCCAGAGCTCGGTCGATATTTGTTAAAAAATCATAAATTTGGTTCCAAATTGTAGAAAACATTCTGCTTCACAATCTGAGACCACATTTATAATTTTTTTACGAATATTGACAGAGCTGGAGTCATTTTCCTCATCTTGCTAGAATGCCTTCTTTGCTTGGACAAACTACAAGTTATTGTTCATTGGATAATTATTGCTCATTACAAAATATTGGAAGAAAAGCGCGTTCTCTCTCACTCTCTCTCTCTTTCTCTGACTGAGGAAATTTATAAAGAGAATTAGGACTTCTCTTGATAGATTTCCAGGAGACCTTAGAATCAGTAAACTGGCACTGTTAGTTCTGATGAAGAAATGACGAGATCTTCACTGGTTCATCAGCACCTTCAAAATAGAAAATATGACATTAAAATTGGAATTCAAGTCCTTGGGATAAATTATTATAATCAAATATAGGGATATTTATTAAGGGAGATAATAGGAAAATGATTCAAAAATAATAATAATAATAAGTAGTAGTAGTTTCTCACACTTTTCAACTGTTGAATCAATTTATTTTTCTTGTTGATCTGCTAATTTATAGTCTGTCCAAGCAATGAAGACATTCTGACAAGATAAGAAAATGACTCTAGCTCGGTCAATATCATTTAAAAAATAATAAGCTCGATATAAAATTGTAGAAAATATCCTGTTCTACAATTTGAGACTATAAATTTGATCTTAAATTGTGGGAAACATGCTAATCTACAATTGAAATTCAAATTCATAATTTTTGAACAAATATTAACCGAGCTGGAATCATTTCCACACTTTGCCAGAATGTCTTGGACAGATTATATCTCTATATTGAACTAACTTCTGTAATGTATTTCCTGAACGGTAAGTTAAATCACCAACGGAAGATATCCAATATCATGTTATGTTTGGTCATATTGGCATATAACTCATACAGAAAGCAAATAATGACAGCAATTTACAGTAATTTTATTGTTTCTGATATTCTATGTTCCAAAGCTGATGTCTAAACCTAAAATTATCTGCAAGTATTGCCTTGACCAAAGAAACACTCCCTGGTAATCTTGGGATCGTTTTCAAATGTCTAATAAACACATAACCAACAATATAATACCAATCCTTTACGGTAACTGAGAATTGAGATTTTATCCTTCCAAATATGTCCACACCTAGAAATTAAGCATTAACTGCAAGTATGTATTGCCATGACCAAACACATCCTGATAATCTTGAGATCGTTCTAAAACTTGTAATAAGCACATAACCAACAAGATAATACAAATTCTGTACGGTCACTGAAAATTGAGAGTTATCTGTGGTAAGGTGTCCAAGCAAAGAAGACATTCTGAAAAGATGTAAAAATGACTCCAGCTCGGTCAATCTTGGTTCAATAATTATAGATCTAGTCTCAAATTGTAGAGCAGAATGTTTTCTACAATTTGAGACCAAATTTATAAATGTTGAACCCATATTGACAGAGTTGGACTTATTTTCCCATCTTGCCAGAATGTCTTCTTTGCTTGGACAGACCACTTTTTATTGATGGGTGCGCTCTATCCTTTACGCTTGTCTCATCTTGGAGTGAGGTCAACCGTGAAATAGTTTCAAAGACGAGTGAGTGCAGGTCCAAGCAAAGAATACATTCAGGAAAGATGGGAAAACGACTCTAGCTCAATCAATATTGTTTCAAAAATTATAAATTTGGTTTCAAATTGTAGATCAGAATGTTCCGTACAATTTGAGACCAAATTTATAATCTTTGAACCAATATTGACGAACTGGAGTCAATCTCTCATCTTGCCAGAATGTCTTCTTTGCTTGCACAGACTACATGGATTGTCTCATTAAATTGCCATAGGTACAAAAACAGCTGATGACCGCTGCTGGTTACTGCACCGTGAAATCATGTAGGAAAAGTTACAATCAAGCTTATTGGTGGATTAAATCTAAGTAACATTACGCCATCTTGTTAGTAACCAGCTGTTGATTGGTCGGTGAAGATTTTACTGTTTTTTATTTATCATTGGCGATTACTTGGTCACTAGGAATGTAGACGAGGACCAAATGAAGTCGAGTTTCTCTACTTCTTATGCAATTCAGGTGATTTGTTTTTCATCGGAAAATAATGGTTTTATGCATGCATCTGAAATAAGCAATTATTGACTCTTCAAAAATTAAGCGGAATCTATAAAAACGTACTTTGGATGAAAAAGTTTTCCAGAATTTCTTTCAAGTAATAACTGTAGTAGAATTTAAATAATATTTCATCATCAACATACAGGGAGGAGACAATTAGCTATTTTTCTTGATCTTTCAAAAGCCTTTGATACAGTTTGCCATAATCGTCTACTTGATTGCCTTTGTAGCCTTGGCCTAGGGGATGTGGAACTGGGATGGTTTTGCAGTTATTTGTATAATAGGCAACAGTGTGTCAGACTCAATAACACTCTTAGTGAATATAAATTTGTTAAAATGGGAATTCCGCAGGGAACAGTGATTGGACCTTGTCTCTTCCTGATCTATATTAATGACTTTTGTAACCTCAATTTAGTCAATGGAAAAATATTGTCATTTGCAGATGATGCGGTTTTAATTTTTCATGAAGAAAACTGGGCTAGTACATATGACTCAGCTGCTAGGGGACTGGGAGAAGTAAAAAAATGGCTTGATAGGAGAAAACTGACTCTGAATTTGACCAAAACAAAGTACATTTCTTTTTCCTTGAATATGCAAAATCAGCCAGTTAATATGTTTCTTGTTTTGCATTCTCCAAATTGTCTTAGTCATGTATATTTAGGGTGTTCAGACAATTGTAATAAAATAGAGAAGGTTAACAGTATTAAATATCTTGGAGTAATGGTTGATCAGCATTTAAAGTGGGATGAGCATTTGTCGTTGCTTACTACACGATCTAGAAAACTTATTTATTTATTTGTGAAGTTCTGTTTTGCCTATTAAAGTCATGAAGATAGTGTATTATGCGCTGGCACAGTCATTGCTCCAATATGGTATTGTGGGTTGGGGTGGTGCATATACAAATGTTTTAAAACCAGTAAAAACAATACAAAATTCAATATTAAAAATTATACTGAAAAAGAATAGGATGTATTCAACAAGATCGGCTTTTTTGGAATTTTCAGTTCTACCGATCCGACAGATCTACTTGAAACATATTATATTATATTATAAGAAGCGATCACTTTTTCATTTCATCAATAGAACGGATTGTGCTATTACAAGACGGGAAGAGTCAGGTCTGGTTACTGTGCCTAGATTATTGACTGCGGCCGGTCAGCGTAGCTTTATCTACTTGTCACCATTATTTTTTAATACTCTCCCAAGTAATTTGAGAGGTTTACTTGCCCAAAAAAACTTTGTATTACATTTGAAAAAGTATCTGGTTAACTCTCATGGCTGGGATAGTGCCGAGAATTTCTGGAATGCATTAGTATGATAATTATTCCAGTTGAATGGATTTCATTTTTTACTCATTTTATATCATGTTATACACTAGGCTAGGCAATATGTGAAAACAATATTATAATAAATAATTTTTGTTGCATCTAACACATATCGTATGTAAATATATTGATTATTGTAGCATAACTGATTTATATTGTTTACTGAAAGGTTTTGATTTCAGTTGTTAATATATAGGTAATGTATATATAATATGGTAATAATAAGTAAGTAGTCAAAGTATGGCTGCTCCTTCCCCAAGCTCGAGCTTGCTCTTTTGGGGAAGTAGTTCCTTATGTTTATTTGCATTTTTGTTATTGATTCATTTTGCTGTTATATTTCTACATTGTGAATTATTGTAATGCTTTATCAAGGAATAAATAAATAAATAAATAAATAAATAAATAATAAATAAATAAACAAGGTATTTCATTATTTAGATATATCTAAATTCTCTGTTGAAATGGAAAAATGATTATGATTCGTTCAATATTAGTTCGAAAATTATAAATTTGGTCTTTAATTGTAGGAAACATTGTCATCAAATATAATTTTTGAACCAATATTGACCGAGCTGGAGTAATTCTCTCATCTTACCAGAATGTCTTCTTTGCTTGAACAGGCTATAAATCCTAGACCTAGAGAATGATAATTCTCTAATGATAAAATATGTCAATTACAGAAGACGATTTTACAGTTGTAATAAAACATATTGTAACAAGATAAAACAAAATTCTCACCATTGTTTCCTAGTCGAGCGCTGTTTCATTAACAGCATCTGCTGTTTTCTATCATTAGCCTATTTCCTGACATAGGCAAAGGTGGCGGGAGTGTAGAGCAGGTTGGAGGTGAGCTGTGATAGAGCGGGAGGTTGCGGAGTGGGCTGCGGAAGCGTTTCCGGTCGGCGGAAGATCTGGTCGCGCAGCGACTCGTGCGACTTGGGCGGAATGAACTGCGGCGGCGGAGGCGTCACGCCCGAAGTTTGGTTCGGGTCCGGCGTGACGGTCGTATCGTCGGCTGGGTTCTGCGGAAACAGAACTGGACCCGGGTTGTGCACCTGGGAACACGGATTTGAAGCATAGAGAAAGAATAAAATGGAATAGTCAGGGGCAGACCATTTTGGGGCCCTCCGCTAAACCTTTGAGGGGCCCCCTACCTTGTTGTGAGGGTTGTAAGCGTGAATAGGGGTTTTTAAGATTGGAGTTTCAAGAGTAGAGGTTTTTTGCAAGTCGCCTTCTTTTGCAAGAAGCCAAGTCGCCTCCAAAGTACCCAAAATACAATGTGAATCCGATTTTGAGTATGTATAAAAGTTTCCTACAAGATCAGTAGTGTTATTGTCAGTTTTGTGCATGCACTAGTTTTCAAATGTGAACAGAACAGTCTCGTAAAAAAACACAACAGGTATTTGATTTTTTATTGCGGTATTACACGATAGTATTTTTATTATAGTCTGTCCAAGCAAAGAAGACCCTCTGGCAAGATGATAGAATGACTCCAGCTCGGTCAATATTGGTTCAAAAACATATTGATTGAATTATAGATCAGAATGTTTCCTACGATTGAGACCAAATCAATAATTTTTGAACCAATATTGACTGACAGAGCTGGAATAATTTTCTTATCTTGCCAGAGTATCTTCTTTGTTTGGACAGATCATAGGCTATAATATGAAAAGAGAATAAAATACGAAATCATATTTTCATCTCTTCTCTTATGATTTCGTTTGATAATAGAAATACTGTATTACCGTGTAGGCCTAATACCGCCCTTAGGGCCCCTTCAAAGCATTAACCCCATATTGAAAGTTTTCAATATAAACCAATTATTAATAATACAAACCTGTGAAGGCGGCGGGATTTCAGGCTGCACTAAACTGTTTCCACTATCACCAGTGAAATACCATGATGGGAAAGCGGGCAGTGAGGGCAGCGCGGGAAAGCTTGCCGGTAGTGATAACGCGTTCGACTTGTAAATCGACTTGATCGGCTTTCCATAGGCGAGCAGTGGCTTGGCAACCGTTGTCACAGGACGTCCCTTGCTACCGCGCAGCTTCTTGTAGCCGGGGTTGCGTCCCGAGGTGTAGTGCACACTGCGCAGACTGCCGTCGGGGTCGATGACCGAGTAGTGACCTTGGACAAGGTCGCCGTCGCGCTGCTCCCATTGGCTTTTCACGTCGCCGGTTAAATGGTCGCGCACGCCGTAGTTGAACGAGTAGCTGGGGTGGTGCGGAGATGACTGTTGCTGGTTCTACGAACATAAATTCAATTCAATTTGGTTTTAAATTAATTAAATCTGGTTATAAACCACCAAAAACAAAATTATTCACTATCACATACTACATAGCCAACATATAATTCTTGAAAAGGAAATGAAATGGTTCATGAGCTAAGACGATTGGTTTATATGAATACTCAATTATTGACAAATAAGTTGATTCAACTACTTGATGAATGGGATATAACAATAATAATGAATCATTGTGAAAACATAAAGACATTGAGACACGTATAAGACGTAGACTAGTTAAAACGTAGTACTAAAAATCTAATCTTGTTAGCACCCACAGTAAAAATGTGACACAAACATGATAGAGTGGAGTATATACTTCCAAGCACAATAATTGAACACCTGTCTACTCTCTACGTTTTAGTAATGACAATCAGAGTACTTTGTTAATAGAGTAGATATTGAATAGACTCTTACTTAAGAGAGTAATACTTAATAATATACTTGAGTAGTACTCAAGTATTAATACTTTATAGGGTAGATAGTCAATGGTTTCAGTATGGTTCCAATGGTCAATGGTTCCACCTTCTCCTCATTTCAATGGAAACCGGGCAATAAATTTTCAACTTAGTATGTTTTGTAGCAAGTGTAGATTCCTTCTCTCATGTTCCTCCTATGGATGAATTCTCCAATTTATTGCCGAGTGGTTATCATGTACTCAATATCATCTTCGTTTGAGCGATTTTCAGGTAGATCTACATTATTGTTATGTTATGTTATGTTATGAGGGTGAAGCCCACATGAGCTAATAGGCTTGTGCTTGGGTAATGATATGGATGATAGATGACGACTACTTTGAGGTAGCCGGGACCGACGGCTTATCGTCTCCTCCGAAAGACGGGGTGGCCGTATTTATGTGATTGTGCTGTGGTCAAAAATTGTTCCCCGCTTGGGATTTGAACCAGGGTCCATCTGGTTATCATACCGGCGCTTTATCACTCCTCCAACGAGCCACAATGATTTCATTCAAATTTCTACCAGACTTAATGATTCCTCATCAAATTGAAAAATCCTCAAGCTCAATTTACGTAATTGACAAGTCATTACATTTTTATGAGACAAGCAGCTATATCTGTTCTGGTTCGAGAAAAAGGGGTTGGCAATATTTTTGGATTATCGCTCATCTGCTCTGCTGATGTTGGTTTAATTTCATTCACCCCATCTAAATTCTTTGCAATAGCCATAGTAGATGCTTAGAACCCTTATATTCCTTATAACCCTGTGATAACAGTAATCATTGTTTGAAACACTTGAGAGGACACACACGAAATAAACACAAAACGTTATTACTATATTGATTAGACAATAGGTATTTAGCCAGCTCATCCAATATTTTCTGTGTTGTTTGCAACCAATTAATAGTTATGTGTACTCATAAGCCATGAAACATTTACTAAAACGCGAACTATTCTCATTGCGTTGAACATTGCGTGAGCAACATAGCTGAATGACTTTCTAGCAATATTAAAAACGTCTGCCGAGTTCTGTTACATTAACGTACACAGAACGTAACATCAACATGACTGTACGATTTAGACAGACACAACATAAACTGATGTATAATAAATACAATTAAAAATTTTGATTTGTAGTTCAGAATTCTTATGCAGTATTGGAATAGTGAGAAGTCGTCAAAAATTGTTTCCCTGTTTTTTTCTTTTTTGATATGAATAATAACATCAAATATAATATAGTCTTCTCTTAGATTGAATTGCCTTGATAATATTAATGAGATAAGATTTAATAAATTCATGCTACAACATTTTACCCTCTGGGGAAGTTTTTGAACGTTCATATGATTAAATGTCGTGTTGAAGGCTTTCGTCCGCTTTCCCTCTTCAATCAAAGAAAAGTTGAATTTCAAAACGAAATCACAATCAATTGAGTAGAACATCAATAATTGTAATTGACATCAGTTGACAACTTTCTAATATATTTTCCACGACTTTTCCTCTTTCTATGGATATGAAGTTACGGATTTGTCTGTTTTTCCCAGAATACTATAAAATACGAGACAATAACAAGAGTTGGCCAGCTTCTTTTTGTAACGTTATTTTCATTCCTTTGAATTTTCAGAACTTTTGCACTGATGAAAAAAGTGAAGTAGGCCTACGTACTTGTATGAGATGACTTCCCATGAATAATTATCTATTTATTGATTTCCTCAAGCTATCTATTAGTTTATTAATTTACTTTTTATTACAAGGATAACCTAGTACTAGTTGGAATTCAAGTACACAATGATCAACGATATTTTCTGCATATACTACCGAATGCTGATTGATTCTGTTACCTTCGACGTGCAGTATGTTATGTTTGTGTACAGTCTGTCATGCTTACGTTACAGTTACAGTTATTGTGCGGCGCCAGCTGAGCGTGGCTTCCTCACCGGATGATGAGCTTTGCCAATTTCATTTACATTCTCATCAGGTTACCATTGCATAACTGGCGAATCCTCGAAACCATCCAAACTTCCTTGTTACATTTCTCGTGTGATATGGCTAGCCACTAGGCCACCACTACACACATGCGTGCTCACGTTAATTGTATATGTGTGTGTGAGTTTTGCAAGCATGTACCATTGTAATAGTTTGTCCAAAGAAAGAAGACATTCTGGCAAGATGGGAAAATAACTTCAGCTTGGTCAATATTACTTCAAAAATTATAAATTTTGTTTCAAATTGTAGGAAACATTCTGATTTACCAAATTTATTATTTTTGAACAAATATTGACGGAGCTGGGGTAATTTTCCCATCTTGTCAGAATGTCTTCTTTGCTTGGAAAGACTAACATTGTAGGCTGCTAAGTTAGCAGTGCTAACAAATTTACTGCTTTCGAGAGTTACGCTCTCATAATAATCTTTCATCCTGAATAATATCTGGGAGATATTATTCATCCTATCTGGGATAATCTTTCATCCTAGAGATGATATTTGGGAGAACAATAATGATCATTTGATTAATTTCTTTATTCGAAAATATTCTATTTCATTTCTTCTATTCATTCAATAGCTACCGTATTGAACTGTATATACATTCCATGAACTTATCTAATATCTTATATCGATTTGATTTATATCGATAGCTCAAGATCCGAGCTTTCTTCACCAATTGAACCACAATCATAGTAGTAATTGACTTTTTGAGAAATGAAACATCCTGACATTTATTGGATTCCTTTATCTTTTCTTGTGTTACATGGAACAATTCATTCAATAATATTTTTTTGTGAATTAAAAAAATAGTCATAAACTTAACCAGTGTACTTTTCTCTCAACTGAACTTTATGTAATAATTATCTCATCCTTTTTAATCATATCATCTTCATGGACTCACGAATAATTTTTTTCATTTGTTCCATTCAGCCCAAGACTCATAAATATTTTATGGATTGCAAGATAGATCGATTGTTCGGATGATATTTAGAGGCTCCCAGTTTTTAATATTATGAACACTCATTTGCCTTGAATAGTTTTACAACTAAGGTATTTATCACGATGTGTTTTTTATTCTCAATGGTGTGATAAAATTTATTCTTTCAAGCCAATAAGAAGACACATTTCTCTAAACAGAGAAATGTAGTTCTATTCTCTAAACAGAGAATAATACCTAATTAATTATTTTTAGAGAAATCAGCATTCTTTAGTTGGACCACTCGTATCCACGTAACAGGTGAAGTGCTGTACAGTAAAAGACACGAGCACTTCACCTTTTTCGTGGGCACGAGCCGCCAGTAAGTTGAGCTGAGTATATACCCACTTCAAAGTTCTCCCTAGAGAATGTGAAAATCATAGAATGTCTCTTTTTTCAAGAATCAATGAATGAGCTGCTTTACCGAGCGGGCTAAAACTTACCAGTGATAATTGAGTCTCCTGATCCAAAACATTCTTAACAATATTTTAATGTGACGAGCTACGAGCTTTTAAGTGTTCCTACTCTACCATTAAAAATGTCTTCTCTCGTAAATTGATCAAAGTTGGGGTAATAAACACCTTTTAAAGATCAAAACTAATTATTTTAACTAGCTTTTGGAATTTAATTTCGTGTTGAGTTGATAATAAAGTGATCGTTAAAGAGATCTGATAATTATAGTACATGAGTAATTGGTCTTTCTTAATGTGTGAGTTAATTTTTGAGGTAAAAATACACTTCAGGTACCGAGTAATTATTTTCTATCCTTGAAAAATAAATAACTATTACTTTGCAAAATGGATATGGTCATTGAAGTATTGAAAGCAAGAATGTTACTTAACAACATTTTACTACAGACAATCAAGAGCATACAAATGATAATACAAATAATAATTTTTAAAAATGTGACTTTGTAATCATTGTAAATCATCTGAACCTCTAGAGAAAACGTGAAAATGTATCTATGTAATACATGTGAAGGCTCATAGGTGATGTACCGTAATCATTTTGAATTTTCCTCAATGGAAAATTCAACAGGTAGTGCTTCACTACCTGTCAGCACAACTTTCAACTTTCTTCTGAAATTAAAAACAATGAGGAATTTCTATTGATTCAAGTATAGTTTTCAATTGATAGCAATTTGTTTCGTGGCCAACTTTGAGGCTACTTCATCAGGATGGATTAATATAACATTTATAAGCCCAGCTATTGGTTTTATTCTAATTCATTTCAATAATTTTGTCTGACTTATTAATGATAACTGATGCCCTTCACAAGCACATAACAATCAAAAATTTAAAACAAAAATACCGATAGTTTTGTGTGAAATAAATTGGGATTATTTAAAACATGGTCGCATTCGAATTTGGGAATATTGAGAAGACTTAGTTGTTGAAGCAACGACTTCTTCAACAGAGTGGAATAAACTTAGACTATCAGGAATATGACCAATATTATTATCCATTATTCTTCTTCGGCGAGAGAGTTGCCTACAGAGAGTATTGAATGGGAATAATTCAGCTCTATTCTCTCTGTCTGCTAAACCACAAAATACATCATTTTTTCTCAATCAATCATCACAATTCACAATACAGTATACCATTTATATTATAATCATTCGAAATTCTGTAATTTTTCCTCGAATCCAACCGCAGATCACCAAATTCTTATTATATCATCCAATGCCAAAAGTTATCTTTTTTCTATTAGCCTATTGATTACGTGTGTGGGCTACTCCTATAGTATGAAACCTTATTTAGTGATCGTTCATTACAGCACTTCTACGTTCGATAATGGTAACTTTCACAGGCAGAACTAGCAACTAATCAATAGTGTGGTATGGAGAGTAGGTTATAGTGCCACTTTTTAGGGTACTCTATAAAAAATAGCATGGGAGATTCAGTGTGGACTGGAGTAAGTCATGGAATTTTCGAAAGTATTGGGTCTTTATTGACCTCACAAGTCGATTATATTAGCTACTTTTTCAGTTTAAGATGGATTACATAATAAATCATACAAAATTTATGGAGGTAATAAATTTTCAGCGTGTTATGAATGATAGACTATATTCTGGCTGAGTATCAAGTAAAAACAAGGGCTAAAACTCCCGAACTGTACAGGAATGCTACAATAATAATCATAACGCGTGTAATGAGAATCGATAATCATTTATAAATCTAGAAATGTTTCGGTTATTTTCCGAGCAAGTATCAAGGAACAACAATAAAGATAATGTATAATTGATAGTTGATTTTTCGGACCTCTTAAAGATTTCCTGATTGACGACTAATGGCAATAATCATTATAATCATTAAATCATTATAAAATTGAAAGTCTTGTTTCGATTATTATATGAATTTATCATTTATATAAATTAATAATAATTTTAATGGGTATTACACTTCCAGCGTTAAAATTCTAGTATTAATATAAATCATTTATAATAATTGATTCTGGAAGGCTTCTATTGGTTGGAACATCAATAACTCTGCAAGTCCTCTTTAAAAGGAAATAAATGGATAATATCTGACGAAGAACAGGAAAAAAATTAAAAGAGAATTTGGAATCAATAAGAGAATTATCATGGTTCAATAACTGTACGGCTGAAGAGGCATATGAAATTCTGGATTTCACTCCGAATGAAATAATTATAGGCGAGATAGTTGTCATAAGCCCTGATTAAACATTAAAAAAGGATAGGTCTCATACTTTTCCTCGCTTCTCTGAAATAGTTAATTTCCCATTTCCATTGAAGGAAAGAGATCTGTTGTTGATTCTCTCACTTTGTTTCATCAATAATATCTTCGACTGAAGCTACACACGTTTATGTTACCGAATCTCTTTTCCGCACCCATATAGTGTTGATAAGATTTTGAAATGAAAATAAAATAATCTTTGGAAAGTCCATTCAATTCTTCCCTATAGACAAAAATCATAATAATGATAATATTACTATCAGTTCACGTTTAAATCTTCATGGATCAGTAATGTTAGCCTGTAATAGCCAGTAATAGCTATCTGGTGAAATTCACCCGCATTCAATGCTCAGTACGGTACGTAATATAAACTGAAAGTAATTGCTAGTACTTTTTTGAAATTTCTCTTTCCTATCACAATATGGGTTATACGGAAGTCACCTATCGTATTAAATTCCATATTTAAAAACTCCATATTTTCTGGTCATAGAGCACATTTTGTTGATAGCTCTTGAGTCCCAAATTATAGAGTGAGGCTCAAATTTCCTTGTCTTCAAATTGAACTTTATTCAATTATTGTCCGATATAATTGACTGGATAAGAATCTTGTAGGAATAATATTATTTGTCTTGATAATATATATTCTCTTCATTGAGACTCAAGTGCTTATCTTGCACTCATTTTTGAATCACAAGTTCATATTTTTCCATCCAGTGGAACTTAGTAGTAAAACAGAGTAGTAGAGCTTCTTCCTTGACAAAAAATATTTTGTTTTAGTAATTAGACCATTAATATTGGTATAGATTAGCATACCCACTCCATCAATGACACCATAGAGTAACTAGTAACAAACTAGTAACTAGAGTAACATCGTACTACTGGTACAACTAGTAACAACTGGATCGAACTGGTACAAAAATTGATGTGATAAATAAAAAAAATTATGTAAATAAAATAGATGATCCTACTAATGATGCTACTAATAAAATTCTCATTCTCTTTGATGCCAAAATATTTGTTCATATAATAATTATTTATCAAGATCATCGTGTAATGGTATTATTAGAGGTATCAATGAACATATAAACGAAGTTACAATCTATTTTTTTAGTAGGATTTCTTAGTACACTGTCTCTCAATATGGTGGTTTGGAATTTCTATCAACCAACTCGCTCACTCAACTCCTATTAGAATAAGAATTAAACAAAACCAAACCATAAAAAATATTCGCAAGACCTTGCAAAATAGAGTGGCATTGATCCTAAACGGTAGCCTGATACCAAATAAAGAGCTTTTACTTCCAAAGGGGTGAAATCAAAGTCGTGATCCCATATATGTGTGTATGCGGTTAAACGTATTTTTTTGATTGGCTTTCAGCAGTTGTTCTTTAACACTGAACGAATCTTCACGGTTGAATGGAAGAAGGTGTTCCGAAATGGTCTGAGCTAAGAATATGGGCGACGGTGTACATTCGAGATATATCTATAATTAATATGAGATATATGTATATAATTCAAGAAAGCTAACAACATATTTGCTGATACTGATTGAGTGCTTGCCGGTTGATTGATAAAACCATATCCACTCATACTGACCGTTTACTTGCATAATATAAAGTGAAGGTTGGTTACGAGTGCTTTATTGCTCTTATCACTGTTAACAACGTTCCGTTATTTGCTACATATTGTATTCCCTTCTTTAGTCTGTACAATTTAGAAGACATTCTGGCAAGATGGAAAAATGGCTCCAGCTCGCTCAATATTGATTCAAAAATGGTAAATTTGGTCTCAAATTGTAGAGCAGAATGTTTTCTACGATTTGAGTTGAAATTTATGAATGTTGTACCAATATTGACCGAGCTAGAGTCATTTTCACATCTGGCCAGAATGTCTTATTTGCTTGAACAGACTGTGAACTACACATACCTGTGTGTATTTCGGCGCTGGCTAATCTGGAATCGGTTACATTACATTATGAGTTGTTTTATTATTTGAGTCGCCGTTACAAAGCACGGTTGGGAAATCTTTCATGAACGAGGGCGACTCTAATAAACCTCTTAATGAGTATTATGAGCGACCATGGTATAGTTTGTCCAAGCAAAGAAGACATTCTGGCAAAATAGATGAATGATTCCAGCTCGGTCAACATTGAATCAAAAATCATAAATTAGGTTCAAAATTCTAGGAAACATTTTGCTCTATACTTTTCAACCAAACTTATACTTTTTTCACCAATATTGACCAAGCTGGAGTCATTTTCTCATATTGCCAGAATGTCTTCTTTGCTTGACCAGACTATATAACCCCATTGCACCCTGGAATGTTATCGTTTGTAGCAATTACATTCTCTTCGTCACCACAACTACACGTTCTATATACACATTTGTAACGCATACTATACCTATATAGTTTGCAATACATTCTCTTTGTTGTGATGTCAGTTGGGCTCATTACTTCCGTATTGGAACTGTATTATACGTGTGACATAATAGTGAAGTGTGATAATGTGATGAATGCTTTCAAACTGTACAAAAACTAGGACTGAAAGTGTGATTTCGAGGGCTAGATTACGGTTTTTGATAAAGTTGAAAAATTCATTTGAAAAACTACACGGATACTAAATAAATGTATTCTAGTATCCGTGAAAAACTATATGAACGATACATTGATACAGTAACGATGCAGTAAGAAATAAATGTGCTTATTGATTTTTGTCCTGAAAACAGATTTTTCACTCTTTTGTCAATGAAATTAGCATAATGGAATAATTTTCACTTTTGAAACAAAGTACTCAATAAAATTAAGAACTATTATGAATAGTGCTAAGAGTTTTATTTATTTAGAGATATTACTATGACAGAAACGTCTTCTCTTTCAATTTTGATGTAAGTATTCAAAAAGGTACCTAATACAATATTTAAATTCCCTACTTTAAGATAACAAAGTCCTACTCCCCAATATAAAAAAAAGAATTATCAATTTAGTATTTTGAATGGATAATACGATTTTCAAGAAGAGTCTTTGTATTCATATTGGGAACTATTCTTATGAATGTTATTCTGTTCGGTTTTTTATTGTTGTGGAGGTAGTTCTCCATGAATGATCCTAATGAATTGAATTAGCGATTCTCTCGAAAATTCAATATTCAATCTATTGGGCTCATGCATCATAATATTGAAAAATAATTATTCTAGCACAATGTAAACAAGAGTAGTAAAATCTAGAATGAAGAGAATGAATAAATGGATTGTGAAATGATCGAAAACACCGATTCAACTAGGATGTGTTGCGATCTGAACAATTGAATTTCACTTTCAATGTCACTTGTTACAACTCAACCCCATAAATTAAACACCAAGTACATTTACTGTACATTTACACCTGTACTTTCTCTGCAACAGAGAAGGGAAATCATTCTGTCAATCTGAAGATGCTCCCGATCTAAGCACTTATTTTAAATGCGTCAGCTGTGAGTTACAATCCTGCTTGAGCCTTTGCCGTCACTTCAGGTGTCTTTCTCTGAGCATTTCTTCAACTGGAAACTTCTTTTACTGAGGATATCTTCCACTATCGAACATAAAACACTATTGGATCGAGAGAAATCTCCTTGAAGAGCAGGAGCAACCAGGTTTAATTGCAATCGTATCTCATTTGCGTTAAAGATAAGACTGTCATCGCTTTCAAGTCACTTGAAAAGCTTTCTATCAACACAGGTGTTGAAAGCTGCTGCGAATGACAGAGAAATGAAGTAAACACCGTACAGTGATGACTTCTGATTGGTTTGGACTTCGTGAGGTCTTCTAAAGCGTTCTATAACTTATCCAGAGTTAAGATTTGCCAAGAAATAACTTTATTTACGATAAGTTAAGATTTGATAATTATTGTTTTATCCGATCTTGAGTATACAATTAGGAATACAGTATAATAGGATAAAAGTTCATTTTTCTTGTCAATTTGAACTCAATTCTCGTTTTGGACTTTGTGTTTTTACCCTTTATTGTCATTTCTCTCGAATGAATGATTAATTGGTGTTTGTTTTGCCATCAAATTGATTATTTGATTCCATTTCACTTAAAGTGTTTGTTGATTTACTTGATCATCGCAGCGCCGGACATGAAATTTCATTCGCTCGACGTTAGGAATAGAGGGGATATTACTATTTGTTTGATGACTATAACTATCATTCAATTGATTCATTTCATATAACTTGTCGTGGAATACATTTTTTTATAAAACATTGTGTTCAATTTCATCTAATCGACATTGTTGTTGTCAGTCACTTGAAATAAGTATTTGAATAAAAGTATTTTAATACTCACAAGGAGAGTCTTGAAGCATCCTGAATTGTTGTATTACCTAATAAGATGATATAGATAATATTATAAAAATTTGCTCCAGCTCATCATTATATCAATATTGTATACCAGAATGTCGCTTACGTAAAAACAGTGAGGGCTAGAATGTAACAGTCAAGTTGACTAATGTATTATTTCTCACTAGTCGATAAATAATCAGCACTCACTTTGCTGGGGACTAGAAAGGGTAAATTATGATTATCAGTTGAGGGTGTCGAGAGTCGTGACCAAGGAAAACGATTCGATTGGAGTATTTTATTGCCAGATGTCTGTAATTCAAACGATGACGGAGATAAGGGAATTATTGTCTCATGAGGAGAAGTAGAGGAAGAGAAATATGAGTGGATGAAGGAGAAAGAGAAGGGAAATAAAGCAGAGATAAAACAGAAAAATGAGTAGAGATTAGTGCAAGAAATAGTGCAAAAAAATAGAATTAGTACATTAGAAGTATAGATTAAATGAAGAAATATGAAAGGATGAAATACAAAGAGAAGGAAATGAAGCTGAAAAAAAGTAGAGAATTGAGAAGAGATTAGTGCAAGAAACATAAGAATTAGTGCGTTAGAAGTATAGATTAAAATAAGAAATTGAGATTAATTACAATTATGATTATGTTTTATAATCGACTATATTTGCCTACTATTAATTGTATCATTCAAATTATTCTATAGGAGAAAAATTCTCAAGACTTTCTTTTGTGAAAAATGTGGAGAATAATTAAACAAAAAAAGGACTAGAAAGCAAGAGCCAAGAGAAGAAAAGCGACGAGGCAGAATGTTTACGGAATTAGAAAAGAAAGAGCTAGCCTAAATGAGAAAGGAAGAAATGTGAAATACAGGAATAAGTATACTGTAACTATCACTTCTCTCACGAGATGATAACTCAATGATTATTTAACAAAAAAAGAGGAGAGGTTTCTTATTGAAATTATTTGTCAAACCGAATAATACAGGAGATATAAAAAGATGAATAATCATGGAGACTTAACTTGAAGAGCCTTACAGAAAGGTTGATAATTTACAAAAAAAGGAATTAGCCTATACGCAACTTAATGAATGAGATGAAGTGTAAAAATAGATGGGATGTATTAGTGGCATTATGAAAGGATTTTCCATCTTCAATAATTTGAAAGCAGTCGTCCCATTTCCAGTGCTGACAATCCATGAATAGTGCTATTCATGGAGTGTCACGACTACAATTATTGTAAAAATATTGTCTGGGAACGATTTATGGAGATATGATGAGGCTACCCAAAAATGGTAGTGCACTGAGAGTTGACCAAGATTTTAATAAAAAAAGGCTAAATGCCAAATTCCCAAACAATAATAATAGTAGAAGTAGATGCTTTCATTTAAGGGATGCTGGGAATAAATAATATGAAGTTACTGGCGATCACGAAATTGGTTCTGAGATGGAAATTGACCAAGGCTCTGATGAAAAAATATAATAAATGCCAAACACTCAAACAATATCAAATGTCTAGATTTCAGGAATATTAAATTTATAAAGCCTTTTAGGATGTTATTAACATAAACGTACACGAAATCATAGTTGATGTACAAATACACAAGTTGATGTGATAAGAAGGGAAGAGGATGGTTTAGAGGAGAGTAAGGAAGATAAAATGAGAAAAAAAACAGATGAAGGAAGATAAAAAGAAGACGAAAGTGGAATGAGTGTAACACCTGTAGTGAACGTGATGAGCATCATTCAGGTGAATTGTTCAATCAATTTGTTGTCAGACTGTCACATCACATCGTTCATTTGATGGCTTCACATCAACATGATTGAACAACTTCTGATTTTCCAACTCTTGACATTTATAGCTTAATCAGTAGCATAAAATGCCTCATTCCCGATAACTTAAGACTAAGTACAATACGACTCAGTTTGACAAAAACAAAATGCGGACACATGTGGATACGCATATTGTTATACATAAGAAAAAAGCTTGGTTATTTTGTCTTAAGCTATCGTGAACAGGTTATCGTGAGCTATCGTCGTATATTCAATCTACAAATGTTTTCACTGGGTAGATTTGTTTTGTAACAACTAACAGAAGATCCTCTTTTTGAGTATATTAATTCCAATGAATTTGTGAATTCTTTATCTATTAATATTCTCTTCAATTTAATATTCCTGCAATCCTCTTTCAATTCATTAAACTCACTAATATAGTTCTAAGTAATCAACTGTGATTATGAAAAAATATTGTTAGTACCGTAATAGCTTTATTGATATTGTTGAAAATGATAATAGCTTTTATATTAATATATTAACAAGAATCTAATAATGTTTGTTAGTTTATCACTATAGTTTTTCGGACTATTGTTACTTATGTTTGCTCGGTACTAATTATTTATTTATATTTTTAGTAAAAATTGTTACTAGTTTACTGTACTTGGTACAATTGTTACTTGAGTTAAATAAATCGAATCCGAGTGTTTTTTTATTATTACCATGAGTGATTGAATGTGATTGTAGTTCATGTTAGCGCTGGTATTTGCAAATTGTTAAAAGACAGACTTCAGTTAACTCCCATCTCTTCGTTGTGATACACGACACGATTTCTAAATTATTCCAACTACAATTACTTCTGTACCCATCAGATATTCATCCCCGAAAATTATGCTTTTCGTGCTTTGCTATTATATTATTCTCTTACATAATTCTTGATCGGTTTCCCATTGCAGTCGATCCTCGATACTTTCGCAACAATGGTCATCTCGATAAGGAAAGCAATCTTGAAAATAATAATGCAATTTTAAAAGATCGTTTTAATCGGAAAATCTCACCCTATAATATTCACCCGCGAACAATAATCTAAATAATAGAGGTTTGTGAGAATATTCCGAAATTAGATTATTACTAGTTTGAAATGTAGGTCACTTGATATCGCAGAGACGTATCTCGCATTTTTTTGGATTGGCCACGAAGTTGGGAGATTGCACGCACTTACAAATAGAAAGTTGTACGTTTGGTCGATGTTTGAAATTTTAAAAAAGCTGTCAATACTTGAATTTTTACGTAGTCGATTTTTCACTATTGTGAAGCTCTTCTTCAAAAAAGTACTTGTTCAATTGAAAAATAAATAAAATCAAACACTTTTTTTGAAAACTTTAAATTATAACACACATACATGTTTCGGGATCTAAGCCCATTTTCAATGTGGATAAAAATAGTTATAACTATAGTTATATAGTTATAACTATAGGTATATAGTGATAACTATTTTTATCCACATTGAAAATGGGCTTAGATCCCGAAACATGTATGTGTGTTTTATAATTTTTAAAGTTTTCAAAAAAAAGGGGTTTTGATTTTTATTTATTTTTCAATTATTTTAAACAGCCCTGTTTTAAAGTTCTTTATTCAAATAATGGCTAATCAACCAAAGATTGTGCATAAGTTAAAATATGTTCTATTGAAAATCGCTAAAGCAAAAGAGGATATTATTTTCAATAAGGTATGTTTACAAAGAAAGATTATTCCTAATTATGTTCAGTTATCAACAAGATCAAATTCAAGAGCAGCTCATAGAGCAATAAAAACAGCAAAATTTATTTGGATGAAAGAAGAAATAAATAGCCTATATTCAAAAATAAAAAATCTCAATCAAGAGAAAATATATATTCTAAATCAAATCAGAGAACAATTTTATAGTGAATCTATTGAAGAATTTTTTATTTATACTGAGTCATGGATCAGACCTATAATTGAGAAAAAGAGAGTAATCCAATCAAAGAAATTAGAAGTTCTAACTCATAAACAAAATCAAAATTTGATCATACAGAATTGCATTAACATTGACGATTATAAACCATATGAGAGAGTGATGAATTTGACAAATATTGAATTTGAAGAGAAAGAAAATGAAATGCTGAGCAAGGCTTTGAAATATAATGTTAATTTGGATCATAAAACAAGAATAATTGAAGAGCAGCTGTTTGAAGTTGAAACATCTATCAGATGTGGAAAGAAGGAATTTCAAAGTGCATTAAGGAATAATTTTGTCCATGAACTAGACAAAATAACTATTTTTATCCACATTGAAAATGGGCTTAGATCCCGAAACATGTATGTGTGTTTTATAATTTTTAAAGTTTTCAAAAAAAAGGGTGTTTGATTTTTATTTATTTTTCAATTATTTTAAACAGCCCTGTTTTAAAGTTCTTTATTCAAGTACTTGTTCATACAGAACAATTTTTGTAGTAGTCTGTCCAAGCAAAGAAGACATTCTGGTAAGATGGGAAAATGACTCCAGCTCGATCAATATTGATTGAAATCAAATTTTGTCTCAAATTGTAGGAAGCATTCTAATCTCAAATTTAAGACGTAGTTAAAAATTTTTGAACCAATATTGACCGAGCTGGATTCATTCTCCCATCTTGCCAAAATGTCTTCTTTACTTAGACAAATTACAGTACCAAAAAAAGTGGTGACTGGCGAATCGAAGTTCAACTGTCGTATCTGATAATGAATGTAACAGTCATAACTGTTTAGCTTGGGTCGCTCTCGACAAACAATCATTAGAGAACCACACTATTCAAATCTATTAAAAATCAGAAAACTTCATTTCACATGAATGCTTTTTATTATTCTGGCATAAATATGTTTCATACATGATTCGTTCTATTCAGAGATAAAAATAGATGAAAAAATGAAATTTGATGTAGGCCTACAGGGAAATATATACTGTACAGGTACAACTGAAATATGGATATCTGCAGTAGCCAAATGACAAGAATTTAAATCTACAAGTGTATCAAATTTCTTGCGAATTGAAAAAATAGAATACCAGTTAGTTTAATGACAAAATAGTGATGTAAAATTGAGGGAAAATAATATTTGCTGGAGAGGAAGTGAGTAACTCTCCCTTTTAGGAGAAATTCATGAATTCACCGATAAAATTAATTCCAAATGAATATGAAATTCGTACTGTTTGAAATTAGCAAGAGTTGAACCTAATTCCAAATTGAGATATGGTGAAAGTTTTGTCGTTCGGTTTAAACTTGAAAATGTTCATGTTTATATGTTTATAATTTATAATAGGCATTTTATGATATAATAAACGAGTTAGTGCCGGTTGACTGACATTGAACCATCATAGGAAGATAAACATTGATCAGTATCATCCGTTAAACCTCGTTTGGCGAATAAGTTTAGGAGATGAATATTCAAATTTAAAATTTCTGCAGTCATAAATCAACGTGACGTTCATAAACTCTCTCCAATATCACAAGTCGGAAGTAGAAGAGTCGAAGAGAGTAAAAGAGACTTCTGGTGAGGCTCCACGTTTTGAAACGCTCTATTGGAGAAAATAATGCTTCCAGTTCAAATTATAATCGGAGGTTTTTAATTGAATGTTGTCATAGATTTTCAGCTATGAAGGCTTTTGAACTCATTTGAAAACTAAATCACTTCATAATTTGTGGAAAAATTGTTTTTAGAGTAGCTTGAATCAAACTCTCTCTTATAATTATCATGTATTGGCGGAGCAAACACTCTCAATTATTAATAAAATTATGAATACATTGACAGAAAAATTGAACTCTCTATTGATCAGGATAAAAGAGCTGGTAGTTTGTGATTGGAATGATTTGCAAATTTCTCCGATTTGTGAGTTGAATGGATCAAGTAGGTACTTGAATAATTTAAATACTTTAGCCTTACTACTGGTAGTATTGTAATGGGACGTAAATTATTATTATCTTCCGTCCAAGAAACCTTCTCATAACACAAAAATGCTCTCAATTATAGCTGAATCATTCATACAATACATCAATACCAGACATCGGGTAAGAAGTCTGCCTATCATTAATCAAAAAAGAGGATTCACTATCGGTGAAAATTAAAAGGGTGGTACGAACATTATTAGAGAGAATCATCACATTTCTCTACAAGTACCTTCATTTCCTTTTTTAAACTAATTAGTACTTTGCAGCCTCCTCAAGCACCAGTCTAGTTGAGGATGCGACAGGTATAGCCCCGATACCACAGTTGTAAAAAGTCTAAAATAAGAAGTAGTGGTATTGACAACACATGTGTCTTAGCTGGAAAAAGATGGAAAATCGATCTATTCCAAATCGGAAAGATAGAAAAACGTTTAGAGGATGAAAATTGTAGAGAATTTTACGCCCTTTAAAAACGCACTAAATGAAAATATCTATAGAACAATATTTTTATCACGCATAAATACCACACTATAATTTCATCGAATACAACCAATTTCTTGATTAGAATAAATTATCGATAGCTCTATACATTTCTCCTTATACAGTACAAGAATTATTGTATATTTTATATTGTATATCAAATTTCTCTTTTCAGAATTCAAGAAACGTTTTCCACGGTCAATATAACGTTACACAATGAAGAATTAGACAGGAACAAATGAGGTAAGCTAATGAAAGTGAGAAGAAGAGTGAACGATTGGATAGCACGTAGTGGCATCCAAAGAAAGGTTCGGAAAACGGCCTTGTTGGTACCGGTACCGGTGCAAGGTTGATGTGAAAGTGGTTCCTGCATAATTGAGGGTCACAGACGTCACTATAAGCGTGCTCATAACCATCATCACCTATATCTGTAGTCAGACTATATCTACACTAACGTTTCTGTTTACCTATATCTGTATACAACATGTGCCGTTTGAA
The DNA here is from genome assembly GCA_017141385.1 of Sogatella furcifera. Lineage (NCBI taxonomy): Eukaryota > Metazoa > Arthropoda > Insecta > Hemiptera > Delphacidae > Sogatella > Sogatella furcifera. Next base: position 18,128,834 of record CM029556.1, read on the forward strand.
GACACATCCAGCAGTTTGTTTATACACTCGTATTATGTAGCGTCAAATACACGATCCAAAAGTCGGTTTCCGCTTGTTTGGTGGCTTATGATTTAATTTGTACACCTATGATCCAAATTGCAATTATTGAAGAATTTTTGGGCGAATGCCTGTTTTTCCATTCCTTTTATTGTATCATTGTAATCAAAAATTGGAATTCACTCTTGGGACTATTTCATATTATAATAAATAAAAATCAAGTACCCTTTCAAAAACTTTAGAAATATCATTACATGAGATTCATATAGATATTTTTGATGATTATTGTTAATCTGTATGAAATATCCAGGATGATTGTATGTGTTTATTGACTTAAGATTTGATGATCCATTGTAGGCCTATATTACGATTATGATAAATGGACAATGGATAGTATAAATTAAAAATAGTATAATATAATTTGGATGATTCACTCCATGTATTGGTAGAACAATGTGACGCTAGAAGAAAAATCTGTTTGTTTGCAATATGTTTGAATTATTTAGATACTCGATCTGAAGGTCACTTGTGAAGTAGGTGTACATGTATGTAAAATGTAAAGTGTATAGTGAATGTTAATGCTGTAAACTTGAAAAATTCCAGTGCAAATTAAGTTACTGCGTGATTCATGAGGCGTTAAAGACATCTACAATTTTTGTACAATTCACTGCCAATACACAGTTATCTCATGGTTGCAGTGCCAAAAAATGCATAGATAGTATAAAGTAACTTGATTATATTATAGTTTATAGTTGTTTCGGAAGAGTATCATCCAATCTTATTTTCCAATATTCATCCACTCACATTATCGACGATTCATTCTATTCTATTTTACTCATGTTTCATATATTCACTTGGCAATAAACTCAATTAAATAATTCAATTTAATATTCCAGTATCAGATTTTTTCCAAGTACAGGTATAGATGAGCTTTATAATCTGCTAATAACTTTATAATACAAACTCATGAGTATGAATAAACTCTAGCCCAGAAGTATGAATAACCTCAACATTCATTGCTAATATAAGCTTCAATAATCATGATAAAATATATGCATATGGCTTTTGTTGTGGGAAGCTACCCAGAAGTTCCACTCGCTTTGGTCACAATCTGGTCACCCATCCGAAAGCAGTCCATAGTGTTTGTGACTTAACATCACAATCACCTAGCAACCGTTTCACTGAACAACCAGACACACCACACATCATGATGGGTATATTTCTTGAATAATGAAGTACGAGTATATTTGAGCTCCATAATCAGCTAAAAACAATAAGCTTTGATAATCATGAATGATCTAACCTTTCATATTTTCAATTCTTTTGAATTATACACCTCTCACTAATTGAATATCATTTATGAAAATATTTTGTACGCTCCACTTTATAAGCAAGTAGTCAAACGTATGGGAAAGACCTTCATCACGAAACCATGAATGAAGGAAGACCATCAAAAGCTATGCTAATTCAATTGCGCCAATCTTTTTTTCTCCTAGGAAAAACTTCAACAACGATAATTGTGTGATTGTGACGCCGGTTGCAACATGCTTTCTAGCTTGCTGTTTGGCTCATGTATTTACATGCATTGTAATTGGCCTAACTTGTGTGACGTCACACAGTTGCGTTGCCTTGTGGGAAAACTTTGCCGCCACAGCAATCAGCTGATGCTGTGTTGGCGATTGGTCTCACGAGAAAATTATAGTATCGGACTTCAATGGAATCAGATAGCATGCCTTGTATTATAATCCAATCGCGGTTATAGGAACTGATTATGTGACACTGACCTACAAAAATCTATATTTATCTGAATTGATTCATATGGAAAATATATCCTCAACCAAAGAACTTATTGAGGAAATTGAGAAACCAACATGGAATCACACATTGCAAATTCCACAAATAATCTACAAGGATTGAGAATTAAGTTCATATATGGAAAATATATCCTCAACACAAGAAAGTATTGAGGAAATTGAGAAATCAACATAGAACCACACATTGTACTTTCTACAATAAATAATATACAAGAATTGAGAACTGGGTTCATTTGGAAAATATATCCTCAAACAAGAAAGTATTGAGGAAATCGAAAAATCAACATGGAATCACACATTGTACATTCTGAAAATAATCTACAAGAGTACAATTCACTCGTACATTGGAAAGTTACCATCGGCCTATGAACCTTGTTCAAGAGTAAAGTATTCATTCAAGATTATCTTCTTCCATAAAGAATGAAATTGAAAATGGTCGTATTAGAGTATCGAATTCTTTTGTAGGAAATTAACAATAATCTATCGAGGAATAAACTATTGAATTTATTCTTACCAGCAACTAATCATTACTCATATTAAGATGTGTGAACTACAAGTAGGCCTACATGAAGTGCTCATTTTCTCTAGACTCTAGAGTATGCGTTGAGATGAGAAAAGGTTTTGATCATGTATAGCAGATTTTGAAGGTGATCATCTGATTAATTTGATAATGTCTTCTACTCTTCACAAGAGACTTGTGATAAATGCGTCATAAAAATATACTCTATTCACGATCACTTGAGACGGAATAAACAAACGTTTTGAGTGTTTATGCGCGTAATGGAAGGTCTTCTTCTATGCGAAACTTTAGGCCACAGACCAAAAGCTGTAGCCAACCACAGCTCAAGACAGCAGTCTTGAGACAAGACAAGTCGGACTGTAGCCAATCACAGCTTCAGACAAGAGTCAGCTGTTCGACTGCAGCCAATTTTTTCGCATAGAAGACCTTCCATTACACGCACACACACGCAAAAGGTTTGTTCATTTCGTCTCAAGTGATCGTGAATGGACTATAGGTTGAATACCGGTATAATTTGGTGTAATCAATGAATGTAACGTTTATGCAAAATGGATTATTGTTTCAGCAAAACATTTATGCGAAAAGAAATAATTGTTTTTAGCATTACAATAATCCACTCATGACCATGATTCATGGACATATTTGAGCCTAGTCGACAGAACGCCGAATTTTAAACTTCTTAAAATTTCATTCTCCACATTTCACTAATCCCAACTTCTTTCACTTTCCTAGCCGGATCAAGGGTTATGCAAGGGGACGGAAATCGCTGCTATTCTCCGCAGGATGAATCAGAAAATAATGACGAGCTATCGTCTTGAAGTCTTAGGAAGGATGCAGGCTCAAGGAGGCTGACAGTTTTGTCACATCGCAGGTCTGACATTGGCTCTCCAGAAGTCATGTCCAATTAGTGTAAGTGATAAAGCTGACATGCGAATGTGTCAACTACAAGGTACTTGTTCGAGAGTTGTTAAAACTTCGTCTAATCACTCCAGCATCCAATTATCCAACTAGCTTTTTTCATGGTAGGTGATTTTTGATTCAACTCAAAGCTAATTAATAATTACGATTAACCACTAAAAACTTTTCTATCACCCGCCACCTGCGTACTGAATTTGATCCAGTAATCTGTGGTGATGGAGATAGAATTTCTCGACATGAGATTCAAATTCAAATAATTGGAATCTCCAATATTGAACATGAAATAATATACCTTCAATAGATGTATAAGAAGAGATTCTGATTTTTTAAAACCAATTGAATAAAGTTTTTCAATTTTTCCAACAGATAAAAATTCTTATAAGATAGTTTTTGATACAATTTTTAAGATTATGAAACCATTGCAGAGTTCACTAAATTTTTCGAAGTATAAAGAATTTATTTCACTCTTTTCCGATCAAATTTCATCACTTGTAAACGAGGAAGAAGTAGAAAGCTAGTTCAACAATTGGGATCTATATTATTGACAAACTCCAATATTGTAGATCTCTCTTGATTATTTTATTATAGCTTTGTAGAGCTGTGGTAACTCTTTAGATACTGAAATTTGTTGAATATTATGAAACAACCTGATATTATTGGTATTATAAAATTGTTATCATGACAAAATAATAACACGTTAATCTTTTGTACTCTAAGTTTTTCTCAAATTAAATTTTTTTCAGTCTTCGATTAGTAGAGTTTGACTTATGCTTTGGTGCTTTTGAACTCACTGAATTCAAAATAACTATTTCGAATCAAAATAACTGTAAAAATATTCAAGAACTTTCATCATGTTTCCTATCTGCAAAACAAGGTTATGTCGGTGAGGTACAACACCTTCTGGTCCAAAGTCATAATATTATAATAGAAGTTGTATTATAGAGAAATAGTTTTCAATTTTTTTTCTTACCTGGTACGTGACTTCGAATTGCCCTGAGTGAGGATTGTAGAAGTATTGATAAGGTGGTGATGATTCTACAGCAAAGACTAGAAGTAGTAGCACTGTTATGACCTGAAACAAGTGAAATGCATGATGATCAACATACGTTTTTCCTGACAAATGTTACCATAATAGTGATATACAATAAGCAATGTTGTATTGTGCAGTCCCTGTATCTCGTATTTCACCTGACTAGGATTCCATCCCTCCCATTTTACTAGGATCGAGCTCGGATTGTCAGACCGACGCCCTTTGTTTGTTTGTTTGTCAATGGCGCAACAGCCCTATGATGGGCCTAGGCCTACCAGCTGGTTGCCAGTTTCATATTCACCAAACTATACAGTCCATCCAAGCAAAGAAGACACCCCGGGAAGACGGGAAAACGACTCCAGCCCATCCAATACTATTCCTCCAGAAACAGGAAACGACTGACTGTCTTTACTAACGACAGCCAATCTCCCAAAGGAGGGTAAGACCGACGCCCTTAGACCTCGATTATTATCAAACCAGAAGTATCATAATCTCTTAATTATCAAATCGGTTAGCCATCGCCTACTGCTACTCTTTGAGATTCTCCAATCCACGAGCTAATATTGTTACAATACTTCGACCAAAACACAATCACCGTTTTACTTTCGGGGGAGACGATCAGTCATAGGTGCCGACTACCTAAAAAGTAGTCGTAATCTCTCGTCATCATCCATCTCATTACCCACGCACAAACTATGAACTCATGTGGGCTTCACCCTCAGAAAACAAACAGAATGTAGAAACTATATTGTTATCGCTAGTATATTTTTACAATATGCTGAATCCACTGTATTCCATCAGTTATTGTATGAACTCAGTTTGAACGAAGATGGTAATTGAGAGCCTGAGAGTGTTAGTAATTCAAATATTCCCCTTTCAAATGATAAGGATAAAACAGATTTTTTAATCAACTGGCTTCCAATCTAGCCTGCATAGAGTAATAATCCGGAATCGAGAAACTCAATTCCTCATTTCACCAGATGGACTCTGTCTTTTCGCATTTTGCCAACTTATTGTCGAGAACGACTCAATATTTCATACTTTCTATCTCTAAACTGTCACTCAGGATAAATGAATTGGGAACTATGAGAACAATAGAAAGCAGATTGTTGTCTTCGGGAAAAGAAATGTTACTTTTTATCGCATCGGAAAGGATCTCAAGAACTTTGGTCATTATGTTGCTAGTTGCTTTCGTTCAATCAAATCGTTCCATAACAAATCAAAAGTTATGGCAGGGGAGTAGAATCTGTATTCAGTCGCCCCTGAAATATCTCGTTTGTAATACAGTTTCCTTATTTCTCATCAATATCAGCTTATCATTTAAATTCTAAATTGAGATGGATTGTGATATTCAATTTAATCTAATTGAATTAGAAAAGTATATATCTCATGATTGAGCAAAGATTATCTTCAATCCAAATCTATGGAATTATTCTCCAATACTAAGTTAGTATTCTATTCACAGAGGTATATTACGGACCAACTTCCAAGGTCCACCTTTAGGTAAGAAACCACATTCCGAGTATTATACTCTATATTCTGATATCCGAATTGGAAAGATTAAACAGTTATAATAATTCTTCCAGCATTCATTCGAACTATGATGAGTTCAATGTGATACACCTCCCATGTCAATTTTTGAAGTAGAAGTTTCAATTATTGAAGACGTTGTTTTAATTTCCCATTTTCCCAAAGGTAGAAGAAAATGAAAGAAGTTTAAGATAAGATAAGATAATATATTTATTCAACACAGTTTTATGATACAATAAACAGTTGAATATCGTCAAAGCGAATAATTCTTTTAAAGAATTATTAAAGGTAAGTTACAGTCACATCAATGAAACATAAAACCTTTTAGGATGAAAGTAAAATTTAGATTACCCGGTATTGAAACAATCAGTGATATTAGATTAGCGCATTAGCCTATAATCTATCATATATTAAAGAAATCATTCACTTTATAGAAAACCTTAGCGAAAAGAAATCTGTATAAATTCTTTTTGAATATATTGATTGGCAAAGACTTGAACTCGTCAGGTAATTTGTTGTATAGCTTCGTACCGAAATAAGAAGGCATTTTTTCATAAAGTTGTAATCTATGCTGTCTTAAAACTAAATTATTTCTACCTCTAGTGTTAAAATTGTGAATGTCGGCGTTTGTGGCTAGATTCGAAGTACGGTTGTGGGTGAAAATTAATACTTTGTAAATGTAAACTGAGGGTAAAGTTAGAATATTCAAATATACAAAGGCTTCTCTACATGAGTCATTAAACTTAAGACCAGCCAAATATCGTGCATATTGTTTAGTAAATGAAAGAACTTCTTTTCACTTCCTAATGAAAGAGGTGAACCGATACCATCTTCTTAGAACTTATTTCAGCTCAATAAAATCAATATAAATTATATTTTATCTCATCATCCTCTTTGCGATATTCATTCCCAATTGCTTAAATTTCTATCAAGTTTAATCCCTGATTAAAAAAGTATATCTCATGATATGAGTAATAAGCGAAGATTATTTTCAATCCAAATCTATGGAATTTATACTTCAAAACTAAGTACGAGTATTAAACTCTAATAAATCTGAGTTGATGTTCGCTGGAGGGTGGATCCATGAGATGAATAGACATGATAAAATGAATAGACATCAAATAGATGAATAAACAGTCATGGAATGAAGCTTTAGTGCATGATTCAAAAAACTCATTCATTCAAGCTCATGTACCAGTAGTGATCATTATAAACACTTCTTATCACTGTCCCTGGATGGAATGTGCTTCAAAGGCTTTATTCATTTGAATTTGGAAATCTGCCCTTTCATCAACAATTGATGGTAGGCCATATTGTATTCCCCAAAAAACTCATCCGATTTAGATTAATTATGCAATAAATTTTGAGCTCAATTTGGAAACGGAGAGTCTCATTCCAAGAAATAAGGACTCTCCTGACTTTAGACACTATATAATCATATATAGTCTCTATACTCCTGACTTACTCAAATAATAATTAAACCCCATCGGAAAAGACATTATTCTGAAGAGTAGCTGGCAATGCTTTCTTAAAAACTCAAACTGAGAAATTTTGCATTCCACCTAGGAATATTAAATTTCCGGTAAAACAAACTCTAGTTCATCCAATTTCCATCCATGTAGCCAATAGTCTGTCCAAGCAAAGAAGACATTCTGGCAAGATGGGAAAATGACCCCAGCTCGGTATATTTTTTCAAACATTATAAATTTTGTTCTCACATTGGAGGAAACATCATGATATAATTTGAGACCAAGTTTATGATTAAATCATAAACTCTTTATAAAAATAATTGGAATATTGAACCAACATTCATTTATTCATTGACCGAGGATGGAGTCAGTCATTTTACTATCTTGCCAGAATGTCTTCTTTGCTTGAACAGACTATTTAAGCATTACACATGGCACATATACATGGATGTTGGATAAGAATATTGTTGCATGGTTTGTGATCAAAAATATAAGAATGTGAGCACTCTGGTCACATTGAAATCAGAGCTTATTTGAATTGCTGATTGGAAAATTATTGTATAACTTTGTAAACAATGGTTGGCAAACGCATTTAAGCGTAAAAGTTAGCCGGTCAGGTGTCCTGCGTTATTTTTGTTTCCTGAAGCTTTCTATTCCATTGAAAACGCAACGATCTGATGCCATCACACAATCTTCCTATGATATCACACACGAAATAAAGTTGGTCGCGCAAGCTGAGAAGACACGCAGGTACAATGTGAAGTGTATTGCAACGGGGTGCTTCTCCAGCTTGCGCGAGGAAAGTAAAAGTGGAAGTAATAAATCGAAAAGATACCCTTCTATTGCCGGGGAATTATTTTCAAACATAGTCATCAAGAGTGTTGCCTAAATGATAATTAAGTAATAAAATAATCAACAATCAAGCTTCTTTTGAAGCTGATAATTGAGTAATGAAATAATCGCCAATCAACTGTCTCAAAGCTGATAATTAAGTCATAAAATGATCACCAGATGTGATTTTATGTGTTAATAGAATAAAAAATATTCTCTTAATCTTCAGTTTCTATTCACTTCCTCAGTTATCAGCTCAACTAGGTATGTTATTAATTTTGCTGATTATGGAAATCCAAGGCGTCAAAATTAATTGTATTAAGCACTTGTAATTTGCCGGTTCAATACAGTATTTGCCTAAATAGTTAAATTGAATTCACATCACGTGAATATTTAATTATAAAATCATCATTTATTCAATAATTAATCGAAAATATACACTTTTATTGCCGTGGAAATATATCCAAACATAGCCATCAAGAGTTTGGCTAACTCTTTTCTTGTACAAATATATTCGAAAGTTATGTATGTGTATTTTTATGATGTATAAATAATGGTTGAATATAATATGTACTGTCGAATGAATCTGTGGTCAAGGAATTCCTTATTTCTATCCAAGTGATCTTAGTGATCTTATTCTAGATCACTATTTCCAATAATACTAATGGCTCTACTCTACTCACAATAATAATTGTTCTACAATTTTCATGTAATAAGGAAAGTTATGATATGAAATTTCTATTGTTGAGTATTTATTCATTGGCACTTATACATATATCATGTACTACAGGCATAGCCCAAGTGCACTCATGAATCAAATTACATTAGTTAGAATGTAAGATATAGGCAATATCAATACAACTAACACATAATGTCATTGGAATTTTTTCCCAGTGTTTGAAGTAGTAAACTGGAAGAATCTAAATATAGCAAAATAGGTTATGGAAATTTTACTAAACAAATAGAAAAGATAGCTATGTAGAGATGTATGTTGTTTAACGCGTGTATTGATATGATCATGGATAATAGTTTATCAAATCAAAATCTCAAATACTGATAAACTGGAAGACTAATTGGAAGATGAGAGATGAATTGTTAATTTAAAATATTTATGATAAGCCCATGAAATTCTATGTGATCAAATCACTGAAGCTCCTAGATAAGCTTTATGTTCATTCTGTTTCTATTGAAAAACATTTGAATTTATTGAATTAATTCAAAATAGAATATTATAGAGTATATATATTATGAATATATGATAGAGTGGATTAGATAATAGATCAGATTGTAGATGTTCTTGAGTCTAATCTTCTCTTTTGATAAGATGAAGTCTCTCCAAATATAAAAAAGCACTGACATTCTCTTTCACTATATTGACAATACAATGTTTACAGATATCACATCGAGATCCCTGTCTACAAAGATGATTAACAGATAAGAGGAAGCTTTGATTCTCTCACACTCAACGTACTTCCAGTTCTGATTTACAATACTTACAACTCCGTAGGTTTCCAATAAAGTTGTAAAAGTTTTTCATGAGAATTCCTGTTCTCCGTATCTTGTTACAAGTAGTATTACACTATACTGACAGTCTATCGACATAATAATAGCTATCAAATCCTATTCAACATGTTGGGAGAATGGAAGTTGAATATGATGAGAATTTAATTCTATTGACACAAAATTCCATTGTTATAGGAACTACAGCCGGTATTACTCAATGAGAATAGTAAGTAGGGGCGTATGAAATAGGAACAAATATAATTGTTTTCCATTATTACAGTAATTATCAGAAGATTCTGGAAGTGGTCCTTCATTTTTCCTTACGATACTTGATTGAGATGTTTACGTTTTCATTCAACAATGTTACAAGGTTAGCTCATTCTTTCTTCGTCTCTTCTACTATTCATTCGTTTTTCTCCTATTCATTCACTTTTCTCCCATTCATTGGTTTTTCTCCTATTCATTCATTTTTCTCCTATCCATTAGCTTTTCTCCTATTCATTCGCTTTTCTCTCCATTTCTGCATAGTGAAGAGTGATCTAACGTTTCCCCTGTCTCTCTTCCCATACAATTCCTCCTCTGTATTTAATTTTTCTTTCTCTTTTTCAAAATGAAGAGATGAAGAGAGGAGAAGTGAGAAGAGATCATCATATCAGCAAAATTGAGCAATAAAAATAAGAATCAGAACGGGAGAAATAACGGTTGTCACAAAAAGGATGTACCTCAAAGCTTGAGGGAAACACCTCAAACCCGCATTTCCAAATGAGTGATCTATTGATGTTAATTTACAGACTTTGAACATCAAATTTTATTACAAAATAGAACAAACTATAAACCATGCAGCAACACTGGCGGCTCGTGCCGCCAAGTAAAAGGTTAAAGTGCTTTATAGTAAAAGATACGAGCACTTCACCTGTTTTGTGGGCATGAGCCGCCAGTGTGCAGCAATGACGAATTATTGATGATTGATTAATGAATCTAGAATTGATTCGAATTGAAGAATTGAATGTCACTTTTAAGGATGAAGTTAGGACTCATAGTCATTTTTGCAACATAATTCTAAGAATGAAGGAATTGGAAGCTAAGAGAATAGAACTCAACATAGTGATAAAACCTTATTAATTCAAGCTTCCAAGCATGTATTTTGTATTAATCACACAAAAGCTGTCGCTTCTTGTAATCTTGCTGCTAGCTATGAAAAAGTAAGTCTCTCTTCTTAATTATTATTATAATTCAAATATTTAAATTCTTCATCATGAATTATATTTTTTCATAATAGATTGAATTCGAGAATATCCTTCATTTCAGAAATTATCTATAAGCTTTCTCACATATAGAAGAACTCACCCCTCAGTACCCTTAAAACATTTTTATTACAACACGAATTCGTTTTCACCATTTGCTCTCAAGAGCGGAAACATGTTGCGTTGGAATAAAAATGTTTTAAAAGGTACTGAGATTGATATTTTAATGAATAATACACAAAGTAGCCCTATTCAAAACTGAAATATAGCAGCCCTCTTATAGTATACACAATTGTTCGTTAGTATACACGTGTTCTGATTACCATTGATCTCCGGACAATGCTTCCAAGTCAGGATGTTGAATTACATTATCGAATAATTTTCCATTTATTGTTCGTTACATACACGTAAGGCGTCATGTTCCTTGTAGAATGCAGCATATTCATAGAAGAAGCAACTGTCTTTTTCCATTCATTTAAATTTGGTACAGTACAGTGAAAAATTGATGACAAATAGCTTACTTTCCTATCAGAAATATACTGCACAAATATCTTACCTTCTCAGTGACTGCGATCGCTAGATTGGCCATGTCTGAGCGGTTTCCACACCAATTATCCCTGGAATTTGATTTAATTAACCTCACGCTTATTGGTGCCTCACGCAGTTACGCCTACTTGACATCCAACAATTACCACCTAAAGCATACAGTAACGTCCTCAGTGGTCCTACAACATGAGCTCGCATTCGTGATGAACAACAATTTTGTAGATGTTTGCGATCTATCGAGGGGAGCGAAGAAAAGAAAGCACAAGTTTACTTCGAGATTGATAACTTCGAGTTATCGAGAGTCGACTAGGTCACGGGCAGTGATCGCTCTGTTTAGGTGTCTAGTTGATAACTGGCATTGCCAAGACCAGTGGAACGGTGGTAACTAGCCAGTCCCCCACAAGAACTCCTTCCAGAGGAAGTCCCCCTGCGGAGGGGACCACATCTCGTCGGGGGAACCATTCTTTCAGCAATACTCATGCATTTCCCATCGTTTACACAAGTTCAACCCAATAAATTTCGACTGTTTCTGCCCGTAAGGAAGATGCTAATGAGGCAGAGCTGGCTCGACCTTCACTTGCATTAACTTAATGGTGCTTTCTGCATGTCTGCCTTTCCACATTCTCGTTATTTGTTTAGTGTAATTGATAGATTTCAACACTTCTACCGAGCGTTTGAGATACTAATCAAGGATGATTGTCAAAACACTAAAAGTCTGGAATAATTAAGTTATTCTCATTGACCAGGATTTTGTCAACTCACCTTGACATTACGGTTTAACCTAATTGAATTACTGGTTAAATTACTTGTCAAAAATTGAAAATAGTAATTAACAAGAACTAGAGATTATAGTCTTACTTGATTATGTTGGTGCTCAAGATTTTGTGAAGTAACCTTGAGATGAAAGTGAAGCTTGATTGGATCACCTATCAAAACTACAAAATAGTTTTCAACAAGTAGATTTGAATGAGGGTCTCAAATTAGGAGAGTATTGGATATTGGATTGATAGAGATTCACGTAAAAACTAGGATTTCAATTGAAGACTTTCTGCTTTTAATTCCTCCTCACCATCCAGTAAACAGAAAATGAAATGCTCCTATTGGTATTTAGGAAAAATCATACAACCTACCCCGCAAAGTAAAGATGATTGAGTAAGAATACATTCTTTCATTCACAATAATTACTTTATACTCGTAGTATTGAATAAAATTGCCATCTTTATTTTCCCTTGAAATTTGAAATTGAGATACAGTTGCCTGGGAGTGGACAGTACTACTAGTAATTTGATTTCTGTACATTTTTCCTCAGAATACAATGTTTAAAGGTCGCTAGTGGAGTATATATATCTATCTATAATAAATATTTTTGTGTGCTGTGTTATTGCAAATATAAGATTCAAAATATAGATGATGTGAGATACCCCTTCTCAAGAATCTTCTCTACTTGGAATTATCTTGATGCCGAAATATTTTCAATTACAAAGAAAACCACATTCAAGTTAAATCTTTCCAATACAGGCTTGTTCTCGTGAGCTGTTCCTAATACTAATACCTCTATGACATTTCAATATAATTCCACGTGATTAAGCAACTCGATAGCGTTATTTTTCGTGGATTCAACTAATCCTAAAACCCAGATTACTGAATCCTACATGCTCATTCAACTGTGAATTCACTCATAAGCTCGATACTTGTCTAATACGATAGCCTACTCGTCCCGTGACGGTTTTACAACATAAACGGTCAATTTCGAATATTATCAATAGATAATCCTGTTTCGTGTGAATTGAAAAACTGAAATTAATGAACAAGACGATAATTTATCACTTGGTGGGTGAGATTTCATGTGGAGTTGGTCACGGTACTTGGAGTTTGGGATCTGAGAGGGGTTTTCACCTTTCCATTAACTCAATCACTCTTTCTCTATCTCTCTGTTTTCCTTTCTCTTTCCCTCATTTCCCTCATCCGACGTGCATAGGCTTGCCACGTAACCGATTTGGCTAGCTTCTCTTCTTTACGTGATAAGATATTCGGTAAACACTTACGTATTGCAGAAGAGCCAACCATGTGTACCAGGCCAAGCATGAAGCATGTTGGGCACGAATTTTATTATTTAGAAACTGGCTGACTCTAGTTGAACGCTTGAGTTGACTTGAGTTATGACGGCAGAGGCGTCAACTGACAGTCAGAAAAATGCAATTTAACGAGCTGGAATGAATTTTACATTCACAGAAATGTAGTTATAGTCTGTCCAAGCTGAGAAAACATTCTGGCAAGATTGGGAGATGACTCCAGCTTGGTCAATATTGTTTCAAAAACTATAAAGCTTGTCCCAAATTGTAGAGAAGAATTTTTTCTACAATTTAGGACCAAATTTATCATTTTTGAACCAATTTTGTCCGAGCTGGAGTCATTTTTCCCATCCTGCCAGAATGTCTTCTTTGCTTGGACAGACTATGTCAGTGCAAACGTGCAGTGAGTTTATGGTACTGCAGTCACTGACCCATTTATCATTGAAAACTGACTTCTAATTGGGAGTGATCGTGAAAGCCTTGAATTATAGAGAATAGTTGAAAATTATAATCGTAAATAAATTTATGGGAGAAGAGAAGCTTTAGTTTGTAGAGAGTAATTGGTTGAAAATTATATTTTTGGATTGGGAATGAATGGTGATCATTGATGAATTCATGGGAGAAGAGAATTGATAACAGAAGTTATGCAAATAATCAATAACGAGTGCTGGTTAGATCAGCGTGGATTCGTGATCCTTCTTGCTTTTGATAAATTTATGAGGAAACAAAATATTTGAATATTAGATGATTTGGCGTGAATGATGATTTCTTAAGGATCCACGGAGTAAGAGGAAGAACAGAAGGTATGCAAATATTGAATAACGAATTCTGGCTGAGTTGGCCATCATAATTTTAGATGAGGGTGAATCCCACATGAACTCATAGGCTTGTGCGTGGGTAATGAGACGTATGATAGATGACGACTACTTTTTAGTTTATCGGGACCGACGGCTCATCGTCTCCTCCAAAAGACGGGGTGGTCGTATTCATGTGATTGTGCTGTGGTTAAAGAATTTTGCCCCGGTTGAGACTCGAACCAGAGTTCACCTGGTTATCAGACCTGCGCTTTATCACTCCTTCAACGAGCCATTCAATTGAAAATCCTCCATGAATTACATGAAATTAACAAGAAGCTTACTTCTAATTAAAGAAGTCATTGAGAGTTCATTCGTCAGTAGTTTTCATTCATGTCTATTTTACAGTTATTCCTATGAACAAGTAATTTGAACACAACTTATCCTCAAATACGAGTACAATCTGAATCGTACAAACTATTAAAAGATTACAATTTTCTAATGTTCTATTTATATTAGTGTTTATTTGAAGCACTATTGATCAATCAACGTGTTCATAAATTAAATTCAACTGTTGCTCCGAACAATACTTCTTATAGAACAATATTCAGAACACTATATTAAGAATTACTCTGAATTCATATTTAGAACAATATTCTATGTAGTATGGTTAGTATATAGTCCACAGAACATTCAATAAATTAATCGAGCATCATTATGGATTCAGTTTAAACTGCATTTCCGAAAATTGTGGGTGAATTGGGACTTTTTCTTACAGTGAAATAACTCTGTACAACATCTTGATTTTTTAGTACCGGTAACTTGAAAATTACTGACTATCCATTAAAATTAGGATTGGTAGTCTCGTAGTCATTCCATTACAATTGAAACTGATTGGATTAATCTACTTCAGTATTAATATTGAATAAAAAAATCGGGTTTCAAGAGCTTTTGAACTGAAATCCAGGGAATGATTTCCCCTATCAATACATATTACTGATTACTGATTGAAAGATTAAATGATCGAATCATTGCTGTATTTTATTATTGGCATGATGTACCATTTATGCTCTACGATTTCGTAATCGGCACGATACTATATTTAGTTTCAATTTGAAAGAAACTCGGTCATTGGTTACTTGAAAAGTTACGTACAAAATGACCTCACTTCCACACAATTTTTGGAGAGCAAAGCACATGTTTCCAAATAAATTACTGCACAGTCGGATAAAACGCAATTGCTACTTGGTGTGCATGAGCATCGGTAAATTATAGGTTCTACTTTCCGTAGAATTGCATTTTCTGAAATGTTTTTGTAGGCCTCAATCGAGAGAACTATTACTTCACTCAAGAAGCGGTTACTAAGATGAGTGAATAGATTGATTTTTGAAAAACCATAGATTACCTCCAACCTGGGTAACTGTGTTATTGCTGAATTGAAATAGTTACAGCTTCTTTTAAGTCAATTATATTTTTGATGGGTGAGTTATGCAAGTGCTTAGAGACAATAAAAGCTAGTATTACGTAGTGTTGATGGTGCTAGAGGGTAGTTCCAACTCACTTACACCTATAATTATCGTAAAGTCTCAAATAATTGTACACATTTAGTCATTTACAACAGGTTATTACTTTGTACTTACCAGAGTACCGGTTACTCTAGTAAAAAAACATTAGGACATTAGGACAAAGCAAGATGAGGATTTTAAGGTACAATAATTATTATAGGCCAGAAAAGATCTTGAATGTAGGCTACGGGTTATCTGAAGTTATTTCTCAAGCAGAATATTCGACAAACAATTATTTTCAAACAAATAGAATGATAAAAACAACTCACAAACCACTTTCAAATAATCGTCTCGAAAGAAAGCTAAATACTTGTTCTGTTTACGATCGCATTTTGTCAAAGCTTGTTCCTTTTTTTACCGACTGACATTAAACATGTTTTTTATAGAGTATTTTCGGATGCTGAAGAATAATCACTGTGTAATGACGATGTAATAACAGGTTCATACAATTGTATTGCTGATTACATTCCTGCAAGAAAACGTAACTGTAATAATTTTCAGTGGTTCCTATTGAAGAAATATTGTGTGATTCTATGATTCGATTAAAGGTTACGTTGTGGGAGTAGCGTGAAGTGTTATCTGTAGAGAAAACTGTGGAGGTAATAATTATTAATGGCCAAAAAGGTATCGCATTCAAGTGCTTTCCTTTTTTTCTTAGTACTGTTTTTTCGATAATTTTGAATTATTCTCATGTAAGGTAGAATAGAAAAAATTAGAAGGTTTATTATCTGCTTTATAAATCATTTTGATCAAATATCATTCATTATCTCGAAAATATTATTGAAGACTAGGGACTTGTTGCATAAACATTCAATTGAAACTTTTTTCATTCCTTTTATTGTATTTTTTCAATCCAATATATAAATAAATAAAATAAAGACTTCTACGCTATTTCTACAAGATGAAATAAGTGTGTCATGCAACGTCTGCTGCAGGTTGTAATTGAATGGATTTCTGGCGTCTCGTGCCCACGAAACAGGTGAAGTACTGTATAGTAAAAGATACGGGCACTTCACCTTTTTCGTGGGTATGAGCCGCCAGTGCTTCCAATTACGAATTTCCCCACTGTCAAAGTTGATATATTATGCTGTATATACAAAGTTATAGCATAATATATTCTTATTCTCAATTTTCGTCTGGAATATTATTCATGCATCGAAGAAGATGACATAAAATTCTCTTATTCCAATCTCCTCACAAAATATATCAACAAATCATTTCAGTTCTCCATCAATTGAGTATTATGTGAATCATGAATTTTATTAATAAATAATAGTAATAATCTAATTATAAACTGATTATTGAATTGTTCACTAACCTCTCATACTAAATTAACAATAATATTGAAACATTTCAACAGAAATCTTCGCTCTAAATACTATATTCTGAGAGTTTGAAGCAATTATTTCCTTGAGAGTTTTCCCTCAATTTAGAATTATGTACAAATTTTATAAATGGAAATAAAATTTAATATTGAATTGTTCACTAATCTTTAGTACTCTATTATCAGTTTTTGGAACATTCCAACATTTCATCGCACTGAATACCTTATTTTGAGAGTTTGGAGCAATCCTCAAATTCAACATCGATTTTTTTCAAACAATTATAATACTTAACATCAACATGCACAATAATATGTCTAGAGATCGATTAATCCTTGAGAGTTTTCCATCAATTTAGAATTATGTAAAAATTTAATAAATGGTTATAAAATTGATTTTATTTTATTAGTCCAACCCAAGATTTACCAGGAAGCCCGAATTGTGATTGTGAATAAATTCAGGTCGTGTACCCATTTCTTTTTTCGTCTCCCACAATTTTACTAACTGTCAAAACCTAGTCACAATATCCTATTACGGAAGATTGATTCAATTAGCTAGATCTGATAATGGTCTTACCATTATCCATTTTCAGCAGGATGAAAATCTTGCCTAATTAATTACTGGCTGAGCTTCAACGTATTGCGATCCAACTCAATTCTCCTAATCACGCAACATGCTAATTCCCCTACGCACTCTCCAAACCCTCTCTTATTGGCTCACTCTTTCTCTTCCACTCTCACACTCACACCCTCTCTCTCTCTCTCTCTCTCTCTCCCTCTTTAGGGTTGTGTGGTAGAGAGGACCTAGAGTCCTAACTTCGCCCTAATAAAGGCAATTAATCAATCAATCTTCTACTCTCAGTTACTCTATCCTTCAATTCCTCTCACTCGCGATCATGTGTTGATAAAGAAAATATCCTCGGACATCCTTTTCCAAGAATAAAAATTATCATGCTCAAATTTTACGTTTTATGTGGATACATCGTTATTGTATCATTAACATTGTATGTTACATTACATTACATTACATTACATTGTTATGTTACATTACTCCATAAAGAGTTGTATAGATCCTTGGTTATTAATTGATTTTTTCATGATTCATAGAAAATGTACTTTATACGAATACGTTTGCAACTCATAATATAATAGAGTGCAAGTGTAAATACTTACAATTCGGTGGTATAATACTGTATATTGTATAATGAATCAATAATCTATTAATTATTTGTGAGAGAAAGACTCATTTCAAGGGTGCTTCGATTAATTATTTATTCATTGTAAATTTTATATAGTACACCTAATCTAATCCATTCTATTTTTATCACTCTCTTTATTCTTCATTTGCTGCTAACTTTATCTCCTCTCAATCTCTTCATTCTATTCTGCTAAACAAGATATTCAGGTATACATGTATTATGCTCTCCATTACATATTTTACTCTCTATATTTAAAGGGTGTTTTGATTAATTATTGATTTATGATACATAATAGTAGCCTCAATAGCAAAGTGAACATTTATAATTTTCTATACAATTATTTTGCATCAGTATTGTAGACAGTATTCATAGATATAACTATAGTAAACACATAAATTCATTGTATTTAAGTTACCAATTCAATGCTCACTCACATACATGCGTAACACCAGCTGTCAGAAGCCTACTTCAACTCGCATTGACAACTTGATTATGGGAACTATTCCTCCTTGCCTTTCTTGGGAAGCTAAAGAATAGAAAAAATTGAGGCGAACTAACAACATGCATGTACAAGGTATGTGAGTTTTAGAGGGTCCACTATCTAATTAATTATAGGTTTGGTAGTACGTGTGAGTTGGCCACACGCGAGAGTCCAATCACTTTTTGGCGATGGAATAGCATTCACGTGAAATGAATACCGTACATGAAGCCAACTGAACCAAGGTACAGTCAGTCCAAGTAAAGGAGACATTCTGGCAAGATGGGAAAATAACTCCAACTCGGACAATGTTGGTTCAAAAATTATAAATTCTATCTCAAGTTGTAGATTAGAATGTTTCCCACAATTTGAGACTAAATTAAGAATATTTTAACCAATATTGACCGAGCTGTAGTCATTTTCCCATCCTTTCAAAGTGTCTTCTTCGCTTGGACAGACTATAGATCTATGCGGAAGCATTTGAATAGTGTTATGCCGTGTAACCGTTTTTGCCAACGCTCCTTTTTGGTTATTCACTGCGCAGACATATATTTCACTAGAACTAAATTTTGATTACCAGTAGCCCACTGTAGAAGGATTCTGGAATTTTAATGTGTTATGCTGGAAAAAGTTGATTATAGGATCGGCTAGGATTAAGTTGACTGTTATGAAGATATAACTCGATGCGGGTTGCGGAAAAAAGGAGAAAACTTTGTACAAAAGACAAAGACAAGAGAAAAACGGGAGAAAAAATAGTGGAGATTATAATGGAGTGAATTTGTGAAGATAAAAATGGATATAGATTAATAGACCCATTCTTTGGGAGATTGGCTGTCGTAAGTAAAAACAGTAAGTCGTCTCTGGAGGAAAAGTAATTTTCGCATTACACTCTAACTGATTAACTGCATGTTATTCAGAGGTGTTCTGCGCCTTCACTTGGTTGGGATGTGAAGACTGGCTTATGGTTGAGAGGATCAACATGCTAACCACACGTTACCTCTAAAATGATTGATAATTATTCACTTGCTGTATGATCTATCCGGGCGGGGAGGGCTTTCTGGTGGTGTGGGGGTGGCTTCGGCTCGGTCGGTGTTGGTTTTTGGGCTGGAATTGGTCGGGCTGGGCTCGTTTTCCCGTCTTGCTGGGGTGTCTTCTCGGGCTTTTGGGACATTGATAAAAAATAGATTAATAAAGGCTAGTTAAATATATATTCGGAAGTCGGTGAGGGTAGTTGCTGTGTAATCGTGGAGTCAAGTCTCGAACACTGTAGACTGCTCTTGGATGGATGACCAGTTATAACCAAGTGCACATTGGCGGTGAAACTTACCCGTCAAGGTCTCTCCACCATTTAAAGCCATACAAATATATATTTTTTTATTCATGTTAAAGCTGGATGTCCCAATTCGAGAATAATTATTGTACCCTCACAAGCGGCGCTGCCGAAAAGCGTGAAGGCCATTTCACAAATGTTGCTTGGTGACATGTCATGTTTGACTATAAAACGCATGTTAATTGGACCTCAATTGCGGTGTTCGGTCAGATATGGAGAAATGTTGGCAAATCGTCAGTGCAATGAGTATAGGCAGGAGGCAGAGTAAAGCAGTAGTCAGTCCAAGCAAAGAAGAAGGGAAAATGACTCAAGTTCCTTCAATATTGGTTCAAAAATAATAAATTTTGTCTCACATTGTAGATCAGAATGTTTTCTACGATTTCAGACCAAATTTATAAAAGTTCAACCAATATTGACCGAGCTGGAGTCATCTTCCCATCTTGCCAAAATGTCTTCTTTGCTTGGACAGACTATACAGGCAGAGTAAAAGCAGTAGAACAGAGGCGTCTTTGACCAACTTGCCAAGCTGAGCTGAACGGAAACAAACCAAACATCTCGCGGTTAAATAATAATAATAAATCCAATTCACCTTGCATTCCTGTAGAAAAGGTGTGATGTATGACCGCTGTTTGTTATCTACTACACACATCACAAAGTAAAAGGAATGATATGGTCTGTCTAAGCAAAGAAGACGTTCTGGCAAGATAGGAAAATTACTCCAAATCGGTAAATATTGATTGAAAAATAATAATACATTTTGTCTCAATTTGTAGATCAGAATGTTTCCCACAATTTAAGATCAAATTAATAATTTTTGAACCATTATTCAAAGAGCTGGAGTAATTTTCCCATCTTGCCAGAATGTCTTATTTGCTTGGACAGACTATTTATGAGACAGCGTAAATATTGCAATAATATTCCAGTGAGAAAGGAATTGATATTATCTGTTGGAAATTGAAATCAGTTTTGTTATCTGTAACAGAGGTTTGTGAACTTGTTTGGAAATTTACAAAATAAAATTCTTACATTTACATGCAACTTTGTAAATGAGCTTTACATAGATGAATGTTGTTCTGGTTCACCTTCCATAGATGAAGATTCAGCTAGTTTAAACTGTGGTAGAATTGTAGGAAATCGGTTAATCAATAGAAATTCTATGATTTGTACTAGGTTGAGTGAGAATTATCCATTCCAAGAGAACAATAGTTTAGCATTGTAGTTTCTTTATACAATAATTCTCAGAATTAGCAATTTTTGTGACTTAAATAATTATTATCACTCATCTAATTTGCTTGAAATAGTTCAAGTAAAATAATTATCATAGACTATGAGGAAATTATTGAATTCACATCTATATATGTGTTTATGTTATATTCGAAGTTCCTGGTCAATACGAATAATTGTTATCTAGTTATCGAAATGGGTAAACCGTTGACAAAGGAGAAAATAAGAGTTTCATTTTTTTAAATGCGAAAATTATTTATTTAAATTCATTTATCAGTCTCATATTTGATAACATCTCATCAAAATCTGAGATAAGCCGGAGTCGATAAGCCGTCGCTCTCGACTGCCTGAAAAGTATTAGTATCTTCATCACTCTCATTATACACGCACAATCGCACAAGCCCACGCTCATGTAAAAAAGTAATAAATATTAAAATTGTATATTCGATACTCATTAACGAATCTATTTTATTCGCCACCTTATAAATAATGGGAATAATGACGGTGGTCTTATTTTATTGCAACACCATAAATCTCTTATCAGTCGTGATTATTACTTCACCCCACAATAGCGTCAGCGTACTCTTGGAAATGAGATCAATCAGATAACAAAGCATGGAAAAATCTTATTAGAAATGAAAAATGTAGGTTCCCATTGTTAAATTATCGTATTATTACAGAAAAACATATCACATTCTTCTGCTGATTGGGAGCAAAGTAGAACAATAAGATCAAAATTAGAACGTGGCCGAGAGAATCACGAACATTGTTTCTCGTGATGTGATCACGTGATTTTTCCGATTCAAGGTGTGTGGAACTACTCAAAATCATTTTGTCCTTCCTCCCAGTTATGGAAGATAATTATTTCATCACCGCCTGGTATCCATAACTATTCTCATATCTTCGTATCGTTCGATCAGAGCATTATTTTTGAAATGACTAAGTGTAACCTTGGAGGCCTTCAAGATATCAACCCAAATACAGTCATTGTAAGGACTTAATTCTTGTGAAATACTCTCGACTTTGAAAAGAGTCCCGTCACTTCTCGGGGATCTAATGGAATGTTCAGCTCTGAAAGGAACCTATCACTTTTTGGGGTGTTAATAGAATGTCTAGTTCACCTTGATGTCCTGTACTAGGAATTTGATAGTTAGGTATTTTTAGGGAGGTGTTCAATTAATGCTTGTAATCGTTCCAAGCGATATGTTCCATGCTTCTAGTATAGTCTATTCAAGAAAAGAAGATATTCTGACAAGATGAGAGAATTACTACAGCTTGGCCAATATTGGTTCAAAAATTATAAATTCATTTTCAAATTGTAGGAATCATTCTGATCTACAATTTGTAACCAAATTTATAATTTTTTAACTAATATTGACCGAGATGGAGACATTTTACATCTACTAAGAATGTCTCCTTTGCTTGGACAGACTGTAGTAGAAGTACAATTTTATGTATGTGGTGTCCTAGCTGCTCAATGAAGTATTTAATTGAAATTTTATAAGCCCGACAAATAAAATCTGTTTCGTATTTGTTGGCCAGTAGTCACCCATTTAATAAGTAGGCTATTACAATAGTGCTCGGATAAAGTGTGTTCATACCGTAACTGTAAAGATATATTGATAAAATAGTAACTCATTAAAAGTTTAATTTCAGTAGCCTATCATGATGATTGAGTTCTTACACTAATGGATTAAGAAATTCGAGACCATAATTATCACCATAGGGAAAGTATAGTTGAAGTATATTTTGAAAATAACTTTTTCGCCACACTGGTATGAAATGGACTGTTTTACATGCTTTATACGGAGGCCGAAAACGCTCGTTTTCAGGCGAGGTCGCCAGCAACTCGCCGGGAAAATGCGTTTTTCGGCCCTAGGGCGGTAAAATAACCTTGAATGTCAGCTGACTGAAGGTCGTTGTCGATTTAAGGGTTAGTCGATCAATAGGTAGCATTCCGGTTCGATTGCATTAAATGTCAGCTGTTTTGGGAGTCAATGTCGACTTATTGGTATTTCGATGTAAAGGTAGTCTCTCATCTGTTATTTTGATTGTTAAGATCCCTTGTCAAGAGAACTGAACGTTGAAAGTTTTCAAATTAATCAGTAGTTGAATAATAAAGGAAAACTGCTTCAATAACAGTTATAATACTTCAACTTTGATAAGATTAAAAATGTTTGTATTGATTAACTGTTGAATAATGATGAACGTGAAATCCATGTTTGAACAATATTATTGTTGTCAGACTCTGTGTTACAAAAATTATCTTGGGCTTAAACGTTTCTGAACTAAGAAAATCGAATACACTGATAGTTATAAAGTAATATTCAGTCACTAAATCAATAAACTTTTGACGCGAAGTTCCAATAGCAAGCAGATGGCACCTACTCCAAATTCAGCATAGGGGAAGATAGCATAATAAGGCTACTGGTCTAGCTGTTCTTGGAACTGATTAACTGATAATTTATTTTGTTTTGTTTTCATTGATGTTGCCGAAAAATAAAGTTCGATACCACGGGTCATATTCCGTCTAGTCCTCGGCCTACGGCCTCGGACTTGAAAACCGATTTCGAGCCGGTAAACGCACATTTTCGGCCCTAGGTACGAAATATACTATTGCAAATAACAGGACTTATATCCTTCTACTATGTTATTACTTTGTTGGACTTTCATGTATCAGCATTATCAGCAGGGTGTTATACTACAGTGAAAATCTATATCTATAAAAGCGAAATGGCACTGATTCATTCATTCATCACAAGAACTAAAAATCCACTGAACCGAATGCGTTCAAATTTGGCAGGCATGTTCAGTTGGACGTTTAGACGCGCGCTAAGAACGGATTTTAAAAACTTTTCAAGGATATGCCAAATATTTTAGTTAATCTAGAGTTTTTCGGCGTTTTCCTAATTTTTTCGAGAACCAATCGGTAGAAACTGTTGATATTTGGTGGGCAGGTTCAGATAAGGTCTAGAAATGTTGTGTTGAAATATTTTTGCAATCCGTTCAAGATTACGCCAGTAATCAGGGTTTCAAAATTTTATATGTGTTGCGGGTTGCATATCTTCCGCCTTGATACGACCAATCCTAACTGTGAATTCAATGGTTCAGCGAGATTATAGATGAAATTACTTGGAAGATATTGAATCAAGTTTCAAACTATGTCCGATATACTTCCCAAGGTTACGCTTAATATTAGCGTATTACTTTTTTGGAATTTTCGGAGTTTTTCTTAGATTTTTCTAGAACGAATTGGCAGAAAATGTTGAAATTAGGACAGGTCCAGATTAGGTGTAGATATGCTGTGCTCAATAAATTTCGAATCCCTTCTGAA
Organism: Sogatella furcifera; assembly: GCA_017141385.1. Lineage (NCBI taxonomy): Eukaryota > Metazoa > Arthropoda > Insecta > Hemiptera > Delphacidae > Sogatella > Sogatella furcifera. Next base: position 18,153,574 of record CM029556.1, read on the forward strand.
CGGAATTTGCAGGCGAGCGAAGCGAGCCTATTTGTCTCAGATGACACTGATAGAGGTGTTGCAGGCGAGCGAAGCGAGCCTGTTTAACTCACTTACACTGCCTATACTGTCGGGGGTCCAGGGGGCGTAGCCCCCTGGCTAGGCGGAGAAGGCGAGCGAAGCGATTCTGCCGGCTAGTTAAAACTATATAGCTAGCCTTTCTAGCGACAAAATGCGTTCAAAAATTTGTAACCAAACTGTTTTTGCTTTTTGAAAGTGTTTTAGCTCTGATTTCGGGGTGAATGGATTTAATAAATTTTTCATTGATGCAAGTGATAACCTCGGAACATTTTCTCTTTGGAATCTTCAAAATAGAGGTTATTGCACTCGATATAATCCACAAGTTATTCTGTTAATCTTTCAATATAGTATAGTATGAGTATGAACTAGTATCATCTATCAGTAGCCTACTTTCATGATTTCATTTTCATGGGGAGATTAATTATGTTGAAGAGCATGACAAGAACATTTTCTCGAGAAATTTAAAAGTGTGTGGTTCGATGAATTTGAACTATTGTAACCTCATTTAACCCTCATCACCAATGTCTTATTATAAAGAGTGCTAGAATAAATTAAGGAGTTTTTTTTTTATTTCCATGTTTTGAGACTAGTTTTAAACGTATAAGCCAAGGTGTTTTGTTTTTACTGACAATTCCACAAATCCTCAATTGTTAAGGCAAGAAGATCAATATCTAGTATTCAAGATGAATAATATTTTCTAAAAATCTCCAAAGTAAACTGGATAATCAAGCAACTAAGAAAAATAACGCACATCTCATTTTTTACTACGTTCATTGAGTTTTGTGTGCGATGAGCTCTGAATTTATGAGTTTTTCAAACTAAGTTATGCGAGTAAAGGTAGCTCAGTTATTCACCTTTTCAATATTCTTGTCCGCTTGAAAAATGTCAGGAGGAATTTGACATGAATTTTCATTATTTCATAGTGATGTGGATAATATTTTTATAAAAATCATCTAACGTTAGGCTTAGACAATTCATAATGGATTTAAACAATTGTCCAATCCAACAAAGATTTCCGGCTTTCAGAGGAGACGTAAAGCCATCGGTCCCGCGCGATTGCCTCAAAAACAGTCGTCATCTCCCATTACCCACGCACATGCTTAAAGTACATGTGGGAACCACCCTTAGAAAATAGTTTACTGTTTGACTGTAGTCAACAACAATTTGCCTTATACATATAAAAGTATATCTCTGCAGACTAAAAATAAGATATGGGCTTAAAACGTTCGATATTGATTCAATCAGGTCAAAATACTGGATCTATCGATAGGCAAGTTCACTATCGAGGTTCACGGTCTTGCAGTGGGCGATACATCGGAGGATGGAGTGAAAGAGAGCGAGAGAGGGGTCCAGCTGTAGTGTGAAAGTGATCGAAGAACTTGCAGACAGATTAGATAGTAATCGAAGCCGGTTCCTTGCTATACAGACCTACACAAGATCAAGACGTACTCTTGACCTTGCTGATCTGAACAGCTGATCACTTTCACCGTCACCAGCAACTTAGTCTTTGTTTTTTTACATAATCGTCCTTTTTTCATGAGAATTCATGAATGTGCTTTTTGAGTAGCTGTGAAGGTGATATTGGTTTCATTTAACATGAACGTGCCTAATAATTATCTTTAATAGAGGTCTTAAAAACACAAATCACTACCTCCTTTGGGAGATTGACTAGTCCTTATTGAAGATAGTCAGTCGTTTCCCGTCTCAGGAGGAATAGTTATTAGTATTTTTGCATTATACTTAAACTGATTAGCTGGATGTTATTCAGAGGTGTTTTGAGCCGTCACTTGGATTTGGAAGCTAACTTGTGGTTGAGAAGATCAACGTGCTAACCACACGTTACCTCTATCCTGATTATTCACCTCTGATGTATAGTGGAGTAAATATGAAACTGGAAACCAGCTGGTAGGTCTAGGCCTTTCATGGGCTGTTGAGCCATTGACAATTTAAAGTTCAAAAAAAATAATAATAAGATGTTTTCAGAGAAGGGTTTTAGCAGGTTAGAGTTTTGGAGAATATTGGAGTCGAGTAGAGTTTTATCGAAGAAGATTGGAGATAAGTAGATTTTCAGAGGATGCTTTTGGAGGAAATTGGAGTAGATAAGAGTAGAGAGTAGAGTAGAAAGAGTTGAGTTGGGTAGGCTAAAGTAGAGTAGCTACATGAGAAAGAGTTGAGTCATTGACTATGGATATAAGACTATGGATATTGACTATGGACCTTATATCCATAGTCAATGGTTGAGTTGAGTTCAGTAGGCTACATTGGAGTAGAGGAGATTGGAAATAATTGATTTGAGTTGATTAGTACAGTTGATATAGGTACAGTACAGTAGAGTGAATTAGAAACAATTGAGTTATGTACAATCTCCCGTCTTTCGGAGGAGACGATAAGCCGTCGGTCCGGACTACCTAAAAAGTAGTCGTCATCTATCATCTATATCATTACCCACGCACAAGCCTATGAGCTCATGTGGGCTTCACCCTCATAACAAACAAACAATAGGATAGATTACAGTAGGCCTATAGAAGAGGATAAATGTATTAAACTGAGCTGCTAATACAATGAGAGATGAAATAAGTGGACAAAAAAGCTTATTCAATAGTGAGCTGAACTATTATAACTTAAATAAAAAAACCATATTATCTAATAATCATTTATATCACACTATTAATACGGTACCGTACTGGTTTTATAACAATTATTATGAGGCCTACAACATTACAATGAAAATTCGACCATGGAATACTTGGTCAATTGTAAAGTCCTGGCTTCTTCAATAGTCTGTGTATGATTCTAGTACATCTTCTGCCATCTAGCAGCAAAATAAGAAACTACTATTCTAAGTTTCCACGGTACGGCTGTATAATACTAGAGTTACAGCATGCTGTACACGGGGACATAGTACACAGTACTGTCGGCCAGTTGAATATCTGTAGCCAATCACAGCCTCTGTCTTGTCATTGAGTCAAACAACAACAGCTGTGATTTGCTACAGATATTCAATTGGCCGACAGTACTGCCCCCGTGTACAGCGCGCTAATATAAGTCACTATGATAATATCATCATAGCTTCCTTTAATAGAGAGGAAGCTATGCTTGTATAGTGACTGTAGGTAATACCAAAATGAATCCTGGCGATACTATTATAAATTTATATTATTATATAATTATATATTCCTAGAGTTCTATTATTCTATGATAATACCTTAATTAAGAAGTACTCAACTGGAGAGAGTAATCAACTGTCAACTCTCATGTAAGATTAGTTGAGAAATTAGATGAAACCAGTAAGTTTATTAGTAAGTTGATGATTTGTGCAATAATAATAATAAGAAATTTGGACTTATAACCTCAAATTTTGGACTATATTTGAATGAAAATTGTGTTTTGAAATACCAAGGGCCTGTTTTTTCTTACCAATGTGGTTTTGCCAATAGATTAATAAATAAATAAATAATGAGAAGAGTATGCTAAAAACCTCGATTGTTCAACTTCAAAGGGATAGAAATAGGATACCTTTTTGATTTTTTTAGGTTAGCTTAAAGATTTAATATTTATTTATTTATTCATTTTACAGAAACAAGTAAACTAATTGGTTAAAAACACAGACTATTGTCCAAAACGTCTTTATACCAAATTTTGTTCAATAAGTTCAAAACTAGGTTGTGAAAAATATTGTGAAAAATCAAACTCTGAAGAAGAAATTATAAGTAACTATTTGTCTAAAACCTAAAAAATCAGAGAAGAGGAAACAGACAGAAAAAAACAGTTCTGAAAAGATTTCTAGGTTTCAGAATTTGGTTTCAACGGGAAATGGGCTTTAAAACGATTTATATTTTTCCAACCCTGAATCAGGTTCAGCACACCACTATCACCATGAATCATGAACATAAAGATTACAATCGATATGAGGCTTTCATTCTGTATAATTTCAAGAATTTGGGCTCAACAAACACGACCTGGGAGGATTTAAAACTTTTAGAAATTTATAGAACATTATCCATTTCTCGGGGAACGTGATCGATATGGATACTCAAAAGTGTTAGAAAAAACGCTCATATTTTGCACAAATTTTTTGGAAAAAATACGGTTTTTTGTCTGCTTAAAAATTCCTGCACAAAAAAAAACTCTAAAACTGATTAAAACTGCAAAATATAATCAATTGTGAATTTTTCCAATAGATGGAACTTTTCAAAGATAATACAATACAGAGCTTCAAATCAGAAGTAGTTTCCTCAACTCTACAGAAAACACATTAAAAATATGTAAGTGAGGTACCGGTACTCAATGAATAATTTTAGTCTCAATAAAATATTTCTGTAAATTTTCAGCATGCCAAGTTTCTGTGTCGGTTGAAAGTGATTTAATTCAATTTTACTGAAATAACTACTGAATCAACTTTGTTTAGCTAGGTTTCGAAAGTAGGTATTCGAATGATAAATTTGTGGGTTTATGTATAATTAATCATAAATCATTACCGGCGTTTTCAAATGACAACTTTTCCAATATACTTATTCAAATAAAGTGCAGCTAATCAATCACTGTATAACTTTAACGATACCTATTCTTAATGAGTCAATTTTAATGACTCATAAATGGGGTTAAAGCTTTAACGGTGGATATGGGAATACCCTAATAATTGGAATGGAAGCCAAACGAGGTCCCTATTAATGACTGAAAGTACCTACATAAATTCAGTGGCCACGATCTTCGCCCTCATAAGTGACTCGCTGATGAATCTTCAAAGCTTTAAAGATTTGCTTGATCCTACAGAAGTTCAGTTTTATTCCTGCTTTTAATGTAAGTAACAATTTTAAATAGCAATAGGAATGCTACAATATTATATTCAATAATCAATCTAATTTTCCAGTATTAGTTCACACAGCACTTCAATGAAATATCTTTCTTATTATTATTATTTAATTCGTTTCTACCTTGCTCGTTACACATTATGCTTAATACAATATAAAAATTTTATGATCAATTAATTTATTATTTAATTTGATTCAACATATTATCGTGATACAATTAATTTATTAGCAGTATTGGCAAGAAGCTATACTTTAATATAGTATGCCTACAAGTAATACAGAAATAAAACCTTAATAGTCATGTAAAATTCCGAGTTTGGTACCTAATTTTCTTTGCAATAATATCATGGTCAGGTCAATAGGCTACTCAATCAACTTTGATAAGACTACTAAAGGCTACTGTTCTCAATTGTACTTAATTCTACTGTACTATTCTTACTATAATTATATATTAAGTTCTCAAAATCCAATAATTGAACTCTATATTTCAAAAGTAATGTTTTAATTAGACTATACCATATAAAGTAGGAATATGAGTATTATATTATATTAAAATATATCCTTCTTAAGTTATACTCTTTCTCTATGACAATACTATCTATAAACTTTCCTAAATTACTTAATCTCTAAACTACAAAATCCAAAAATTGAACTATAAGTTAAAAAATCAACAAAATCATTTAGCTGTACTGAACTCTTTTTCAACTTATAGAGCTTCAAACTTGAACATCCAAAAATCAAACATTCAAACTCCAAATTAAAAAAAAAACAATTTCATTTAGATGCTCTAATATCTTATTAATTTGTAATGAATTCATTCAAGTCAAGTAATCAAGTCACTTACCGTATTTATGAATGTGAAAATGCAGAGAAATAGAAAAATTATTATGATTTATGATAAATAATTACCATATTTATGAATTATTATATTATTCTGATAATCATATTTATGATTATATAACACTTATTTTTTAGGGCTCCTGTATTTAGTAAAACTTTGAAATAATTCTAATCGAAGTAGGTACCCTTTTTTAAATATTTTAATTGTTCACAACATGTTTTGGCGTTCTAGAGCCACTTCGATTTGAATTATTTTAGAGTTTTTTGATTACATATAATCAATTGATATAATCACATTCATGATTTATTATGAATAGTTCAAAATAATGATAGGCTTTATTAAACTGTTTTGTTCACATCAGCTGGTTTGAATTGATAAATTTTGAATGTATTTTTCACAGATGGAACCAACATCACTTCTCCTTCTGTTGATGATCTCATTACGATTATCTTCATCATCACCTCTCCAAGACACAAGATCTGCCAAAAACTACTTGTTCGACGAAGATGAACTAGCCAAGAAACATCATCATGAGACTCCCAGACCAAAACCTTCTCACCCAATAACACCAACCCCTAGTCATGGAGTTCATATGGTACCCAGTCCAAACTTCATGGTATCAAGTGGATACCATGACCACTCGCCACCCCATGACGTTCATCACAGGCCTTCAGGTTACCATGAGAGACCATCGGGTTATCATGATATACCATCAAGCTACCATGAGAGACCATCGGGTTATCATGAGATACCATCAAGCTACCATGAGAGACCAGCTCACACTGAACGACCAAGTTTGGTTCACAGTCATTTTAGCTCGGTGCTGGCTCCCATGGTGAGGAACATTGTCAGCAATGTTCTGATTAACATCGCTCATGGAGTATCCAGTGGCATTGTTACTGGTTTAGCTGCAGGTGAGAATTACTGATTCCACTTAATTTTATTTTCACTGAATTCTACTGAATGCTGTTTTTTCTGAATCTGTTTTTTATTGAATCTGTAGCCTACCTCTAGTATTAATAAAAATGGTATTCATCTTATTATTCATATGCTTTCATTAATTAAAAATACAAATTAGTTGTCAATCTGAACTTGTAAGGTTCAAAAATTCCAGTCGAGGCTAGAATTAATGATAAATTAAGATTTATTTTCAGGAAATTATTAAATGGATTAAGGAGTAGCTCACGCACTTTTTTATGATTTGATCTTGGAAGAATCATGAGTACAACAGGTTACTCTTATTTTCTATAATAATATTAATCCAAATGCAACAAATAATAAATATATTCAATAAAGTAAATATCCTTCATATTATTTATTCTGTTTTCAAGATCAAAAAACTTTTTAAAAAATAGTTTAAAATCATACATACAGTGGCGTAACGTTTCCAAACCGGGCCCCCCGCAAAAACAAAAAATCCGGGCCCCTTTATCTGAAATCATACCCCTTTCCCCCTATTCTCAACCCTTCTTCACCCTTAATTTCAATATTTCAACTTTCTAAAAATGAAAAATGTACATGTTTTATGTTTGAAAGATATAGGCAACCCATGTAGATAAATATTGATCCATGTAGAAAATTATACAATATTTATAATTAAGAAGAATCATGTTTTAAGGGAGGCAAATTAAATACCTAAAATACCTAATGAATTGTGTGATCTATGTTTACTTCATAATTCATTTCGAAATTTAATGTCGCCTCTGCCACACTATACGCTGAGGAATTCAATGGGAGAGTACTATACTTTATTTCCTCTTATGTTTACTCGAAGAAAATATTGGAGAGATATCGAGCTACTCTAACAATGACTGAATCAATTTTAATAATTTGCAAACAATATTCATAATTTTTCAATAATAATAATAATGATATGAACTTGCTAATATAGCAGACAATTGAACGTCAAAAAGTAGATTTAAACAGTACTAAGTCACCAACATCACGTTTTGTTGATGCATGAATTCAGATAATCACACTACATTAATCTTTTGTATGTACAGATACATACATACATTAGTTCTTTTGTCAGAATAGATATAATGCTTCTCTTTATAAATCGTTACTTCAATTTTATCTCTTTAGAAATTATTTAAGATATCATTTCGTGCCCAAGTAATTCATTTCTCAGGAAACCTATATTTTATATTCGGGCCCCAGCCCGGGCCCCCTAGAGCCTCGGGCCCCCCCGCGCCGCGGGGGCTGCGGGGGTGTACGTTACGCCACTGGCTACATACCGTATCCGGTTCCCGTTCCAGTAGATTACTGGGTCTGGGTGTTTACAAGCCTACGCCACCTGGTTCTGTCTCTCCATAGTTGTTCCTCCTCCACCTCCTGCCAGGGCGGTCCCCTTCAAAATCATATTATTAAAAATCTTATGTCATCCAACATCTTTACTATAATGCTTCAAATCAGGCACCTTATCGAAAATTTCTTTATTCTTATATTTTAAAATTTCTTATTTTGAAATTTTCTATTCATATAGGTTCTTATTGGCTATTTTTCCAAGAGTCGTGATAACATTTATTTGATCAACAATCCGTAGTGGTAGAGTTCACAAACATTACTTATTATAATATTATTTTTGTACTTCCTTTTTCTTAGGGCTACTTTATCAATATGTTTTCTATTTGAAATAAGAAATCATTTTCATTTTAGCATAACATGTTTCTACTCATAATTAATTATCATTTTATAGATAGATGTAGAGGTTGTTTTTTGGTAGCTTATGAAACATCTTTATTGTATAACCCACAATTATTCACTGAACTGAAATAATTTCAAAAGGCTACTCATATTGATTCTTATTTTGAATAGAAAAAAATCATTTTTGTATAGGTACCGTAGGCCTACGTATCTTGGATAGAATGATTTCTGAAGTGTAGATGGTTGATATGCTTGGATCTTTTCACAATTATTACTTCTTTCTTCTCGGCCATTTTTAAAGTTTCTATTAATTTTTCGGACTCAACTCTGAACTCTTTCTCTATGTTTGATTAATAAATGCTTTTTTTTAATTCATTTTGATAAATTTCATTGATTTTTTCAGGGAGACCTCCACCACCATATTACCACGATGCCTACCCACCAGCTCCTCATTATCGACCATACTTAAATGCTCATAAATCTGGAGATGTCATCAACTATCCATATGATGCTGTCAGAAGTGAAATGGACTACATCAATGACCCCAGCTTTATCCTGTCACAGCCTTTAACAGAGCAGAATATCAAGGATTCAGCTAACATGAAGCCATCAGATAGACCTATTATCAAAGTTGTCAAGGCCATGATTAAGGAGAATCGTGAAACACCTTCGGACTCGTCAGAGATCCCTACATAGAATTCTGAAAAACATGATTGAATAGATTTGTAAATTTGAGCTAGAATGATAATATATTGTATTCAATGTGTGAACCTAAAAGTATTTCATATAATAATATGTAGATTCATTGATTTATCAATAAAGCTCTATAAAAGAAACCTTGAAGGAATTATATGAAAAAAGAATAATCTAGGAATTTCTTGAATAACTTAGATTGTGATTAATTTCCAGTATAGGTACTAGATATCACACAAATAATATGTTATTAATCATCATTATTGTATAACCAATCTACTTATTGTGAAAACAATACCGTATTATGATTGTTCATCTATTTATTTATTTATTCGTGACACATTATTATTATTATATTGTTGTCTACGAGGTTAATAATAATATTGGAGGAAAAGCGAGCTTGGAGTAAAATACTGTATTGTAATGCACATTATTTTAAAATACTGTAGACCATTTATTTATTCAATTAAGAAACCGATGTTTGAATAAAACTCATCGATCATTCACAGCATTCTTCATTATTTATCCATAACTTTTTTATTGTTCTCTATTGCTCATCCAAACAATACCTTACATTGTATTCATCGATCACTAGCGTTTAAAAGTCAGCTGCCTATAGATAGTCATATTCATGATTTGATTCTTCTAGTCGATTTTCGGCAAGAAAATGTATTATGATTAAAAGTTTCATCATAATATATTTTCTCTAATTTAATTATCAAGAAGTTCATTTTTCCATAGTAGTACATTTCAATATTTTTATTCAAAGTAGGCCCATTAATATACGTGCATTTTTCAACATTCATGCTATTCATAAATATTTCCTACTTCCAACTCAATTTAATTAAATGAACGCAGACTATTTATTCATGTACGATCTAATAATTGGGCTACATCATATCACTTCGAACCAAATATGGACATTTCTCTGTCTTAATTTCTTTGTCCTATTAGAAAGTGATTTTTGCACCCTTTCCTACAATCACAATCCTCAAATGAAGTCATAGCGGATTCAATTCCACACTAAATTCGTAGCCAATAATATGATACCGTTAATTGTTTTCACTTGCTGGTGAACATTCATACATAGAAAGTATTCCCGAAGGATATGGGTCGATTCTATTTCTATAAAGAAAGTGACAGTGCTACAGTTCATGATTTCGATTGATCCAAATTTCAATTGAACTTCATTCAGTCTTTGTGCAGTCGTCAAGTAAGAAATTGTGCTGGTTGAGTGTTGATGTCGATTAAAATAGTTTTCACCATGAACTTCAACGTGAGTAAAATTGGTATAAATTATTTTGGCTTAAAGAATTAGAAAATATTGATTCTAGAGAATTATTCCCCAGAATGAAGTAGATTAGCGTACTTGAAATGAAGCTTTTTTATTCTATTTTCATATTTTTGATAGGATATAGTGAACTTTTGTATTCTCTTTGAAAATTTTGAGAGACATGTTTTGTTTTGAATGTTTTGAGTGTATTATTCTTGCACACTCAGAATTGATCCAATCTGGATTAATCAATTTGAGTAGAGGCTTCATCTTCATACCGATAATTGCCAAAACGATAGGTTTCTGTCATGATTAAAGATTACCGGCATTATAATTTATTATTACCTTTCGAGAATATCAATAAACGCTTAGGCGATACTTATTCTATAAGCCTAGGTATATTATTCAAATTATTTATTAATTGTTCGATACCGGAAACTTTGTCATTGTGTTAAGGGTGAAATGAATAAGAGTGAAAAAATTCGAGAGAGTAAAATGTGTGTAGCGATATGGACCATAATATAATTATGGAGTGCGCCATAGTGGATGGAGTTCAAAACAGTCTGATAATGGGGTAACAGACAATAAGCTTCGGTTGAAGTGTTAGAATCTTTGAATCCTTGGATCTCTAAATCCGTCCCTTCTGTCACAATACGATGGGTTTACAAAAATATTGGGGTAGGTAATACACAATAAGTTACGGTATCTCAATATTGAATACAATAAATATGTGGCTATGTCAATTTATTTTAGTCCTTTCATATTCAATATACATGGAGTAATTTGCTCCATTGATGAGCATACATTACATCAAATTAAAGATCAGAATGTTTCCTACAATTTGAGACTAAATTTATCTTTTTCAAACAAATATTGACCGAACTGAAGTCGATTCCCCATATTGTCAGAGTGTCTTCTATGTTTTGACAGAGTATCTCCATTTTATATTTCATTTGAAAAATGATTTCACTGTTATAGTCTGTCCAAGCAAAGAAGACATTCTGACAAGATAGGAAAATTACTCCAGCTCGGTTAATATTGGTTCAAAATTCACAAATTTGCTCTCCAATCGTGAAATAGAATGTTTTCTACAACTTGATAACAAATTTATGATTTTTGAACCAATAATGACCGAGCTGGAGACATTTCCCTATCTTTCCAGAATGTGGAAATTAATTGTATTGGATGAGATATTGTGGTATTTTCCCATAATGAGAAATAATAAGACATATTGTCAATACCACTAGTTTATTGAAATATTTTCACAATAGTACCATGGTTTCAACTTGTGCTGCCCAAGCACAAATTAGCTGAGGATGGGGCAGGTATAGCCCTGAAACCATGGTACTATTGTGAAAATATTTCAATAAACTAGTGGTATTGACAATATCTGTCTTATTATTTCTCATTTCCAGAATGTCTTCTGTCCTCATATACCCACTCTTCCTTAAACAACTTATGGACCAAATTTTATCATTTTTCAGGGTTCCCTAGTGGTTATCAGCATAATAGCAACGTTTCTTTCAACAACAGAATCTGCCCCATCTTTGGAAACACCAAAAAGTGAATCTTCCTCAAACCTTGTTGACGAGCCATCTTCCGATGTTAAATCAGTAATCGCCGAACCAGAAAATGTTACCAGCACAGTCACTGACAGGGTACGAGAGGCGAAATCCGATGTCGATCTGGATCTTGACGAATTGGCGAACAAAAATGTGGACGCAGACATTGTCACCAACAGTATAAATGTGGTGAAGGGCAGAACCATGGGTGTGGTGAACGATGTTTATGCGCTTATATTTGTACTGCTCGACACACTTAGGAGTAATTTGAGATCAAGAGATATGTTCCCACTTTTGACACGTGTTTTGGATACAGTTATACAGAGGTAAATATTTAAAAATACCATTTATTGAAAATTTCATTCAAATATTCCTTAAATTAATGTGGTATGTGGATCATTTATTATTTTTCACATTTCTCAAGTGAGTTGTGTGTTTAAGAAATTGATTCTATGTGATGTGATGATATGTTGTGGTATTTCTCCATTATAGTGAAAATAAAAGGAAGAGATATGATGTTATAATACCACTACTTTTTGAATTGAGAACTGAGAACATCTTTCTTTCTTTTTAGTTATGAATCTTATTTGAAAAAAGCTGAATTTAGTGGATATTATTAAACAGTACTCCCATTCTTCTAGCTAGCTTTTCTTATTTTCATCTTACACTCTATGAAAGAATAATTGTTGTTTTGAAGTTTATTCAAGTAACGCATTCAAAAATGTTTTATCAGGAAGGAAATTCAAATAATTAATTATCGAGGATGAATGAGTGCATGTATGTAAAATCGATTTGAAAAAGATTGTCATGGACCTAGGCCTAATATTAAGATTATTAGTTGAAAAATATATATTTAAATGGAAACAATTATAATTGTTCGATTATTATACACAATGATAATTTCTATATTGATATATTTTATACGCTGAATCTCTGTCAGGGTAATTTTTTTTAATATAATGACATAATTATTGCTCTCCTTTCTTGAATGAATTCCCTTTCAGATGAATTTGAACTGTTGAAGCTGAAGAAGAGTCTAAAGAATTGAAATCACTATAATTAAAATTTCTTACTCTATCTAGCATACGGGCTTACCATAGTTGAGTAGTTTAATTTCAAAAAATAAAATTTCATTCTTTGTACAGTACGGTAACTGATTTTGAATGTGAATTATGCCCACTCATCTTATTTGCTTGCTTTTTTTGTTTATTTTGAAGGGAATTAATCAATTCATTCATTCATTTATTAAAAACTAATAATTTTACGATATCTGTAGAGACACAGATTTGAGAAACAATTACTATTTTATTGGAAAAAATTTTGCTTGAACGATAAGCGATTAATAATTTACTTTTAATAAGAGGAGCTCCTCGCAGTATTCAACCATGATTTTCTGAAAAAACCCCATCTATAAAGTGTATAATATAATATATTTTCCAATACCGTATTCACATTATTATACCATTGACAATGTTCTTATTTAATATAGGCTTTCGGCACTTTCTCTTGCAGGTTCTTCCCTCCTAGTCAAGGCTATGAATATATTTCGTACAACTGAAGTGATCTATGCTTAAAGTGGAGCAGTGCATCTAATACATGATTGTAACAGAAATAGTTATTTCTGTGAAGCGAACTTTCTCTTGTTTGGAATCTATTGCATCATTATTATTCATTTTCCTTCATTACTATCATATTTATCGTGAAAATTCTCACTGAATTATTTATTTGTTCCATTTACTTATAATGTATTTATTCAATGATATTATTGTTGTGAATAAATCTTAGAATAACGATTTGTTTCATTTTTATTTGTAGTTTACCTGAAAATATTTGATTTGGATTAGAAGCCGAACACAATTTTCATTGATTATTACTTATATGTTATTGGATGAAAATTTTAATCAATAAAGTACCATTTTACACTTGAAAATGAATCTCAAAAGCAGAAACATTTGAATTAAAAAAATTATTTGTAGGGTAAAGTATAAAAAGTATCTAAAGGGTGAAGCCTGTCCTATAGCAAATAATACATTTTGGCAAGATGGAAAAATGACTCCAGCTTGTTAAAAAATTAGAAATTGGAGGAATTCTGATCTACAATTTCAGACCAAAATTATAATTTTTGAACCGATATTTAAGAACTGGAGTCATTTTCTCAGCTTGCCAGAGTGTCTTCTTTGCTTGGAAAGACTATACCGTACCTTGATTGCAATTTCTTCTACAAATAAGTAGCCCTGTAGTCAAAAAGGAGATATTAGAATTCAACTTATTTTTAAAATGATTTTATCTCTCTGATGATCTAAAACTCTTTATACTTTCATAAAGAGTAGAATTAATATACTTTCATAAGCTAAAATTAATTTTTATAAATAGTGTAATATTTTCACTGGCATATTTTAACTGTTTCAAGCCTACTCTACAGTCTTCATCTCTCTCAAACTGATTTATCAGTACCGTAATACACAATAAAGGTTCTTATTCTTCAAGTAGATAAAATAACTTTTATGGATTGACCCCTGTGAGAAAGATCAGAAGCCTTGATGAGAATGCCCTGGATCTCTAATTTCATTTTTACTGAAAACTAAACATTAAAAAACTAGGAAATAATCCTATTTGTATGATTCCAGCTCTTTTAGCATCTCAAGGAACAGGAAATTCAAACAATTATAAGATCTAGTAGGTAATTAACAGTGATAAAATGAAAGGTGAGTCTACTATACCAGCATGTCTGAATATAACAAATCCTTCAGATTCATGAGTAAAGGCTAAGTTACATCATACTTTTTTGATTTTATAACTAGAATGCATTACAGCAATCAAACTGGTTGACTATTGATAGTGGAAAACCCTAGAGTAGAGTAATACTAGAACTAAATAAATATCGCAGACATTATTAATAGAGTTTTAGTTGTGACTGAAGTTATCATCATAGGCCTATTGCTCTTTCTGCGAGATAATTGAAGTGTTTTTGGTTTTGTATTTACAATAGTTTGTTTTTGCAATATATCGTAAAATATTTTGAACTGAAGGGCATTAAGGTTTAGAAACTCAATCCTCTACAACTTTTTATAGTGAGTGAACTCTGTATCTCGATTGTGGAAAAGGTAAGACTTGATTACTCAGCAAATAATTGGGTTCAACTTAAATAATATTGTGAATAGGTAATTTATTATAGACAATCTCGTTAATATAGCCTGATATTTACACATCAAAAATTGAAAAAAAAACAAATAATTATGTTTTTAATATGACTTTCATTTATCCTATTTCATAGAAGATAAATATGCTACCTACCTGAACAAAAAAGGTTTTAATTGCATGAGACTGTATCCCTCTAAGATAAGCAATTTTTTGCAAGATTAATACGTAGATAGGAAATTGACGTATACTTTTGTTCAAGTCTGTATTTTTGCTTGGAGGATAATGCTTGAATTCATACTTGATAGAATACCTACATTTATAATCTAGAGAGTATGAAATGTCGAGAAACTCTTCGCAGGTGAGAAACTCTAATGTAACGAGGTTTATATAAAAAATATATTTATTTGAATCTATATATTGAAACATTATTTGTTCTATATTGAATATGAAGAGTAATACTCAATTACAATATTATTATAGTCTCCTATACATCGATCAAGATATCCAACTCCAACTGCTGGAAAGTTATATTATATTATTATTATATAACTTATGTCCCTGAAAAGTATTGCAACGGGATATAAAAAGAATATTTCCACAGTACTGAAGAATTTAAACTTATAATAGAGTTATTATTCCTGATTATGCTTTTCAGTAAGAGCTCTAAAAACAATTAATTCCAAAACATGAGTACCTTACCAATGTACCGGCGGTAGGCCTATAAGGCATATTGTTGTATTTTTTCTGAGGGTGATTCTCACCTAAGCTCTTAGGCTTGTGCGTGGGTAATGAGAGGGTTGATGATAGGAGATGATGACTACAAGTTCGTTTCCACTAATTATAGGAACTCAGATAGGTAATTTTATTGTTCAGCTTAAATTGTATATCAATAAATTAATCACTCTTCTCATTATAATTATCACTTATCATTAAATAAGCTATACAGTAATAGATTATTATTTTCTTCACTCCACTCAACTTCTATATACTTACCGTACTCTCCTTCTCAACTCCATCATAAGAAAATGACTCCAGCTCGATCAATATTGACTCAAAATTTATTAATTTGGTTTCGATTTGTAGGAAACATTCTGATGTACAATTTGATAGGTACCAAATTTATAGGCAAAAGTAACCTACTTTTTCAATTAATATTGATCGATCGAGCTGGAATCATTTTCCCATCTAGCCAGAATTTATATTCTTTTCTTGGACAGACTAACTTAAACTCTACTGTAATTTCATCTAGATGAATCACAGCGGCATCTTCATTTTGCTCACATTCGCCGTGATCTTCACATTGGTTTTTGCACAAGAAGTGAGTGAGGAGCCGAAAGAGGGTGCAGAGGGGGAGGGAGAAGGAAGGATTCTTGGTTTGGGCCATTTGATTCGTGGTGGTCATGCGTTAGCGGATGCAGTGGTGGGGGGAGTGGTGCATGGCAGTAACTATGCCGGAACAAGGCTACAGCAGAATTTGTTTGGAGGGTAAGTTGATAAATAAGTCAACTTAGATAGGTACCTAGGCTAGTCTACAGTTTAGCCATATGTGAAGGGATATATAATTAATATCACTGATATATAGCCTATGAATATTCTATATATTCACTGGTATAGCCTCTCAATGTTTATATTTACGGTAGCCTATAGGCCTAGCTAGCCTAGCTGACACAGAAAAGTTAGTTGGTTTCACCCAAGGTGTATAGAATAGTAGTATATAATACTACTACTACTACTACTATATTGTATATAATACTACTCTTCTATACACCTTGGGTTTCACCTGCTCCTTGTGCGCTCCAACAGCTGTTGTTGTCATTTATATAGCAATTCCCAATAATTGGGAAATTCTAATTATTTAATAATTATTATTCATGAACTTGGAAGTCATTTAAAGTGAATAAATAATTAACAAGTCATTGACACCCAATAATACTCACATTTATTGATGACATATTAATTAATGAAAATATTCAATTATTTGTCAAATATCGCTCAATAGTGTACATTACAGCATGAAAGCTGTAGAATGAAAAGCTGTAGGAGAATACAGCTGTAAAAAGCTTACAATGTTCACCCTACTATATTATTTATTATGGTTATAGCCCGCCTAAATTATTTCGGCGTTATCAGTCACCAGCTGATTGCAATAAGTATAAAACTTACCTCTATCTAGGCTACCTGTTTTTGTTCTTATTTGTTGTGATCTGTGTTATTTTGAAGTCTGCTTATTTTTCTACTTTTTATTAACTTATTTTTTCAACCCCTGCTTAGGCTACTTGAGCAATAATTTAAATAAATTTCGCCTTCCAGTTTTTATTTTGTTCACCTGCCAATTACATTCCTGAACCTAAAACCATGTGGGAATTTCCCTATTGGTGGAAATCCTTGACACTGAGATGTGATTGGTCAGTTGACGGTCACGTGAGGCAATTCTCTTTTGAAGGTTCTCTGAATTTCTATTTCCTTCTTTGCCAGAAAAAAATTAAGAGGACTTGGAAAGTAGCTTGCTTGGAAGCAGGACCACCAATGGATGGTCCATTTGTTAAATGTTTTAATGTAAATTTATCTGTGATTTATTTGTCAATCTAAATGTCTCTGTAAAGTCAAGTAACAGCCCCAGTCTTTACGGCCTCTGATTAGGTAACTCAACTCATTCATTCTATTCAAATATAATAAGTTGCAAAAATACCTGATATGGAGATTTGGATCCATAAACTCCGCATCCAACGCCAATGAAATAGTGTGTGAATTATTTAAGTGATTTGCTGAGCTCAGATCAACAAAAAAGGGTGAGTCATATCTAGTGTATTTAAGTGGAATTATAATTTCTATTTTACAGGCTCTTTGCACCAGCTGTTCCCAATCCATCACCATTCCAGTCTCCATTCTACAGTCCCTACTATGCACCAAATTTCGCACCAAGCTATGCACCCGGCTTCATCGCACCAAACTATGCTCCACCAGGATTCGTTAGAGCCCCGGGACAGGCTGGACTCCATAGGCCAGGACACCCTGGCACATATCAGCCGCAATTTCACCGTCAAGACGATGATCCTTATCCATTAAATTTTGAAGGAAACGAGTTCTCACTCCAAAGATCTCCTGATGACTATTACATACACTGATATAGTCTAGTTCAATTGTTTTGTTCCACATTATATATTTATTGTACTATTTTTGTGATAATATAAGTTATAGGTTAATTTATTGATTGTTGTTGAATTACAAAGTAATGTATCAAAACTGTTGATAATGTTAAAAAATTGCAAGAACAATATTGTTGAAAAATTTAGGAGCTGGATTAGTGATTGCTTATGTTATTAATCACACACCAATAATATAAAAAATTAAAAGGTTGATTCAGCAATTGTTGATAACAATGATAAATAAGAAAAGAGTAGGCTAATTTTGAAAATGTAATATAATTGATATTGTCTGGAATAGTGATATACTGTATATACTTTTTTGGCTTGCATACGATATTCCATTAATTCCCCAAGTTGTCTACTATTATATAAGCTGGTCAAATTTGCACAATAAAATAACCGGCAGGCTTACTATTACTTACCTAATGTAATATTGCTTGTATACAGAGTGTTTCAGGAGGAATGTGCAATACTTCTCAGGCTGATTCTTTACACCAAATAGAAAAAAATAGGTTCATGGGACCAACCCCCAAAAACGCTCTGTTACCAAGATAACAATGGCGGAAAATTGAGATTTTTTGAAATATATTGATTTTTCTAATTGTTTAGAGACTTCATTCAACTTCTTAATCAACCAATCATTATGTAAAATTAGCTGAGGAATTCAATGGAACCAGTTCCAAGTTTGTAACTTCAACAGTTATTGAGATAATTGAGAAAAATATTCTAGAAAACGCTATTTTTCAACAATAAGGGTTATTATAACTGGATAAGGAATCATAAAATTGTATTTTTTATTAATGAAAGTTGAAGAGAGTCGGATTCTAAAGAAAAAGTTAAATGGCGGCGATTGTGTAAATCTTACTCAAATCTCAGAAATGGCGATCAAAAATCGCAAAATTGACAAATAAAACATAGCACAAATGATAAACTTGTGTTTAGTAGCGATTTTGCGATTTTTGAATGCTATTTCTGAGATTTGGGTAAGATTTACACAATCGTCGCAATAAAACTTTTTCTTTAGAATCCGACTCTCTTCATTTTCCATTAATAAAAAATACAATTTTATGATTCCTCATCCAGTTATATAACCTTTATTGTTGAAGAATGGCGTTTTCTAGCATATTTGTCTCAATTATCTCAATAACCGTTAAAGTTACAAACTTGGAACTGGTTTCATTGAACTCCTCAGCTAATTTTACATAGAAATTGATTATTTAAGCACCTCAATAGAGCCTCTAAAAAATTAGAAAAATTAATACATTTTGAAAAATCTCAATTTTCCGCCATTGTTATCTCGGTAACAAAGCGTTTTCGGGGGTTCGTTTATAAGAAGTTTTGGAACTTTTTTGTCTACTTGGTGTAAAGGAATAAGCCTGAAAAGTATTGCACATTCCTCCTGAAACACCCTGTACATGATTATTCAGATTAATAATAAATGTATTACAGAAAGGTGGCTATGTAGATAAAATAAATAAAGTAAAATCACTTGTAAAGGTTTACTTATACATAGGCCTATAAAATATTCATCAACCTTTTAATTTCTTTATATTATTGGATAGTGATTTATAAAATGAGTCACCAAAATATAATTTTCACCACTGGCGGCTCGTGCCCACGAAACAGGTGAAGTGCAGTAAAAAATACGGTCACTTCACCTGTTTTGTGTCACTCAATGTTATACGGTAGTATAAGTAAACTTTTTGAAGTGATTTTCTTTTACCTATTGTATTATTTCTACATCCATTATTCATTATTATTCCAATGTATTATTATTACACATAATAAATAATTTGTATATATTTTATAGACACTTTTAGACTACTCATTTTTGAATTTATGTAACCTAGTAGGCCTACTCTGTTTCAAAATGAATTATACTGTCAAAGTATCACTCGCAATGTATCGTACCAGTACTTAGTTTATGCAGGAGCAATCTGATTTGAGATCAGGAGAAATACAAATAATAATCAGGAACTAGACCTAATAAATGAAAGTGCGCTTAGTTTCTATGAATAAATTCTATTCAAAAATCTATAAAGTATTGAAAAATTTTGAATAGTAATATAAACTTATTATAATTTTATTGGATTTATTTCATGATTCTCAATGTTGTGCAATATATATTCGCTTGTATGAAAAAATTCACGTAAATAATATAGGCAACATAAATTTGATTTCGAAAGTAAAAAAGCAGTCTCATTGATAAGGTGATGAGGGCTATCAGTCAAGCAAAGAAGAGCCTTTGGCAAGATGAGAAAATTACTCCAGCTCGGTTAATATTGGTTCAAAAATTATGGATTTGGTCTCAAATTGTAGATCAAAATGTTACCTACAATTGAGACCAAATTAATAAATTTTGAACCAATATTCACCGAGCTGGAGTAATTTTGTCATCGAGGATCTTCTTTGCTTGTACAGACTATACAGGGTGCTTTAGCCTACTTATCTAAAGCAGCTTGTTGTACATTCATGGAATAATCTAGATTGATAATATTTTCTTCCACGCAATGAGATTTTCTTATGTTTAAAATCCACCTCTACTTTCCTTCAAGTCCATGTAATGTCCATTGACCACAAGTAGCAAGTAGTAGCCTATTCCTGAAAACAGAACAGTTAGTAAGTTATTTCAACATGAATTCTAAAAAGAATAAATGAAATATTTTATTCCAGTAATAATAATTTGTAGAATAGTGGTCTGCTGCGTGATTTGGTTACAGAAAATAGCTTATGGTTGAGAGGATCAACGTGCTAACCCCACCTTACCTCTATCCTGGATTATTCAACCTCTACCTGTATATAGTGGAGTGAATATGAAACTGGCAATCAGCTGCCAGGCCTAGGCCCTTTATGGGCTGTTGGGTAATTGACAAACAAACTGACAAATAAATTCAACATGGATTTTTATAAAAATGAATGAAATATTCTATTCAGACTTACTACTTGTCATAGTAGTGCACAGAGCTGGAAATTATTGAGAACTTGTTGGAACAGAATTGTTTTTATAAAATCGTTTGTCTTATTTAAATATCTATTTAAAATATTAAACCTATTTCATATTTTGAATATTAAACATCTATTTCAAATATTTCTTTCAAAATTTGTGAAAAAGACGTTTTGGAATTTGATGTCTGTGTTTTTACCCTTTATTGTATAATTTTTCAAATAAATAAATAACGAATGAAATTTGAAACGTCATATATTTATGGATTGATCAAGAACTTCCACTATTTATAAAATTAGAAGCCTATTTGGTTTTAACCTCGACGTTTGAATTGAATGAAATAATTTTAAAATCAAAACCAGTGTACAAAAAGTGTACTGGTTGTCTGAAGGTAAGCGTTTCATTTTTCACTTCTAGTAGTGTACCGTATCCTTGTTTGCTAATTTATACAATCACAAATAAACATTGGAATTTTGTTATGATTATTTAAATTTTCGACATCTTTGTCATCTAAACATGTAATGGAAGACAAGGATTCAAGTATTACCTAGTTATATTATGCCACGTTTACACCGGAGTGTTAATAACATTAATTGTTAATAAATTTTGTGAATAACGTATTATTATATAACTTATTATATAAAAGTTATTAACAATTTTGTTATCAACTCCGGTGTAAACGTGACCTTAGAGAGCGCTGGAGACTAGAGTCGAACCTCCGGATAAGTTCTGCTGCTGCATATGCATACATATGATTATAATTTAGTCTCTATAGTTAAGCTTAATAATTAATCAATAATTTATTGACTCATATTAGAAATACTCACCAAGAGCTATAGCTCCTGGAATCAAGATGACTGGACTCAAAATAATCGCGAAAATGATAATGAGTAGAGCAGCAAAAAGGGTTGAGATTGTCCCAAAAATAATCCAAGCAAAAATGAATGACGGCCGTCTCTGCAAAAAAACAAAGAGTTTGTTATTCTCTCTTGATATTTCTTGTACATATGGACGCCTTTAAACGGAAAGGAACCAAGCGCCATTTTCAACAAAATTGAGTTATTATCGCCATCTTGTAGAGAATTGTTGAATCTATCAATAAAACAAATATAAAAACTAAATATACAAACTAATATAAAACAGGTTGATGATTATCATGTCAAAAAAATAGAAAAAAATTCGCTCCGGCAGCTGGCGGTCGGAAAGAGTGCATTTCAAATTCTATGATGGCTCGAATCATATGACTTATAATGAGCTATTCAGGGTATGAATTCAAAGGTGCCGTTTTCAAAAAACCCATGAAAAACACAATTTTCGGCATATTATTCGCCATTTTCTCTGCCGTTTTTGATTGGATTTTTTTCGTTGATAGCTCAAATTGTAGGGCATAATAAGGGTATTATACACACCAATTTCCAAAACAATCAAGTTATTGGTTGATTTGTAGTGATTTTTCTAAATTTTCATCCCCTAATTTCACCCCTTTCCCTTGGACCAATTCGGCTGGTTAACGAACTTGACCGAGACATTAGCACTAATGATTTTTGAGCAAAATTTGGTCGCTCTCCGACAAGCCCTTCGGGAGTTATTGTGTTAACAAGAATCCGTACATATATATATGCATATATAGGAAGCAAGCGCCAATTTTCTCAATAACTTTTAAAATAAGCACTCATTACCATAACACCAGTTGAATTTAACTGAAGAAAATGTATATCTTCCATTTTAAACAATAAAAGAATACTTCAAGCAATTAAGTAATTTTAGACCCACGAAAAACTTTGACCCCGCCCATTCGCTCAAAACTGGGCTGATGTCGCTTTGTTTCTTCTAGTTTGAAGGCGTCCATATGTACAGTAGTTTATGGAATAATTATATGGTATGAATTGCTTCAAGTAGCCTAATATGAAAATCGACAGATTTTATTTTTTCTCATTAACAGTGCCGGATTTGCCACTATAGGTCGCCCTCGACTAAAATACTTCAGGGTTATTGAAGTATTGTTAGTAAGTTGGACCCAATCAGGGCTATTGAAGAACGGGACATTATACCTTTTGTTAAATAATATATTATAATAACTCAAACACACTATATTTCCAAACACATGCACATATAGAACATATTATTTTCCCCACTATATTCTGTGTTCCTGAAAAACAGAAAATTTTTCATACATCGAGAAACTAAGAATAAAAATATTTTCCACTCTGTAATCGATAATAATTATCAATGGCGTTGCCAAAAAACAAAAGTTTGAGCACTGTCAACGAGTGAACAGTACGGTATAAGTTATATTGTCTTGAGATACAGCATAGCCTCTTTTAACATATATATAGGCTCTATTAGGCTATGGATATACAGTCGAAAAAAAATAATATATAAAATTAGTATAAAAAAAATACGATCCGGCAGCTGGCGGTCGGAAAGACTGCATTTCAAAATACCGTTTTTGGCATATTATCGGTCATTTTCTTCGCCATTTTAATTGGATTCTCTCCGTTAATAGCTCAAACTTCAGGGCTTATGCAGGGTATGAATTTAAAGGGAATCGTTACAGCCGTTCTTGAAAAACCCATGAAAACCACAATTTTTGCCATATTATCCATTGAGCTATATACCATATTTTGTATATAGCTCAATGATATTATCTGCCATTTTTAATTGGATTTTTTCAGTTGATGGCTCAAATTGTAGGGCATGATGAGGGTATCATACATACTAATTTTGAAAACGATCAAGATATCAGTCAAATTGCAGTGATTTAAAAAAAATCTCATTCCCTACTTTCACTCCCTACCCTTGGACCGATTTGGCTGGATAAACGAACTTGACCGAGATATCAACACTACACTACACTACTGATTTCTGTGCAAAATTCAGTTGCTCTCCGACAAGCCCTTTGGGAGTTATCGTGTTCACTAATAATATCTGTACATATATATAAATATATTTTTTATAAAGATATATGAATTTGAACCGACATCAGATTCGTGTTCTAGGGGCTCGGGAACGTGTAAAAAATATATCACATCATACATTTTCGATTATCAGGGCAAGTCCAATAGTGCATTTTTTCTAATGAAATGCACTAAACGTACAATATGGAAAAAATGAAAAACTAAAATGAAGTCATAATACTTCAAAACTAAGAAGGGAATGGAGACAATGGAGTACTAAAAGAGTATATTAACAACTAAAATGAAGTTATATTAATTTGTAACAGAAGAAAGGGTCCAAGTGATAAGCTCCTTCGCCAAGAATTTTTTTAATTTTTTTTTAATAAGCGATTTCAGTACAGGTGCTCTCATTAAGGTAATTAATTGTTCAATTCTCAAAGGATGTGCGTGTATTCTAGTGTCCGTGGTTGTAACGGTAGACCTACATCAAACAAAGTTTTAAATGCTTATCAATAATTTCAAATATTGTAGACATGGTACCCGAACATGCTAGATGCTACTCACCTTGTATATGCCAATGATGAGGAGTAGGTCAAAAATGAAACGAATTGCGAAAAACACAATCTGCCATATCGCATGAATACGAGCATCTGAAATAATATAATAATTTTATCGTATAAATGATGAAATCAATGCACATTATCTGATAATTTTCAGTGGAATTGAAAAGACTGGTGAGATTTTTTATTTTTCTGGATAAGCATCATCATCATCATCAGCATCTGCCCAAGCAAAGAAGAGCCTATGGCAAGATGGTAGAATGACTTAGCTCGGTCAATATTGATTGAAAAATCATCAATTTGATCTCAAATTGTAGGAATCAACTAGTATGACTACATTCATAATTCTTGAACAATATTGACCAAGACTAGAGTCATTTTCCCATCTTTCCGGAGGCCCTTCTTGGCTTATTGGACAGACGTTGAATTGGTTGTAGTTGAACTGGATTTTTTAAATATTAAATAGTTATAAAAAAAAATACTTGAAAAAATACAATTAAACAGATCATCAAACTGATGAATAAAATTAACTTAATCCAAGTATAGAAAACAGCTAACGAATGGAAAAAATATTATTATGATTTGCTAACGAATAAAAAATTCAAAAGGAAAAACTAATGCTGTCTAGTGGGTGCTTTTATAACTACAAACTTCAGAAAGTGAATGCTTGCGCCATCTAGCGTAAATAATGAAAGCTCATGCCATCTAGCGGTAAGTTCAATAACTGATTAACTCTAGTTTTATATTTTTCCCACTAGATGGCATGTAATTTCATAATTTTGTAAATCTAGTTACAAAATTATTCGCTAGATCGCATGAGCATCCACTCTTTGAAGACATGAATTTATTAGAATGAACACAAACAGACAGAGACAACAGAAGGACTGAAAATGAAATGAGATTGAAAATACTGAATTCTCGTTGTCATTAGATTGAAAAGTGCAAGAAAATGTTAAACTAGTTCTTTAATGTTTCAGTGTAACGTAAGTACACCTAGAAATATTGAATAATCTTTTTTAATTTTACTTGGCTCAATATATTTAGGTTATGTTCGAATATCTTATTCTTGAAAAATTAAATTCAACTAAATTAAACTAAATTATTCATTCAATTCTCATAAAATAAATTTCTTCATTCAATTCTCATAAAATAAATTTCTTCATAATTAATTTTCATTGATTAATCTTTCTTGTTAGTCATAGTTGACTTCAGATTCCAATAATTGGTTATACTTCAGAGATTGAGCCGGTAAAAGTGACGTTTACCGGGCACCATTCTGAAAGTCAAATTTCAGGTTGCAATCGATTAAGTATGGCCTACTGATGACAAAATAGAAAAATTAGCCGTCGCTGTCCAGTAGTTTTGAAATAAATGAAGTTTAAAGTTTGGTCTGCAGTTGCTATAATTTAACCTTGAAAGCTTCAACTAACCTAACCTGAGCTTCAACTAACCTAACCTATGCTTCAACTAATCTTATCTGAGCTCAAATCAACTTGACCTGAGGTCAAACTAACCAATCACAATGTTCAGCTAACCAAACCTAAGTTTCAGCTAACCTAACCTAAGTTTCAGCTAATGTAACCAAAGCTTCAGCTAACCCAACCTAAGCTTCAAATAACCTGGCCTAAGCTCTATAGTCGGCGCAATCTAAGTTGACGAAAACCTCCTCCACCCGAGAAATAGCTACGTTGTCATTTTGCGTGGAATTGAAACTTCTCCTAATGCAAACACTTTCAACTGAATGTTAAAAGTGACAGCGTAGCTTCGGAAAAATCACGCGGTGTTGTAAAACTCACTATTTTTATGATAAACCAGCTGTTTGCAGCTCAAATATCCAAGTCGATTTGCTTCAATAACTCCAATCTTCAACATACAATGATTCATGCATATACCGCTCTCCTTACTTTGAAACTCTTGAGAGGCCAAATTACGATTTTCCAACTATTTTTGACATTTGAAAAATAATTTAAATTGTTTTTGAACAACTTTCTTGCTTTCACCACCCACTTATCTTCTCAAACAAAAAAGTTTCTAGATCATTGAAAATTTCATGTTTTCTGATGGAGTTGACAAACATATTCATTAATTGAAACATAATTATTGGTCAGATATAGAAAATTCAGAAACCATTAGAAAGCTCAAATCCTCCTTGTCATTTTGATATAAAAAACTTTATTTTTACTACAACCCATGATTGTGAGAGAAGTGATATACAAAAAAAGTAAATTTTCACGATTTTTCAATTTTTTTTAAAAAATCAAATTTCCTTTGAACCCTTCTACCCAGGAACGTTTTTAATACTACTGGCATATCAAGGATAAAATTCTGCGTCTAGATATGGGGTTCAATTGCAAATTTGAAGATGTTCCAATTTTACACAATCTGGCAACGTAGCTATTTCTTGGGTGGAGGGGGTTTTTGTCAACTTAGATTGCGCCGACTATAACTAACCTTAACCTCTAACTAACCTAACCTCTTACTAACCTAACCTCTAACTAACCTAACCTCTAACTAACCTGACCTAAGCTTCAACTAACCCAACCTAAGCTTCAGCTAACCTAATCCACGCTCCTACTAATCTAACCTAAGCTCTAACCAATCTAACCTAAGCTCCAACTAACCTAAACTCTAATTAACCTAAGCTTAAACTATTTCAACCGGAGCATCAACTCACCAAACCTAAGCTTAAATTAACCTAACCTCCAATTAAATCAACCTAGCCTTCAACCAACTCATCTCTAACCACCCCAAACTGAACCAACCTAACCTAAGCTTCAACTAACCTAACTTTTAAGTAGCCTAACCTTTAGTCATAAATAAATCTTAGAATCATAATTAGTGCTCAATTTGTGCTGTTTTGTACAGTTTGAATGCACCTTAGAACTTCTAAAATAAGAATTAGAGTGCATGTCACTCATTCTCTTTTTGTTGTATGTTAATGAAATGTTGAATATAAAATTGAAAAACGGTAAAGTATATTCATTTGGTGATGACACTGCAGTCATTTTTTCAGATGACAGTTGGCAGAAAGCATTTTTAAATTCAGAACATGACCTGTTTTTAATAAAGAACTGGCTCGACCAACATACACTTAGTCTGAACCTTAGTAAGTCCAAATATATAACTTTTTCAGCAATAATGTAGCCTAATTGGCAAACCTCCCACATTTTTAAAATTAAAACTTCATACTAAGTGTGATCTGATATTCTCTAGAGTTCAAAATTTTACAATGTTTTCCAACTGCGGCTGTCCTGTTTTTGAAAATGTAGTATCCATAAAATATTTGGGTGTTATTGTTGATGAATGCCTCAGATGGAATCATTGAATGTTGCTACATGCATTTGAATTTAACCGTGCTTAGGCTATAGACAGCAAGTGCATTTATTGTACACTGGTCGCGCTGGCCACCTTGCCGCAGCTGGTCTATTAATCTATATTCTTTTGATCTCTCCTTTACTCTTGTATTTTTCTCATTCTTGATTTTCTCCATATTTTATTTATTTTTATTTTCTACTCTGGTATTGTTTTTGTTTAGTTTTTCATCTTGTATACATTAGAACAACTAAATGAATACCTATTTATTAGGGTTAGAATAAAGATTCCCACCAGCGAGCAAGTTTTAGGCCCACTCTACACGGGCGTAGGAAATGCGGCGTTAATGTCGCGTCAACGCGTCAAAATTTTTGCAAACTACACGAGGCGTAGCAAACGCGTGAAGAAAAAATCAAAATGGCTGATGAACCTAACCTAGAAAAAGTGATACAAAACCCAGCTGATCAACGCACGCTCAACGGAACACATTGTGTTGAATGGTCTTATCTACACGAGCAAAATAATCAGACATTCTCAACGCGTTGCTGACGCCCAGCTAACGCCGACCTCGACGTCAGCAACGCGTTGACGCCCGCTGACGCTGTGAAAACGCGTGATTATTTCGCTCGTGTAGACAAGCTCATTTAACACAATGTGTTCTGTCGAGCACGCGTTGCCGACGCGACGTTGACGCCGCGTTTCCATTCTACGCCCGTGTAGAATGGGCCTTACTTTTGCTGGTGGTGCCATGGCAAAGTGTTGAGTTGTAAAAATTTATATTATTTTTCTTATGTATAATAATTTACTATGCTGATGAATTTTTGCACAACGAAATTGTACTTTGTTTTTTATGGAAATAAATTTTGATTCGATTTTTTTTTTTTTTTTTTTTGAGGGTGATGCCCACATGGGCTTTTGGGCCTGTGGGTGGGTAATGGGAAGGATGATGATGAGAGATGAATGGACCTACTGCTTTAGGTGGGTTCCGAACCACCGGGAAGCGATTTTTGAGGCTCATAAATTGAATTCAGAGGAACCGGTCACCAGTACAACGGTGCTGGCAGAAGCACATCGCTTATCTAATCTCACCGACTAGACGCTCTCTGCCACTGGGCCAAACGCTTCCAAATTTGATTTGATGTGAGCCAATTTTCTAGCTTCCACAGACCAAACTTTAAACTTGATTTATTTCAATACTAATGGACACCGACGGCTGATTTTTTTTTATTTGTCATCAGAATAACATACTTAATCAATTGCAACCGGAAATTTGACTTTTGGAGGGGTGGCCGGTGACCGGTAAACTTCACTTTAGCCGATTGGGCCAAACATGATAGTTTATTTCCATCGTATCTGCTACATTTGTCAGAAGGCTACCTGAGTAAGCAGTTTATAAGTGAAATGATTCTAATAGCTAGGTCACCCATTTTATTACTGGATATTTGTGTTGTTCGCGCAAATTAATAAAAAATTCAGTCACTATTTAAAGCCTAAAATTTACACTGTGACGGCGTGTCTTCTCAGCTTGAACAAAGTGTATGGAAGGTCTAATAAGTTATACCGGTAGTTTATCGTTTAAATCAATCCCATTTATTGACTGGATTCGAGTTCTTTCAAAAAGTTATTTCAAAAAGGAGTTTTTGAAGATAATGATTAGATTTTTTGATTTCTTGACAGCTAAAATAATTTGAATCTTCATTAAAGCTTTTGAACATTGCGATGTTGGAGACATTGAATTTTCAATGTTTAGGGTTACATATGTAAAATACTACATTCAGTAAAATATTATTTATTTGCACTGGCGGCTCGTGCCCACGAAACAGGTGAAGTGCTGTACAGTTGAAGATACGAACGGGCACTTCACCTGTTTTGTGGGCACGAGCTGCCAGTGTTGATTTGGTATTGAAATCCAATACCGTAGCTACTGTGGTACCGTATATCCTATTGTAGGCCTAAGCACCGCGTATGATTGAGTACAAACGTAGCCTACATAATGTAGCCTATTATAGATAGGTAACTTGATTGAGTTGAACTCACACATCCTTATGCGTAATAAATAACATGAAATCAATCATGAACTGATTATTACTAATTCAAAGATTCACTAATATTCTTTTAAAACCCATATTAATATGATATTTTCTTATTATAACCATAGACTAACTATACAATAGAATAGTATATAATATACTAATTCTAGCCTAGAATAGTATATCTACGTTATAACTTAGTCTGTACAGAGACAATTTATATTGGAGAATGACCAATGATTGATCAATGACGATTAACATTAAAAATTATTGATAGCCTAATCACAAAGACAAACTCAATCATCATTCCTCTCATTACCCACGCACAGGCCTAGGAGCCCAAGTGGCCATCACTCTCAGAAAAAACTCTCAGCGTTTCTCTTGAAGAAAAGCCACCTTCTATGCTATCCACCTGTTGGGTGGCTCGTTGGAGGAAGTGACTCATTTTACCCATGCACAAGCCTATGAGCTCATGTGGGCTTCACCCTCAGAAACTATACAAAAACCTTCCACCCTCCGGCAGTGCGGCTCCAGTTCAAGTTGGAAACTTAATATGGTTTTCCCTTTTGAACAGAAATAGGCCTGAACTCGAAGTTCTGTATCTTCTCTTTCTCCGTTTCAATGAAACGTTCCATGAGCTTTACAAGTGGTAGAGTAGCTTTTCAAACACTGTTAAATGAACTTTTTATTGTTGCGTTTCTTATTCTATGTACATATTTAAATATGTACAATTCACAAATTATTTATTGTTCCAGTCAGTTATGAGTTAAGGTTTAATGTTCTTGGGCAATGCAACCAAGACTGGAGAGCTGTTGATAATGCAGAAATAAAGAGAGCAATAAAAATAATGAGTAAAGCTGAAAGAATTGCTCACTATAATTAAGCCACTTCTTATTGATCTTGGAATCTTGAAAGTGGCGAATCTCTACACCTACATCCAACATACATGGACACAATACCAAACGTGTACATATATATGACCTTAACATTCCCTTTATTTTTCTGGAAAGGCTTAGGTCAGCCATGTTATTATGGGGATACATATTATATTTAATAAATCAGTATAGGAACCTGAGTCTTATGATTAACCTGAGAGTTCAGATGTGTAATGTATGGGTGGCTCTGTATGAATCCTTCTTGTGATGTTGAAGCATTTCTGCAGCTGCCGGAATATAGCATAGAAATAAATTAAGATGCAATCAGTGGAATCTTGTATTTTTGACGTGATGTTATGCATTTCAAGTCCATAGATCAAGAAAAATCTATCTATTATCAATGTCAGCTAAAGTAGAATGGGAAAGTTATGAAACTGCACCCTGATGATAGTCAAGAACTTACCTGCTCTCACATTAGGATCAATTATTTCGTCAGCTTTGATATATTGACCCACCAAACTCACGACGGAAAGTGGAGCAAGCACCTGAAATATAACAAATATATTTTGTTCAATATTATAAATTCACGTCTTAATTTACATAAAAACAAATCCAGGTTCTGAGACCACATAATAATTTTTCAAACTATTGTGCTATGCAATAAATAAATAGCCTAAATTTTCATTTGTCCAAGAACAATAACAAGCAGATTGCATAAGACTTAAGCTTACCGTAGTAATTTCAGTTCAACAAGGTACAAATTTGAACTTAATAAAACTCACTTTTAAATGGAAATAAACTTCTACTCACATAGTTAGTAACAGGTCGAAACTAGTTACTACTAGACTATGTGTAAGTAAAAGTATATTTCCATTCAAAAGTGATTTTTATTAAGTTTAAATTAAAACTGGAAAAAAGGTAGAAATATTTATAAGAATTAACTATAATGTTCAACTTTACATAATACCGTACAGCTAAACAAATGATTTCTCATAATATTCAATAAACTATAGATGGTATTCTTGACTAGACAGTTTAATATTGTTTTTTTCTAAACTTCAAAAAAGAATAATATATTATTTCTAAAGTGAGATGATTGAATAGTCTGATGCCTACATATAAATGACTCCTTAAGGACTTCGATAGTTGTTGGATATGAACATTCTCACAGTTTCTATTTTGGTATTTTTGGATGCTTTTGTTATAAGATTTGCCACCTTTGGGGCTTTTCACTCATGAATAATTTGTATATGTACAAACTTATAACTACTGTACTTAACCTACTTATAACTGTCATTATTACTACTCCAGTTTTGGCGGAAGGTGGCATAAAGTGGCTTGTCTCCAAATTTGTTATGATTCTTAATACTTTCTTTTGTATTATTGCTTTATTTTGTAGTATTGCTTTCAATAATTTAGTAAGCTAGTATTAATCTATATTCGACTAGATTTTTGTAAGTGTATGGTGTATGTCAAAAGTCAACTTGAAATCCGTTGATTTGTTTGATATGGGACTCGTCTTACATTATTAGGCCACAAATGGAGGCTACTTCCCAACCTGCAAAAAGCAGAGGTGTGCTGTTTCCACCTGAATAATTAGGAGACTGGTAAAAAATTGAATGTGAAATTTGGCAATACTTGCCTACAACATAATTTTTACCCCAAATACCTGGGAGCGACACTGGACCGTACACTATCATACAAAAATCACACCCACAGAGTTGCTGAGAAACTGAAAACTAGAAACAATATTCTACAAAAACTCTGAGGTACTACATGGGGTGCATCAGCCACAACATTACGTTGTTCTGCTCTTGGTTTGGTGTATCCAACAGCTGAATATTGTGCACCTGTGGATAAATAGTGCCCATGTGAATAGAGTCAATACTCAACTCAATAACTCTATGAGACTCATCACAGGTACAATCAGAACAACGCCCACATATTAGCTCCCAGTTCTCAGCAACATTGCCCCACCAAAGCTGCGCAGATCTTCAGCACTTGTGCGAGAATACAATAAGATCCAGAACAACGGGGCACTCCCAATCCATGGAGATCTTGTTGGGCTTGGTAACAGGCTGAGGTCAAGACACCCTCCCATGCGCACGGCTGAGCAGATGAATAGAAATAATTTTTCTGTTATTAATAGGTGGGAAGAAGAGTGGATAGATGAGGCTCCTCTTAGCATCTCCCTCAGATACTCAGTTGGTGACAATGTGGCCGGGTTTGAGCTACCGCGGCGAACATGGACAGCTCTCAACCGAATCAGAACCGGGCATGGCAGATGTCGGGCATCACTGTACGACTGGGGTACATTACCCTCCCCAAACTGCGATTGTGGAGAAGTAAGACAGACAATGAAGCACATTGTCCAA
Source organism: Sogatella furcifera (assembly GCA_017141385.1). NCBI lineage: Eukaryota > Metazoa > Arthropoda > Insecta > Hemiptera > Delphacidae > Sogatella > Sogatella furcifera. The sequence continues at coordinate 18,186,740 of CM029556.1, forward strand.
TATTGTAACCGACGAGCCTACCAAGGTGATTTCAATGATTTTATCTCGGCTTCTCCACAAGCAATATCTTACATAACTGACCTCGATACTCAAATTTAAAAGTGATCGTATTATGTTTCCATGTATATAGTTATAGTATATTATATATAGTAGTATATATAGTGTATATATATACTATATACTATATAGTTATAGTATTATGTTTCCTGTAATAAGTTATATTTGTTGGCTATAGTATGAGTTATAAATACTGGATTATTTTCAATTGTTTTTTTTTCTATGTATGTTATAGTATAGTCATCATCTTTTTATTTTTTTATCCATATTGACGACAAAGGTTCAAGGACCTGATTCTTGTAAAATGAATTTAACGTGTGTGTGTGTGTGTGTGTGTGTGTGTGTGTGTGTGTGTGTGTGTGTGTGTGTGTGTGTGTGTGTGTGTGTGTGTGTGTGTGTGTGTGTGTGTGTGTGTGTGTGTGTGTGTGTGTGTGTGTGTGTGTGTGTGTGTGTGTGTGTGTGTGTGTGTGTGTGTCTTATAAACTTCCATACGCTAATTAGGCCTATATAATAGCCTGAGCCAAAGAATAGCCTGTAATATAATAATTGTTTCAAGGAATAATGGGTTCTTCTCCATTTAGTCTTACTCACATAAAATCCATAAAAATGTTACAAATCTCAAAAACCTGTAACGAGTAATACCTATCCTTGTCTCCCAGTGGAAACGGTCTCAATCCTCCCAATTATCAATTATTGCATTTATATTCAATCAAACGAATTACCCCTCTCCAATTATAAATGAAACTAATATTTAATAAAAATAATTAACCCCTTCCTCCCCCAACGACCTTATGCTACAGTCACTATATAGGTCACTGTCACTGTACTATATGCTACTGAGTTATCAGATTCACAATATAAGGTTAATTGATCTCAATGAATTCCAAATAATTCTCAAATGTTGAGATGATTCCATTTTTCAATTTGAATATGGCTGTATGAATATTTCTTTTATCTTAGGGCTAGTTTAATCACAGTTTTTTAAATTTTAAATAATAATCACAGTACCCTTTTCAATTATTTTTTATTTTTTGAAAATGACTATAAGTAGTCGAAACATGTAATGCATTAAAAAATAATTGATAAGGGTACTGTGATTATAATTTGAAATGGAAAAACGGCTATATGCAAATTTAAAAAAACTCACCATTGCAAACCATGCAATAATTTTAGATCCAGTCTCCACAGAGCAGCCACAACAGCTCTGGTTCAATCGAGGTTGGAGAACCATTTTTCAAATATCTGAAAAATAAAAATCTGAATCAATTTTGTTACCTGGAAGAAAAGATCTTCACACAAACAGTAGAATATATCAATCACAATTAATTATAAATGATCTTGAAACATAATCGGATCTAGAGTTGCGTTGGATGGATTTTTTTAAAATGAAATAGGCAATAATTTTTTTTTGTTCTAGGCAATTTATATTTATCATTATTTTATATCACAAGTCAGAGATTCTATGAAAAATTCTTGGTATTATAGAATCCAAATTTATTGAACTAATATTGTTATCAACGTGAAACTATAGATATGAAGATGAGTTAAATAAATATAGTATAATTCAGGTAAGTGAAAACAAAGGTTGTCAGATCCACAAAGTTTATTTAGAATACCATACTTAAATTTTAATGCTTAGGCATCGTCATGCCTTTGTTTTCACTTGAGCATAAATTCTGGATATAAGTTCCACAATATCTCTGATAAAAGTGTAAATAATATTATATAATATGAAAATTATAATATAATGTATATTATATGCATTTTGAAATGATCTCATTTCATGTTTCATTCCCAAAGAATATGTTCACTCACTAACTTTTGTTTCGCAACTTAAAATATAATATTCTTCTAGAAAAAAACTTTAATTGAGAAGCTTAAAAAACCGTGTTGTAAAACTCTCAACAGAAATATCTCTTAACTTATATAAAACAATGCAATAACATATTTCCAATTATTCAGACACGTTTTTATTCCTAGCCATTTCCATGGTCCATGTGAAGCAATCTTCAATCATAAATCATCATTTATTGAAAAATCATTTTGGGTGAATGCAACATGATCATGCCCTAGACTGCTACTCTACCTATTTAAACTACACAGTCAAAAATAAGGGCCAAAGGTTTATCATTCAACGCAAATCATTGATTTCTCTTATCCTATAAAGCACTCTGTTTTATTGTTTCTTATCTATAATCTAATCGAAGTCGGAACCCCAGTATGTACAGTAACTTATCAGACCGGCGCAATATGACTTAGCCTACTCCCACGAGCTACCCACTAAAAACAAGCTAACCAAATTTGCTCAATATTAGAAATGCAATATCTCGTGATAAATTATCTCAATGATAATTGACAATAGATTTCATTTTCAAGACTCACCAAGTTAGTTACCAATTTCAATTATATAATTCTATTCAACGCATAGCCCATCATTGATTTTTTTATTCAAATAAATCATAACTGGTTTATTTATCCAGAGAGACTATCATAATAATGATAGGAAAAGAGAGAGCGGCCACTCTTTTTTAATAATAAAAATATCATATCTGGGAAAAGTACCACTGCCAAGAAAAAATTAATAAATACGTAATGATTTTAAAAATTAGATTATCTAGTTAAATTTTCAGTGACAAAAATTAATGGCACTTATGCCGGGTTTTTCCAAACACACTCAAAGTTGAGGGACCCTCAAATTTTGATGAACAGCTGACATTCTCTATGATAAGTAACTTATAGGAAATGTAGTAAACTTGAGGGTCCCTCAAATTTGAGTGTGCTTGGAAAAACCGGGCATCAGTCAAGGTGTATAGAATAGTAGAGGTGAGGCGAAGTGAAACAGCTGGCTGTGAAAGTTATAATTTTGACGTCACGGAGTTCCTCTAGTCAAAAATTTAGTCTGTAAATTTCTAGTCAAAATTTAGTCTGTAAATCTAGTCTGCTATTCATAACTTACTTTAGCCCAGCTGGAGTATTCCCGAGACACGTTAACAGACTTTTTGTCATGTTAAATTTGAGTAAATTATAGATTTAAATCACTCAAAATGTAGGTCTTGAAATTCTCTACAAGCTCATGTAAGAAATTTACCTATTAAACAATTCTATAATTTGTAAATTGAGAAAAAGTGCACAATTTTTTGGCTAGGATAGGGAAATCAATGCAAAATTTTTGACTAAAGGAACGACGTCAAAATTATAACTTTCACAGCCAGCTGCTTCACTCCGCCCCACCTCTACTCTTCTATACACCTTGTGCAACAGTCACTCAAAGGTAGGCTATGGAAAATGGAAGGTCTTAAATTTTTAGTAAATCAATATTTGATAACGGGATATTTTAGTGATTCTCTAGCCTGAATCAGCTATTTTACTATCAGAATAATACAAGTATAATCATACAATACATGTTTCGTAATACTCCAATCAAGGAAGGATTAGTTACTATCAAGTCCAAAATATCCATAATTTATAAACTGTAGTATTTTCTGATTTTATTATTTCAGATCGTGTATTTGACATGTTGTTTTTATGTTCTGTTCTTATACTTTTATAGGGTTAACTTTCTATAATAATTTGCTTCCATTTTCTCTAAATATGTTATAATAATTATACATTTTAGTTTAACAACACTTTTGTATGAAACTTTTCATATAGTTTTTATTTCTATTTAGTATGAAATAAGATTTCCACATAATGAGAATAAAATTGTTGAGTGTATTGAATCATATTAGTTTACTCAATTTTCGAAGAGAAAACCATGTAAATGTAATGTTGTAAATTTATAATGAATTATGATTCATTACAAACGAAATTTGACTTGGAACTTGTGTGACCAGTTAATTGGTAGGTAACCTGTGGTTCTTTTTTAATAATGTCAAACATAAGAAAAATTAGGTACTTGAGAAAAATTATTATTAAATATTGAATAATAATATTACTGATATCGATTCAATATATTATTATGGAAAGTGAAAATATTATTACAAGAATATTCCTCTCCTCAGATACAATGATCATCCAACGTTATAATACAGTCTGTCCAATCAAAGAAGACATTCTGGCAAGATGGCAAAATGAATCCAGCTCGGTCAGTATTAGTTTGAAAGTTATAAATTCGATCTCAAATTGTAGAACAGAATGTTCTTTACTATTTGAGACCGAATTTATAATTTTTGAACTAATATTGTTTGAGATGGAGTCATTTTCTTGCCAGAATGTCTTCTTTGCTTGGAAAGACTATACCAATATAGTTATGTGCATTGTCCAATGCGAAATATTCAATCAGTAGGCTACCGTACTCACATATAATTGCCTTTATTATTCCCAATTGGAAGACTGGATTGTCTAACTTACAATGTGCAGCACCCAACGCGTTATTAATGCCCTTGAACACTACAGCACAATGTGGCTTTGGATAATTATAATTGTATTTTACAAGACACTGTCCACCATCCTCAAACTTCACTACAGAAATCAACGTTGTCTGTGACTGTACTCTGCTAGTAGCCTTCCAAACAACTAAACAACGAGATACTGCTCTATCTAAAGTCAGGAACCAGGAACGATTGTGCGCCTGGATAAAAATAGATCTCCAATGTTGATAACTTCTCTCCGATTTCTTTTTCTGTATTTCTATAATTCTCTCCTCGTATTTTCCCTAGGGCTCTATAAAAAGGGGGTAGACGCAACATTATCGCCATTCTGTGGTCAACTTTTAGCGCCAGGTTTGAAATCATATAAATATTTCTTATGATAGAGTCGATCAACATATGTTTATCAAGTTGAGCAAATGAATTGAATTATTTTTTTGAAATCTTGGAGGTTGATTTGTAATATAAAATGGTTTATATTGCTTAGTATCAAATTTAAAAAATATAAATATTTTTATAATAAAAAATTCGTTCCGGCAGCTGGCGGTCGGAAAGAGTGCATTTCAAATACAATTCTATGATGGCTCAAATCATATGACTTATAATGAGCTATTCAGGGTATGAATTCAAAGGTGCCGTTTTCGAAAAACCCATGAAAAACACAATTTTCGGCATATTATTCGCCATTTTCTCCGCCATTTTTGATTGAATTTTTTTTGTTGATGGCTCAAATAGTAGGGCATAATAAGGGTATTATACACACCAATATCCAAAACGATCAAGTCATTGGTCGATTTGTAGTGATTTTTCAAAATGTTCATCCCCCAATTTCACCCCGTTCCCTTGGACCAATTTGGCTGGTTAACGAACTTGACCGAGATATTAACACTAATGATTTGTGTCCAAAATTTGGTCGCTCTCCGACAAGCCCTTCGGGTGTTATCGTGTTGACAAGAATCTGTACATACATAAATATATATATATATATATATATATATATATATATATATATATATATATATATATATATATATATATATATATATAATATATACAGAAGACACTTGTAGAATTGGAAAAAACATTTAGAAAGAAGACTTAACTTACATTTTTGAAAAAAAATATATATAAGTCACTTTAAAATAATGGTAATAATAAATTTTTTAAAATGTAAGTTAAGTCTTTTTTCTAAATGTTTTTTCCAATTTATAATTCTACAAGTGTCTTCTGTATATATTACCATTATTTTAAAGTAACTCTGTGATGTGCTATATATATATATATATATATAGAGAGAGAGAGAGAGAGAGATATAGATATATATCAGATTCGTGTTCTGGGGGCTCGGAAACGTGTAAAAAATATATCGCATCATATATTTGCGATTATCCGGTCAAGACCAATAGTGCATTTTTTCAAATAATAATAAATGAAATGCACTAAAAACTCACATTTAAGAAATACAAATTTGCCAGATGCAGGAAGATGAAACCAGGTTAAAAATTTGACTTGAAAATTGCCAGACTGGGAACCAAATGCAAATTCAATGCTCTGTGAAGTGATTAGTATTTTTTCTGACATAATTTTTATGATTAACCATACAGGCTAGTCCAGTCATTTTATCCAAAAAGGCCCTTTGTGGGGAAAAAATCAGGATGCTGCGACATTTTCGTGTAATGTTCCTTGGTCCTTGGACAACTTATATTCAAAAAGTTGACCTTCTAAACCTTGTGCTTAATACAGGGTGCCCCAAAAACCACAATATTTCGGTTCCGCTTCTAGTTTTCTGCAATTTACGCGGAAATGAAGCGTTGGACAGGATAATTTAAATCATAATTCTTTTAGCTTATGAAATTCCCAAGCGACTGGTATCAAATTCAGCCTTCTATGTTGAATGATGACCCGTTATGATTTTTCAAAAAAGCAGTATTTTTCCAAGGAAATTGAAAATTTGATACTTCTCATTATTTGATTGTTTATAACTTTCGCCTGATGTTTTGGAAAGGTGCAATTCAAAATCCTTCCAGGGATAATTTTATTCTCTACAATTTGAGACCAAATTGACCTCTCTATCTTGAATAGTTTCTAAGCTACACCTGTAAACAAATATCCTTGCATTTCCAGAAATCCTCTTTTTCTTGCAATTTATTCGAAAATTAATCTTCACGTACCTATATTGAAGTTTCCTGTCAGAATATTTTGAATTTGATCATTTTCCATCGAATGACCCACCATCCACAATCGAGGTCATTTTCTAGCATAAAGAGTCCTTGAAGGATCCTTAAGGATCATACGCTAAGGACGCCTCTAACTTTGATGGGAATGGACGAATCTTAACAAATCATAGCTCATTCTTCTCAGCTCATCAAGGCGGTTCAAATGCATGTATCTCGATAGTACTTGATGATAGAAAATCATAATTGGTCTCAAATTATATATTATAGCTTTTTCTTTCATTTCCATAAGATATAATTTGAAATATCTGTTCCACAAGATCAAATATTCTTGTTTATATAAGAAGCAAAATTGTCAAATTATCTCCTCTTTTAATATTTCTGCATATCTCCAATTGAAAGAACATTTACAACAGATTTCTCTTACACTTAGTATTGTGCAGAATGGAATTCTCTACAATTTGAAACCAATCTCAAGTCTCTAGAGTGTCGCAGTTCTTATTTAAAGACCATTCAATAGATGTAAAATTAAGAAAAAAATTTTAAAAACTCACATTTTTAATCCTTCAATTAGGTGAAACTTTTTATTAAAGGGTTGAACATGGAAATTATTATTGCATTTCAAGAAGAAGAAAATTCTTGGTTGTACCACAAGATTTTTTACTGGATTTAATCCCAAATTAGGTGACTTGAACTATTCTTGTGTATTTAGTTCTAATATTCTTTTGAATAGTTTAAGTCTCCTAATTCGGAATTGAATCTGGTAAAAAGCCTTGTGATGCAACCAATTTGTAGAGAATTTTCTTCTTCTTGAAATGCAATAATAATTTCCATGTTCAACCCTTTAATAAAAAAGTTTCACCTAATTGAAGGATCGAAAATGTGAGTTTTTTAATTTTTTTCTCAATTTTACATCTATCAAATGGTATTTAAATAAGAACTGCGACACTCTAGAGACTTGAGATTGGTTTCAAATGGTAGGGAATTTCCAAAATTGTAGAGAGGACTCTTCGCGTCCTGAATTTTTTCTCGTGCGAAACCTAAAATGACTGGACTAATATTTTTGACTGTCGAGTTGAATGAATTTAAATTTGGCGCTATTAGTTGACCACAGAATGGCGGATGGTGCGTCTACCCCCTTTTTATAGAGCCCTAATTTTTCCTATAGCTTGCAGCAATTGCATTAGATTTTGTAACTTAATTAGGGGATTAACCAGCTGGTAGGCCTGGGCCCTTTTTTCATGAGCTGTTGAGCCTTTCACAAACAAATTTAAGGGGAGAATATTAATAATCTAGCTCTAATTTATTTTCTAGGTTTCCTAGGAGACCTTTTGGGAAAAATAACTAACAAATTGTTGTTATCATCCATAAATTAACAGAACATGGAAACTTTGTAGTGTGTAAAAAGTGATCAATTAACAAATAAAATATTATAAATAATCCATTGAAGTATAGATCAACTATATAAGTTATATTTTATTATTGAAAAATAATAATCAATTAATATAGCATTAATATCTACCTGGAATAAAGTTTTACTTTTATTGATAAATAAGTAACAAATGAAGTAGATTATTGCGTACAATGAGGTGTATTGAGTATGAAGTATGTTAATTTCACTCCTTCATCCATTGAAGTTCAAAATGAATCATCTTTGATTAAGTTAATCAATGCTCCTTCACCGAGTGATGGGATAAAGTTCAGAGGAATAATAAATGAGCATATAAAAATTGTTTAATAAGCCTGAACATTATCAGTGAAGCATGAAAAATTAAATTAAAAAATCCTCTCATGATTTCATGATACCAGATCATTTTCTTCAAATGTCTCTTTAGACATTGTCATGATAACAGTATGAGAAATTTTCCCGAACTAAATACGTCATCGCTTGTATTATAGACCGACAGTTGAGTATTGATTACCATGAACGTGCCAGCCAGTATTTGGCCGGATAATAGAAAAATGACAGAAAATTATTGGAAATATTTTTTTAAAAATTTCCAATATAGTCTGCCCAAGCAAAGAAGACATCCTGCCAAAATAGAAAATGACTCCAGCTCGAGCAATATTGATTCAAAAAGTGGTCTCAAATAATTGTAAAGAAGAATGTTTCCTACAAATTGAGACCAAATTTATAATTTTTGGATCAAATATTCACTGAGCTAGAGTCATTTTCCCATCTTGTCAGAATGTCTTCTTTGCTCGGACAGACTATAATATGAATATTAAATTGAGAATATTACAAAAAATATGTTCTGATAATATAATTCTTACACTATTTGACTGTGAATAGTCGAAACATGTACCTATAATGCATTAAAAAATAATTGAAGAAGGGTACTGTGATAATCATTAAAAATAATAAGTCATATATTCTATAATATGAGTCATATAGGCATATTGTGTAATGAAGCGGCTGTAGTAAAGGTTCTTACTCTTTCTTTGAAAAACTAAATTTTCGATTCTATTTGTATTTTTTCAGTAAGTTATGTCAAATTATATGGAATGCCGGATAAGCAAGACTCTAAATGTAGGCTATTAACTCGTACTTACAAATTTTGATCCTGTTTCGAAGTGGAAGATGTTAATATTATACGGTATTATCGTATGAGCAATGACTGGAGCGCTGTTTTTCAGCCTTGAATCTAACTGTTGCACTGGTATAGGAAAGCAAAAGCAAATTGATCTGTGAATGGATGGGCATGTGACTGCGGGACGCCACAGAGCACGCAAACGCAGACGCCAGACGCCACGCACAGAGCACTCCAAACAGCAAAAAATACAAAAAACTTACAACTGCGTCAGTATGGCCAACTGCCCGGTTTACCACTAATTTTCCTACTTTTTGTTACTCGTTCACTCCGCTTCATACCGCTATCATCAAACTGCGCATTCACGATTATCATAACCATCATCATTATATATCATCATCATCAGCATCATCAACCCCACCATTTATTTCATGGTCTGTTTCGACCTTGGACAATAAAGGGAAAAGAGATGTAACTTACTAGCAAGTTGAAAAAAGGATTTCTATAATAATAGTATTCTCTGCATAATGCCTAATAAAATCAAAGTACTTCATATCATGAATATTTCATATTTCAAAAAATATCTGCCATACCGTATCTTCATTATCATTGGTGTGTAGATTCATTACTTTATAGAGAATAATTTTATTATTCAATTATATAAATCTATGGTTGTCTGGTGATAAACAGTAATATTTTATTTATCACTGCTGGTTTATCACTGATGAGTAACTTGAATAATATATGATTTTCTGATCATTAATACAATTATTATGAAAACTTAGAGTTTATGATATTCTTATAGAGGAAATTTTAATTTTCAAAAATCATCAGGTGTGCTTTTTTCTCCAAGGAAAGTGATTAATCATAATATATATTATATGCTCCAGCATATGCTCCAGCAATCATACACAGTCTTCAATGATAAATTTATGACGCTTATATCAAATAAGACAGCAGTAGACAGACAACAGGGGTGAGGAGCAGGTATATTTTATGTTGTAACTTTTGTCACATTGTGTCTGTGGACCTGGGATTTTTTCGACTCTTCTAGAGGGCTGTGAACCTGCTTCACACGTGTTTATAATGTTGTTAGTGTTTTGGAAGTGTGAGAAAAAATTGCTTGGGGTGACCCACCAACACCAGACACCAGACGCACAGACACCCCTGTTGTCTGTACCGGTAGTGTAAGTTACAGGTTTTTTTCTCACGCGCATTGATCGAATTTTTAGCTTTTTTCTGGAAACTGGTTGATATACACCATCCTAATTTCTGTGATAGAATTTGAGGAATATTCCAACATAATCAGAATACTATTGATGAGGTCTCTAATACTTTTATGAGGACTATAATGAATTAAAATGAGGGAATGATTACACAGCTAGCTCTGGAGATAACTTAACATCCTGTTACTTATCTGCATTCATTTTATTATACCATATCTTACTCATATCATGTTTTATATATTCTCATTCATCATTTCCATCTTATATATTCAAGTTTTTTAAATGACATTTACAATTTCAAAAATCCACTTTATTGGTATTTTTATCCATCTAATCCACTTGCATTTTTTTAGGTAAGATTATTCTAAATTTGTGTAAGCCTACATGGTTCTTCAATGATTGTATAATAATGTTTTTTCATTAATTCAATGCACATCATCACAATCAATTGGAGAAAAATAGGTATTTTATGAGGTAATGTAGGAAGTATCAAGTTTAGTAGGTAAACTCATTATTGGGATTTTAATTTTCTGCTTTAATTATTTATCATTGACGGAATTTGATGGAAATGACATGAATGGCAATAAGAATTGATAATTAAACGATCTAACATGGAAAAACAGTTGAAGCGATCAATCTAGTACAAATGAAAGTTATTCTAAAGTAATGGTGCATCACCCCACGTTGTCGATTTGTGTTGTCTGTCTCTATAGGGGTAAATGTGCTCCAAGATTTCTTTTCTAATTCTGCTCATCTCGGCGCTGGTATTTTGTCTATTGGAGAAGGCAATACCATAGAGGTAGAATATAGGTAAGAAGAAATATATATTCTTCCTCTATGGTAATACGGATCGACTCTATTCTAAAATATGGAGTGTAGGTTACTGTAAATTAGATTTCTCTAGACTTCTTGAATCTTGGGTTTACTAGTTTCAAATGGTTGCTTATTGTTGAAAGCCGCATCAGTAGATGAAAATTTCTATCATATTTAATATGATAAAAACAATATTTTTAGCAGCCGTTCCAGTATTTTTGATGGAATTCTTTATGCTGGGTGATTGATTGTACTTTGAACCAATGTTTGGAAGGTCGATTTTTTCCGGTCTTACAAATTCTACTGAATTGATTGCGAATTGGCAGGCATGTGAGCACATCATGATTTTATTTTGAATTTTTATGAGCATATGAGAAAGTTACATTATTCTGTTTAACTTGTCATTTTAGAAGACTTTTGTTCACAAATCTATATATATATTTGATCCGAGTAATAGTGTAGGCCTATTACCGTATGTCAATCACACTATAACATAGAGATGAGTTTTCAATAATGATTGAACAAACAAATACTGAGTGATTCAATTTTCCTATCTTGATGTTTTTGTCTTGCAGGATTTTATTCTCAGCTTCCAAGGCATAACAGATCGTCAACTAAATTACCAGTTGGTTAAATAGGTGCAAAAAGTGGATTTTACTTATATTTTTGTTATTATTTTATTTTAAGTTAGACTCATTTCTGAAGATTGATTATTTTTTATTCAGAAGCAACTTACCTTCAAATAATCATCATTTCGTTAGAAAAATGTCAATATTGGTGTTTTTTCATGATCATAAAATTATTATAATGATAAATAGCTTGCTATGAGTAATCAATTTTGAATTCTATCTCGCATTCATCTATATATATATATATATATATATATATATATATATATATATGTATATTTATATATATAAAAGCGAAATGGCACTGACTGACTGACTGATTCATTCATTCATTCATTCATCACCAGAACTAAAAATCCACTGAACCGAATGCGTTCAAATTTGGCAGGCATGTTCAGTTGGACGTTAAGACGCGCGCTAAGAACGGATTTTAAAAACTTTTCAAGCATACGCCAAATATATTTTAGTTTTTCTATAGTTTTTCAACGTTTTCTTCATTTTTTCTAGAACCAATCGGTAGAAAATGTTGATATTTGGTGGGCAGGTTCAGATAAGGTCTAGAAATGTTTTGTTAAAATATTTTTGCAATCAGTTCAAGATTACGCCAGTAATCAGGTTTTCAAAATTGTCGATGTGTTGCGGGTTGCATATCTTCCGCCTTGATACGACCAATCCTAACTGTAAATTCAATAGTTCAGCGAGATTTTAGATGAACTAATTTGAAAGATCAATTGGCAGAAAATGTTGAAATTAGGTGAACAGGTCCAGATCAGGTGTAGAAATTCTGAAATAAATTTCGAATCCCTTCTGAACGGAATTTGCAGGCGAGCGAAGCGAGCCTGTTTTTCTCAGCTGTCACTGACAGAGGTTTTGCAGGCGAGCGAAGCGACTGTTTGACTAACTTACACTGCCTATACTGTCGGTGGTCCAGGGGGCGGAGCAAGGCGAACGAAGCGAGCCTGCCGGCTAAATATATCAATTCAGGGTTTTGGAAGCTTTAAATTTGTATGAATTAATCTTGAAATGATGATTTATTTTGAATAAAGTTTGATAATCTTGATGTTGCATGCAGGTAATTAGAATTGTCACGTTTCTTACTACTGATATTAATTCTATTAATATAAGTCTATATTATATTATAAGTCTAATTAGAGTTATAATAATTAAAGTCTAAATAGAGTTAAGTCTAATTAAAGCTATAATATAAGTCTAATTATATTAATATAATTCTATATAAGTATATTAATTCTATTCTATATCTTGAACATATAATCGTTTCTCCATACATCCACCTAAGCATCTTAATGTCTGCTACATCCAGTTTCCTTTCCTGTTTAATTGAAATATTTAATTATTCAATCTTAAATGAATAAGGATTAAATATTGTCTCTTCACAGAGATGCTTCAATTTATTTTTCCATTTCAATGAAATCATCATTTCCATGGAATTAGAAAATTTTCACTCTCTTCACAAAATACAACTGAAGAATGGAAAATTTATTACTTTTCCTACTATTCTATAATCAAGATAATATATTGTTCTAACAAAATATCATTGCCAAAATAATTTCCACTCCACATTGTTAATAATAAATTTTATTAGTTGAAACATGAAAAAACATGAAATGATAATGGAGAGGAAACAAATCAGCTCACGATAAGATTTGAACCATCAGCGAAGAGATAAGACGGAAAACGGAACCCTGCTGTCATGATAAACAAAAGCAGGATTTGATAATTAAGTTGGTAGCAGAATTGTATGGAGAAGCCCAGCAGTCTATATTCTGTCCAAGCGAAGAAGGAATTCTGACAAGATGGGAAAATGACTCCAGCTCAATCAATATTGGTTCAAAAATTATAAATTTCGTCTCAAATTGTAGATCAGAATGTTACCTAAAATATGAGATTTGATAATAAAGTAGATATCAGAATTTTATGGAAAAGCCCAGCAGTTTGAATTAATATTGACCAAGCTGGAGTCATTTCCCCATTTTGTCTTCTTTTCTTGGACAAACTATAGCAAAGGATGGCAAAGAAAGAAAAATGTTGAGTAATAATGATAGGGTAAAACAAATAGATAGTGATTTGTGAATTTATTTCGTATTGTTGATTTCCCTTTCTTGGGAATTCCTTTCTCTAGGTGATAGCAGTATTAGTTTAGTGTCTTCTAGCAAATAAATTAATCAACTACTTTCTAGTAACTAGCCTGATATTATTCCGTATTCCGTAGCTCTATCCCTTTAGCACCTGCATGGGCTGCATGTGATCGCTCTTCAACACAACTTCGTTATATCATTGAATGTAATAGAATAAAATATAGGCTACAATAATTAGTGTATCAGAGGCAGAAAAAAACAAAAGTAGGTAACAAATTAAATGACTTATAAAACAATATCATTGAAGCTTGTCATTAAAAAGAAAAACATCCTAAACAGTAGCCTATGTAGCGTATGTGTAGGCCTAAGTGAATCTTTTATGTGATTCTACTAATTATGAGTCACTTGAAATATAATAATAATAATTGTTCTTATCTTTACTGGATAGTGTAATTTCGATTGTTTTGTTCTATCAAAGTACATAGTATTTTATGGCACGTCACCTGTTTACGGAAACTGGCTTATGGTTGAGAGGATCAACGTGCTAACCACACGATATCTCTATCCTGGTTGATGATTATTGGCCTGCTGTATGATAAGATAAGATAAGATAATATATTTATTCAACACAGTTTTATCATACAATAAACAGTTGAATATCGTCAATGCAAATAATTCTTTTAAAGAATTATTAAAGGTAAGTTACAGTCACATCAATGAAACATAAAAACTTTTAGGATAAAAGTAAAATTAAGATTTCCCGGTATTGAAACAATCAGTGATATTAGATTAGCGCATTAGCCTATAATCTATCATATATTAAAGAAATCATTCACTTGATAGAAAACCTTAGCAACAAGAAATCTGTATAAATTCTTTTTGAATAATATATTGATTGGCAAAGACTTGAACTCGTCAGGTAATTTGTTGTATAGCTTTGTACCGAAATAAGAAGGCATTTTTTCATAAAGTTGTAACCTATGCTGTCTTAAAACTAGATTATTTCTACCTCTAGTGTTATAATAAAATTGTGAATGTCGGCGTTTGTGGCTAGATTCGAGGTACGCTTGTGGGTGAGAATTAATACTTTGTAAGTTAAATGTAAACTGAGGGTAAAGTTAGAATATTCAAAAACACAAAGGCTTCTCTACATGAGTCATTAAACTTGAGACCAGCCAAATATCGTACAGCTGTAGACAGCAAAGAGAGCTAGCTCTCTTTTGCAGTCTAAATATTTTTTGGAAATGCAAATCTGCGGTACTTCCCCACAACTCTATTCCATAGGACACATGGGAGTAAAACAGTGCAAAATATACCATTTTTGACACTGATGAAGGCACGAATTTCACAATATTTCTTATTACAAAGAGGCCTCTGCTTACCCTGCTAGCTATTTTATCTATACATGCTCTTCCCACAAAAACTTGTAATCAAACTGTAGGCCAAGTATTTTGACAGAATCAGTGTTCATTACGCAGTCATCACCTATATACAAGTAAGGCTCAAAAGCATTCTGCCTCAGACTGAAATTTATTAGATTACTTTTTTTTTAATTGACTGTCAAGGAGAGCGAGTTGAAATACTGGACAACTCTATTGCACACCAGACTGCAATCAATTTCCAAATCCTCTAGAGTTTTGTCTGCAAAAATCAGTGATGTGTCATCAGCGTATAGATAGTCAACCTACTAAGGGGTAATAAAGAAGAAACATCACCGATATACAATATAAAAAGAAGAGGTCCTAAGATAGACCCCTGGGGTACTCCTGATGATATTTTAACTAATGTAGAAGCGGTTTGTTTATGATCCCCTTTAACTGGAACATACTGGTATCGATTAGACAAATATGACTTGATGAGATCATTTGATTTTCCCCTGATACCAAGGATATTTAACTTTTCTAACAGCAAGCCATAGTCCACACACTCAAAAGCTTTTGAGAGGTCGAGCATCACACCAGCTGTATATTTACCCTCTTCAATTGCAGTTATTAAACTTTCAAATATATCAATCAGGGCTGTGGTAGTTGACCTCTTTTCAACAAAACCATGTTGATTAGGTGAAATCAAATCATGCTCAGTCAGGTAAGCTATTAGTCTTTTCAGAATGAAAGTTTCGAATATCTTTGAAAACGCTGTCAAAATAGAAATAGGCCTATAATTATTTATGTCTGATTTACTGCCTTCTTTGAAAAGAAGAATTACTTTAGCAATTTTCAGAGTGTCAGGGAAAGTACAAGATTCGAGCATAAAGTTGATGATGCAAGCTATTGGCTTGGGCGATGGCTCTTTACACTGCTTTAATACCCTTAATGATACGTCATCATGACCAGTACTGTTTTTTGGCTTCAAACTAACAATTATTTTCAATATTTCATATTTGCTTGATGGTGATAAATAGAAGTGTTGAAAATCACGTGATTTTCATCAAATTATAACGTTTTATTGCTAAAATTTCATGTGAAAAAGACCAGAAATACTCTTGAAAAACCCTATTTTTCTAGTGCAAATGGCAAAGTTTTTCACTTTTTTCAATTTTTTTTTTGGAAAAAATTGTTCAAAATTTTATTCCACACAAATAGCCACTATTCAGTTATACTGGAGAAAAGTTGAAAGGAAAGAATAAAAAAATAAGAGATGATGAATAGAAATATTGATCTTTATTTATCTAATTACTTCAAATACACATTGTATGACATATAATTATCACTTAAAAGTGTATTATTTGCACCCAACAAATCTGAATTGATTTCTTTTTTGAGGAATTTAATGTGATGACTGTAAGACAACTAACTGTACTTGAAAAATTTATCAAAATACATTATTAAGTATAAAAACAAATTTTTGTTGAATGATATAGTTTTAAACCAATGATTTTAAACCAAATACAACATGTTGATAAAAATTTATAAAACTGAACCAATAGTAGTTAGGAGACAGCTTATAATTATATATGTACAAGATTCACCAATAAATTGCTCTATTGGCTTGCTCTACTAGCAAGCTGTGTTTCTTCAAGATTTCAGCCAGTCTGATGACTCCTTCAATATATTTCTTTGGCATCTGCGAATTGAATCAGCATAGCTCCTATAAAAAATGGAAACAAAAGTTTACTTATAAATAAGTTGTATTTCAGACAATATTTTTTCTTGTATGGAGAATTGGGAAGAATTATTTCAGTGTATTTCTCCAGAAACTCCCACTCAATAAAATTCAAAACTTGAAAGTCTAGACTAGAAGACAAAGACTTGACATAGCAGTTTTAATGACAATCCCTCTCAATTCATAAAAATATTTACTATAGAGTGATTCAAAAGAGCGTTGATTTCAATGTATCAAATTAGGAGGTTTATATAAACAAAAAACATAAAGTGAAAATTAAACTTTAAACTTAGGGCTATTTAAAATAAATGAAAAAAATCAAATACCTTTTTTAAAACTTTTAATGCATGATACATGATATCATGCATGTCCCCTCTCTACTGCGCTGGCGCATCAAAACTGTCCATGTAATTCACTATTACAGTCTGGTCGAGCAAAGAAGACATCTGGCAAGACCGGACTCAGCCAGTCAATATCAGTTCAAAAATTATAAATTTAGTCCCAAATTGTATAGAATAAACATTCTGCTCTAAAGTTAGAGACCAGATTTGGAACTTTTGAACCATTATTGAGTCATTTTCCCATCTTTCCAGTCTGCTTGACCATACTATGGTAGTGAATGTCATGGACAGAGTTAATGCATGCCAGTGCAGTAGATGAGGACATGAGCATGATATAATTTTTCATGCATTATATCAGAAAATCAAATGAACATGCGTTCATGTATTGATTTTATGTTTTTGGTTTAAATAAACCTCCTAATTTGATATATTAAAACCAACACTCTTCTTTAATCACCCTGTACGTTCTATTATGATTGACTTGGGCTACTGTTGAATGTTTATAAACAAATTGTATCAATTTGAAGAGCATAATTATAAGAATCTCCCAGGTGTATGTTGATTAAAATAATAACAGGTACCCAAATAATGTATGTACTACACGGGGTCTCAAAATCCTTTGAGGCAGATTTTGAAAGCTAATTGAAATTATTGCAATGTTCATGTACTTCCAGCATCAATTTCGAGAAATCTAGAAATGAAATTGAAATTTGAACTTGAAAAATATCAATATTATCTGAAGCTGTACAAAATTTGTATATTGAGAATATTAGGTACTGTTCTTTCAGATGCCTGGCAAAATCCAAGCTTGCATTTTGCACAAACACCACCTCTCTATCATATAAAATATAAATAGTTCAAATTAGAGGACTAAATTGGAATGAGGAATTAAGCAATCGGTGCCATGAGCACCGTTTTTTAGTTTTTCATGAGCCATGATCAGTTTCTTCAAATGAATAATTCTGTCATGAGGTATCTGTTCATTACTTCTTTTATTCCAGTCCGTTTCCAAGGCATTTCTAGTTTTTATAAAAATTGAGTTTTTACAGGGCAGGGTGGTTAGCCATGCGCTCAACCCTCAATCTGGAGGACCTAACTCTTGAATTTGCAGTGGACGGAGCTGGGTGAGAAATGTTTTCTCAGCACACATGGACCATATCAATAATGCATAAGAAATTATTTGAATAGTTTGAATTATCCAAAAAAATTCTTGTTACCGCCAATATAACCTCGGCTGTTTGCCTCCTTATCTGTTGGTAAGTGACAGAGAGTTTTGAACTAGCCGCCGCTTGATCTGTTGCCAACCTCCCGGTTAGAGTGGCAGCGCTGATTTATGAATATCGACTAGCTGGCTGACTCGACACTCCTGTCTTGTGCTTTTTTTTTCGCCGTCCCGGAGTTTTTTATAACCTAAGTTTGTGATTTAGCTGTCGCATGGACTGAACCCGCTCTGACTGCCTTCGCAAGTGAATCTCTTCTTCAAAATTGAAACGACTGCCTTTATCCGCAAACTTGAGACATTTCATCAATTATATTGCTTGGATGAATTGGCTATTGAATCACCGCCAATTCAGTTGTGCTACAGTGAATCCCGCTTCGTATTGTCTACAATCCATACCGCTCTACAGTTGAAATACCGCTTGCAAGCTTGCCCTCTTCAAACTCATACCAGACTGTCTCCAGTTTCTTCGCTGTCTGAATCCTTAGGAGAAGCCCTGAGTATCGAACTGCCCGAGAAACCGCTGCCTCCAGGGCATTATGAACTATTGACCATAACCTTAGTCTGTGTGCTTCAATTATACTGTGAGTACTGTTATTAATTTGAGGTCGTGGCTTGCGACCATATAACCCAAGCCTGGTCCTCCATATGTGTGATACAAAATACAAAGATATGAGCATTTTTCAGTTGTTATATTTCCGCCTCTACCAGAAGTAGCTACTAAGTAACGTGACTGGACGCCCAGAGAACTGGCTCCAACACGATTTCTGGTCCAATGGGCCAAATATTTTGTGAATCTTGCTCCTACAATTACATGTCCATTTACAAAATGCTCAAAAAGACTGTTAGGAAGTGTTCTAAAATTTCAAAGTGCTATTAGAACTGTTGAACTAAAGAACTATTTTTGCTGTGTGAAACCGCTTATATTAGTATTGACTGCCCGCTTAGACTTTCTTCAATTTGCAAAAGTTATAATATTTATCATTTACTTTCCGCATTTCTCTCGAAATATTGAAGTATCGAATTATCGATTGTTGACCGCCATCCTGTATCGATCATCGAAAGATCGACCATCGATACATCGAATATCGAATCATCGATTATAAAATATCGAACTATCGACTTTTTGCAAAAATTCGACTTAACCTCAAAAATTCTTGAAAAAGTTGTGTATTGTTTTGATTTTGAACTTTCTTGCTACGCAGCCCGTTTACGATCTGTATTTCTGTTTGATTTACTAAGGTGGGTTGTTGCTTACTGCAAATATGGCTAATAATTTTCCGCTTCTAAGCAAGCTCAAGCGCTTGCATCAATCCATCTCTTCATTAGCTGAAAAATACAATGAGATGGTGCCAATGACCTGCAGTGAATTTTACTTTGGTTTAGACAAAAAATTTGATAAGCTGTTAAGTGAGTATGAAACAATGGACAAAGAATCACTTTCTGAGGAATTAGTTTTGGAGTTTGCCGAATTGCAAATTCAATTTCAAGACAGATTTGACAGCATTAAACTTGTTGATTCAGTATCAAAACCTGTGAAAGCCGCTAATGAACTTTCAATTAACAGTTTTGTCAAACCGCAATTACAGATACCAACCTTCACTGGTGAATCGCATGAATGGAACTCCTTCAAGAATGTGTTTGATGCTGCCGTCCACAACAGCAAAGAATATTCAAATGAGGCTAAGTACCACCTGCTAACCTCTTATCTAAGCGGTGATGCTCTTATGTTAGTACAAAATTTTGCTAATACCGCTGATTGCTACAAGATAGCCTATGACAGTTTACTCAAGCGCTACAACAATTCCAGATTCCAGGCTTATTGTTTGTACAACAAATTTGATACTTTTGCATCATCCGCCACACTATCTGAAACTTTGAAAAGGTTCTCTATTGAACTTGGCTCTGCCAAGAGATCTTTATTTAACATGGATTTGGATCAAGCTGACTTCCTTATCACCATGATATGTTTACAAAAATTGCCTATTGCCATTCGTGCAAAATTTGAAGATTCTATCCCCAATGATCAAATTCCTACATTTGACCGCTTGATGAGTTTTGTGGCAAACCAGGAAAAATCACTAGAAGTTACTGCACTTGCCCAGAAACACGAAAAAATAATTAATTCTTGTATTGAATTTATACCACCAACTCAGACCAAGGCCGAGCCTGGTACTAGTCAACAAGGAAAACTGCAATTTGTGCCTGGTAAAGCTAATTACTCCTCTGGCAGCATCACCTGTGTGCTTTGTTCCGCCGCACATCAGCTGTATAAATGTGACCAATTCAAACGGGAAAATATTTCTAATCGGACACAGATTGTTAAGCAGTACAAAAGATGCTTTGTCTGCTTAGGTTCGCATTTGAAGGCAAACTGTAATTCCAATATCTGTTGTAAGAGATGCTGTTCTAATCATCATCATACGCTTTTATGTAACAGCACTACTAGCCATCCGCAGTCCTTGTTCGTTGCTGAGAATCAGAATACCCGCTCAAGTGGTAGCCGTACTACTTCACTGAGACCACCGCCAGGCTTCCGCTGCTTACCGCCAGCCTACAATCCAGATGTCTCCTCTTCATCTTCTGGTTGCACGCTACCGCCTGTGCATGCTCATAGCCACGCTCACTCGAATGACGCCATAAGTAACCCCCACTTTGTATCCTCCGCTGTCTCACCATCTCCCTATTGCATGTCTCCAGTAATTTCAACTAGTTGCATCACTCCTTCAGTGTCACCGCCAGTTGTCAACAATTCTACCGAACTCAATAGGCCATTGGCAGCCTCCAACAGTGATATTATGCCTCCTGTCTCTTCCGCTGCGCCTCCTGGCTTTTTTGCAGGTTGTGCTCAAGTTAAGGCTGTTCACGCCTCCGCATTATTAGGTACTGCCATTGTTGCAGTAGCCAATCAATATGGCCAAGTTCAACATCTGCGTGCTGTATTAGATAGTGGTTCTATGCGCTCTATTGTTACCTCCAGAGCCACTGTGCAACTTGGACTGAGAGTCACCCCAGCACAGATTAGTCTCAGCGGTATTTCAGAAAAGGGCACTGCTGTGAAAGGCCTTGCACATTTGACTATATTGTCCAGGCCTCAGTACAATACATCTTTAGAAACAGACGCTTTAGTGCTGGATCAAATCGCTGGCAATCTTCCTGTTTTTCCACTGCCTTCCAGTCTCAAATATTCACTGATGCACTTGGATCTTGCTGATCCCTCATTTGACCAGCCGGCAGAAATAGACCTATTGATTGGAGCTGACATTTATCCTAATGTCTTTGTATCAACCGCCAACGCTATTATCCCTGAAATCCCGCTGCCTTTGCCACCATATTTGGCTATGTTCTGAGTGGTAAGCTAAATATTGAGGACTCACCTGCTTCACTTGATCAAATACAACTTATTTGCACCATGTTTGCCCGTGAAGAACCACCTGCCAAGGTCATGAACAAGTTTTGGGAGACTAAAGACATTCAAGCAGACCCAAGAATCCTATCACCTGAAGACGACCTCTGTGAAAAGCTGTATGAGTCCACTACCTACCGCAATGATGAAGGAAGATATGTGGTTGCACTTCCCTTCAAACCTGGTGCGCCTGTTCTTGTCTCAAACCGCAAACAAGCATATCGAAGTCACCTTGGTCTATTGAAACGCTTGGAAAAATCCGCTGAACTAAAGGAGAAATACACAAGCTTCATGACAGAATATCATGAGCTTGGACACTTAGAGCTTGCCAAATCTACCGCTGACTATGTGATTCCGCACCATGCAGTTTTCAAAAATAAGGACCCTACTCAGAAAATCAGAGTGGTGTTTAATGCTTCCAGTAAAGATGCCAATGGAAATTCACTAAATGAGAATTTGTTGCCAGGGCCAAAACTGCAGTCAAATATTGTTCAAGTACTGACCAAATTCTGCACCTATAAATATGTTGTCCTTTCTGATTGCAAGCAAATGTATCGCCAGATCCTGTTAAGGACCAAAGACTGCCACCATCAGCATGTTTTTGGAAACCTACTTGTCAAGAGCCTGTGAAAGAGTTTGAATTGAAGACAGTCACATATGGAGTTACTTCCAGTGCCTATTTAGCCCAACGCACGTTGCAACAACTTGTTAAGGACAAAGGAGAAGCCTTCCCTCTGGCCAGCAAAGTTTTAACAAGTCAAACCTACGTTGATGACCTGCTTGGTGGTAGCAATGACTTTTCCGAAGCACAAACGCTATTTCTGAACTGATTGAGTTATTGTCGCTTGGCTCCTTTGAACTTCGAAAATGGAACTCTAATACTCCTGAATTGATTGCAAACATGCCTGCTGAATTTTTGGAGAATAAAGATTGTATGTTTGATGACAATGCTACTGCCAAAGTTCTTGGAATTGTTTACAGCCGCTTGCAGACAATTTTCGCTATTTCATTTCTGCTTTCAACGGTAAAATTACTAAAAGAACTGTTCTATCATTCATTGCTCGAGTCTATGATCCACTTGGGTGGCTAACACCGCTCATAATGCTGTTCAAACTATTTATGCGCACCCTCTGGTCTCAGCAGTTAACTTGGGACACTGAGGTTCCAGCTCCGCTTCAAACTCATTGGGAGTTGCTAACCGCTGAACTTTCCAGCTTGGACAATGTTGTAATACCACGTCTACTTGCATGTAACTGCTCCACTACCCGTCTACTCGGATTTGCTGATGCCTCAGAAAAGGGGTTTGCCGCCTGTCTATATATTCATGAAGAGATTGAAGATAGATATATTGATTGCCGCCTCATTGCTGCCAAAAGCCATGTTGCCCCACTGAAAACTATGACAATTCCACGCTTGGAATTGATGGGATGTTTGCTACTTGCTCGACTCCTGTCCGCTGTTTTGCCTACGCTGTCCGAGTACAAGTTACAAGAAATTCGGCTCTACACCAATTCCAAGACTGCCCTGGATTGGATCAATACGCCCACCTACAAGATGCAAATTTTTGTTGCTAACCAAGTGCAGCAAATCACTCAGCTGGCTAAACCTGAGTCATGGCATCATGTGGCTTCTGCTGATAATTGCGCTGATATTGCTTCTTGTGGCCTGCCTCCTACTGAACTTCTCTCCTGTGATGATTGGTGGCATGCTGCCTCTGCGTTTTGATGCCTTTCCTCAAACTTTCCTGTGTCCCCTCATCTCATCTCTGAAGTGGTACCAGAAATGAAGACTAATCCGCTTAAAATAATAACAATTGACATTACAAGAGCTAAAACTCCTCCTAGTTTGTTAGGGATAGAACGTAAAATTGCATAAGCAAACAAAAAGTATCATTCAGGCTGGATATGAGGAGGAGTCACTATAGGGTTGGCTGGTGTGAAATTTTCAGGGTCATTGAATAGAAAAGGTGTTTTAAAATTAACAAATAAAAATATTAAAATAACAATTATAAATCCATAAATGTCTTTAATTGAAAAATAAGGGTGAAAACTAATTTTGTCTACTTTATTCTTTAACCCAAGGGGGGTTTGATGACCCTTTTTCATGTAAAAAGATTAAGTGAATTAAAATTATTAAACATAAAATAAAAGGTAAAATAAAATGAAAAGAAAAGAATCGGTTAAGAGTAGGATTTTCAACAGAGAACCCCCCTCAAATTCAACTCACTAAAGTATCACCTAAATAAGGAACAGCCGATAATAGGTTAGTGATTACTGTAGCCCCTCAAAATGATATTTGACCTCAAGGGAGGACATATCCTAAAAAGGCAGTTGCCATTAAAGTTAATATAATGAAAGTTCCTGAAATTCAGACTTTTACTTTTATAAAAGATCCATAGTATATACCCCGTCCTGTATGAAGGAAAATGAAGAAAAAAAATAAAGAAGCTCCGTTGGCGTGAATAATTCGGAATAACCACCCAAAGTTAACATCTCGAGTAATATGAATTATTCTATTGAAAGCGTTATTAACGTTTGGGGTGTAGTGTATTGATAAAAATACTCCTGAAATTAATTGAATTAATAGACAAACCCCTAGGATTGATCCCAAGTTTCATCAATAAGAAATATTAGATGGTGTAGGTAGATTAATTAAGAATCTGTTGATGAATTTAAAGTTTTTTTTCATAGGTTAATTTAAAGAATAATCTATTTACGGTTTACAAAACCAGCGTTTTTTTTAAACTATTAAATTTTTCAGTTGATAGTTTAATTAAAATTTTAATTTTGGATATTGAAGAAGCACATGTGTTTGACTGAATTTTTTTTTTTTTTTTTTAAAAAAAAATTAAATTTAAATTAATTAATAAATTTTTAATTTAAATTACATTTAAGTTAATGGTTATAATTGGTTTTCATAAGTTATTTTTAATGGGCCTTCAAAGGATCTAATTAGGTTTGAAACACTGATTAATGAAATTAAAATTAATAAAGTTACTAAGGTGAAAATAAAAAATTTGTTTGAGTTTAGGTTTTTATAGATAGATTTAATTTCTTCATTTTCTATAAAATAGATTTTTTTTTCTATTCAATTATGGTTGAAAATGAAAATTTTATCTATTTTAATTAGACAAATTATTGTTAAAGATAGAATTAAAAATCCTCTAATTTTAGTTGATCAACTAAATTTTTCATTAGACGAAATTCTTGACATGTATATAAATATAATTATAAGCCCTCTTCTAAATGTAATAAATAAAATTATTGAATATCAGGAATTTTTTGTTAAAATAATTGTTAAAATTGATGTAGAAATTGATTGAATTATTAATAAGGATCCTAAACTAATTGGATGTTTTATTCATATTCTAGCTAATGCATTTATTAATAATCTGTAATTAATTATTTTAATTCAGTTTATTCTTAATTTAAAGTTAAGTAAATTTAATTAACTGAAACTTATGTATTTATTTTTTTTTATAATATTTTTAAATTTAATTTGTTTAGTTTTAGTTCGTAAGCATTATCTTATAAGTTTGATTAGTTTGGAATTTATTTTTATTACTTTATTTGGTTTATTATATTTTTATTTAAATTTTTTTATATTTGAATTCAGATTAGGTTTAATTTATTTAATTTTAGGTGTAATTGAGTCTAGCCTGGGTTTATCTTTATTAGTTTATTTGGTTCGTAAAATGAATATTTCTTATTTAAGAAGATTTAATTTATGTTAAGTATTCTTTTATTTATTTTTTTTATGACCCTCATTAGACTAAAGTTAAATTTTTTTACTATAATTTATAGTTTTTTTTTTCTTTTTATTTTTTTTGTATTTAAGTTTAATTTTATAGGTTTTTTTTGTTCAATTAGATTAAATTTAGGTTTAGATTATTTTTCCTTTTGTATAATTTTTTTAACTTTTTGGTTAGTGATTTTAATAATATACGGTATAATAAATTTAAAGAATCTCTATTTTTCCTATTTACAGTTCTTAGTATTGTTGATAAGTTTTTTTCTTATTCTTTGCTTTTCATCATTGGATTTTTTTAGATTCTATATTTATTTTGAGAGTAGAGTTTTACCTGTTTTTCTTTTAATTTACGGTTGAGGTTACCAGCCAGAGCGTATTTTTGCTAGATTATATTTTTTTTTTTATACTTTATTTAGTTCTTTACCTTTACTATTGATTATTCTGTTCTTAAATAACTCTTTAGGTTATTTTTATTTTGGTATAAGATATTTTTCTGATAATTTTTATTTATATATCTTTTTTATATTTTCTTTTTTAGTAAAGTTACCTATATTTATATTTCATTTATGACTACCAAAAGCTCATGTAGAGGCCCCTTCTTGTGGTTCAATAATTCTTGCCGGGGTTATACTAAAATTAGGAGGTTATGGTCTTATACGAGTTTTTTATTTATTTATAAATATGGTTAAATTAAATTCTTTTTTTTTTATTAGACTAAGTTTATTGGGGGCTTTTTATGTAAGTTTATTTACTTTACTACAGACAGATATAAAGGTTTTAGTTGCTTATTCTTCTGTGAGTCACATAAGTTTAGTAATTTGTGGTTTAATAACTTTAACTTCTATAGCATTTTTAGGTTCTTTATTTTTAATAATAAGACATGGTCTTGTTTCTTCGGGTCTTTTTTATTTTGTAGGATGTTTATTTGATCGTTTAAGATCTCGTAGCTTACTATTAATTAAGGGTTTAATTAATTTTTGTCCTTCCTTTATAATATTTTTTTTTAATTTCAAGTAATATTTCTTTTCCACCCAGACTCAACTTAATTTCTGAAATTTTTATTTGTATATCACTTTTAAGTTGAGATTCTTTTACTTTTCTTTTAATTTTTTTTTCTTTATTTTTCTCTGCTTGTGCTATAGTTACTTTTTTTAGTTTCATTTCTCATGGGGTAACTTCAGGATTATTATACATTTTGGATTCAGGAATTGTTCGCGAGTTTTATTTATTTTTTATACATTTATTTCCTCTTTATACATTTTTTTTAAATTTAGATTTTTTTTTTAGTTTTTAAATCAATTTAGTTTAATAAAAATTTTATTTTGTGATAATAAAGATTCATCAGAAATTGGTAGTGTTATTTGTTTTAAATATTAATTTTTTTTTTATATTTTTTTATTTTTTTTATCTTAGGTTTGTATAGTCATTTATTTAATATAAGAATATTAATTTATTACAATTTTTTAGTATTAAATTCATGTAACTTTAGTTTTGTATTTATATTGGATTGGTTAAGATTTATATTTTTATCTGTAGTTTTTTTAATTTCCGGATGTGTTTTTTTATATAGTTTAGGTTATATGACTGGAGATTATAATATTTTACGTTTTTATTTAATGGTTTTTTTATTTGTTTGTAGAATATTTTTTTTAATTGTTATACCTGATTTAATATGTTTAATTTTAGGTTGAGACGGGTTAGGGTTGGTTTCTTATTGTTTAGTTATTTATTATCAAAGAGATACTAGACTGAGATCTGGCTATTTAACTTTATTTATTAATCGTTTAGGGGATTTATTTTTAATTTTCAGAATTTGTTGATGTTTAAATTATGGGTCTTGACATTATTTATATTTATTTAGATTTAATGACTTAAATTTTTTTATAATAATTTTTCTTATCATGGCTTGTTTAACTAAGAGTGCACAGTTTCCTTTTTCTAGTTGGTTACCTGCGGCTATATCTGCCCCTACCCCTGTTTCATCTTTAGTTCATTCTTCAACTTTAGTTACTGCAGGGGTTTGGCCCCCGATTCAGGTGAGAAAAAAAATGTTCTGCAAAAAATTATAAACAAAATTTTTTTTATAAAATATTCTAGATCTTTTAAATTTTAAATTTATAGTTAATGGATCAGGCACTGGTGACAATTATTGAAAATATAGATCACTATGGTATATTTTGATATTCCAATGAGTCATGGAGTTGTGTAGAAAATAAGAAAAATATTCTACTACTGTACTTCAATATCAATCTTCTATTGGAAAAATAACAGTTGAAGAGTATAGCAGATGCTAACAAAACTGGCTGTTGACCAATAACTATTATTAATTCTTAGCTCTGTCAGGATAGTTGGAAAGTGGTCTGATGGAGCTTATCAAATTGTCAAAGACCAGTGAATGGCCTCAGTTAAATCATTTTGTTCTTGTAGACCACTTCCACACTGTCCCCACAAAGCTGAGCATTAATATCAAATATATCAACTAACCACCACTTTTGTTGTTGTCTGCTATTCCAGAAAAAGTACTGATTTCATTTGATTACTTTGGAATTGATACAGTATTGGATAAAGTACTTGCATTGGTATCAATTTGCTATTATAAAGTACTCAGAATCGAAAAAGTACTTGGTATCAAAACAGTACTTGGTATCAAAAAAAGTACTTGTATAAAAAAAGTACTTGGTATTGAAAGAAGAACTTGGTATCAAAAAAAGTACTGTATCGAAAAAAGTACTCGGTATCAAATAAGTACTTGGTATCAAAAAAAGTACTGGTATCGGAAAAAGTACTCGGTATCAAAAAAGTACTCAGTATCAAATAAGAACTCAGTAACGCGAAAAAGTACTTGGTATCGAAAAAAGGACTTGGTATTGAATAAGTACTAGGTATCAAAAAAAGTACTGCATCGGAAAAAGTACTTGGTATTGAAAAAAGTACTCGTATCAAATAAGTACTCGGTATCGAAAAAGTACTTGGTATCGGTATCGAAAGCCAGGTATCAATACCAAAGTACTCGGTATAGAAAGAAAAGTATCGATACCAAGTAGTATTGGAAGTATCAAAACGTCCCTACCCATACATTATTGGAGCATAGGATTACCAGCCATTTTGCTATCAAATGCAACCCAAAATCCAGCAATAATTGCTTTCACCAAAACGCACCTTTATTGATAAAATTTGATATATAATAGGTTATACAGACATGATAATTTATACAGGAATTATTTTGGAATAATCATTGAATATTGAAAGGCTGTAATTGAAAAAAATAGTATACACACAGTTATTTAATGATACATGAAAATAATCAGAAAATGTGCAATAGCAACTTGAAATGTTAGGATTTCCCCAGATAACACACAAACGTTTTTTTCACCTAATAAACACGTTTTCAGTTTCACTTTTCCACGTTTTTTTCTGGTGAAAATATCGAAAAATCACGTTTTTTCACGTGAAGGAAAGGTGGAAACAGGACACTTAATCGTGAATAAAACGTGAAAATAATGGGTTTCTTCAACATTTGCCACGTTATTTTCACGTCATTTCCACATCTTATTTCCCAAAATTTCACTTGAAAAATACATTTAATATTAAAATAATATTGGAAAATATCAAGGTTAGTGGTTCATGAACCACATAACTGCTGTTTTGAACTTTGATTAAAATAGATTTATAAAATTATTGTAGTTAGTTACCTGTAGTAGGCCTAATTATTGCTAAATTTAATTTAATTTGGGAAGGGAGTAATGATTTGATTGAAAATTAAAAATTGACAGAAATCATTTGAATGCAAAATTTTATAATGTTACAAACATTCAAGTGTCAAAAATTTGTCATCAACCAGGAAAAGAGTTGTCATTCTCCTGGAAAGGAAGCTAAAAGGAAAAGGAAACAATAACAGAAAAAGGAAAATAAACAACAGTAGTATATATTATATAATATAATTTATTTAAAAAATAGTCTGAAGACTTCTGAGAATTGAAATAATAGGTTGAAAGTACATTAACCAAATAGTTCTCTTGACAAATTTTGAAAATTACATGATTTTACAATTTCATGAGTTATTTAAACAATATTTATGATAAAAATAAGGGAAAGACTTTTATAGAATGATGAATTGAGTATAGAACATTTGGGAGACTTTTATAACTTCAATACAGTACTAGAAATAACAAAATAACACCATAATTCAAAATACAGTAGATGAGATGCATATAATAAAACAAGAGCTAGAATAATAACACCTAACCTAATCAAAAAAAAAAATTCAGTAGACCTCTTTTAAAACAGAAGATAGAAAATAACATCAAAGTACAATATATTTATATGGGATGAAGTGAATAATACTAAATAATCTTCTAAATACTAGTCAATTGACTCTAATTGTAATTGTATTAATGGATTGATAATAATTATGATATACTGTACTTTCAAAACTATTAAGGAAAGATTTATATAGAATCCAAGAGGTAGAATAATAACACCTAATCAATAAAATAACATTCAGTGAACCTCTTCAACACTTAGGCCTATTAGAAGTAGGAACATAGAACCATAATTAAAAATACAATAATAATATAGTTTTGTGGAATGTAGTAGATAAAACTGAATAATCTTTCAAAAACTAGTCAATTAGATCTAAGAATGGATTGATAATTATGAGATAACTTACATAGATTATCCTTTTACTTGAGTTCAAATAATATTATATACAGTACAACTTTATCATGGAACACCTACAACAGTTCTCTGCACAGTTAATTGTCATCGGTCCAAGAATTCTGTCCCTTCCTGTGAAAAAAGAATTTTTCGCCACACTGGTATGAAATGAACTGTTTTACATGCATCACAGAGGCGAAAACGATCGTTTTCAGGCGAGGTCGCCAGCAGCTCGCCGGGAAAGTGGTTTTTCGCCCTAGGCGGTAAAATAACCTTGAATGTCAGCTGACTGAAGGTCGTTGTCGATGTAAGGGTTAGTCGATCAATAGGTAGCATCCCGGTTTGATTGCATTTAATATCAGCTGTTTGGGAGTCAATGTCGACATAACTGTATTTCGATGTAAAGGTAGTCTCTCATCTGTTATTTTGATTAGTAAGATTCCTTGTCAAGAGAACTGAACGTTGAAAGTTTTCACACATTAATCAGTAGTTGAATTATAAAGGGAAACTGCTTCAATAACTAATTCTTCAACTTTGATAAGATTAAAAATTTTGGTATTGATTAACTGTTGAATAATGATGAACGTGAAATCCATGTTTGAACAATATTATTGTTGTCAGACTCTGTGTTACTTCATCTAGCAGGTTAGCCAGCGCCATCTAGCGGGTGATAATGCAACTACACTAACCTTCTCTGTTAGCCAATATCTGTCGAAAATCAACAACTTTGAATTGATATTGTACAATTTAGGATTATTGTTCAAAAGTTATCTTGGGCTTAAACGTTTCTGGACTAAGAAAATCGAATACACTGATAGTTATAAAGTAATATTCAGTCAGTAAATCAATAAACTATTGACGCAAAGTTTCAATAGCAAGCAGATGGTACCTACTCCAAATTCAGTATAGGCGAACAAGATAGCATAATAAGGTTACTGGTCTAGCTGTTCTTGGAACTGATTAACAAATTTTTTTTGTTTTCTTCGCATTGATGTTGTGTGCCGAAAAATAAAGTTTGATACCACGGTCGAAAATGTAATATTCCGTCTCTCAATCTTTTCTAGTCCTCGGCGACCTCGGACTTGAAAACCGATTTTGAGCCGGTAAACGCACATTTTCGGCCCTATAGCCAAAATATACTATTATATCAATTTATCAGTGTTGTGCCAATCTTGTAAATAAATTTTGCGTCCACAGATACAGAAATTTGCAACTCAATTTGGCAGATTGTGATTGAACAACTGATATTTTTTTATTCTCAACTAAATTGAAAAAAATACAGGACTGTCTGCCAGTGGTCTGTGAGACCACATTCTCAACTCTTCAAGGACTGTCTGTGAGAGTTTATTAAAGAACTGAAGACAGTTACATAACGCTTCTACAATTATTCTAACATATATCTGACCTAATAGGATTCAATTGAAATTGGACTTTTTTGGAGTTACATTATCCCAGAGGGCTATAGCTTCCGTCTGCTCATCAGTCTAATAAGGTTCCTGGGTTCAAATCCAGTTGATGGCAAAGCCTCTGACCAGAATTTGCTTTATCACTCACGTCTTTCTGGAAATGTTAAGTCATTGGTCCCTACTGCCCAAAACGTAGTAATCTCTCATAATCATCCATTCCATTACCCACAAGTGTAGAGTATAAGTGGGCATCACTCATAGTAAAAATTGTTCTGGTAATATTCTATTTCAGAGTACCTGATGAAAATTTATACATACCTACTTTGATTTTTCTACACTAGCAAGCCGTGTTTTTGAAGATTTCAGCCAGTCTGACAAATCCTTCAATATCTTTCTCTTTGGCATCTGCAAATTGAATCAGCACAGCTCCAAAAAAAATGGAAACAAAAGTTTACTTAGAAATAAGTCATATTTCAAACAATATTTCTTGTATGGAAAAATTATTCGAGTGTATTTCTTCAGGAACTCCCACTCAATAAAATTCAAACTTGAAAGTCTTGACTAGAAGACAAAGACTTGACATAGCAGTTTTTAAGACAATCCCTCTTGATTCATAAAAGTATTTACTATAGGGTGATTCAAAAAGAGCATCGGTTTTAATGTATCAACTTAGGAGGTTTATTTAAACCAAGAACATAAAGTGAAAATTAAACTTTAAACTTAGGGCTATTTAAAATGATTGATAAATAAAATGAAAAAATCAAATACCTTTTTTAAAACTTTAAAAGAATTACTTAAAGTGTATAATACATGAACATATTCATCTGACTTTTATTTAATACATGAGAAATGATGTCATGGATGTGTCCTCCTCTACTGCGATGGCATCAACTCTGTCCAACTATTACTTCAACTATTACAGTCTGGACGAGCAAAGAAGACATCTGGCAAGACCGGACTCCAGCCCAGTCAATATCAGTTCAAAAATTATAAATTTAGTCCCAAATTGTAGAAAATGAACATTCTGCTCTAAAGTTAGAAACCAGATTTGAAACTTTTGAACCATTATTGAGCTGGAGTCATTTTCCCATCTTTCCAGTCTGCTCGACCATACTATAGTAGTGAATGTCATGGACAGAGTTAATGCATGCCAGCGCAGTAGATGAGGACACGTGCATATTTATAATGCATTAAATCAGAAAATCAAATGAACATGCGTTCATGTATTGATTTTATGTTTTTGGTTTAAATAAACCTTCTAATTTGATATATTAAAACCAACACCCTGTACATTCTATTATGATTGACTTGGGCAATGTTGAATGTTTATAAAAAATTGTATCAATTTAAAGAACATAATTATAAGAATCTCCCAGGTGTATGTTGATTAAAATAATAACATGTACCCAAATAATATATGTACTTACTACAGGGGTCTCAAATCCCTTTGAGGCAGATTTTGAAGCTAATTGAAATTATTACAAATTAATGTACTTCCAGCATCAATTTAGAGAAATCTAGAAATGAAATTGGAATTTGAACTTGAAAAATATCAATATTATCCAAAGCTATACAAAATTTGTATATTGAAAATATTAGGTACTGTTCTTTCAGATGCCTGGTAAAATCCAAGCTTGCATTTTGCACAAACACCACCTCTCTATCAATAAAAGATAAATAGTTCAAATTAGTGGACTAAATTGGAATGAGGAGTTAAGCACAGTTTTTCAGTTTTTCATGAGCCATGATCAGTCTCTTCTGAATGATAATGTTAGTAATTCAGTAATTAAGTTTATTGGGCCCATTTCACCCAGAATGAGACGGCAGAGATGAGACGGTGAAATATAATAAATGAGATATTATGTTCATTTATTAGTAGAAACGTTTCCTGCTGTTCAGAAGAGAATTTAACTCTTGAATTACATACTCCATGGCACTACAGCCCGTTAAGGGCATTGACCTTAACTAACCTTGACTAGCTCTTTCTCTGTTCCATCAAAATGAAGATTTATAACTGCTCCTAATTGGGGAAAAACAATAAAAGTCAATATAAAAAGACGGAAAACGACTCCAGACTGAGCAATACCGGCCCAAAAGTCATAAATTCTTAAACAGAACCCATAGTCCCCAAACCAACACTGTCCAAGAACCACCTCCCACACCACTTTAATACCCTTCCCGCCTGGACAGACTTTCAATATGGAGTGGTGTTAAGCAAGTAAAATATAGGTCTGGTATAATATTATGATGAAGGGTTTTACAAAAGAAGCTAATCAGAATAAGCTTAGGGCAGAAAATATTAGGCCTAAGAGTGGAAAAATTATGTAACAGGCCATGTCCATTTGTTTTATTTAATGGAAGAGAAACTAAATTACTAGGTTTGTTTATCAATGGCTCAACAGCCCATGAAAGGCCCAGTTCTATCAGCTGGTTGCCAGTTTCATATTCACTCCACTGTACAGTCCATCCAAGCAATGAAGACCCCGGCATATGGGAAAATGACTCTAGACTGGGCAATACCGGCCCAAAAGCGATAAATTCTCAAACAGAACCCACAGTCTCTAAACCAACACTGCCTGAGTCAAAGCCACCTCCCACACCACTTGAATACCCTCCCTGCCCAGACAGACCATATAGCAGGCAAAAAATCATCAACCAGGATAGAGGTAATGAGTGGTTAGCGTTGATTCTCTCAACCATAAGCCAGTTTTTGTAACCATATGACAGCGCACAACACCTCTGAATAACATGCAGTTAATCAGTTAGAATGTAATGCAACATTTGATATTCCTCCAGAGATGGGAAACGACTGACTATCTTTACTAACAACAGCCAATCTCCCAAAGAAGGGAAAAATTACTAAGTATAGCAATGATTCATTCTATGCTTGTGCAGATCTTGAATTAACATTTTGCAAGTTGATGATGACAATAAATTTTTACTTTCCAAGAGATATGATAATATAGTAAAGCAGTTCATGTACTTGAAAAAAAGAAAATGTGAAGAATCACAAAATTAATTTAAAAGCTATCACAGGAAACTTTCAATTTTTAGAACAAATATTATTGAGAATTTGAATTAAAGGTACTGAAAATTACGAATCTTATTCCCAGACAACTGAAGGCACGTTTTCTGTTCTGGTCAGCCCAACAAATTTACTGGCAATCTCATCAGCCATTAAGTGATGCAGCACTCTTCTTCATGTCAGCCCCACCAAGGCGCAGAAAGTTGATCTGAAATGAAATTATGTGCCATCACTCCATTTCTCAAAATCTAATCATTTCGCAAAATAGTATTAATAAATTCTCCTGATAGTATGAAAATTGACCATAAGAGATGATATAACTTGATAGAAAAAAATCAGCTATGTTTTGGATTCAAAATTAATTAATCCGTCCATTCTACTATTCAAGTTGTTCAAATAATTATTGATGACACTGCACTCCATACTTTCTAAATACTAGTTTTTATGACTAAGTTAATATTAAAATAATTGAAACTGCAGTTTAGTCAATAATAGTTTAAAGTGAATTATCAACAATTCAATTTCAATTTCAATTTATTAAAACACACAAAAGACAAAATAAATACAATAAATTTCAAAAAACAAATATACATAACAATGACACATGCTTCATGGTTGGGTGTGCTGGGAAGAAAAGAGAGAAGAAATAATACCTAACCAACTATGGTTTCCCATGTAATAGGCAGGTAGGATGAAGAGATAGGAAGGAATGGGAAGGGGTAAGACGTTGAGAAAAAAGTAAGGAAGAAAGAATACAGAAGGAAGAACAAGCAAAAAGAATGGTGAGCGAGTCTACTTTTAACCTAGAAAAAAAAATCATAACTAGAAAAAAACAATGCAAAAAAAGTTTTTAGAATTCTTGAGTCTCATAAATCTAAATTGAAGAAAAAACTACTATTGGTCCAGTTTTTTGTATCTAGTTTAGTTTTTCCACTGATCTTAGAGTTTATGAGAAAGTGATCTGGAATAAGGTTCAATACTTTAGTAATTATGTAAATCAACTGCCTCCTTATACATTCAATATTAGTATTATATGTTACATATTTGTTAGCAGTATTCCTCAGATTATAATTATTGAGTAAAGAGTTCAATGTTAGAGGAAAATCAGATTTATATTTTATTAAGTATTCTATCACGGTTTTTATGTATACTTGTCTTATTGTCATGACCCCCAAAATCGCTAAAAACCATATCAGTTGGGTACAACTTAGGTTTGCAAAGAATAATTTTGATAATCAGTTTCTGTGTGCTATAAATAATTCATTAATATGACAGTTGAAACAGCCACCCCATACTGTGCCATACAACTATGCCATACTGTAGAATTGATTTAACCAAAGCATGATATATCATTTTCAGATGGTTCCTATTTAAAATTTTGTTTACATGGTGAAATTTGAAAGATAGATATCTAATTCTTCTACAGATGGATTTAATATGAACATCCCATTTAAGGTTATCATCAATTATAATTCCCAAATATTTAATATTAGTTACTTTTTTATGGTGGGACAATCACAATTATCTATGTTTAAATTGCATCTTGATTGGAGTCTCAAGTCCTGATTATTGATAGGCTGCCCTATTCTATTTACAGAGAAAGTTATGTAATTAGTCTTGTCTATATTTAAACATAAGGTATTTCTGTCAAGCCAATTCTTAATGCAAACCAAGTTTTTTTTGGCTATTGTATGAACTTCATCCCAAGATTTACTGTGAAAAATAGCTGCAGTATCATCTGCAAAAGATACCATAGTTGAGTTCAGAAGTCTAAAATTTAAAAAATTATTAACATAGAGTATGAAAAGTATGGGAGATAGCACAGTTCCTGAGGCAGACCAAATTCCATCAACTTAGTGACACTAGATTGATCATTTATGGCCAGGGACTGGGTACATTACATGTACATCATTGATTGAGTTCATCAATTACATTTAAAAGAATGTCATGCATCATTATACACACTTCATTACATCAAATATTCCACAATATTTCAAGAATTCATTTCTTAAAAAATCTCCAACTACAACCCTTTGAAAAAACACTGGAATAATTTATGCATTACACTCTAACTGATTAACTAGATCTTATTCAGAGGTGTTCTGCGCCGTCACTTGGTACGGGAAACTGGCTTATGGTTGAGAAGATCGAAGTGCTAACCACACATTACCTATATCCTGATTGATGATTATTTGTTTCTTGTCCGGGTGGGGAGGGCATCCTGGCCGGTGCTTTGGCTCGGTCAGTATTGGTTTGGGGAATGACAGTTCTATTTGAGAATTTATGGCTCTTGGGCCGGTATTGGTCTTGCTGGAATTGTTTTCCATCTTACAGAGTGTCTTCTTTACTTGAACGGACTGTAGGTTATAGTGGAGTAGATCTGGAACTGGCAACCAGCTGGTAGGCCAGGCCCTTCATAGAGCTGTTGAGCCATTGAAAAAAAAAAAATTCACAACCCATAAAGGTTACATATGGAATGCCAAAAAATAATGCATAGCACTTCGCTTTGTTTCTACTTTCTACTCTCTTCCGATTGCAGTTTTGACGTCTAGTGTGATCGGACTCACAATGAAAACTGGCTGTATTTTATGGGTTTCAAGTATTTGCAAATATATTTTGTAGAACATGCTTTCCGTACCAACTCTGTGTATCTATAATTTGCAACATGTAATAATATTATAAAACAGATTGGCAGAGTTATGAATTACTAAGGCTGTGGTCATAAGAGGATAAGACAGTCTTTGATTCCTTGGATGGATACATGGATTATGTTACTTCTAAATTGAGAAACCCACTCTCAGAAAATGACCACCGTCATAAAAATGAATTTTACAGTGAATTGAATTTATCAATTAGAATTCAAATTCAGTTCAGTAGGCCTAACTGAATTTCAGTTACATAACCTATAAATTAATCTTAAGTCAGAAAGTAGAGTTGATCAAATCAAATGAAAACATTCCATTTCTTGGATAAATTAAGTATTGGATTTTACCAATGGTTATTATTACTACAATAAATGTACTTACCAAACTTATTGAGATAAATCCACTCTATAGTTTCAATTCGGCTACAACACAATACTAGGTAACGAAGACGAACTAAGAAAAGAAATCGATAATCGATCATTGTTATCGACTACTTATCCAAAAGGATAGTTGGGCGCGAATTTTGAAGACTTGCGCACTTCTCAATTTAATAGTAGAATAAAATGTACATTCTTCAAAATAACAACATGGAACTGATAAAGCACAAGAAGACATCTTGATAAAGTTTGTTAATAATTTTATATAATGTTGTTGCGTAAGATAGTGTCCATTACAGACAAACTGTACCATGGAGAAATCCTAATGGGATTTGCAGACAATGAAAGAACTTCAAAAAGATTATCTCGAGTACAGAAAAGCCAAAATATGGATGAATAAGTTTCATAAAAAATAAAATGAGGAGTAGAAAATAATTTCATTCATTGTCTAGGTGGGTGATACAAAAATTCTTCTCTCATGATGGCTTACCCACATAGAATTCGAAAAATCTTAATAAATTTATTAATTACGGACTGTTTGATTTGAAAATTTAGGGGAAAGATACTTGTGTAAAGAGAAACGTTCCTGAATTTTTGTAGAATTCCCCCACCTCCAGGGCCAAAATTATTGCTGGCTTTTTTTAAGCAGGCCAGTAAAAATTCAAATTAACATTTTTTCTCGAAATATAACTTTTTGAGCACTGAACCAAACGAAGAATCGAATTCTAAGAATTTTTCTTCTCATGAAAAAATTATGTCAGACGCACCGTTTTCGAGATATTTAGCGTTTCGCGCGGATTCAATAACAGAAAAATTTCCAAGTGAAATTATTTTTCTGGAAATATCACTTTTTGAACACTGAACCTGACGAAGAATCGAATTCTAAGATTTTTTCTTCTCATGAAAAAATTATGTCAGACGCACCGTTTTCGAGATATTAAGCGTTTCGCGCGGATTCAATAACTTCCAAGTGAAATTATTTTTCTGGAAATATCACTTTTTGAACACTTTTAACAGATGAAGAATTGAATTCTAAGCATTTTCCTTGATATGGAAAATCAATGCCAGACGCACAGTTTTCGAGCTATTAGCGTTTTTGCGCTAATTATAAATGACTGAAAATTTTTCAATTAAGTTAAATTTTTTCTATCGGAATATCACTTTTTGAACACTGAACCAGATGTAGAATTGAACTCTAAGCATTTTCCTTACTATGGAAAATCAATGCCAGACGCACCGTTTTCGAGCTATTAGCGTTTTTGCGCTGATTATAAATGACTTGGATAAATTTTCAAGTTAACATTTTAGGATGATGAATCTCTGATAGCTTACTACATAAAAATATTATAATTTCCTTCAAGTATCAAGAATATTTTTTCAACATTTATTTTTAGTGTTTAATTTGATGGTGAGCTCACATTTTATTGATATATTTATATGTACCATAAAATTACAAAATAAGGGGTCGTTTCAAATATTTAATTAAAAAAAACTAAACAAATTACCATGAAAAAATATTATTTATTGTGATATAAATACATAATAATAATAATATGTATTTCATCATAAATCATTTATAACATATATGATATTTCATATAAAAGAAGGTGAAAATCATTATTCAGATTTCATCATTTTTTCACAATAATTTCACGTTATCAATTTCACTAGTTTTCCACTTTCACTTTTTTCACGTGAATGAAACGTGAAAAAGACCATTCAATTTTAACTTTTCACCTTTTCACTTCTTTTGCACGTGATTTTCACTTTGTGTGCTATCTGGGTATTATTGTTTTTTTTTAAACAAGTTCTATTACTCAGAGTAGAATAATGACATTATTATTATTGCACATTGAAAGTAGCCTGTAATATAGAATTCTATTCAGTCATTCTGAATAACCAATTCCTAGAACATTACAGGAAACTTCTAAAGATTTTTGAAAGTTTTCAAAAATATATTGAGACTTTCAACCTTCAGATTGAAACTTGAAAATGTTCGTTGTTGATCAAGATCTTCAAATGAATTGAAATTCATATATTCCATCAGCACAAACCTAAAAAGTTTTTTCAACAAAAATATTCAATAAAGTTGAATTTATCAATCTTCATGGCACATGAAAATATTAATTCCATGAACCCAGACTACAAGGGTTATTCAACCCGACAATTGATAGCTTTTTGTTACTATTCAATCATGTTTTAAAAACTTTTTTCAGTTTCCTCTCCACCCTAATTACATTTCTGACGCATATTTCTAGCTGCTATTACATGCATATTAGAATGGAGGGGTGCTGATAATAGCTTTCTTTGTAAATAACATGAATAATTAAAATAAAATCTTGATGTTCTCTTTTTGTTTATGAGAACATTTTATTCCACTTATTAGGTCTTGGGTGTAGTAAAAATGTTTTATTATCTAATCAGTTATATTTTATAATAGACGAACCTAATCTTGAAAATTAACTTGGCAATTTCCTTCAAATCTATAATACTTGTCTTATTTCCAATCAGGTAAGTGGCCAACTATACTCTGCTGAAAACTGTTTTGGAAATTCCTAAACAGAAGGAATACCCATTGAACATCAACCCAAAAAGCACACTGTTTATACTCACTAAGTGCAAAGTGCAAGCAAGGAAAAAGGATGTTAGTTGAGTAAGTAGATAAGTCTACTTTTAATATCCCCCTTTGTGAATCATTGTCCGGTTTTATCATTTCTATGATATGAATGATCCTGTACTAGTCAACTCAAATTATTCAAAATTCATTGAAGTTTTCCTACTTATCAGTTTATATCCTGTATGCACCATAAGGGAAACACACATTTGAGATTAATTCTATTTTCGTTTTTGCAATGAATTTATTCTTGCGTTGTTTAATAAATTTGTTTTAAATAATATCTACATCATGATAACCTGATAAACAATTAGACTCTGTAGGCTATAGTCTGTCCAAGCAAAGAAGACCCTCTGGCAAGATGGGAGAATGACTCCGCTTGGTCAATATTTGTTCAAGAATTTTGAATTTGGTCTTAATAGTAAGTTAGATCGAATTGTTTCATACAATTTGAGATCTAATTTATAATTTTTGAACCAATATTGACCAAGCTGGAGTCATTTTCCCATCTTGCCAGAGGGTCTTTTTTGCTTGGCCAGACTAGCCTACCTGCCTATGCAGGCCTCAATTTTGGAAAGTTGGAATAACACAATGTTAAGAGAATGAATGTTGATTACCAGCCTACTTATAAGAATATTGATTATTAAGTGATTGAATCAACATGGTGTAGGCTAGTTCCTTTTGGATCAAGTCAAGGTAGGTTGTCCACAGAGATAGGAGAAAGTCATTCCGTTCATTTGTGGTTGAAATTTAGAGGACGACAGGAT
This sequence comes from Sogatella furcifera, assembly GCA_017141385.1. Classification (NCBI taxonomy): domain Eukaryota; kingdom Metazoa; phylum Arthropoda; class Insecta; order Hemiptera; family Delphacidae; genus Sogatella; species Sogatella furcifera. The sequence goes on from CM029556.1 coordinate 18,227,941, forward strand.
GCTTCAGGAGAAATCTCTCCAACTTTTCAGCCCGATTCCTTGAACCAATTAAGTAATGGAAAAAATTGTATTGTACATATACCCCAGAAATTCTCTGCAACCGTGTTATTGATGAGAGAAGAGTTTTGTCGAATCTTACATTTTTGAGTAACTTCTGTAGAAATGGTAAAAAAATTTAATTTATTCTTATGTATGTTATAAAAATCCAATGGCATCAGTTGAAACTTTCAACTTCGATTGTTATTGAGGAAATGTGCAAAATATAACTTATGCTAAAATATAATTTTTGAATTTCAACAATATATCTAAATGAATATAAAACCTAATAATAACTGGTTTCAAATTTACTGAGGCCTGTTAAATGAGCTATATATTTTATGTTTCATATTCTGTACTTTATTTCTGTCATAGAAATCAGACATTGAAAGTGTTATCATTTGAAATTATTTTTGCTACACTTCACGGAAATAAGCTGCTTACCGCAGTCCCTATGTAGACTAGGAAGTCGTCGTTTACATACATAATCAATCAGCTGTTGTCCTCGAGCGGAAAGAAGTCCTTTCCATACAAGGACAATCCCTTTCCAAGCGTGGACAGCTAACGCCATCTAGTGAGAGAAAGTGCAACTACAATGGACCATCACTTTCTTTGAAACTGCCAGAAATTTGTCAAAAACAAGAAACTTTGTATTGCTATTGTACAATTTAGGATGATCGTACAAAAACTATCATGAGCTTAAACATTTCTGGACTAAGAAAATCGAGTATTCTGATAGTTATTAAGTAATATCCATTTGATTAAATCAAAAAAATTGTGATGCAAAATTTCAATACTTAGCAGTTCAGCTTACTCCAGATTCAGCTCAGCCGAAGATACTAGTGAGTTATCTGGTCTTAGCTGTTCTCAGATTTTATTAATCCTATTTGTTTTGTTCATTCATGAAATTAGATTGATATTTATTTGAAGTGTAGCGAAAAAAATTATACACAACTCGCCCAGGAAGTTTTTACGGTATTCGGAATTATTCCCAGGCTTGGCAAGCCTCGCCCAGGAAACTATTCTCATACCGTAAACTTTTCCTTCCCAGGCTTGTGGCGTAATATACTATATTATTATTCTATTCAACCACTAGCGTGTTCAGTTTAATTATTGTAAATGATCTGATTTCTTTAGAGAATTTTTAGGTTACTCTAAACGCATCTAAATTACGAATTCATATAGCTGCTGCCATCTCAACTCTATTCATGTAGGTAACTATATTGTGAATGATGGAAGAATTGTTAGATATTTTAGACTGCTGGATAATTATAATAGTAATTAATTCGAATAGTCATTAATTATTGCAATATAAATAGACAGAGGACTTCTGCAACTGCGCATATATCAACGCCTGCTATCTAGTACTTTGGTCAATATTTGCAGTTGCAAATGTCCTTTGTCTATTTATATAGCAATAAATGAAAATTCGAATTATTTATTATTATATTGTAAATGTTCACTTTGTTATTATGGCTACTAATAATGTATAATAAATCATTAACGAACCCCTTTCAACCAATTTTCAAGTGAATTTCTCTATTAATTTATTCATTCATTTATTAGTAGAAGGCCTAATAACAAAGTAAAAATTTATTACATAGTTATGTGAATTGAGTTGTGATTACTAAAGCTGTAGCTTGGGAATGCTACCTTGAGCCGTTTGATAAATGAAGTGAAAAACTTCTCAGACTGATTTCTTACATATTATTTATGTATATGTTGTTATTGTAATATAATGCAGTTTTATTATTGTATACGTTGGTTCTGATAGTAGAAGGGGCTAATATATAGAGCCAGAGCGTATAAGGTGTCTCAGGAATAAAATGCCAAACTTCTCAGGATAATTCCTTACATTATATCCATTGTGAATTTTGTTTGTAACTCTCCATAAAACGAGACCCCGGTGATTTTGTACCCTCTATTTCGACTATAATTTCAATATTTTTTAAAAGCTTACCAACTGATTCCGATAGCTTACTTAACAAAGTTCTTTCTGATTTTTCAAAATTCAATCACAAAGCATGCTGTCATGCATTCAGGGCGTCAATTTATGATTTATCATTTATTCAAGAATAGTTATAAACTTATAATAATAATTATAAAATTTTTATAGGTGTTGCTCAATACAGCATGCATTCAAGGTTGCGTTTGTTCGTGTAAAGTGTATTATATGCTTATATAAATCAATATTTAATTTCCATCAGAGATAACAAGTATAACAGTAATTTTCAAACACTGGAAATTGAATGACCCCTTTAGCAAGTTATATGGTCATTGTTAGTATTGAATCTAACTATTATAAGTTCAGTTCATCAAATAAGACCTTTTTTCGCACGACGACTGAAGCATTCTAATTTATAAACTTCCAAAGAAACAAGCTAATAACAACTAGTAGCAATAGTAGCAATAGAAACACAGTCAAGGTACTTGGTAGACCTCTACAATTCATTTCTACATAGATGCAATACAATAATGGCTTCATCCAAAAATCAATATATTACCAAATTATGGATGGATTAATATAATTCTGATCAACAGATGAAAACTCTTAATAAGCAATAAAAACAAAAAAAAAAAAATTAAAACACTTGGTAATTGCTTTTCCAACTGGGTTAAGTCTTAAATCATTATTATCATTTTGAGTCCACAGCCATATTTTTATTTTCTTCAGAGACTCGTTTTTTCTATCACATTTCCTGAATTCAAATGGTAGCCTATAAAAATATTGTGGGCCCAAGTAGCAGAAAGAGTTTTTGAAAATCAATGTGTCAACTTTTTGAGTTCTGAACAAATTTAAACAAATATGGGTATAGTCTGCCCAAGCAAAGAAGACATTCTGACTCTGACAAAATGGGAAAATGACTCTAGCTCTGTCAATATTTGTTCAAAAATTAAAAATTTGGTTCCAAATTGAACAAAACATTCTTCTCTAGAATTTGCGAACGAGTTCCTTATTTTTGAACCAATATTGACCGAGCTGGAGACATTTTTGCATCTTACCAGAATGTTTTCTCTGCTTGGACAGACTATACGCTTGAGTTATTTTTATGGTCAGTTAACTTCGGAAGCTGAGTTCTGTATTTGAAGCGGAGCAATAAGTTCAGTTCAAACCTGCCAATTCGAAAACTGATAAATGATGCCCATGGGTAAAACCATCAAACCACAGTCGTCGTCATATTTAATTAATCGTCATGATGTTGAATGGTTACTGCCCAGTGGCTATATTCCAGTGCTACTCTAAACCAGGTAGCCCACTTGAGAATAATATTAGTTCCTCATAAGGATCCTAACTATTTTGTAAATTCTTCGTCATAGAATCACCTGAGAACCAAGCTTTGCAAATTCATTGCAGTACATATTGGATAAGTAATTGTTCACCTATAAGCCTCATAATGCAATCCCCCAGAATTTACTTTTACGAAAATTGAATAGTGAATGAAATTGGATTTTTTACTTGGCTCTTGTATTATTTTTAATTTTTAATTGAAGTACTTAAGACAGTATCCAGTGTCTGATAAGATCTTCAATAGATATTGTAGGATAAGAATATTGTAGAAGGAATATTAGATAATATTGCTACACGGAAAACCATTCAGATATTGTAAATAATACATTTCTCTTCAGTTTCAGAATTCCATACATGAGAACCATAAGGATTCCTGGGGAATTTAGCAATTCCAGCAATACTTCACAGTTTGGAGCCTGTATCATCATCAGTCTCAGTATTCGCAGGAAGTGTGAGTAACTTACATTTTTTAAGGGTAGAAATACTATCGAAATTTTCCTTGATTTTAAGTCAATAGTATGATTCACTATCTTTTCTTATACAAGTTGTTTTAGAACTCCCTACTAATATTCTAGGCTAGGGAATTGTTCCTGGGTAACAAATATATCTAACTATTAGTTTTAAACTGTCCGAAAGTCCTCAATTATACTCATACAACCGTCATTTTTGTTTTCACCTTCTTCTCAAATTTCAAATTTTATAATTTTTAAGCGACCTTGAGATGGTAGGCCTACTATAGTGTTCAATCCTTATGTACAATCAGCTGAGAAATTGAATGAAACCAGTTAGAAGTTCGTAACTAAGATAGTTATTGAAATAATGAGCAAAATAGGCTAAAAATCTGTTTTTCTGTTCAACCTCAAAGGAATAGAAATGGGACACCTTATTGTTGAGGATTGAAATTATGTAATATTGTTGAGAATTGAATTTTGAAGAAAAAATGTAGAGTAAATTTTTAAAGTCTGAAATGCACCCAAAACTTGCAAATCAGAACAGAAATGTTTTCAAAACTGCCTTTTTTTGTCTGTTTTGTTTCCTGTATCCCGATCTGTAAGGTTTGAGTGCTTTTACAAACGAATCCACCACTGAAGTAACCTTTTGAGGCCACTAAAAATTATAAAATTGAAAATTTAGAGAAAAATGTGGGGGAAAAAATGGCGATAAAAAAATAAGTACCCAATTGAGGACTTTCTGACAGTTTGAAAATTATATTAATATATATGTTTCTTACCTAGAATGCCCTAGAATATTGGTAGGGAGTTTTTAATCATCCTGTATGTTTCCAACCTAGAAAGCCCTCGAATATTGGTAGGGAGTTTTGGAACACTCTGTATAGGCCTAGTTAATGTATAAATTGTCACTGAGAGCATGCAAAGAACAAAATCGTTCGCAGTCAAATGCATGATAACATAATCCATTTGGGGCGTCACAGCAATGGAGACCGATTGAGACATTCCATGTCCACTTCAAAACAAGAAAAACCACTGTTACAGATCTCCAATATAGGAAATGCACGAATAGAACTGCCATCCAACTCTGAAAGAATTCAGCCACGAATTAAAATCAACGTTTTAATTAATAACCAACGATCGGCTTGTTTTACACCTACCGTTGGCTCGCAAATGTAATAATTCGGTTATCTAAATTAGGTTTCATAATTTGAAACCAACAAGTTTGGTAGGCTGACAAGTTTACTTTGTAAATATCAGTTTACTACTGTATGTGTATGGGTCGATACTCTGATTAGTCATGAACTTACTCTACTAGTATTGCAGCCTGGTTCTACAATATTAATAATTGAATAAATGTATTATTGTACCTAGTGTATTTATAGTTACAGAACTCTTAAATGAAAACAATTCAATTGGAATTTCCTAGGAAGAATACTATCAAGATAGACAATTATATCTTGAGATAGCTATGATCTTTAGGAAGACAAATGTAAGAACGCACACAAGAAACGCATCCTTTAATAGCTGATTGAAAAATGATTTCAATGCTTTTTAATGGACCCACTATCCTGCTCTTCATAGTTGCCTATTTTGAGGCCATAAACCTTATATTTATATTTATACTCTATTCACGATCACTTGAGACGAAATATACAAACTTTTTGAGTGTGTGTGCGTCTAATGGGAGGTCTTCTATATGCGAAACTTTCGGCCACAGTCCAACAGCTGTAGCCAATCACAGCTCAAGACAAGTCGGACTGTAGCTAATCACAGCTCCAGACAAGAGTCAGCTGTTCGACTGCAGCCGACTTTTTTGCATAGAAAACGACCTTCCATTACACGCACACACATGCAAAAGGATTGTTTATTTCGTCTCAAATGATCGTGAATGGACTATAGTCATAAATTTATATTTTAGTCATAATTTCGATAGAAAAATAATTTTCCATTCAAATAAAATTATCAATGTGGAGAATGAAAGTTGGAAATATTATTTTTATTATTGGTCTAGAAAAAATTTGAATGAGAATAAATTAATTTTTGAAAAATTATTACAATTCTCTATTCACATGAAGTTAGTACGGTACGGTAATCATCTAACCACCGTTTCAAACACCACTATTGGAAGTCCGGTTTTTCGTTTTCTTTATGAATATATTGAATGAAGTTTAGCAAACATAGGATATGCTCAGAGATACATCATGTGTGTGCCAAGTTCTGTTCAATATTCTAAAATTTATAAAGAAAAGAAAATGCCAGACGTCCAGAAATCCTCGTGTGTAAAAGGGGCTAAGTGATTTAGGAATTATTATGATAGCAAGATTTTCCATTTTAATTCACTCGAAATACGAATTTTTCGAATGCAAGCAAAATAGGTGAACCGCTCACACATTTTTAGACATTCAAATACAAGCCAGCTGTGTAAAGATTTGCTGAGACAATTTTTATAGTCTGCAGCCTTTCCGGCAGGGCGATTATTATGCTTAGAACAAGTGGTCCTACTTGGAACGATAACATGGACTGATGAAAGTCAAATTTCAGACCAGTTCCTTCTTGTACTTGGCTTTATTCATGAAAAAGTAGCTCGGATTACTTCATTCAGGACCAGATTATCCCACTCCCGTTCACCATATCAATCTGCTTTCAATTAATATTGTACTTTTTTGTGGACCAAATCACTATTCATAACGCGAAAACCGTTTTAAACGCTCGGGTTCCAAATAAGTCAACTGTAGTCTGTATTTCGTAATCAAATTGTCATAATAAACATGCGATTAGCTCCATAATAGCTTTTATAGTATCGTAGTCGAAATGTGATTAAGAATGGTAGAAGTTTAACATTTTCATAAATAAATGGATAATAGAAAATGGTATGAAGATTAATAATGTCACCTCAGATGCTTGGTTGTTAGGTCTATGATATAATTGGTATTGGTGGATTGGTAAATTGGTGTATGCTCTAATTCAAAAAGGAAATAAGACGCAGAGCCGTTTCTTTTTTTCTTCTTCTTCTCAAAGGTACAGGTGACAAATTGATACGAAAAAATCCGAAGGAAGGGGTTTTTACAATATGAGAGAAGTCAGATTCCTGGAAACCCCCTCCAAAAAATCCAAGATGTTGCTCCAATGAGCGATGTGATTGGAGTAGAATAGAATGACTTCTTTATTTTAATGACTTGACGAAGTTTGGACAGTAATGTCTACTCTACCACTCTATGGACAGTGGAGAGTAATGGACAATAAAGGACACTCTGGTGGACAGTAATGGCCAATAATGGACACTCAAACACAAAAATAAAATATATCAATATGCTAAGTGATTGGTGGTTGATAAGGAGAAAGTCTTCTTATTTCTTGTTACTTTGCCCTTTCAGATATTTTCTTGTGCCCTTTCCTTCATCGCCATCATCTTATCCTTTTCATTTTCCTGTTTTTTCCTCCTCCTTCTCCTCCTCCTTTTCTTCTTCCTTTTCTTCTTCCTCTCACTCCACCTGCTCGTGCTACTTCTTCTTCTTCTTCTTCTTCTTCTTCTTCTTCTTCTTCTTCTCCTTCTTCTTCTTCTTCTTCTTCTTCTTCTTCTTCTCCTTCTTCTTCTTCTTCTTCTTCTTCTTCTTCTTCTTCTGCTCCTTCTTCTTCTTCTTCTTCTTCTTCTTCTTCTTCTTCTTCTTCTTCTTCTTCTTCTTCTTCTTCTTCTTCTTCTTCTTCTTCTTCTTCTTCTTCTTCTTCTTCTTCTGCTCTTTCCTCTTCTTCTCCTCATTTTTCTCTTCTCTCTACTACTAATACTACTTCTCTTTCAATACCTTTTCTTCTTCTTAGTATTCCTCCTTTCATCTTTTTTGTTTTCTAGAACTTCTCAGAAGCGAGTACAGCTCACGAGGTGAGTTACATGCTGTCTATCTATGTACTGCTACAGTGCGGTGAGGTGGATTTGTACTTATTAGACTAACCAGCAAATCGCATGTAATTATTCAAATTTATTACACTCCGTCGGACGTAAATTGTAGGTTGCCTATAGTCTACCGTACCAACTATTAAGCGAAACTTAGTATGATCTGTCCAAGCAAAGAAGACACTCTGGTAAGATAGGGAAGTGACTCCAGCTCGCTCAATATTTGGTTCAAAAATTATAAATTTCATCTTAAATTGTAGAGCAGAATGTATTCTATAATTTGAGATCAAATCTATAATTTTCGATCCTATATTGACCGAGCTGGAGTCATTTTCCATTCTTGTCAGAATGTCTTCTTTGCTTGGACAGACTATGTCAGCCACGGAGATTCTTATTTTCTTCTCACTCTCTCCTTTCTTATTCTACTTCTTCTTAGTCAATATTTCTTTCTCTCCACAAGATAAAAATTTATATAATTGGAAAAACAGTCTGGAAACTCAAGAACATGAAGACAGGAGATATAACTAGTTGATAGGTTGATGTGAGTGACGTTTCGTCAATCATTGAAGGAGAGTTTGGCAAAATAACGGGCATCTATTCAAATAAGACGTATAACTGGAGGATATCAAGAAAATTAATCATCCCATAAACATCTACTGGAAAATAAACAATTAAAATTCAATTTTGCCCAAGTCTCTATTCTATCATGTGTAAGGATGGTAATCGTATATTATACGATTTTATACGTATTTTCCTTGTAGAGTTGAAAACATCACTGAACTTATATGCTAAGCAATTTCATTCTAATAGAATACAATTCTTTGTGGACTAAAGAAGGATAATCATTGTGAGCTCGACAACATGACATGACAAATTTTTCATGAATATTTTAACGAATCATTAGAAGGTCATTACACTCAATATCATTTGCATTATTTTTGCCTATCCAAAGCAGGAAAATTCATATTTCCTTGAAAAGGGAACTATCGTCTACTACTTCACATTCAATATGATATGTATTCTATCTTCGTCTATCCAAAGCAGGAAAATTAATTCTTCCTTGTTAAGTGAACTACAGGGCCCTCGCCTGGGGTGTGCGGAGTGTGCGACCGCACAGGGCGCCACGGCCAAGGGGGCGCCGCGGCGGCTGATGCAAGACGGGAATTTAAAAAAATTTAATTGAGCTATTATAATAATTCTCCACTATTTGATAGAAAACTTATTCTACCAACAACTTGAATCCACAAGAAATTATTTCCTCTGCATGAATTCATTCATCATAATGAATTGATCAATTGAAAAACCACGATCAATGTATGAAGCAAGCCAAGAAACGCCCATCTTGAATTCAATTATTGTATGGTTGGCTGACAACCATCTTACAAACGACCAATCACAAGCCAGTTCCCGATAAAACTCCTCCATATAATAATCCTATACTAATAATATTTTTACCGAATTGTTGTAGTTTTACAAACTTTTTTCTAGCAAGAGGTCGGTATTAGATCATGAATAATTTGAATTATTTCATTATATTCATCGTATGAAAAATAAAATTAATGGGTGTAAGATGAGAGTGCAAAATCATATTTTTATCTCGTTTCATACAGCATAAAACTATTGAAGTCTTGTACTGGCCTACGTTACACCGGTTACACGAAAAAGTAAAACTGAGTCTAAATTCTATAAATAAATTTTTCAAATACTAACTTGATGGAATCTTACCAGCCTAAATACATAAATAAATATTATATTAGCACAAGATAGTCAATAGTAAATCAGCGTAATTTTTTTGTATGATACACCATCCATCATTTTCTTGCTAGCAACCATTTTCTAGGACAGAACTCACGAAACACTGTTAACCAATGAGAAAAGAGCAGGCGGGGCATGAAGGTGTATCCAAGTCAAATCTGAAACATCACCCATCAACTGCTGCCATCTACTGGTTAAATTTGGAAACTTATCTAACTGATGTTTCCGGCCATTTTGATCGTAGGCGGAGCTTGTAGGCGTTTCCAATGAAAGTCGAAGCAAGTCACCCTGTTGCTACTGTCATCTGCTGGCTGAATTAGGAACTATTTCGAATGTATTAAAAAAAGATGGGTAGAGCAGTGGAAATGGCTGAAATATTCAATTTGCTTGTTATTGTAATTCCGATTTTTTATTAAAACATCTATATTTCCAGTAGAATGAAATATTTATGATGATTCCCAATATTTTTCTGTGAAAATTTTATTATTTCCTTCCTTATGTGCTATCAAGCAAACAAATAGAATAAATTAATCAATAATTTAAATTTTGATATTTTAATGATGAAGTACGATACAATATATAATTTCTGCTCAAAATATAGATAGCCTTCAGTTATTTTTGTATTAATTCCTGTAGGCTTTTGCTTATCACGTATCTAATAAATGAAAATACGAAACAATACGTTGGGATTGCTTATGAGAAAAATGTTAACATGCAAGGCAGCTTGAATCATGTTTGGCTTTGAATATATTTTAATATGTTTAATTGCATTCGTCTGGCAATGATAGGTGGGGGAACGCTTGCCAAAATTTCGTACAGGGCGCCAAAAAACCACGCGAGGGCCTTGGTAAACTATCTCTATTAGGTACTCCATATAGCCTGTTGGATGTGATAAGTATTCTCTTCGGCCTATCCGAAGCAGGAAAATTCAATTTTCCTTGTAGGGGAAAATTTCTATTTCTCCACTCTTTCAATCAGATGTGTTCTAGCCTATCTTCCCCTATGCAAAGCAGGAAATTCCATTTTTCCTTGTGAAGGAAACTATCATCTATTACTCCGTATATTTACTCCAAGCAACGAGTAAACTTGGTAGTGTTTTATTGTGGCTCAAAATTTTCAAGTTTAATCAATATTTTATAAGAAATGTTGTGAAAAATTAGTGTAATGATTAATTTGGAATAACCTTATTGCTTTAAAGTCAAAATTTTCATAATTTTGGATTTCTCCTGGACTATAAATTTATTATTAACTGAAGTGCTACGAAAAAATAACCTAGTTTCGAACCTTATTATTTGTAAAAATTTGGTATGAAGACGTTTTGGACATAAGTCTGTGTTTTTAACCAATAAGTTATTATTGTCTGTAAAATGAATAGAATAGATATTTAATATGATATGTATATTATCTATACAAATTCAATTCTCCTTTTATAAGATCGGCCACTACTCCACACCTTTCTTTACTTCCAAAAACTCAGCATAAATACCGAGAATCTCCACTATTTTTTTTATATGCAGTGCAGATACAGCTACTGTGTATCAAGCTACAACCACAATAAATTGGCACAGTGGACTAGCCTGAGGGCAAGGCCTCATTCTAATCATTGTGCATGGCCTTAGCCCTCGGGCCTGGTTGTTTTTCGTAACCAGTAAATACCTCCATCAAACTGTGCAGACCTGCTACAGACGAGAGATATTAATACTCTTGTAATGGGTATGTTTATCACACACTCACACACGCACACAGTCAAGTCACACATGCTGACCCACGGTCGCACTACTTTCACGTTCGATTGACGAAACAGCTAGTGTAACAACAACAAAAGTCAGTCGATGCGCGTGCGTGCACCACAATATTTACGCAAACCTTCCGAGAAAATGTTACACTTTGAAAACTGCCAATAACTTGTTTCAACACTGTCTGAAATCCAATACAATAAATTCACACCTGCACTGCGCTGGTATGCTAGGGTAGAGGAGGGGGGAAGAGGATGATAGAAAAGTTAGGGGGAGTTGAGGTGTGGGAGAGTGAGGTGATGAGGAGATGAGATAAGTTAAGGAGAGGAATGAGGAAGAGAGAAAAGGTGGAAAGAGGAAACTGATAAAAAAATAAACTGAAGAGAGAAATGGTAGGAGGAGAATGAAAGAGATATATTGAAAGATATCAGAGGGTAAAATAAAACTGAATACTATATGACTTGAAATGGAGTGGAATAAATTAATAATATAAAAAAAAGATTGTTGCCAGCGATGAAGTGGACGGGAGGAGAACAAAGGAAGAGATATACTGGAAGGAATTATAAGAGGACAGTAATAATTTAAGGGCAGAATTGGATACTGTACTAAACTGAAATGACTAAAAGAAAACATAAAGAAACAAGAAACAAGAAACAAGTGCGCTTAGGCAAAAGATGACGTACGAAATCATAGATAGGTATAAAGATGGATTGAAAGGTATTAGAGGGCAAAAATTAAACTGAATACTATATGACTTGAAATGGAGTGGAATAAATAATACTGATATTGGGAGGTACGTTTGAGAAGGAGATGAAGAAGAAAATGCACCAAATGGAAGAAAGAAAGTAAGACAGAATGGATAAACTTAGAAATTAACAGAACTTTGGTGAGTGATTATTCAAGATAGTGATTGATTTTGCGAGAGAGAATACTGGGTCCTCTGCCTCTCGCGTAGTAAACATTCCGCCGATGATTTTACATAAGTTACTGCAGTATATATTCATCTATATAATATTTTACATAATATAACGGCTGTCCAACTCGGTAAAAAACTAACTGACACCCGTAAGTGTAATAATGCTCTGAACATGAGAAGTTAACACTTCCTTCAACTTGACTTGTCGCTAATTATTTTAATCACTGATAATCGATTTGCTTCGCCGAAGAATTATTATCAATATTCAGGCCTAGAGCAGGTCTCTGTTTCGATAACAGTTTAACGGTTTTAATCGATAATATGATTAAGACTGTTATGATACCTTCTGACCAAAGCAACGAAGACATTCTGGCAAGATGGGAAAAATGACTCCAGCTCGGTCAATACTGGTTCAAAAATTAGGAAACATCCTGATATAAGTTACATCCTGTATAATTTGAGCGCAAATTTATTATTGTTGAATCAATATCGACCGAGCTGGTGTCATTTTCTCGTCTTGCCAAAATATCTTCTTTGCTTGGACAGATTATAATTATTGTGTCAAACCAAAGGCCAGACGCACAAGTAAATTGGAATACTTATGTGGGCATCATCCGCAGCAAAAAAAAAGTGTTCGCTCTACTGACCTACAAGATCGTTATTGACATAATAAGGAGAAATTTGTTGGTGATTATTGATTTTTTTACTTATCTGACAACTTTTTAATACTGATCCAATCCCAATTTCTATGTATTGGGGAAAGTATTTTGTTTGTATTTGACAATCCAGTTTTAATTAACCAAGAAGAACCAAGTTATTGAGGAGCTATGATGAGATTTGTCTGAATTGATTGATTGATATATTGATTCACAGTAACAGAATCGTATTGCTAGGTCTAGTAAGACCCATTGCATACATAACATATTACAACATCCAACTGTACTATACAATATAATTATACAAATAGAAATAAATGAATTCAATCACAACAGAGAATAATTGTAAAATAATTTAGAACTTCTGAAAAAGCAAATAGTTGATTTCTATGTTGAGAAAAATAAAATCATTTCTACAAATTCATCCTCATATAAATTTTCTATGAATAGTTCCGATTGATAATACAAATTTTTCATCGTTATCAAATGTTCATAACGCTTTATTTTAAATGAAAATCAGTTTTACAACATTCATAAATGTTCCAAGATACTCAGCTAATACATTTAACTTATGTTTAATGAAACTTCCGTCTTGGTGTAGTATATAGCACCAAAAAATCAGAAGTCTTATTATCAACTCTACGTAGTCTTTAATATGGGTTTCAATGATTGAATTAAGAAATCATTATCTCTTATAATCTTGATCATATCTGAGAGTATTTAATAGTAGTCTTGAATAAAAATTAAATCAATAATATAGCTTTCTTCTAATTATTTCATACTCTCACCATACTCTTATTAATTAAATGTCCAACTTTGAAATATAACACATTAAATCTTCAATTTTAATAACATTTACAATCTACGATAGTCATTTTCGGTTTTCGTCAGCCTCTAATGGGATTCAAATACTCGTAGAACACTACTTATTATTGGTTTGAATACTCCAAATTTTGAAACCGGAATCTGTCATTTCCATGTTCATCAGTTATCAATCTCTCTAATTCATTAACATTCCTTCACACCTCTCATACATATTTAAAAAATTCCAACTTCCTGAATTCCTACCTGTGGATGACATAATATTTTCACGCTTCTTAAAACAAGCATTCCTATCCATATAATATCCTTGGGTTATCAATCAGAATTCTTCAGATTCCAGTCCAGGCGTAGAACGGTAGCAGAATGAATATCATCAGTGTGGAGATTATTGGCTTCTCACAGAAACAGCAACGACTGGGGAATTACTGGAACGGAATTAAATCGATCTGAATTAACGTCTGGGACGGAATCTGAACGGTTAGAATTAACGTATTTATAGTCTGTCCAAGCGAAGAAGACATTCTGGCAAGATGGGGAGGTGACTCCAGCTCGATCAATATTGGTTTAAAAATTATAAATTTGGTCTCAAATTGTAGGAATTATTTAGATCTACAATTCAAGATCAAATTCATAATTTTTGAACCAATATCGACCGAAATGGAGTCATTTTCCCATCTTGCCAGAATGTCTCCGTTGTTTGGACAGACTATAGCGGTAACGAAATAGCAAATCAATGTCTGCTCTATAATTCTATTCGGCTTATGCAAATCTCAGCATTATTCCGCCGCGGTTGACAGTCATATATCCAGATAATCCGTATAAATTTTAATTGGCGAAAAATAAAACTCGAAAACCAGTTAGGTGGTTTTCTTTCGTCTCCAACTATATCTATTGAGAGCACTGATCTCTTTTTCGCCATCTATGTCTTACAATAAATCTAACTTTTCTTTTCTAAACGATTGGAGATCATACCCTACATCAGAGCGGTTTGGTCACTAGCCTGCATGTTGAGTTAGGTCAGAGGCATCTCATGTATTTAATATGTATTATGTATGCTTGTTTTTGTTTAAAAGTCGTGATGTATAGAAAAAGCTAAATGGAAATTGGGTTATGAAACCATTGTTTATTGATTACAGAATTTTAAGACATGAGGTATGGAAAATAAGAACAATATAGTAAATAAAATTGGAGTTGCACACAATAAACTGGTGAATTTGGGCTTTTATCAAGAAAGTGTAGGTTCAATCATTGACATTTCTGACGTATAATAATATTCAAGGTAAGGGTAACTTCCGAATGACTCATTATTGAAACATTTTCAAAAACTCAACTCAATCATTTACTTGAAATTTAGGAATTACTTCGAAAATCTGCAAAAAATTATATTGCTTATTACGGTTCCGAAAAGATTTATGTATGATAAGATTGTAGCTATGACACTGGCGGCTCGTGCCCACGAAACAGATGAAGTGCTGTACAGTAAAAGATACGGGCACTTCACCTGTTTCGTGGGTACGAGCCGCCAGTGAGCTGTGAGTAACCAACTTCCAGGACTTGAAATTATTCTAGAGCATGTTCCAAATCTTAATTATTCACTTGAAATTTAGACATCGCTACGAGCATGCTTGCCGTTTTCAATTATTCGCCATAAAATAAATAATTGCGAGTATAATGTGATATATTGTCGTAATAACTGAGTCGATTATACAGGGAACATGAATTTATCACGGTAATGGACAACCAGTCAAATTCCTTACTGAACGATATAGTCCTAGCAAAGAAGACATTCTGGCAAGATGGAAAAATGAATCCAGCTCGCTTAATATTGTTTGGAAAATTACAAATTAGGTCTAAAATTGTGTATCAGAGCGTTTTCTACAATTTGAGATCAAATCTATAATTTTTGGATTAATATTGATCGAGCTGGAGCCATTTTCCATCTTCCTAGAATGTCTTGTTTGCTTGGACAGACTTTACTGGCTAATTGACTCAGTGGCACATGTTGAATTCAAGTCGAGACTGCTTTCATCTTTTCAGAATTCATGAATAATTAATCAATGCCGAAAGCTAAAAGACTTTTGAAATCTATTGGCTGGATTAGGAATAGCGTAACCATTGTCCTTACTGACACTAATTCTGTGCTGAATACTAGAAAAGGCGAGCGCCTTATGTTCATATAATTATATAGTCTGTCCAAGCAAAGAAGACATTCCAGCAAGATGGAAAATAACTTCAGCTCGATCAATATCAGTTGAAAAATGATAGATTTGGTCTCAAATTGTAGAGCAGAATTTTTTCTACAATTTAAAACCAAATTTATAATTTTTCAACAAATATTGTCCGAGCTGTCGTCATTTTCCCATCTTGCCAGAATGTCTTTAATGCTTGGACAAACTATACATAATATCTTTGTGTTTATTGCCTGCTCAAAAGATATGCTGTGTTCTAGTCTGATTATGGGGGCGTTGGGGGACAGTCACCACCCACACTATACAAAAGGATAGTCGATAAAATTACTAGCGTTGATAATAATGATACTATGATTCATGTAATAGTAAAGGTTTTGGCTGGAAGCTAAAAATTTGAAATACAATTCATTGATAAACCCAATCGTATGTATTGATGGCGAATTAGAGTACAGTGAATGTATTTGATGACTATAATATATTATTCAAACTATTTTTTAATAAAAAAATCAAACTTTGCAATGTATTAGAACTCTTTTTCTGAGGATGATGCCCACATGGGCTCCTAGGCCTCTGCGTGGGTAATGAGAGGGATGATGATGATGATGATGATGATGATGATGATGATGATGAGAGATCACGACTACTTTTTAGGCAGTCGGGACCGACGGCTTACCATCTCCTGCGAAAGACAGGGTGGCCGTATTTATGTGATTGTGCTGTGCTCCTAAAACCTGTTCCCTGCCAGAGGATCGAACCTCTGAACCTTTGGTTGTCAGACCGGCGCTTGATCACTTCCTCCAACGAGCCACTCTACATAAGATACTTTTAATAAATAAAGTATTTGTATATTGAATGAAAAGACAAAACTATGATTTGACAACATCTTGTCACCCCCGGCAATATCAGCAGTTTCAGTGAGTCAAAAAGGCTCGCTTCGCTCGCCTGCATAACCTCTGTCAGGCTCGCTTGGCTCGCTTGCAAATTCCGTTCAGAAGGGATTCAAAATTCAGACTTAATCTGGACCTGTTAACCAAATTTCGACCTTCTCTACCAATTTATTCTTGAAAAATCCAAGAAAAACTCTGATAATTCCAAGAAATAGTAAAACGCTTATATTGAGCGTAACCTTGGGAACTATATCGGACAAAGTTTTAAACTTGATTCAATATCATCCAAATTAGTTTATCTATAATCTCACTGAACCATTAAATCTACAGTAAGGATTGGTCGTATCAAGGCGAAAGATATGCAACCCCCAATACATCTACAATTTTGAAAAACCTGATTACTGGCGTAATCTTGAACGGAATTCAAAAATATTTTAACACAACATTTCTAGACCTTATCTTAACCTACCTACCAAATATCAACATTTTCTACGGATTGGTTCTCGAAAAAATTGAGAAAACGCCGGAAAACTATTGAAAAACTTGAATATTTGACGTATCCTTGAAAAGTTCCTAAAATCCCTTCTTAGCGCGCGTCTAAACGTCCAACTGAACATGCCTGCCAAATTTGAACGCATTCGCTTCAGTGGATTTTTAGTTCTGGTGATGAATGAATCAGTCAGTGCCATTTCGCTTATATAGATAAGTAGTAGCCGGCAGGCTCGCTTCGCTCGCCTTCTCTGTCTAGCCAGGGGGCTCCGCCCCCTGGACCCCCGACAGTATAAGCAGTGTAAGTGAGTCAAACAGGCTCGCTTCGCTCGCCTGCAAAACCTCTGTCGGTGACAGCTGAGACAAACAGGCTCGCTTCGATCGCCTGCAAATTCCGTTCAGAAGGGATTCGAAATTTATTCCAGCATTCCTACACCTGATCTGGACCTGTTCACCTAATTTCAACATTTTCCTCCAATTTGTTCTAGAAAAATCTAAGAAAAACTCCGAAAATTCCAAAAATAGTAAAACGCTAATATTAAGCGTAACCTTGGGAAGTATATCGGAAGTATATATAGTTTGAAACTTGATTCAATAATTCAAACTTGATCTTCCAAATTAGTTCATTCGCTGAACCATTGAATTTACAGTTAGGATTGGTCGTATCAAGGCGGAAGATATGCAACCCGCAACACATCTACAATTTTGAAAACCTGATTACTGGCGTAATCTTGAACGGATTGCAAATATATTCTAACACAACATTTCTAGACCTTATCTGAACCTGCCCACCAAATATCAACATTTTCTACCGATTGGTTCTCGAAAAAATGAAGAAAACGTTGAAAAATTATAGAAAAACTAAAATATTTGGCGTATCCTTGAAAACTTTATAAATTCCGTTCTTAGCGCGCGTCTAAACGTCCAACTGAACATGCCTGCCAAATTTGAACGCATTCGGTTTAGTGGATTTTTAGTTCTGGTGATGAATGAATGAATCAGTCAGTGCCATTTTGCTTTTATATATAGAGATTATGGAGTATATATCTTCGATTTGGAATTTCAAATCAAAATTGGTCGAACATAGATATAGATAGATCTAATAGATAGATCTTTCTAAATATTGGTCCAAATCAAATTTTTCAAAAACATGAACATCCATAACTTGCATAACAATGATCATATGAATCTAGGGAATTAATCACTTCTTATCCTCAATCCGACCCTAGGGTTACCACTGATGAGATAAGAAACAAGACCAAACAACAAGCTACACATGCTAGCACATTCTTTACAACTCAACCATGCTACAGTCTGTCCAAAGGAAGAAAACATTCTGACAAGATGGAAAAATGACTCCAGCTCGGTCAATATTTATTCAAAATCATAAATTTGGTTTCAAATTGAAGGAAACATTCGTATCTACAATTTGAGGTCAAATTTATAATTCTTGAACCAATATTGACCGAGCTGGAGTAATTTTCCTATCTTGCCAGAATGTCTATTTGGCTTGGACAGAATATATAATGTGTGTCCGTGCACCATCTTAGCTGTTGAATAGCAAACTCACATTGGTTTATGTGTTAAGAAAGGGATAAATATTTCATCTTTGGAAAGTTCTGCTGTGAGTTCATTGATCAACTGGTTCTGATTCGATCGCAGTTTATGCGCTCAAGACTGCGAATTCTTGCACTCCATAAACTAAAAGCCTATACTACTTCCTAGAAGCATTTGCCCGCGTAGGGGCGATATTTGGTTTATCGAAGCTAGTGATCTCAAGTCGTTGTCTGAACGCTAAAGAAGCGACGTTATGATCCAACTCGAAACTCAACAACAATTTTATTCTCTAGTGCGTTAACTCAACTCAACAACAATTCGTTGAAAATAAAATTCTCATCGACCAAGCAAAGAAGACATTGTGGCAAGATGGGAGAATGGCTTCAACTCGGTCAATATTGATTCGAAAACTATAAATTTAGTTTCAAATTATAGAGAACATTTTGCTCTACAATTTGAGACAGAATTGACGATTTTTGAACCAATACTAACCGAGCTGGAGTCATTTCCCCATCTTACCAGAATGTCTACTTTGCTTGGACTGACATAACAGAAGTTTGATTTATGTGCTGTTGAATTAGATATGTATCGCGTCAGCTGCAATGGTCAGTCAATTACCTGTTAACCAGCATCAAATAATTGCTGTTGCGATTTGAACTAGTTGAACTGTTGAAGTCGATCTTGATAAGTGAGAAAGCAGGTCATTTTTTCAGGTGTGAGGTTATGAGTTATAGTTGCAGATAATCGAATTAAAAATATTATTTGGAGATTCTGTGTCCATGCTAAAGTTATAAAGGATGCATTGTAGGAAAGTATGTAACTTTGATCAGGATTCTGAAGCAATCATAGAATGTGTTTTCTTTTGAACGCTATTACAGTTCTCCAAAAAATTGATATAATTATTGCGCTAGCTCATGATCATGATCCCTACCGTGTATGTAACCGGTAAAATTCACAAAACCTTGTATATATTATTATAGTATTCGTGGTTAATAGTACAATAGACACTGTCATCGTCGAACCACTTAGAAATTCTACTGTACATTATTTTGGTTACTACACTATCCCTTATTTATCAAAAATTAATTAGTGGCACAGTTTATAATTCAAGCACCTTCATCACATAGCTGTTGAGCTATGAAAACCTATATTTTATTCATGAATGTTTTGAAATTTCATGTATTAAAATCTCAACGTCAAACCTTTCTCTTAATCAGACTTGATATGCTGTGTCTTCATCATACCTTGATATCTTGATACATTAATCCTCGAGAAGTTTTTCCAAGTGAACACAATCTTGAAAAAATATTCTAACTGACCTTCAAGTTTATGATATAGAAAATGAGTGGACTGCATGTCCTTTCGAGACAGTTTAACTTAATTTGATAATTCACAGATTTTCTATAGTACGGTAACTTCATATCGAGTTGAAGGAATTTAACATGATATTCATTCAAATTTATTTTAAATCAATTCAAATTCCACTATTTATATGATAGTGTACTGCTAGACGTGAATCTGATGCCCTTCAATACAACTTTCAGCGCTTCATTTTCGATACTTTGATCCAGTTCGAGAGCGAAATGTCACAATCGCACAACAAACATTTTCTCTGGTCAACCTTCGACTTATAGTCTGTCCAAGCAGAGAAGACATTCTGGCAAGATGGGGAAATGCCTCCAGTTCAGTCAATATTGGTTCAAAATTGTAAATTTGGTCTCAAATTGTAGGTCAGAAAGTTTCCTTCAATTTTCGACCAAATTTGTAATTTTTGAAACAATATTGACTAAACTGGAGGCATTTCCATATCCTGCCAGAATGTCTTCTTTGCTTGGAGAGACTATACCGATCATTACCGCTGAGACTGTGTCTCCCAGCTTCGAATAATTCTAATAAAGTAATTCAGAAGCCATTAAAAACCTACGGAAACAGTAAAGTTTCGAAAAGAAAAGTGACTCAACCCAGTTGCAAACAAATTCGAACTGCAGAGTGGACCAGTTCTCCTTTTTCAGAGATGTTAAAAAGACAGTATGTCACTTTCAGAGCTGAGGAGAACCAGTTAGTCATTCACGGCAGAGAATGCGTTTTGGCTGGCGTCTGAATTCTATTTGAACCGGCTTTATTTCGTTCGGTCATTTGCATGGATCTAATGTCGAACAGCACGACCTATATATAATTATATAGTCTGTCCAAGCAAAGAAGACATTCTGGCAACATGGGAAAATGACTCCAGCTAGATCAATATTGGTTCAAGAATGATTTATTTTGTATCAAATTGTAAGAAACATTCTAATCTGCAATTTGAGACCAAATATATAATTTTTAAACCAATATCGACCAAGCTGGAGTCATTTTCCCATCTTGTAAGAATGTCTTCTTTACTTGGACAGACTATGTAATATATATATAGGTCGCGCTGTTCGACAGACTATATCAGGTATACGACATACGTCTCTCATAGTGAACCTTTTTATGGATGAAAAACATTCAAAACAAGACATCCACTCATACACCCCATGCAGCATTAACAGTCATCCTTCAGATTGATATAAAAACGTAATAATAATAAAAATTAGACTCTCACTCACCCATAAACATGTTCCATGTAGTATTAACAGCTGTGAGATGAAATGTAAAGCCAATATTGTTATTCAAAGCTGAACACTTTCAATTTTAGTTCAAAACGTGCAGGAATTCAAGTGAGGATAGTTCCAACACTACTGAAAGTTCTGTCAAAATTCGATTTGAATTTAATTGAGAGAAATTTTCTATATTCTACCGTGAAGCTCAAGTTTTAAATGCGACTTTGAAGAATTTAGAAAATGAGAGGTTATTAGAAGATTTATGTTACTCATTTCCTAGGAAACAAAAATTAATTCTCTATGAACCAGAATAAATATTGAGCAGACTCCATGGAAAGTGGAAAGATTCTAAAAATGAAAAACTATTGGCTAAAACTTTCAATATAATTTTCTCATGGAAAAACGTTTTTGAAGAGTAGTAGAATACTCATTATTAGGATCACACTACATTGAAAATGAATTCAATATAAAAACGAAAATGGAATCGAATACAGGATCGGCTAATGAGGATAGGGGGACGCCAGACGATAAGAGGGGGCGTTTTCTTCCCTAACCACAACGAATAAACTCTGGGAAAATCTCACAGTTTGCTTTCTCACTTTGAATGATAATATTGTTGAAATGGATGCTTGGATGGATGGAACCACACAGGCTTCATAATAATGATTTTTATTATTATTTGGTAAATGAAAATGATTAATGATTCATAGTGATTAATTTATCTCCAACGAAGTATCCTTTTCTATGATTACTCATTTTATCACCTTTTTGGAATTGGAGATCATATATCAATACACTGTTTGTTCTTATCCTTGATCTCAATATTAGAAAACATTCTTATTACTCTAAAATAATATTTCATAATGTTCCATGTAATTATCCATTTTCCAACTCTTCAAATCAATTCCTTATCTATTCTATAATAAAGTTTCAGTTTGATAAAGATTATAACATGTTTATCAACTCTATGATATAGATATTATTGGCTAAAATAGGTATCTATCTCTACATTGATAACGTTTTTATAAGGAAAAGAAATAGTCTGAAACATTCGTAGAATTTCAGACAAGTAGTTTGAGTGTTGCTGGCTGTTTCAAAGTAGAGCCATTTGTCAAAACAACTCCGATTACGATTTTAATCAAATCGATTATTTACTCAGAGCACCGACCACACATTACATATTTGGACAAACATTATATTCTGTCCAAGCAAAGAAGACATTCTTACAAGATGGGAAAATGACTGAAGCACGGTCAATATTGGTTAAAAAAATTATAAATTTGGTCTCAAATTGTAGGAAACATTCTGATCTGCAATTTGAGACGAAATCAATAATTTTTGAACCAATATTGTCCGAGCTAGAGTTATTTTCCTATCTTGCTAGAATGTCTTCTATGCTTGGACAGACGTTACCAATGATGATAAATGCTCAGCCCGAGGCACAATAAGCACATTGGATACCGTATTACTCCATACTCAATAGTCAGTTTATTGTGTCAATATAGTTGGTAAAAAAACGATCATGACATCTATTATAGCTATAATTTATTATTTTGTAGAGCGATTTCTATAAGCCTGTAGGCTAGAATCCTGTACTGGAGCTGCGCTTTCACGGCGTAGGCTATAATAATTCTAGTTTTCTCAATATTTTGTATAGTCTTATCCGTCCAAGCAAATGAGACATTCTGGCAACATGGGAAAATGACTCCAGCTTCATCAATATTGATTAACTTTATAAATTTGGTCTTAAATTGAAGATAAGATTGTTTCGTACAATTTGAGACCAAATCAATAATTTTAAAACAAATATTGACCGATCTGGAATCTTTTTCCCATCTTTCCAAAATGTCTTCTTTGCTTGACAGACTATAGTTGAAAAGTAGTTTTGGAGCCTTCAGCTATGATTTTCTTGTCATTGGTGGCAGTTTTCGTATTTAATAACCTTTTCAATCTCTTGTTCACTGAACTTTTGACATTATTTGATTTGGGAATTTGTAGATTAGTTTGTAACCTACACCTATTTTGTCCCAGAATTATCTGCATTTCTATGAATAATGCTGCTAGGTTGTTGCACTATAGTCCATTCACGATGGCTTGAGACGAGATAAGCAAAAGCTCTGCGCATGTGTGTGTGCGACTGGAGTGGCTTCGTATTAGCCACGACATAAACAATTCACAGCAATGCCGGAATCCCGAATTCTGTTTTCGGGACTGTAACCAAAGCATTGACACAAAAACTTTTACTATAATTGTTTGTTCATTTTAGGTTTATGCAGTCGAGAGACAACCGAAACAAGCAATTTCCCAATGTGTATCTATAAAAAAGATTACTTAAAGATACTTATTCTGAATTGACTACAACAAAATTGTGGATTTCGGCATTGCTGTGACTTGTTTATGTCGTGACTATAATGAAGCCACTTCAGTCGCACACACACAAGCAGAGCTTTTGTTTATCTCGTCTCAAGCCATCGTGAATTGACTATAAAGATTTATCTTGTGGGGAAAATGTTTCTCCAGATTAAAAATTACAGGAAATTACAGTTGAAAAACCTCATCGATTATAAAAAATTTACAAATCAGAGACCATATCTCTTAACTTCTATGAAAAATTGAGATGGTCCTACCAATATTACAACATTACAACAGAAGAACACAACGTTAAAAGTATGCGTTAAAAGTACTAAAAAAACCTATTGTGAAAATTACTCAGGAAGCAAATAGTGAAAAGTACTCAATAAACGAATTGTGAAAAGTACTGAAAACAACCTTTGTCCAACTTACACTCACTTCCATTCTCATTATTCTAATTTATCTATTCCATTCCAATTATTCACATAGTATCAAGCTAAATTTTATTTTAATTATATTTTGAGTTTAATCGAAATTGGCTCATTTATGAATGTTATCTCAATGTAAATTCTATGAGTGGTCGCGTTGATTTCTCTACATCAAAATTAACCAGGCTGAACTCCATAAATTCTATCCCTTGAATCGAGCTTAGAATGATCATCCAAAGTAATCATCCAAACAGCTGTAATGAAAACCGGTGTATGACGTAGGTTTAACTCTTGTAGGATTATTAACTCTTTCTGAATTCCATTCTCCAATCAACAAAGGAGTGAAGAACGAACCTAGAGAAAATAGATGTGAACTATTTTTTACTCTATCTAATAACAAACGTGTTCTTTAAAACAATTTTAAATTCGTTGAGCATTACTTCATTACTAATTGCTCATTGTCCTGTACTGTACTATTCATACTGGAAAGTAGTATTGATAGTGACTCAATATGCTTCAATTCATCCAGTATTTGAAAAGTAATAAAGCTTTCAATCTAAATGTCAGCAACTTCAAAATCATTGCATGTCGTTATTGAAATTAGTTCCAGTATGAGAGAGCCGCTTTTGCCCATTCTTGTCTGAGCTGATTATTACTGATCTGATCTAAATGAGTGAGTCGTATTAAAAGTTCAATATTGAAAGAGTCTAAAGTTTAAAAGAAAAGCTTCTAGGAGTGGCGCCCTCTGATGATAAAAACTAATACTTCTGATGAAGATTGGAATTTGTAGATTAGTTGTTTGGTGATGGAATTATTACAACACAGTATTTATCGACATAATATCTATTCATTGTAATATTTCAATTTGGCCTTAGTATCTCTCAAACTGAGATTTCATTAAAGACTTAAAAAATCATTGAATCGGAATTGCTTTCCAGATTATTTAAAAGAATCTATTGTTTAAATGAAAATACTCATAAATCACTTTGAAATACTGAAAGATTTTGAAACCACAATATTGTCATTCTACAATAATTCACATCAAATTCACACTTCTTCAAAATAATAATTATTCAAACTTCAGGAATCTTCCATGTATAATTTTTATAACAGTCGATAGCAAACCGGTCGGGTTGGCCGAGTGGTCTGGGGCCTTACAACCTTCAGTTCGCTAGCGCTACCCGGTCGTGGGTTCGAATCCCACCAGAGGCATGGTCGTTTATGCACCTCATAAATCACCCTCGCACATTCCATTACCCACGC
Organism: Sogatella furcifera; assembly: GCA_017141385.1. NCBI lineage: Eukaryota > Metazoa > Arthropoda > Insecta > Hemiptera > Delphacidae > Sogatella > Sogatella furcifera. The sequence continues at coordinate 18,253,239 of CM029556.1, forward strand.
TCAAGTAAATTTGAATACTTATGTGGGCATCATCCGTAGCAAAAAAAAAACAGATTTGCCATTTCTTTGTGGATACTAATTTACAAATTGCCTGGTATAATATTTCACACTATGTTGTACTTATTCATATGTATTTTACTGTTGCATATTGAATCTTTGATACAAAACAAAGATCTCTTGAAGGAATATTGGCTCAGCAGTGTAGGCAATAAGACATATTGAAACTACATCAAAACGCTAGGAAATCTCATGATAGTTTTTTGATTCAGGTTTGTTTTCTTTCTCAAAAAAGTCAAGCATCGAAACCAATAAAAGTGTACCAAACCTTGTTTGAAGAAAGCTTAATTTATTAGAATAACCATATTTCCTTATCAGTCTTTAACATTATACCATTTTGCTGTTTCATTACTGACCCCACATGAAATAGAATTTTTGTTAAACCCACTCATTTTAGAACTCGAATTTTCAGGTCAGCTACTTCATTCATAGCGTCATACACTATAAAATCACTTACGTATTTCTCATATAACATAGGCGAATTGACACAATACTATAGTCTGTCCAAACAAACAAGACATTCTGGCAAGATAGGAAGATGACTCCAGCTCGGTCAATATTCGTTCAAAAATGATATATTTGGTTTAAAATTGTAGATCAGAATATTTCCTACAATTTGAGACCTAATTTATAATTTTTAAACGAATATTGACCGGGGTTGGAGTCATCTTCCTATCTTGCCAGAATGTCTTCTTTGCTTGAACAGAGTATACCAATAACGTTGGTGTACCGTAACTTTTATTATCCGATAATAACATAGAGAAAGTATAGTTGAAATATAGATATAACGTACTCATATCCTTCCGCTGTGATAATAAGCACTGGCAATTCCAATCATATTGAAAAGGTGATCTAAATATTTGCACTCATGAAGTGACCTAAAGGTGTAGGACCTATAATAGAAATCATGGAGAATCGTGATCAACAACTTTAGTTGAATACAATAATTATTGTCCGGCCACTCTCGAGAATGAAAAACCTGATTGCACTCTTGCCCGGATCAATTTGTGTTGAGCTTTTAATAACGGTGTTGAAAACCTACGTTCATTTGCAGTGATAAATATTGGGCTCAATTAATGATATTAGCATTGGGGTTCTGTCTACAGACCTTGCTCAATGGAATTTTCTAGTTACAACTAACCTGGATTGAATCGACTTGAATTTTCAATTCGTGAATTGGTATAATAATTGTTTGATGATTTCTAGTGTGGTTTTTGTGAAGAAATGGGCGTGAGTTACTTGTTTTTCGAGTGATTTCATGCCAAACATTAAGATAAAAAATGATCTTAGCCTTTTCTAATTCTCTTTTGTATGAATCCATTTATTCATAGTAGAGTACATACAAACATCTTGAGAAAATTCAAATTCTCAAGAGAAAATCTAAAATTGACGAGAGAATAACTATAAATCTATCGATTCTTTGTTCAATGAGAGATTGGAGTGAATCTCATTCCATCCAAGTCTCAGGGGGCCAATAGTGAGGCCAAATGGAGCAGCTATCAATTTTTGGGTCTCAGGGAAAATTCTGAAAAACTCAAGCCAAGCTTATATCTTGAAACTGATTAGCCTACATATTAAAATGGATTACACCTAACATATTCATTCCAGTGAATCTAGTGGATCCACTGGCGGCTCGTGCCAACGAAACAGGTAAAGTGCTGTACAGTTGAAGAAATGAGCACTTATCTACGAGCCGCCAGTGAGTGGATCTCTATACAGTGAATCTCTCTATATGCATTGTTCATTCTAAGCACTCGTTGATTAGGATTTACGATATAGAATGCAATCTCAACAAATTCAGCTTATGGATTAATTTTTAGCAGAATGCAAATACATAAGTAGATAGCCGAACGAATAGAGGGGATGATGATTATAAATTATTCTGTAAGTAATATTGAAGAATGTACGATGTAAATGTTGGATATGAATCATTAATATTCCTGAGTGTTTCCTTTTAGAGTTGTAAACTTAATGGATCTACCGTCATATATTAAAATATTCCCAATTTTTGCTCCATTAGGATATTAACCACCTCATTAACGGTTTATAGATGACGTTTTCTGACTCACTCTCGATTAAACCAGCTAGAGTTGAACCTTGTTTCTGCGAAGAGTCCCCCATTCTGTGGAGGCAATTATGTCTCAAGGCAATATCAGAAAAAAGATGTTTAATTTATGTGAATCCACATACCCGATTGCATAACTGGAGCCAGTGCATGATAAACAGTTTGAAACGATAAATCATAACTGAAAATTGCACATTTATCGAAGGATGTTTGCTCCAGAAGTTGGAAGACGTACGAGAAATAGTCAAGTTTATATATAGTTTCAAAGAAGATATTCTGGCAAGATGGGAAAAATGACTCCATCTTGGTCAGTATTGATTAAAAAATTATAAATTCTATTTCAAATTGTAGAACAGAGAGTTTCCTACAATTTGAGATAAAATTTATAATTTTTAATCAATATTGACCAAGCTAAAGTCACTTTCCCATCTTGCCAGAATGTCTTCTTTGCTTGGACAGACTATACGTTCACGCAACGTCTGATAACATGTCCTAGATTGTAATTGATGCAATTTCGATGTACGTGTATTCGTACGATAGATAAAAACATCCCTGCTTATTATACAAAACTTATCAGCTTGTACTGAAGACATGTATTGAATAGCAGATGATATACCTACTGATCCAATTAATCATCTCTTCAGAATCGCTAAGTAGCATCTACCATGTCCTCACGGCTAAAAAAGTCACGCATGAGGAACGTTCTCACTCTTAATTAACGAGATACCTAATTAGGTACTTCTTTTCGATACTTTAATTACACCATAATAAGGCGACTGAGCCATTAGTCATCCCTTTATTCTAGTCTTGACAAGTTTAATGACAGGTCTTTTCTGTTTGATCTGTATTGCAACTTGGAAAAATACATAACAGTCTATCTCGATTGTGGTAAATAAAGCCTACAGTTGCGATTAAAAGTTGAATGGAATGGTGATTAGATAGTGATGATTCCTTATCTCGTGAAGATCATTATCGAACGAAAACTTGAAAGTGTTTTAATGACTAAATTAGGGATTGTATTATAGACAGTGAGACAAATAATCCTTGTCTGGAATAGGATATCCTTGAATAATGATCTGGTTGCATTATTTATCAATTTTTCCTTAACATTCACACTTTAATCCTAGCTACCTCAGCTACTTCAACATTTCTACTTGTATGATGGTAATAAGCTTTTCCTATACACAACGTTAAAATAACTTATTTTCCAAAATTTTGATCTAAAAGAACTCACAAAAATTCGATAATTTCTCTATAAAAACCGAATTGATTATATTAACACAAAAATTATTATAATTTTTCCCAATTCCTTTGAAAATTCCTTCTAATGTAATAAATTATCTGAAGGTTAGTTTCAGAGTTTCATAGTTTCAGAGGAAGGAACTGATCACATCAACATTGAATTAAAAAAAATATTTATATTATTGATATTAAATATCTTGAAATTTTCAAGATACAATTCAATACTATTTTTACAATTCAATTTTCCAATTTTCTCACAGGAGAAATAACATTGAGTCAACCGGTTCAAATAAGAATTGTGAAAAAAATTATGGATCATAATCATGGCCATGATGATTGATTCATAATTGAGGTGCGATTGTAGAAATTGATTGAAATTTAAAAATTATACATAAAATATTTGGATTTCGGTCAAGAGCAAAGATGATACGGTATGCATTTATGAGTCACGGATAAACATAATTATTATAATTTAAGATGTTGACCCTTGGGTAACAGTATTGGATTAGGGACAGCCGGACAGCATTATACTAAAAGAATTGAAAATTATAGTGGAATGAGAATGGTAGTTAACTAATAAATTTATGTACGCACGTGTTGAATGGAGAAAGGTGCAGTGTGAAAGAGAGAGAATGATATTCAGAAAGAGGATGAATAATCTTCACTGATTGTGATTGATGATGAATTTTGATTGGATGAGTATGAATCAAGCTCCCAATGAGTCACCTCCCATCCAACAATTTTCCTACATTTTGAATGAGAAGCTTCAAAGTTTTTGCATGAAAGGGTAAAGGTAAGAAGAGCCTCTAAAAAAATGAAAAAATTGTTTAAAAAATTTAAATTATCTGATTTTAAAATTGGACTTCACCTAATAATAATCCAGATGTATGAGCTTTAATTGATTATTGATCATGTTTCATGAAAATGAAAAAGATGAATTATCAATGAGAAATATGAATTCTACCAATGTATTATAATATACCTTGAAAATCACTTGTGAAATAGCCTGGAGTGATACAGTTTTCAATGGATTCGGAAATACTCATCATCCCATTCTTCAACACTCTTGATTATAAATATCAAACTAATTCGATTCATGAATACAAAATTCAATTTGAATATCAGTTGTTGCAAATTACAATGCAGCTCCATCTACTACATCATTTTTCAATTATGTGCTCATTGAATATGAAATAAATTCTATGTACTTACTTTGTGCAATCGATATGTAGATGAAGTGCCGTTTTGTGTAAGTTGAACTTAAAGGATTGTTGGGCGTTGGAAAACCAGTCTTCTAAATCAATTCTGAAGAAATCTGAATAATCCCTTTCAATTTATACGTTTGATTGTATCAGAATGAGCTCTATAGAAGATTTTTTTCTGTACCATACCTTTCTTTGTTAGTGTTATATCTTCACTCAATTCATCGGAGAATACAGTCAAATCTGTGGAATAACTAGGAGCTAGCATAAAAAGCATTATCTCCTATTTTGTGCTTTATCAGATTTTATAATATTTCGAGAAATCTTGAATATCTCCATGAAAGTTTACATTCCATCTTATGAAATCTCTTATAATTGAATTTATTTTATAAAGAATTGTACAAAAATTGTGATCATTTTTCATATTATTGAATGAAACTAGTTCAACAACCAAAAAGAACCCAGATAGCACGTAAGCTTATTTCAAGCTGAAAATTGAGTGGATTTTGAATTGGAAGTTCCAGTTTGATCAAACCAGCCTAATTCAAACTTGTAACAGGCTGTAAGCAATCAAGCTGGAAGTTTTAAACTTGTTACAAGCTGGAATTTTCATTCTTAAAATCAACCTTGAATGTTTTAGCTACAGTCCAGCTTGTTTCAAGCTAGAATCAACCATGATTCCAGCTTGAACTTTTAAGCTTGGATGATTAAACTTGATTCCAGCTTGAACTTTCAAGCTTTGCGAATAGCTTGAAACGTGGTAACTTCTTAACTTGAATCAAGCTGTATTACAGCTGTTTACTGTAAGTTCCAAGCTTGAATCCAGCTTGTTGAATGGAACATTCAAGCTGGAAACCAGCTGGACCCCAGCTGTTTGTGCTATCAGGGAAGGTACAAGTGAAGAAGGATAAATTTTTCAAAAGGAAATAGGAATTGTGCCATCTGTTGGAAACAGAGTGGAACAGTTGCGCAATGTTCAAGTTGGCTCCTCCCATCATCGGAAGTGGGAGTGACAGGCTCCCAGTGGTAAAAGGAGTAGAAGTGGAAGTGGGAATAGACAGCCAATCACAGTGCAGTTCGCCCATCTCAACATCCAGCCTATCGCAGTCCGCCTTTGAAGCCAAAATGGCTTCCGGCTTCCTTCCTATTGAATAATCTTGTTTTAGATTATTTTATTTTCATATTTCAGTATTTATCTCAAGATTTTAAACTATATTTTTCCTTTAATGAGGATTGTTGAACATTTTGGAGAGGATTTCGATTCTAGAACTTTCCATGAAATATGAAATGGATTCCACTGTTTTGAAAATTTTCAAAATAAAGGAGAATTGATATAAGAATTCGCAAACCACTGTATTATTCAATTAAAAAAAAAAAATTCGCTCCGGCAGCTGGCGCTCGGAAAGAGTGCATTTCAAATAATGCAATTCTATGATGGCTCAAATCGTATGACTTGTAATGAGCTATTCAGGGTATGAATTCAAAGGTGTCGTATTCAAAAAATACCATTTTTGGCATGTTATTCGCCATTTTATCCGCCATTTTTTATTGGATTTTTTTCGTTGATGGCTCAAATTGTAGGGCATAATAAGGGTATTATACACACCAATTTTCAAAACGATCAAGTTATTGGTCGATTTTTAGTGATTTTTCGAATTTTCCATGCCCTAATTTCACCCCCTACCCTTGGAACAATTCGGCTGGTTAACGAACTTGACCGAGATATTAACACTAAAGATTTTTGTGCAAAATTTGATCGCTCTCCGACAAAATCTTCGGGAGTTATCGTGTTAACAAGAATCTGTACATATATAAATATATATATATATATATATAGAAAGAGAGAGATATAAATTTGAACGGACATCAGATTCGTGTTCTAGGGGCTCGGAAACTTGTAAAAGATATATCACTTCATACATTTTCGATTGTCAGGGCATGATTGTTTGATTGTCGACCAATAGTGCATTTTTCAAATGAAATGCACTAAAAATAAAAAATTAGAAAATAACTTTATGATCAGCAATATTATTATATTATTATTACATGTCATGTAATGATGACCTTGAAATTTTACAGTACAAAATACCGTTTTAGAGCCATCTATTATTTGTATTGAATACTACGGACTTCACTTTGAGGGTTGAATCATATCCCTCAAAAGTATTATTTTAATACTATCTGTTTAGTTTGTGTCCAAAATATCATTGTAAAGCATTCTTTATCAAAGAGAAATAATTAATACAGATTCACTTTATACAGTTCAAACCTCATCAATTAGAATGTTGAGCATAACCTGATATTATATAAGACTTATACAGGGTGTTTCAGTAGTGTCGAGCATTTTAGGGTGTTGATCCTTGGTAAAAAACATACTCAAATACCATTTTCAAAATGTCCGAAAGTCCTCAATTACTCACACAGCTGCCATTTTTGTCTTCTCATTTTCAGGTAAGTTTTCAATTTCATAATTTTGTAGCGGCCTTGAGAGGGTACTATAGTGGTCAATTATTACGTAAAATTAGCTGAGAAATCGAATGAAATCAGTTAGAAGTTCGTAACTTTGATGGTTAACCCTACAATTTCAACTTTGAAGGGATATAAATGTGATATTTAATTATTGAACGATATTCTTTATTATTTCTTATTGTGGGAAATTAAAATTATATTTGGGTATGTTTTTTACCAAGGAACAATCCACTTTAATGCTTGACACTACCTCTGGAACACCCTGTATAGTCACTGAAGTAAAAACTACTTGATCAGTTGGGGAAGCCTTGTTTTATTCCAAGATAGCGTTGTAGAGCTCTAGTTTTTGAGATAACTCACAGTAATTGAAAATGCAGTTTCAAACAAATGCAGTTTAACCCTTAAAATCTGCCTTTTTTGGAAACAACTTGGTCAGTTTACAATGAAGTCACTAGCAATATCCGTTCAAGCAGGTTTATAGGATACTTCACTCATTATATCAATAATAAATAGAATTACAAAGGTCTCAATTATTCCTTCAGATTTCCTTGCTGATTTTCTATTAGAATTTATAATTTCAATAACCTTAAAGAGTGATAGAGCTCCTATTAATTCATAAAGTTTCAAATTTGGAGAAATTTCATTCATTTTATAAGGTACGATATAATTTTTTTTAATTATTCATATAGGTAATCAGTCTGAAAAGTTTGGTGAACTCTTATGGAAGACTCTGTATAAACTACATAAACATGCCAAAAATTTCGGTTTGTCCGCCCTGGAACCTTGGCAAACTTTAGATTTCAATAACGAATAGGTTTAATCTTATCATCTATAATAAAACACATACAAAATCCACAGTCAACTTTGGAGAAATTCATTAAATGAATCTACAAAGTGATGTCCAAATGGAAATGTTTAATGAGTTAATGTTAAGAAAACAAGCCACGCTCCCACAAGCAACTGGTCACGATATTTTTACATCACATATAAACGAGAATTTTATTAATTTAATTTTTTAAATAAGTTACGCCAGTGCCTTGAATTAATGATGATTTACATCACTTGAATGCTCGAATCACTCTTTTAAATTGGAACTATACTTATACAATCGGATGAATTTCTAATATTCTTTAAAATGCGATACTTTTCATCTGAGAAAATGCTCTCTCATATTCTGTGTTATTCAGTACTCATCATTCATTTATTGACATAATCTTACAAAAATTACAATATAATAATGGGCTAGGATAGAAAAATCATCTTATAGTACTATTTATTTTTTTAAATTTTGATGAATAATTTAGTCCGGAACAATGTCATGTATTTTTACAGCGTTTCATATAAGAGATTCTGGTTCAGGAAAATGCTACAAATTCTCCTTTATACTATCAACAGATAACATAGTACATTCTTCTAGTCCTCGAAATTTGTAAAAAAATATCAGAAGCTATCTTGGGAACCATTTGCTCCAAAGTTATCACTATAGTGATCGAGCATTTCAACACTTGGACCACATTCCAGAAGGCAGAAATTATTTCTCATATCTTACGCCAGGAGAAAAATCACTAATACAGTAATAACTAAGTGAATCAGAGAAGTTTATCGATTTGTTTGAAAGTTCAGCTTTATGACCAGAGACTGCTTCGAAACCTAATTCGCCACGGATTTTTTTAACCGCCCACGCCTCTGGAGCCGGAACCTTTTTAAGTCGGCTTCAAAACTTGGAACAACTTTTCTACGGGTTTTCAAACTCCAATTTGTCCACTCGCTTTATTCATACTGTCGGTCCGGTATTGGTCGGTATAGTCTGACTGATCAAAGAAGACATTCTGGCAAGATGGGGAAATGACTCCAGCTCAGTCAATATTGGTTCAAAATTATAAATTAATTTACAAATTGTAGAGAACATTCTGATCTACAGTTTGAGATCGAATTAATAATTTTTGGACCAATACTGACTGAGCTGGAGTCATTTTCCCATCTTGCCAGAATGTCTTCTTTGCTTGTACAGTCTGTACGGTACTCGATAATGAACGTTGCTATTTATTGCGTCCATTCACTACAGCTGATTCACGAGCGCAGGTTGTAAGCATGCATTATATTCCTATAACAAACATTGTGTATTGGATTGTTATCCGTATAACAAACAATGAATTGGATTGTTGGAATGAATTGTATGGAGAAGGACTGTTCTTGTAGAGGAACTATAATATCATGTTTGAGTAAATAATAATGATGGTGGATGTTCTTGTATACTGAACTACAAAATGGATCAATATATTTCACTAATTTGGTATTGAATATTGTCTCCATACTCGTATACTATAATATTTTGACTCAGTTACAATTATTTGCGGTTCAATTATGACAGCTAATGTAGCCTATTAATATGAAATGAAAATATTCTTTATTAGGCGGAGTTAGGACTAGGAAGTTCTTTCTACCACTCAACCTCACAGCCTGAATATGATATTGTTGTATGAATAATAAATAAATCATCATACTTATATAATTGAAATAGTATAGAGATAATTTATGTATGTATGTATAACCTAAAAAAACTGTGGTAAACATGTAATAAGTATTTCCAGTTATCTAAACTTAAGGAGGTTTAATTTCCACCATCTTGAAAACTTTTATTATTTAATTTTAAAACCGGAAAGAAATTTAAATTTTCCAATTTTGAAAACCTTTATTCTCTCCCATTAAAACTTCTGAGAGACTTGAATTTTCCAATCTTGAAACCATTAAGTATCTGGAAATATAAAAAACCTTGCAAATCATTTAATTGAATGATATGAAGTGCGTGACCTTATCACCACTTCGTAAGAGATGCTCTACATTGAAAATTTGAGGAATAACATGATTTGTTAGGATGCCTGCACAAAAAAAACTGTGGTTAAACATGTAGAATCCAGCTTATGCTTGAGTAGGACTGCTTCCTATAGATAATGATTAACAAACCTATAACTCTTACAAAAATCGGGTCAATTTTGATTGTATATATAAAACCTCACAAGCTTGACTGAAAAGGTTGTTCCGGTAAAAAGAGCATCCTTGTGTTTTTATTCTCCATTTCCTCAGGATGTGCGTGCAACTGACACAAGCGACTGACTTTGCCTGCTCATTAGATACAAAAAATTGGAGACCATGAGATTTTTATTGAAGTGTCTTACTGAATTATTACTCAAGTACAATATCTCAAATCATAATAAGTAACATGCTATAACTTGTTTTCTACTATTATATGATTGTAGTTTTGACGACTAGTGGGATCGGACTCCCCAAGTATTATTCAAGTAAAGCTTACTCGATCATGGAACATGGAACATGATTATCTACGATTTCTAAACGATATTCAATTATTGATATGATTTTACTGAATTTACTCGTGATATTTCATTTCCGGAAAGCTGTTCATAAGATTCAAAATTCGTTCACACGTTAAAATCCTACCAATTTTAATAGGTGATAATGTGTGATGGACCGAGTGCAACAACCGAAAGTACATAATAAATCTGAATGAAGAGAATTTGGGTGAATAAACTATTGTGCTTTCATTCTGGTTTCTGTACTCTACGAATTACTATATTCTTGTATAGCCTATAGTAATAATATTCACTTATACTGTATTCATATAATTATTGTAAACTGTTGTGATTTCTCCATGTCGGCATACAAGTTTAATTTTACCGATGTGTAGCACAAATTTGTAATTTTTGTTGAATATTTTACTCAGAATTATTTTTTATTACTAGCCGGCAGGCTCGCTTCGCTCGCCTTCTCCGCCTAGCCAGGGGGCTAGTAATAATACACTACTAGCCAGGGGACACAATATCTCCGCCCCCTGGACCCCCGACAGTATCAGCAGTGTCAGGGAGTCAAACAGGCTCGTTTCGTTCGCCTGCATAACCTCTGTCAGTGTAAGCTGAGACAAACAGGCTCGCTACGCTCGCCTGCAAATTCGGCTCAGAAGGTATTCAAAATTCATCAAACACAGCATTTCTAGACCTAATCTGGACCGTTTATCAAATTTCAACATTTTCTACGTATTTATTCTCGATAAATTCAAGAAAAGCTCCGAAGATTCCGAAAACTAGTAAAACGCTAATATTGAGCGTAACTTTGGGAAGTATATCGGATATAGTTTGAAACTTGATTCAATATCTTTCAATTCAGTTCATCTATAATCTCGCTGAACCATTGAATTTACAGTATGAATTGGTTGTATGAAGGCGGAAGATATGCAACCCGCAATACATGTACAATTTAAAAAATACTGATAAGTGGCGTAATCTTGAACGGAATTCAAAAATATTTTAACACAACATTTCTAGACCTTATCTGAACCTGCCTACAAAATATCAACATTTTCTACCGATTGGTTCTCGAAAAAATTGAGAAAACGCTGAAAAACTATAGAAAAACTTTAATATTTTGAGTATCCTTGGAAAGTTCCTAAAATTCGTTCTTAGCGCGCGTCTCAACGTCCAACTGAACATGCCTGCCAAATTTGAACGCATTCGGTTCAGTGGATTTTTAGTTCTGGTGATGAATCAGTCAGTCAGTGCCATTTCGCTTTTATAGATATAGATTTATACAATTCGATTCAATTTGCTTTCAAATAAGCTTATTGAGTTGTCGTACAAATAACCAAAAACGATTAAAAAACGACCTACCGGGACTGTATTTGCTATTTTAAGAAACGACCTCATCTATAAATCATACCTCACAGAATGAAACATTCTCATACAATAAAAAATTCCCCAGTTTATAGTGCAAAACCGCTTATACTTTCCAGTTTCTTGGACGTGTTGTTATCAGAGAATAAAAACCTTATTCTATACTCTCCGGCTGTGACGATTGTCTCGGCATATTTACCCTGATTTAAACGAGCGGCCTGGCAGCAGTTTGGTCAAGTTTTCGACAGCTTATAGCCTGTCTAAGCGAAGAAGACATTCTGGCAAGTTGGAAAAATTACTCCAGTTCGGTCAATATTGGTTCAACAATGATAAATTCGTTCTCAAATTGTAGATTGAAATGTTTCCTAGAAATTGAGACCAACTTTTTAACTTTTCAACCAATATAGACTGAGCTCAAGTCATTTTTGCATCTTTCCGGAATGTCTTCTTTGCTTGGACAGACTAGCTGGATTGTTGTGGCTATTGGCTAGCCCGAGGCGGTTCTGCCCCGCGCAAGAAAGTTCCACATTGACTTGCCGGGATTGTTTGATACTGGGTCGGAGTCTGACCAAAACTATGCAGATTTATACCTGTATACATGCAGACTTTTAACTGTATATACTGTATAGGCTATGCAGACTTGAATATATCTGCAGATTTATATATGTATACATGCAGACTGTATATATTCTATCTTAATATTATTTCATTGGCCATGCAGATTTATACCTGTTTATATATAGGCTTATATGCTATATCTTTATATATATATACTTCATACCTATGCGATTTATACCTGTATTAATGCAGACCTATATCTATACACCTGGAGATTTATATTTATATTCAGCATAATATGCATATCTATACATTTGTACATTTGCCCGTAGATATGAAGCTGTTACATAACGTTTTGTATTCTCACCACTACACAAATACTACGATACACGTTTGCGAGCAGGTGGAATATATTTTGCAATTAAATTTTTGTGAAAAATAAAAGTAAGGTAAAAGCAATGGAATTATGTTTAATTTGTGATTAATTTATTTGGGTATCACAATAATACTCATAGGTGAAAACCTCAAACATATTCAAAACGAAAACGTATTCTCCCCTAATTTTAATGAAAATATTACAAAGTAAGGTACTTACACTATTAGGCGAAAACATAGACAGCCTACATCCAAAATGTCTTCACTTCTTAATTTTTATGACAATATTACAAGTGAAGGTTCTATTCAAGTCATGATACATTATTCAAAAGTGACATTATCGTAATAATAATAATTATTACAAATTGTTACCTCGAATTGTCCAAAAGTTATGTACGATGTATCTATGTGATGATGATGATATCTTGTATAGGAACCAATGCAATGGAATGATGAATTATTGTATGTGAGTGCAATACAATAATCATTGTATGTGAGTACTATTCCTGAATATTGAAATGATTCAATAAAATTTTTATCAACTGCAAGAGAATAAAAATATATAATTCCAAAATATCTAAATGGAAGCTCAAGTGTTATTTACAAATGAAAACAATATTGATGATAAGAAAATGGCTTTTACTGTATTCAAGTAAAAAGGGCAACCGTGCGAAAGGAAGATGACATCATTGATAATAGTGCAAAGGAAGTTGATTCCACTGGTTTAGTGCAGGAGTAGGTTAGGCAACTAGTCGTGCTTAAATTACAATCGATCAGTATTGTTCAGTGACACTATACGGTACTGCTATTAGCTCTGTTGTCTCTATTATTGGATACTTGTAGCTTGACTTGTAGCACAGACTACAGATTTTCATAGTTTGTGCTTGTAGTCAGAGCATAATGAAGTAAGTCAAGCAGGCTACACTATACCTCCTCTACTCTAGTATAGTTGCGCTAGTACTGAACTGAAAATTTGAGTTATTTGTTTTTCTATGATTGGATTGTTAAAGTTCCCATTCAGAGAATACAAGCGTTAGCCGTCATTTCAAAACTTTTTGCATAAATTATTATCACAATCCATGTCGTGATTCCAAAACTATCACCTGAACTCACGCTGCATGGATAAATTTATCGCTCCGACATTCTTCACATTCCAGTGATAATTTATCGTATCAAACATGAGCAGGATAGTCAAGCATAATTGAACTCATAGTATCACCCTACATTCCAGTAATGTTCCTTGAACATTCATACCAGAGTAACAAGCAAATATGATATTAAACTGACAAATGTTTCAAGATACCATTCATGAGTATTGACGATGATCAGTTTGAGTTTCAGTTTTATAAGTTTTCGCTGCAGTCAACAGACTGGATAATAATTGTCAAATCTGATTAGGATAACAGACAAAATTAATTGAACTAAGACAAACACAAGGTTTTGCTTATGCTAGTCAAGCAAAAACACTAATAATGATATACTGAACTAATGCTTTGAAACCTCTACAATCTTATTTGATTCACACTATGCTAAACCATTATTTATTTCATTTAAATTTGTCATTAGAGTGCAAATCATGTATCTGTATGTTGTTGATGGCGAAAAAAAGTTTGGTTCTTTGATAATGAAATGATTACTCATAACATTTTCTAGGATTCCAATGTGTCTTGAACATAATCAGGGTTACAGACAAGACCAATTTATTGAACACATGCAATTCCATATTGTTATCTCTTACACCCAGAGAGTATATAGAATAAGACTAATTTAGTTCCATACTCTTTGGCTACACCATACATGCCAAACATACAAGATTAATGGCGGATATGCGTTCGAGATTCGCTAATGGATTTATTCGGTATCGGGAGCATCGACATGGTAAACATCGAACATCGAAAACAGATGGTAACCGGTCGGAATTGCGTTTACTTTGCTCAAGTTTTGCGGCTGGCTTTCACCCAAGTCGAATAATTCACCCAGCTTTCAATGCAGTGTCATGAGTGCAGGTATCAATTACTGAGATAAACCTAGTCTAGCAATACTCATGTATGTTGTGGGAGTAATTGGAGTAGAATGCTTGCGCCGAGCGGGTGGCTCGAACTTTTCATTTTGACAAGGCGTCTATAGTCTGTCCAAGCAAAGAAGACAATCTGGCAAGATGAGAAAATTACTCTTTCTCCGTCAATATTGGTTCAGAAATTATTGAATTTGATTTCAAATTCGAGGAAACATCCTGATCTACAATTTAAGACAAAATTTGTAATTTTTGAACTAACATTGAAGGTGCTGGAGACATTCTCCCATCTTGCCAGAATGTCTTCTTTGCTTGGACAGACTTTATACCCACCTGAAGAATGGTTGACTGTAATTATTGTGGTAGGTCTACACTTCAGCTGCTGTGAAGTTACGCATTTTGTAATGTTTTTTGTGATCGAGTTTGAGAGGAATGTAGTGTGATAAATCTTCGTTAGTAACGGGAAATGGGTCAGTTGTGGAGCAAAACTGGAATCAAATCTAATACTTCTACTTACCTGATAGTACAATTCTTTGAAAAAAGTACACTTGAAAAATTGGTCACTGAGTGCATTTCTCATTAGGCTAAGCTTGAATGATGAAAGTTGTATGACTTTGATATACCTGTGGACGGCGGAATTTAGATTACAGTAGATCTCCTCTCAACCGATTCCTAAGGGATCAAACCTTTGTAACGAAAAGGTTGGGGAAACCGAGGAATATGATAAATATTGTGAAGAAATTTATTACATTGGTGTTGAATACAATCAAACCGGAATTCTAAACGTCCCTGAGTGACTAAATTTGATTCGGAAGAACACATTGATTGATGAACTAAGATGAAAAGTTAGTGAGTGTCAAAAAATCTAACCAGAATTTGGCCTATTTATTTCCGAGGGTGATGCCCACATGGGCTCCTAGGCCTGTGCTTGGGTGATGAGAGGGATGATGAGAGATGACTACTTTTTAGGCAGTCAGGACCGAAGGCTTATCATCTTCTCCGAAAGACGGGGTGACCTTATTTATGTCATTGTGCTGGTCAAAAACTGTTCCCTAGCTGAGGATCGAACCTCGGAACCTTTGGTTAGAAGAACGATTCGTTATCACTTATTAGGCCTACTCCAAGGATCCACCCTATAACTTCAATCCCGATGACAGTATTTGCTGTATGTTTGGAATTAAATCATGTTTTTTTGACTAGTTTACTAGACTAGAATAATAACCACCAATAGGATATGTTTGCTTCAAATGGCATTCCCTCAGTTTAACCCTACCAATATTAGTGAATCAATTCCTCAATCTATTCCATATTCATCTAAATAGCCCTGGTAACCTATGCAATACATTGAATACATTAGCCTATAACTTGACCAGCATTTTCATTAAAATTTGATTATTCTTATTTTTAAGACGATGAGCAATGAATTAAACAGCGAATCTATACGTCTCTTACCCATCGATAACTGCTGTGAGAACACTCACACTGAACTAAATATTAGGCTATATTCGATGTGCTTGAGAATTTACATTTTAACTTGAAGGTCTTGTACTCAATTTATCATACTTAATAATGGATGCAACGTTAATCCCTTCAACGTTGAAGCCTAAAATGTTGCATGCATGATAACAGATTATCCACGAAATTTTCGAGCCTAAAGTTGCGCCCGGAGCTTTCTTAAAATCTCCAAATATGGCCTTGTACCGTGCAAAACTAAAAGTATTTTCCTTGAAACTTCAATTCATCTTTACGTGTTGGACAGTACCACGGATAGGCTACTAGAATACAGTATCCGTGAACAGTACTATCACTCAAAATCCAGACTGGATAACTTGTGAGTGCGTGCTGCTTGGTAATTATAATGCAAGTTATGTGTATTTCATCAATAAGAAATACCCAGTGTCTTCCTTTCACGTTGAAAACTATATTCAGTGTCACTCATGTAATTATTAACCAACTTTCTATCTAATTACTGTACTTGAATTAAGAACGAACTGTTATGTATTGATAATAATAGTCTGTCCGAGCAAAGAAGACATTCTGCCAAGATAGAAAAATGATTCCAGCTCAGACAATATTGATTAAAAATTATGAATTTATCCTCAAATTGTAGAAAACATTTTGCTCTACAATTTGAGACCAAACTTATAATTCAACCAATATTGGCCGAGCTGTAGTTATTTACCCATCTTGCCAGAATGTCTTCTTTGCTTGAACAGACTGTACAACTTGCACCACTTGTTGATTTGTTTGTATCATCAAATTCATCCAACATCAGATTTCGAGAAGCAGTTCTTCAGATTTAATCTACAAGTGTCTTCGCGTCAGTCCACACTTGCTCTGAAAATGGTTCTTGGCGAATTTCCTGTTTTGAATTACTAGTATGATGCACTTCCTTAATAATTTCGTGACTGATTAGAAATTTGTGAATTGCTTTTAGAGTTTTGAGTTCATTAGCTTATACTCTCAGCTAATGTATCATCGGTAGTAGTTACAGAACATTAGTTTCAGGTAACGTAGTAGCAGAGATTCTACATGTAAGCTATTGCCTTATATCTGTGTTTTTTGTCAATAACTGAAGACCATAATTAAAAACCGGGCCAAGTACCAAAATTACATGAATTGAGTTAGGCATCAAAGAGTGTGCTATTTACCAACCCCAATACGGTATAAACTAATCTCGAAGGAATAGATTTAATAGTTCAATTATTAACTATCAATTAATGTTATCTTAACTATCTAAATATCTATCTGAGACCAGGCTATATTTGATATAGATCGTGATCTTCTGTTCTATATCCTTAAGCAGTAAAACCGCTCTATACAGTAGAAGTCCACTCGCAGCTCCTCGGTAGAACTCTGTGCAGACTTTATATCATCCATAAGAATCACTATTCTTTAAAAATCAGTATTTTTGAACAACACATACACACTACAACAGTTCCGAACAGTTTTGCTTGCAAAATATGCATCCTACTTCTCCCTAATAATAACTTAAAATTGACAACTCCTTTTCAAATAGTTGGTAGATGTAAAAATGTTTACGCTCATTGATAACAAGGTTGTCTTAAATTTCTTCAATATTTACATTCTGTTTCGTGAAACCTAATCGAAAATATCAGAGAGTTCACTTATTCTCCTCTAATCAAATTAATTGGAAAAACTTCAGATACTTTCAATAAGGTTGAACATGAATTATTATTGATACTAGAGCTGGTAAATCCAGTAAAAACACCTCAATACCATGCAAATACATTAATATTTCTCACTAGATGAAAGTACACCTCATGAATTACAGTAGAGCTCTAATATGAATCTCCTGTCTAGACTCTCGGAGTAGAAAATATTGATGGATGGTTGCTAAGTGCCTAAGCAGCTAACAATTATTAGATGACAAATACTACTAAGTGTTATGAAGAAAGACAAGAAGCACGCAATATTATGCAAAAGAAGCATGAGACAAGATGACGAGGAGAAAGAAGAGAAGAAAGACCACACCCAATGAAAGGACGTTTAGAGTGGACCAGATATAGTCTGTCAAGCAAAGAAGGCATCCCCGCAAGATGGAAAAATAACTCCAGCTCGGTCAATATTGGTTTGAAACTAATAAATTTTGTCTCAAATCATAGATCAGAATGTTCCTACAATTTGAGACCAAATTCATTATTTTTTAACTAATATTGACCGAGCTGGAGTAATTTTCCCATCTTGCCAGAATGTCTTCTTTTCTCAGACAGGCTATACAACATCATCGAACCCCAAACGATCCAGTTCCCCTTTCTCCTATCCTTTTTTCCTCTACATCTTGTCCTCCTCTTCGTCACTACCTTCATCTCCTTCTTCTTCGTTATATTATTATTATTCTTCTTCTTGTAGTACTCGTCAGCAAGCTCTGACCAGTGTCCCCCACCTGAGCAAGCAGTGAAATGTATTTCAAGTCCTTCTCCTTCTCTTTTTTGCTCTTGTTATTCGCAATTTGAAATAATATCGGAGTCTTTCTCCGGTTCCTCTTTCCTCTGCACGTGCTTCCCTCCTCTCCACTCCCTCGCTCCAATTCTCTATCTCTTTCTCCCTAACTGACCGATGAATACATACCTGATCCTGTATCCATCCACCACCCCAAGAACCCAAGTGGAAGCTATAAAAGGCCTTGTCAGAATGAGGCCCCAGTTCTTAGTTTATACAATCATCCATACACACATACGTGCAAACTCTCGCTCTCTTCATAATAACAGAAATTAGTAATTAACTGTAGTATATTTTAAGTGGTGATTAGGAGATTTGGATCTTTTGTAACAGTTCACCTGATAAGAGATAACAACATGATGCTTCTCCAAGCTAAGGTGAGTTCAGGATTTCAAAATTACTTCTAATTGTTTTTATAATTTCAAAAATATGTTGGCATAGCCTAGTTTAAATCTTCACTTCCTTTATAAATTAATACTGATGAATAGGTGGTTTTGAAAATGCCTTGTTATTTTCATAACTCAACAATCATATCATGTTATCATAGTTCAATAAAGTAATCAAAGCCGGTAAAGTTTGTTTTTAAATCATTATTTGGAAATAGGTATCCTAATCGGATTCTAAATAGAATTTTTCCAGCAACTTTCCGCAGTAATCAATACTTATTTAAATAAAAAATGAATATTCATGTGGAAAAATTAATTATTAATTTAGAAGGCTAAACCAATATAGAAGGCTGGACGGCTAGACCAATGGGTCATACCTTCTCCAATTTCTTGCATCAATCTAAGTTGAAATAGAATAGCTTATTAGTCTCTTACTAGGTGCTATAGTAATGTATAAAAAAAACTTCAAATGAAATGTGTAGTAAAATATGAAATATCATATTACCAAATTTGTTTCAATCAAATTAGTTTTTATTACAATATTGTAACAAGGATGCATTTCTAGATGTTCTATTCGATAATTCCAATTGATTTTTCAAAATAATTATATTCGATGTTCATTCTATAAGTAGCCTACATGAAAAACTTTATAGAAAAAAAGGAGAAAGAAAATATAAGGATCAAGAAATTGTTACTCTGATTGTCAATTCTTTTTTTAGAACTCTGGTTGCTTTTCATTTGATTTGAGAGAGATATTATCTTGCACCCATTTCCATTAATAACAAACTCTCTGGTAGGCTGAAATCGCGTTAATTGAAGGCTAGAGATAAATATTTTCATTTCAAATTGGTGTGAAATATAAGTATGAAGGAAATCACTATTCACATTCCTTGAACGCAATATTTGTATTGATACTGACTATTTGATTGAAATTCCACTTGAAAGTCTTTAAAAATCAGTAAATTTGAGATTTACTAATAAGAAATCGCAAGAATGCTCCTGGAAAAGTATTTTAGATTCCAATTTATCATTACACACATTTTTCTGAGACTACTTGATTTTTCACTGTGGATTATTTTTGAGAGCCGATTTGAGGTTCATCTTGAATGAATTGCTACTCTTCATTAAACACCATAAAGTATTGTATATCAGGTCATCTAATTCACTTCACAACGAACTGATTCTTGTTCAAAAGTTGGTCTTGATTCTTGCAGCAAAAGACAATCTACTTGAGTGGTAGTGAAGTATCAACTACCAAACTTTATGATGCAGTCCATTTTTACATTATTACTTGAATATTTCATGCTTGTATTGATTTTGCCAATCTTCAATTATTTCTATCAAATTTTAAAATAGATATCATAATTATTCAATTTACATAATTTTTTCATAATAATGGTATATCTCTCATTGATGATAAGTGGTCCAACAATCCAGGATAAATAATCTGACTCAAGGTATGTCTGAATCATAATCCATAATCATGGTCTCGTCAATGTGGAGGCCAAATTTGCTATAACATAAAAAAACTTTATTTTTTCAAAATTTGCAACTTCTATCATTTGTAACTGTATCGTAACAATATGCAACAATCAAAACCCAGCTATAGTATATTGGCTATCACATCCAATCGAAATGGATAATTCGAGTTCACTAACTTCTTTTCAAATCGGTATTACGGATAGCGCTATTACGAATCTTGATTAACACAACCAAATAAATAGATTTCTCTAGTTTCTTATCACACCCCTATAACTCATGAGTGGTTTAATGTGTGGGTGACCCGAAATTCGCCAACACATTAAAAACAAGTTACGAAACTTGTCTCTGCAACAGCTTACTCCAATTACCCACCGTCCGATAAAATGAACTTCAGAACTCCAATACAGCGCAGAGCTCTGTGCTGACATGATAACTTAATAAGGAAGTGGAGTACCTGGGTTGAAGTGGAACTGGTCCCTTGAATAATCATTCAACATTGCATGAATAACGTTCGGTACGTTCAAACCACTCTCCAAAAATGATATGATTACTATTATGAAGTACTTGTAACTTGAATTTAATGAAACGAACCCTTTATCTGATAGTATATAGCTCATGTAAAAATGAGAGATTTGAATCGTGTGACGAGTTACTCAGATTGTGATGCTGGGTCGCACCAATTTTCAACAATTATAAAGAAGATAATTTATTGATGTTTCTTTCAAGAATCATCATAGAAATGGAACGTGAGAGAATTAACGTAAGTCTAAAAGCTATAGTGCATTGAGTTCTATGAGTTGGAACTTGGAACCCAAGATTCTTTGAGAAGTAAAGACCATATCTATAAAGAAAATTATCAACGTGATAGAAACAACGAAAACTAGAAACGAGAAGAGAATCGAAACGACCAGAGCTATACAGGTTTTTCAAAAAATATTGAGGTTGACGGTAATTGACAAGAAACTAAATTGACGCTACTCATTTCAAAATGTTATACTCTTATTGATCTGTGATGTCAACTCCAACCTATATCAAATCACTAAAATATAGAATTCGTGTATGAAAATTGAATTTGAATGAGAAACATTTTTCAATAAAAACTTATTATCACCAACAAACGGGATTTGATGCTTCTCTTTTTAAAAACGTTTCTCAGAGAAAACGAACGCATCACTATCGTAGTGGAAAAATAAAGGCAGTTCTGTTACGAGTATAATACATTTATACTCTTAATACATTAATATACTCTATAATACATTCATGCCAAAAAAATTTCACTCTAAGCAGAAAATAATCAACTTAAATGTAACAACTCTCTCACATTCTATCCATTTCCTTCAATTTTTTTCAAGTTTGCCACTTAAAAAATCAGTTTCAATCTAAAAAAAGCTGTTACATATTCTAGCAATGTACTTTTCAACATTACTTTCCAATGTTAATCACTTTCTAATCATTACATCTACATGATCCATAATAATCAACGTATCCTGATTGTAATGAACTCACTTAAATGGCCTTGATTTGAAAAAGTTGTTTTTCTCACCTTTTTCTTCCTCTATTATTTCCTATTCTTATGTGTTCATAATTAAATTTAAGTGGTCCATAATAAAAAGGAAAATTGTTTAATTCTTACAACTAGGCTACTCGAAAAGGCTATAGCTACAACCTATCACACAAGAAAAATGTAAAAGGATCCGCTCAATTTTTTGTCGGATAGTGAATTAGTTTCCGATTCTCATTCTAATTCACCCAATAAGTGGCAAGGAATGGACATAGGCTAATATTATGTGGACTGGATAAGTTCTCTATACAATATTCTACGTTTATTCACAATTTCCAATATTTCAGTTTTTATTTTATTTTATAAATTATTACGACATTAATCTGCATTCTAATACTTTGAATACTATACATAATTATTGTAGTTAGCTCACTTTGAAAGCTCTCTTATCTATCTCTAATATCTGTCATATTTTTCAAAGTAAATCACTTACTGTACCTACTTATCTGTCTTTTTCATATTTTTTCTTTTTATATCCACTGAAATTATATTATTCTGTCATAATAAATATTTCAAAGAATATCTAGCAATCACTATAGGCTAATATGAGTTTATATTCAACTTTTAAAGAAATGATCCTTTGTACTTTTAGCTACTTATTCGAGATCTCTCATTTAAGTAGCCTTCATGTTTCTCTTAATCCCTGTATTTATATAGAAATGTAGTGGAATTTTGAGTGAAAGAGAGGGCCTGCTGCGGTCTAACCTTGCCCTCCCAGGTTATCAAAGAAAAGCAGCTATTCTTATTCAATTCATAATTAAATCATTTACTTCATCACCCTATACTCGTTGTTATGAACTTACGTTTAGTGAGTCAATATGTAAACGTTTCTTATTAATAAATTTAATGTCCATTTCATTTATGAAACGTACCTCCTCTTCTCTTGTTAGTATTTTAACATTACTTTATTTATATTCATTTTCATTGCAATAGTGTTTACTTCTATTTCAGAAATTTTTTATTCTCTTTTACTCTTATCTTCTTCTTTTTTATCTCTTACTCTAATTCCTATACCCCTTTTTTACACCAATTCCTCTCATTCATAACTTGTTTCTCTTCCTTTCTTTACTGAAAATCACATTATCTCTCTCCCCCGAATATTACGCTGTCAAACTATCCGTGACGAAGGCTGCAGTAAATATTCTTTTGAGATAGCCAGGCAATAAATCAGAGCTACCTGATTCGAGTCGCTACCCCGGGCAATACAAATTTATTGTTTCAACTGGCCGCATTATGATCATCAGTACGAAAGCCACTTTTTACAGCGCATTGACTCATTGATTCTGACAGGTTTGTTCCAATATCTCCCAGACAGGCAGATCGCAATCAAATAATTAGTAATAACTTGACTTGTTATCGGGTGAAATTGTTGGCTTCATGACAGACTCAATAAATTTGTTACTCAGTGGGGTAGCATAATCATTTCCTGAATGAAATTTATTCTTTGATGAGTGAAATTCTCGTCTATTATTATTACATTGTTTGAACTATCATGTAATCAAAATCCTTATCTATCTTATATTTATAAAATTACTGAAATATATTCATATTCACTCTATTTGTCTGAGTGAACATGAGTTTCTTGTTTGTCAAGAATTGTCAAGATAGGTTGCATTACAATCCCTATGTAGAAGATACAAGATTGGGTTGATACATTTACACATCAAAGATTGGAATAAATTCATAATTATACTGAGGATTCTGACTAAGCTGAGCATTTGATAGCAAATAATCACAAATTCCAGACCGAGAAAACTATTAATCATTGTATTTGCTGTTTGAATCGCCATTTTGTAACGTTTGTATTAACCGCTAATCGGGGAGGAGCTTGTCCAGGCCAATGGCAGACGTCCACTATGATTGGTTCAAGCGTCTACCAATAGCGGTGCTTGAGCTCGAGAATAAAGACTGCTGCTCTTACAACATGTTCAAAACATGAACAGAATAAGCTGAACCATCTTATTATTTAAAATGTGACAGAAAACTAATTCGGAAACTTGCAGTTGATGAGTAAATTTCCTAACTCTACGAGAGGAGAGATAAGAATTGATTTTTATTTTCCATTGTAATTGAAGATTGTAAACGGATCTACTTATCTAGGCAAATAGCAAATGAAATTTAACATTGTGTAGATTTGAATATTTATATGGCAATTTGTACAGCCCTGGCACTAAAGATTTTACTAGGCTATAATTGTTTTTTTATAGAACACACCTATCATCACTGTACCAATAGAATCACTGTACATTACATTACATTCTTTAGAATGTAGAAATAATTGTAATTTGTTTCTCCTGAAAATGACTTTCCCTAACTCAAGTTCTTCACCTCAGAAAATGTCAGTTTATCAAATATCAGAAAATATCAATTAAATTTATTGATCGAATGTTGAAAAACTATTGTTAAAAATAAAAACTTTCTTGGAGACGCCATTGACTGATTACGAAGACGTTCTAACTGATTGATTGGAGACGTTCTAACTAATTAGATGATTTGAATCTTACAATTCAAATTCAATTCAATTCAAAATTAGTTGTTGCACATTCAATTTAATCGATCAGGAATATAAACGTTTACAAACAGCAGCAATCGTATAATACGATTCTTTAGCATGAAAGAGGAGGATGTAAAGAAAAAGAAAGATAGAAAAAGGGAGAAATGATCCGCTTGAACGATAAAGAATCAACAGGTAAATAATTTATGAGCGGAGAAAGATACGATGTAATTATTCCACAGGAAACAGTATAGCTCAGATTCAGTTGGCTATTAGCCTAGTGTTGTGAGATTGAAAAGAAAAATTTACAACCTTGTTGACTCTACAATGTCTTTATAGCCGAAGAGCATGCTATTCGTTGGTTTAGCTATTCTTTTCAAAATTCAAATATTTTCTACATCTTTCCTCTATTATTCATTTCAATTGTTTCTTACTCTTGATAGTCTGCTCATATTTTCCTCATGCTTCTTTTTTCTTTTCAATATTTCGGTCAGTGATATGGAAGAATAATATTTTCTTTGGAGTACTTCCAAAACTTTTTTAGTACTTCTCGTATATAGGGGTAGTATCCTCTTTTCGTTTTTAACCTCATTATTAGTATAAACCAAGTCTTGCTAGTCTCCTTGAGTGAAGCTCATGAAAGTATGGAAACGGAATGTATAATAATTTCAATGAAAGTGCTGCAGATAGACATTTACTCAATAGTGATACAGTTTCTCCAATCACTAACGACAAGTTGAAAAAAGATTAATTCTTCGACATTTTCGAATCCAGGCCAATGAAAACAATCCAAAGTATACAACTACACAGTCAAGAGTAGTTATTCATCTCTCATGTAAGCATGATAAATCTCATGGATATTAAGATCATTGAACATTGAAACATAGAACATTTTCATTGGGATTAGTAAGTTGATATGAATTATTTATCTCATTTGAAACAATTTCCACATTTCAAGCGATTCCTCAACGTTTTGTGGGCGGACAAATTTTGTAAAAGAGCGCCGAAGCCAATTAGAAGTCTCACCTTTCCAAACAGGAGGATAAATTGATGAAAGCAAATTCAACGTGGGTTGCACAGTGCTCACGCACTCCGAAAGTAAGGACGTGTTTTAAAACGTGATTTGTATATCGGCAGATTCAATAAGCCGCGAATGAGCAATGGGACGAATTGAGATCCAAATTACACGGGTGGCTTGCTTCGAATTTGAAGTTTATTCGATTTGAATAACTGGATTCTGGCTAAGCTTGTTATCTAACGTTTTACTCCATCTAGAAATGTAACGTGGGCTTTTGTCGCTATGGTCAGTCCTAATCTGATGCAATGTTATTGTAAATAATAATAATCAATAATGATCAATGGACTGAATCGCTCCAAATATGATGTTGGATTCTGGACCACTTAGTCATCTGGAGTATTGGGTCATACCTGTGACCCCCGATGACTAGATTGTGACATTACTTTGCATTTAATTCAATAGCAGAGTTCCAATTCTATAGCTATTATTCCTGGTGCAGAGTCCTATGTAAGGTAAGGATTTTGGAGAGTGGATTTCTCCATAACTTCACATGATTCAGGAGGAGGAGATAGTTTCTCTCCATATTCTGTGACATTTTTTTCTAATAATCGATTCAAGTACTTGATCAAGTATTTGGAAATTTATTGGAATGGAATAAGACTGATGAGGACTCTTGAATGTTCAATTGAAATCTGAGATTGAAGCATTTGGCGAGTAATGTAATTATACAAAATGAAATCGGTGTTTCTTTTTCAATATTGTTATGTGTATTGTGAAGAATATATTAATTAATCTAGCTTGATTATGATAAAACTTGATAATATATTTTGTGTATTTTAATTTGTTTTTAGGAAATAAATTCTCCATTTTATTTCTATTCCATTCTAATTCTTTAATCTTCTCTTAAAGTAAATTTTTACTCATAATATTTTGATTCAAAAGGACCATTTTTAAAAAAGAAAATCTCAAGAAGAGGTGTTTTGTGTTTTAACAATCGTTTCCGGTGTCTAGGAACTTACAGGCCGTTGTCAGAGCAATGAAGTGACAAAAAACTGCCAAAGATTATGAAAAAATGGCAAATGTACATCAGGATACCTCAGACTGTCCCTGAATGTTCCTCAGCCAATACACCGCGCTAAGCTCCAACTAGTAACCAATAGCGTTCAACATGTTTTGCCTTAGCAAAACTACTTATCATATAATTCTATCGAATTGATTGAATGATTGAATTCTATCATTTCTGGCCGGAGGGGAAACAATTTGCTATTTTTATGTTTGAATCAATCAGTCTCAAGAGGCGAGGTAATAGTAAGTTCTATACATTGTGTAGGAGATGTGAGTTATGATTTGAAATAGTCTATCAAGTAGCCTAGTTGGGTTCACAATACAAACAGCCCTTCGTAATCTTCAACTTGTTCATATCCTAGCGGAAATAATGAGCGCAATTAAGTTCAACTAGTAGTAAGTTATTCACGGAACACAGCAATTTACTTGGCTTACCTGAATCAAACCTTTCACTTATATCAACAAACTGCAAATACTTGATCCGTTATTCTTCAAGCTTTATCCATCCATTACTCTCGAGTTGCATAAGAAGCAGATTAGTAACACAGTGCAACTTATCCTCTACTTCCCCTTGGTTTCTTATGTTCGCTCAATGCTTTTCTAGTTAGTAACTAGATTTCACATGAGAAATGGGATTAGTCGCCCACGTTGAATAATAATACATTATTATCGAAAAATTCCAAAGGGGTTGTTAGTGATAAAGTAGGTGGGACATCTTGAAGAAATAAGATTAAGTTCGACCTTATTCTAGCTGTATTGAATGTTATTCTCTCTCTCAATGTATCTTACATTTACATTTGAAAATAATAATTACTCGTATATTGTACTCCCCATAAATTCCAGTAGCTCTCTAATTTAATAAAAATCATGCCTATAATCCCAGTTCATATGACCAGAAGAACTCAGCTCTATAGTTCTGAAGTCGTTCATTCGTTTTTATAACAAAAACTGAAAATTCGAGCTTATTGAAAAATTAAGGAATAATCTTCTATTACCATGACCAAAGATCTGTAAATTACTGAATAGACTAATTAATTGAATTTAAAAGTGAGAAGGCAGAAGAAGAAGGCAAAGGGAGAATAGAAAAGGAATCATTGAAAAAGATTCTATTCAAATATTCGATAATATTGAGTTTTGAAACATTGATATTGACGAATTGATCATTCTTTAATCAAAAAATGTAGAAATTTATGTTACCTTTGTTT
Organism: Sogatella furcifera; assembly: GCA_017141385.1. NCBI lineage: Eukaryota > Metazoa > Arthropoda > Insecta > Hemiptera > Delphacidae > Sogatella > Sogatella furcifera. Next base: position 18,281,077 of record CM029556.1, read on the forward strand.
TTGTTTTGCCCCTATCTTTCCGTTTTTGTGTCCACTTCTTTCAATCCACGCAATTGATTATGTCAATAATTAAAAAATGGGTTTTCAATGGGTAGACCAAATATTATTATCGATAGAATCCATCGCGTCTCAAGAAAATCTCCTCACAATACTCCATTCATATTCAATTGCCTCATAATAAATTGTGGTTCAGTTTATTTCAAACGACACAGTATCTCCTACGCATTTAATTATAGGATACGCAATAAGAAATCGAACTTGTTACACTTTACAACCTGTTGCAATTTTTTACGGAACTACAGGTGTGAGGAAGTTCAGAGTGAAGTATTTCTCTGTTATGTAACAAAAAATTAATATTAATGCACTAGTTGCGGGAGTTGATCTGCTACAGAACTTGATTGGCATAGCAGATGCCAAAAAAGTGGCGATTAAAGAATGACTGTTATTAATTCACATTATCTGATAGAGATGAGCTCTATCAGGATAGTTGACAGGCGGTCTACGAGAGAATATTGAGTCGAAAACAATCCCAGCAACACTTTTAGATATTGCGGACAGCTCTCAGACTATCCTGACAGAGCTTAACATTAATCAAAGTTATTCATCAACCGCCTATGTTTTTGGTTTGTCTCCTTATACAGGCTTCTTATCCGTTCTAAAACCAGACTTTTCCTCGTCCGAAAGTATTCCGTATTTATTTCCGATAATGGCCGGTAATTGTTACGATTCCTTCACTGAATGAACATCCTCTCAAATGGTATAACTCAAATTCAGAGCTTGTTCTTTCCGGTTCTTCAAGTTGAAGTTTATGGTAGTGAAAGATAAAAGGATGTGATTTATTATAGCAATCCATTCAATTCAACTGATAAGAGACAAAAATGAATCTCAAATTTCCTGAGTTTTTCTACGATTATTCAATCTTCACTCTCTACTTGTTTCTCTTAGTTTTCATGTAGATGAAACCATCTCTATATCCACGATTTACAAACAAATAATGATACGAAACACAATAAGGACAATTTTGTTCTTCCAACATCATAATGATTCAGCCTATTACCAACATCCCTCCTCATGATTCTCTCAGAACATATATATACAATACCTGCAAATAATATCTTGAGCGCAGGTGTCAATCTGTTGAAATGAAGAATGAAGATTAGGGTGTTTGTAACACAATAATTGATATTCAATGAAGTCTCAGGAAGGAAATTTTAATAATATAATGATAATAAAATAAATTACATGGGCTATATAAATTTCTTTATTCAGATTGAAGTATTTTCCACAATATTGTGGCAAATTATCAATTTTTGTTGTTATTGACAATGAAAGATGAGACTAATGAATAATTTTCTTTTATTTGTTACAGGAAGCATTACTCAGCGTTGTGCTGCTACTTTTGACCAGCACATCTTTCACTTCAGCCTACTATGATCCAGAGTATGAGTACCACCTGAAGTGCGCCAATCCTGAATACCATAAAGGCGCTGGTTCAGGAATATATGCTCAGGCCTACTCAGCCCCAGCTCCCAAGTATGGAGCACCCAAATACTCAGCACCTGCTCCAAGCTATGGATCACCTGCTCCTAGTTATGGATCCCCTGCTCCAAGCTATGAAGCATCCAGCTATGCTGCACCACCTCCTAGCTACAAGTCATTAACATCCACTTATGGAGTCCCTGCTCCCAGTTATGCTAGCCCAGCTCCCAGCTATGGAAGTCCCGCTCCTAGCTATGGAAGTCCTGCTCCCAGCTATGGAAGTCCTGCTCCCAGCTATGGAAGTCCAGCTCCCAGTTATGGAAGCCCATCTTCCAGCTATGGAGCCCCTGCTGCACCAGCCTACTCATACTCGGGCTCTTCCTCAGGTTCCTCATACTCATCAGGATCTGCCTACTCATCAGGCTCAGCCTACTCCTCAGGATCAGCTTACTCATCAGGCTATGCTGCTTCTACTCTGAAGGGAGGCTACTCATCTGGTGAAGGTGCTCACCTGAAGGCCTACTACAAGCCCACCCCACCTGAACTCAAGGGCTACTCAGCTGCAGCAGCTGTTCCAGCTGTTAAATACGGTGCCCCTGCAGCCGCAGCTGTTCCAGTCATCAAGTTCTCAGCACCTACAGCTGCACCTGCTCCTCTCTACACTCCTACACCAGCACCTCTCTACACTCCTGCCCCAACCTATGGTGCTCCCTCAGGATACAAGTATGAAGCACCTGCTGTCAAGTTCTCCCTTCCTGAAACCAAACCATCCTATGCTAGCTCATCATCATACAAATACTCTGCCCCTGCCTATGCTGTTGGGGAAAGCCTTTCCTCATACAGCTCATCAGGTGCTTCCTCAGGATACAAAAGTTCATCAAGCTACTCTTCTGGTGCCTCCTCAGGATACAAGAGTTCTGCAAGCTACTCCTCATCTGCCCCAGCTTCCTCTGGATACTCCTACCAAGCACCTGCCAAGGTCTTCTACACCGCTTCCCCAGCTCCAGCACCTTACTCTTCATCAATCACTTCCTCATACAAGTCTTACTCAGCTCCCTCCTACTCATCCTCCTCATCATCAGGTTACTCATCAGCCAGCCAAGGTGCTAGTTCATCTGGATACTACTCATCAAAGCCAATTGTTGTGAAGCCTGCTTATGCTTATGAATCATCTGGTTCTTCTGGTTATGCTTCTGGAGCTTCAGGTGCTTCAGCTGGTTACGCCTCAGGAGCTTCATCTGGTTATGCTTCAGGTGCTTCATCTGGTTACTCAGCTGGATCAGGCTACTCTGGATCAAGCTCAACCTATCACGGAGGTGCATCAACTGGATCCTCATACTCATCTTCATCCTCAGCCGCAGCACCTTCAGTCTCCTACTCTGGATCCGCTTCATCCCAGTACCACGGTGCCAGCCAGGCTGCAAATCAAGTCTCGTCATCGCAGTATGCCTCATCGCAATACTCAGCAGCTCCAGTTGTGTCAAGCGCCTACAAAAGCAGCTCTCACAGCTACTCTGGGCCTTCCTCTCAGGGAAGCCCCGCTTATGCTGTGTCAGCTGGTCACTCTTCAGGAGAGGGATCCTCTGGATACAAGTCTGTCCATGACAAGCATCTTGAATACTACGTGAGTTGAAAATTGAATATTCATTTATAAATCACTCTTTTCAATATGTTAAAAATCTGATTTTCACTTCCAATATAGAATCTTAATCTTGAGCTTCCTATCTCTCAAATATTACTTTCATAATTGCCTACCTCGCAGGCTCTATTGAAACAGCAGAAATGATTCAAATAAATCAAACTTACAATATAAAAACTATCTTAATCTTGAACTCTCTGTCTCTCAAATATTATTTTCATAATCGCCTTCCTCACAGGCTCATTTCAAACAGCAGAAATAATTCAAATAAATTGAAATAATTTACCGTGTTTGTGGATAAAAATAATAAGCTGATACCTCAATGATATAAGAGTAGTGATTGATCAATCGATACTGAAAAAAATATTCAATATGATAATTTTATGAGTAATATTTAAATCTTATAAAATTGGAAAAATACCGTTCATAACTATAATTAGAAGGATTAGGAGAGAATATAGTGAATGAATACTGTCTTATGAATGCATAATACTTGAGTTAAACCGTAAAAAAATCGAATGCGATTTAAATTTTAGAGTTCACCGCAACACAACAAATCAAATTCATTGATACCAATTGAGATCAACAACCAAGTATTATCATAGAATCACTCTCATATACCAGGAAGGGGATTGAAGAGATGGATTATCATATTATTAAGATAGAAAAGATAAAGCATTACCATATTACTTACATATTGTTCTGTCTTTTTCATGATCTTATCAAAGTGATAATAGTAATCCATAGAGACTAAACTAGATCCAAATCCAGTATACACTTTTATACATGCTAAAACTTATTAAAATCTGTACCATCTTCCGTGACCAATTCTCCAAGTCACGATCAGCCCACTGTATTTCAGCAATCTATAATGATGTTAACAGCTTTTTTGAAAGCTTTATGACAGATGCTTCAGTTTGATCCTAATCAAGTTAATCATCCACCGAATCAGTTCGTGTGTCGTAATACACAAATGAGAGAGTTCTGGTTAGATATTGCAGTGATAATAAGAATGAGAGTTATGAGACCTACTGCTCGAGGCGTTAAGTTGTAGAGAGGAGAGAGAGTGAGCGCGAGAATGAAAGAGTGGGCAAGTTTGGCTGGAAGGAACATTTCGACAATCTAAACTGGTCCATGTGGACAACCTGTTCTTCCTTACACACATGCACGCCTGCCTTATTTGGTAGAGATCGCATTTTGTAATCGCCTCAAGCCCTACGCAATAGGCTAGTAGTCGTTAGCTTGCGGTTATTTGCCTCAATTACACACAAGATCGCGCCTCAATAATTTTCGGCAGTCGCCGTAACAATTCAGTCAATCACCGAATGGAAGTTGCAAAACCATCACTTCCAGGCAAGAATTAATTCCACCTGTTAGTGCAAGGCCGGTGAATTGAAATTTCACCTGTTAGTGCTAGAGACGCGTGAAACGGTTCATCAACATCAATTTAGAGTTTTTTGTCCTTGATTCAGTTGGAAAATGAGAATAAATTATTGCTTCATCTAACAATATATTCAGTGAAGCTGCTTCTTGAAAAACATGGAAATATAATAAGAAGGTCAAGCGAGTAATCTCATAGGGAAAATGGAGCTTTGGACTCAATTACTCGACACCCTGATGATTTCTTCAAAATTCTCAGGACAATTTTTCCTTAGAAGATCTTATATGAGATGCTGATATTTCCTGAATATTTTCAGCTTTTAAAAAGATTGATTTCTACTCTCTTATTGATCATATCAAGTCTTCTAAAGACAGAGGTGCTCATCCCCCCATGAACAGAAGCGCAATTCCTCCCCATTTTCAACTGCTTCACCACGCACTCCAACAATTTGGTAAAGTATACCACAGAGATTGTAAATCCAGTGAATTTACGTCCTCTGTGCCTGTACCCTCCCAATATACGTTCAATTGGCACATTACACTATTTGGGAACAAAGTGAGAAAGCGTTCAACAGTCCGGGGGTCCTCCCCCGGGAAGAAATTAAATTTCAACTCCTCAAAACTCGTTTTTAGAGTAATTTTGAAGCTTTCAGTTGTGATATTTCACCATCATTTTTCCATACTTTCAATAAAAATTAGAACTATTTACTCTCCATCACTCTCAGAGGTACCGGTACGGCGTACTGGTGCCTACCGGCACAAATTAAGCCCTGAATGTAATGAGCAAAGGCCTACTGTATTATATTATTCAATTACATAAAAATATGAGGGTTTTCCTCGCAAGTTTATTTATTCAGATAGCCTAGGTGATGATGAGTGGGTGAGTAATGCTCAGTTAAGTTTTTACGAGTGTTGATAGTCTATGAGTTTGATATAAAAACATTTTTGGCTTCATTAAAAAAAAAAAACTCCCTCAAACTCATAAGATATAGCAGAACTTCCTAAATAGGTATTTAGGAGGTCCTGCGGATATAGCCTAGGTTTGAGCTGAAAATTGAATAATTTCAAAGATAGAATAATTAGATTTTAGAATAAATTTTTCACAAGCATTTATAATGAATGAATATAAAAAATCATTTTTAAGGATAATCATGAAAAGTCCCCCCACCCCCCAACTTATAAAATGAGATCTGAAGATATAATCCCCTGATTCCATATAAGGAATGAAATCTTCTACTACTCTGCTTGAATATACCACAAAAAACATTATAGGGCTGATATTATGAAAAATCCCCCCCAACTTATAGAATATGAGCTGAAAAATAGAATCCCCCCAAAAATCGCAGAAGAGCATTTGCGCTGCTGAAACCCCCTCTGGGCACCCCTGTCTAAAGATACAAATGATAAAAATATGGGTGCAATTCTATGAAAAAATAGTGGTTCAATATTCTCATTTAAATAATTAGGCTACTTTAGATGAGTCTGCTGTAGAGATTTGATAATCTCATCTACTTTCGAATACAGAATTAAATCCATTATAATTAAATTCGTTGTTGAAATGACGAACTTTTATCAAATATTTGGAAATTATCGATTGAGGTTTATTGATTAAATTTTACAACAGAACAAAAAATATGTTTATTTGGGAATGAGTAGTTAAAAGTAATAAAATTATCTCTGCTGTGAAGATACAAACGCTCTCATCAATAAAACTAAATTCTACGTGATTAATTCATCAATAGCATTGGAGGGTGTCAACCGCATTTTGACAACATTATCTGTTCAGGTAGCCAAAAACTTGACAACTCTCTAATTTAGAAACGGGAGCCGCCTTTCGGACCTCCTATACTCTGTTTGATGTAATTTCCGAATTTGCGTAGTACCTGTTACATAGGGAATAGAATGTATTCCAAGTCTAAAGTTACAACAAATAATAGCAAGAGCCCTGGGTGTTCCTTCACAAACAGCAATAACTCCAGCTCTGTAGCCGAAAATAAATAATAAAACACGCTCTCCAAAACACATATGCAAATCACTACCAGATCCTATTATTTATGATAGCGATGAAATGAATGCCGGCATAAATTTATGTAAATACTAACTGGTGATCTTGACAAAGCTTGTAATTTATTAGTGGCGATATGATCAGAACCTAAGTTTAATCAATGATTAATCAAGCTTAATAGAAACAAGTTCTTGCTGTGTTGGGCTATCGAAACAATACTTTTATTGATATACTAGTGTTATTTTTTCAACTGTCATAGGTGATTGAATTTTTGTAAGTTGAGTTGCAGTTTGATTGGAAATGATGTTCAATCCATTGGGAAAAATTAATTTACTGTGTCATCCCTAAATATCGTAACAGTAAAATGCAGTTGAGTCATAAAGATTAAATTGAAATATTGACATATTATTTCAAAAAAGTAAACAAAAAGATTCATTTATTTGAATAATTGAAATTATAAATAATTAAAATACGAAAACAGAAGCAAAACATTTTCTCTTACTAATTGAGGCTAGGTATTCAATTTAGAAGTAAGCAGTTAATTGATGAAGACTATCAAGCAAAAGTTAATCATGCTGTAGTAGCCCACTAGGTCATTCAAAAAGTTTTTTATGTGGTTACCAATAATTTTGAACATATTGATTTATTCATGAGGATGAGATATACAACTAAATTTTTTTATGGAAATTTTCAAATTTTCATTGGGAAATTCAAATTAATCACAAATATTTAATCATAATAAATAATTATTCATTGTGAATGAATGACATCTTCGGAATAATATTAATGAATGGATTATAATAATTACTGTTGAAGTTCAGGATGCAAATTTCTCATTTTGTTTCTGTTACCTCATGTGATAATTCTAATAAATGACTGTTGAATTGGGATAACGATTTTCAACTTGTAGGGTGAGCAGGCTCACTTATAGCTATTGCAGTTCATGTGATGGTTTTGATAAATGACAGTTAAAATTGGATACGGTAACAGTTTTTCTAAGCTGTATGTAGATGATGAGATAACTAGTTTGGTGTTAACCACAGCCCAGATTAGTGTTCGATGATCCAGTGATGTTTTGAAAGTGGAGGTGCACCTCTCTCACCACGGGGTATCATGTTACTACTTGGTGGCTACCTAATAACAACCCAGCTCCGGGTCGGGTCAAACATTACGCAATATTCATTACTGCATTAATAAATTGCTCCAGTTTCGTGGACCTGATATTGAGATTGGATGTACCTTCAGAACTTTAATTCGAACTAAATCTATTCGAGAAATTATCTTGACAGCCAGTTTGATTTTCCATTAGGTTCCCAGAGTACGATGGCATACGGCAATGCATATTATAGTCTGTCAAGCAAAGAAGGAAACATTCTGATCTACAATTTGAGACCAAATTTATAATTTTTAAATCATGATTTACCGTGCTGGTGCCATTTCCTATCTTGCCAGAATGTCTTCTTTGCTTGGGCAGACTTTATCTACTACAGCAATTGAAGAGGAGGAGTAGTAAGGAGTCGCTTATAAACTTTAATTAGATTAGAGGGATAGGTTAAAGCTAGTTCAACCAAGCCCTGGATATACGATATTTATGATTGGAGGAGAGAGAAAAACTTTGGACAGGGTATTGTGGAGAAGTAAACTGTGAGAGAAAAATGCCAATTTCATTTGAATGGTATAAAGGCGAAGTCAAAGAAGAAGAAGATTACACTGAGAGAAATTTGAAGTTCGAAAATGTTCTCCTATTTTATTGTATTTGAAAGAAGATAACGATATATTGAAGATTAGATATAACGATTATATTGAAGAAGATATATTTGAAGTTTAATAGAATATCTGTTCAATTAAAAGATTTTATCGTTCAAAATTCATAGGGGAATAACTTTTTACTGCACATTGTACTAAAACTTGAATTATTTATCTAGTGGCTTGTATATCACGCCTTCAGTCTTGACTGCAGTGAAAAGGATCTATGAAATTAACCAAATCTGAAAATCGTATTCAACAATATTTTCATTACATATGATTACATATGATTTTTATTACTGTTCGTGAAGATTTCAATTTATTTATTGCAGCTATTGATGACAATATTAATACTCGATTCTTATGTAGTCATTTCCTGTGACAAACAATAATGTTTTCAATTATAATATTATTCATCTATAATAATTAATCATCGATTCGTTTGTAACCATTATCTATAACAATTGAATGTTTGTTTCAACATTTCTACAGTGTTCTTCTACAAAATTTCACTTCTACAAAATTTTTACATCATTTTTACAACATTTCATCATTTTTACAACATTTCATCATTCCTACAATGTTTTTCAACAATATTTTCACACGTCTACAACATTTCTTCTCTGTTTTGCTTGCAGAACGACAACCCAAGATACGCTTTCGAGTACTCTGTGAACGACCCACACACCGGAGACAACAAACACCAGAAGGAAGAGCGAGAGGGTGACGTTGTGAAGGGAGTCTACTCCCTGGTGGAGCCTGACGGCAGCACCAGGACTGTCGAGTACACCGCCGACTGGGAGACAGGATTCCACGCACAAGTCTCCAAGTCACCCTCCGCTGCACCCGCGCCTGCCTACAAGGCATAATAAGCGCTTGAAAAAAGCGTCTACTTTGCATAGTGAGCGCTTGAAAAAAGTGACTACATTGCATAGTAAGCGACTAGTGAAAGCGTTTACCTCTTAACACCTCAACCATCAGCTCTTCAAACCAAAACCATGAACTTTTCTCAACACTCGGTCACCTAGGTTAAGACGTTTGGTCAAGAATGTTTCAAGTTATTCGATTTTAACAAGTCGTTTCCAAGTTAAGGATTTTCAACACTTCATTACCATGTAGCCAATGCGATAGAACCTTGAAGGTAGCTCCTGACAAAGAAAGTCATATTAAGTTCATTTTTCATCATTTGGTGCTAATGGAGTTCATTCGCATCAAGAAATCTAATAATGAAATTTTATTGAATAACTAGCTTTAAACAATTTTTAAAAGTTACCCTTTCATTTGTAAAGTAGGATAAATTTTTTGGACTCGACCAAGATTGAAGGAATCAGATTGAAGTTTGTATTATATTCAGATGTGAAAAGCAAACGAAACAAGAAAAATACTGAATTAGCTGTGATGGTACGCTGATGAGAATGTTCAATATATAGGCCTTCATGACCTATATTTACATATTGTATGTGACCAACGTGAATGTGACTTCCAATATAAGTGAATTTCACCTTATATGTTGCCGATATTTCATCCAGGATGCTTCAAATCCACATCTATTAGAACATCTCTTCTGATAGCTTACCTACCAAAACTTTCCACTTTTTATCTGAAAAGGGCTATTGTCACATTTTTTCACCTTTGAAATATTCTTCTCGAAACCCTAATCTTTCCTATAAAACTTCATTTGTCCCTCCTTCCCTATCACGCTTTGTAAATAGGTTTCTACAATTCCAATTTCTTCTTTGTTTTTGGTACTTTCTCATTACATTCCTACTTTACAACAATTACAATCAGTCAGTAAACGGAGGCATACGATTCTATCCGACTCATGTAAACTTTATGTAAGGTCATTTTGCTGGGAGTGTCCAGTACAGTTCAACTCTCATTACACTACAATGAGAGAACCTACTGTGGCTTACAAAACAGGACCATGTTGACCACTTTACAAGTGGTATAATCTGTCCAAGCTAAGAAGACATTCTGGCAAGATGAAAAAATTACTCCAGCTTGGTCAACATTTGTTAAAAAATTATACATCTGCTCTCAAATTGTAGAGTAGAATATTTTCTACAATTTGAGACAAAATTTATAATTTTTGAACCAGTATTAACCGAGTTGGAGACATTTTCTCATCTTGGCAGAATGTCTTCTTTGCTTGGATAGACTATAGAAAGACCAACCGCTTTGAAAAGGAGTGAAAAGTGGATTAAGACCATACTATTTGTTCGTGTTTTGTACAGCGTGAATATAGAGGTGTGAAAGTCACGTGAGGATAAAGGAGAGAATCAGTATTGAACAGAAAGGACCTAGTCGGTACACAGATTCTTTCGTGTATGAACCACAAAGACTACTTATCCAATTATGCAGTTCGCACTTCTTGTACTGAATATTTGCAAAACATTCCTAACATCATAGTCAACTTGCCCTGGGGCTGAGACTTGCTTACGAAATAATTTGCCTCCAGATATAGGCTACTTGAAAATACGCTATAACTTTCTGACAGCATTCCTACTCCAAAGAAGCTAGACACAATTTCGTAATGTGTGTTTCGGTTTATTTATGAAACACATTTCATTAAAAACATACATGATCTAGTAATATTCAACTTTAAAATTCTTCAAACACGTTTTAAATAAAAAATTAGGCCTACTTAATTTCAATTATTATTGTGGAATGGTGTACTTGAATTTTTCTACCATATTTGCCATCTTCTCAATCGAGTTGAGCTTTCAGCTCCTAAAGTCAAGATCCACTTCAATTATCTTACAAAATATCTTTCTTTCCAGTAACTTAACTACTACTTGTTTCCACTTAGGCTATGTCGATATTTTATCCGACTTTCTTGTTATAAATCTCCATCTTTATTTTTTTATTTGTTCATCTCTTCACTAGGATTCTGTTCAAATATTTATATCTTTCCACCGATTCATTATCTTTCATTACCGATCAAATTTGACTTCTCTCACATTTTCTTCAAAATTGAGAAATTAACTCAGTTGAATTCTGTAACTTGAAGTTGATCTTTCATTCTTTCGTGCCTTCTCAGATGCTGATTGGAAGAATTAAAAAATACTTATAATTCTTTATTCATAATGTGAGACACAATTTTTGAGATCCATATCAATCTATCTTCGAAATCGATACCAATTCTTCATATGCATACGAAACCACTTTTTGTAATACTCGTACGTTTCTCATAAAAGTCACTTTTCGGTTCAGCACTTTGAATAATGGCAAAACTGACTAATTGATAGTTATGTAATAGGCAGTAATCTGAATAAATTATGCCAACAAAAGTGTAACACTTAAAGGAAATCCAATCTAACGTACAAGCCTTGTCGGAACTGTTACAAAAATGTCACGTGATATCAATACATTCTAGACTGTTTCTAATTAATAATACGAACAACTTTTCCAACTTTTATTTGAAAGCAAGACTAAATTACGACATTAACAGGTTGGGTTCGACTATTGATAATATGCAAACCGATTTTGCCTCGGGCGATTTTGTCTCTCAGTGTGTCAGACAAGTTTTCCCGGTTATTGACACGAACCTCACCTCTATCATTCATCAAACAAGAATATTTCTCAACTTCTACTTTGTTCGCCAACCATATAAAATCATTTAAAAATCAGAGCACATTCTTAATTTTCCATTCTTAATAAGAAATAAGTCACGCTTAGGAAATGTTATTTCCATATCTCTCACGATTCTTGATAGCACTTCTTTGATTTTACAACTCCAATCTCTTCTTTCAATTCGATACTTCTCTACCGCATATTTATTCTCTCTAGTGTCTAGTTCAACAACCTCCTGTAAGCTTCTTGGTTGCTTTATTATTGACCTTCTTCTTTCTATTGAGATAATATCTATATAAATTCTTCTATTTCTGAAATCTTTATTGTTTTCTATCAGTATTGCCTTGCGTCTCCTTCTGATTCTCCTTGTTCTCCTTCTGTGACTTCTCATTCTTTAACTGACTTTTTTCGATAATTGCTCCCTTCTTACTCATGCACTACATATATGCTAACAGCATACGGTATTTAAACTCAACTTTTTGTAGGCTATTCCTTATTATACTCTTCTTGCTATTTTCAAAACATTTCGTGGTATTCACTGCTCTGGTCTCATAATCATCGAAGCAATTTCATCACAGCTAGCTGAAGGATTCAAGTTTTTCAAAGTATCAATTGAATTGAAGATATAATAAGCCTCGTGCCATAACTTCAGCATTATTCATGTGTGCCATCTTATTCGAATGAATTTATTTTTAATAAAAATTGTAACTTTTGTCTCCAATGCACCAGTTAACAGAATATATATGGTAATACATATTATATATAGAGTTACCAGAAAAACTAGTGTATCGTGAACTCGTTGTGATTTTATAGCAGTTACCATTTTAAACTTGCGATTCACCATTCAATGCACCAGACTTGTGTAAATAATATCATTCAACCATTTCTTTCAACATTTTTTATTCTTCGTGAAAAATATTGTCTACTGTCATCCAATAACATGTTTCATGTATCAATACCCACTTACCTATTGGAAGTGGGTAAATGAACTTGAATAATTATTATTATCGACCAATTTAATATGAATAAGTATTGTATATAGTGATATGTGATATCAATTTTTGTATTGTGAAGGGAGTTTTGTACTTTTATATAACATTTGTAATAAAATTCGAAAAAATATAAAAAAAATAGATTTTTTATAAACGGTATGTTTCACTTGAATTTCCTCATGATCTTATCCAATACTTTAAACGTTTATAACAAGAAGTATGTGTGTGGGTAATGAGAGGGGTGATGATGGAGAGATGACAACTGGTTTTTAGGCAGTCGGGACCGACGACTTCATGTCTCCTCCGAAAGACGGGGTTGCCGTAACTGTGATTAAGCTGTGGTCGAAGAATTTCTTTCCCGGCCACTACGTTTGATTAATTAATTGTCCTGTTATCTTTGTTTCAAATATCCCTGGAATCAGTTAGTTCAATATCTGTCTAAAGTCTTTCCAAGCAAAGAAGACCCTCTGGCAGTATGAGAAACGACTCCAGCTCGGTCAATATTGTTTCAAAAATGATTGATTTGATCTCAAAATGTAGATCAGAATGTTTCCTACGATTGAGACCAAATCAATAATTTTTGAATCAATATTGACCGAGCTGGAGTCATTTTCTCATCTTGCCAGAGGGCCTTCTTTGCTTGGACAGACTACACTTAACAGTAGTAAGACTAAACACTTGTAGTCAATTCATGATCAAGATCAATGTCCTATTATCTATGCAGCCTTTCTCTTCTCGTACTATTGAGCTGGATAAGAATGAATATCAAGTCAAGGACACCGCAAGAATGTGTTACAAAGCAGGAATTGTCATGCATTGTCATTGTCATGCTTGTTAAATGGAATTATGAAAACAGGAAAGAATAATAGAATATTTACCAATTTTCTTGTCACATTCCAATCTATCACTGGTTTTATTCTGATTTTTTTATCAAAGACCTTCACTGAACCAACCATTTAATGCATATCAATGAAATCGCGTTGCATTTTGGTGAATGGTGTAGGCTGTAGGCTAGTAAGAATGGAAGTATTGCAATGAATACCTTCAGTGAATGAAGAGAATGGAATGTATTTTTTTTTATAAAATGTATATATTTGTCGCTCTCAAAACATGCACTCACAGTTTTGAGCTCGCTCTCCTCAGTAGCACAACCAATGCTGTGATGGATTCTATACAGGTAAGTAACTAGGCAACTCATAATAAATTTCCAATTCTGTTTCAATATAAGAAAGTCTGTAAAAAACAATAGTATGTTCTCTAAAGAGGTTGAAGCTTGAAAATTTATCATGTCGAATTTTGATCTCTCAAGATCTAGAAAAGATCCTTCATCTGATGAAGTATAATTACAGTGATTAATTCAAGATAAGGCCTAACATACTGAACAGTTGATAGTAATTATTCATATTGTTGGATAGGGAAAGAGTGAAATATAAGTTATATTATACTTCAGTTCTTTCATGATAAGATACTTGTTGGAAAAATCCTGGAATAATAACTTATAGTTCAAATATTATAATTATCACATAAAATAAATTAGAGGTATTTCTAATGATGTATGCTCTGCAATTTGTCAACAAAATCTGACAAGAGTGGAAATTCTCTTAATTTTTCTTTTACTAGATTCACAATATAGAGACTCAGGCCTAATGCTTGCCAGAAATCAAGATTTAGATAAACTTGCTCCAACCTACTTGTGTTTGTATCAATGGACTACTTAAATCTATTAAAACCAATTTTAAAATATAATTTCATAACAATATCCCATTCGAGCTTATCAACTATTTAAACTTTACCGTAACTTATTATTGTTGCTTGTTCAAATACCGTACAGTCTGTAAAAGAAAAATCAATCTTCCACTGCTATAGCCTACTTCACTAATTTATAACATGCTCCCTTTTAATTACGGTACCGTACGTTCAGAGTGCTCGCCAATTCCTTGAAGAGATGAGCACTTTGAATTTAGACCGACCATGTGAATTTCTTATCTCTCAAGATCAATCCAGAAAAGCTTCTACATCAGATGAAGTAAACTGAAATGCTTTCAATTCAAGACTAGGCCTATCATCAGGGCCGGCGACAGGGAGGGGTAGGGGGGGCTACAGCCCCGGGGCCCGGGCCCCCAGAGGGGGCCCGCAGGAAATGGACCTAGTAAAAAGAGCAAATGTAGCTAGAATAATTATTGTCAAATTTGCGTCAAGAAAATCCAGAAGAGGAGTTTTGTTGTAATCATGGTTAGATTAAAGACTTTAATTGACAAAAAGTGTTGTTTACTTTGTATATGGAAAAAAATCAATTATGTATAATCATAATTTATCTACGTGAATTATACGTTATAATTATGTATATGGATTAATAAAATCAATTTCTGCAATCAAAATATGTTGTATTTTTCTTTTTTACATACCATTGTCTATTCAATTAATTCAACATTTACATATCTGTGATGCTTTAATTTAAATTTTCTATTGTATAATTTTTTTTTGGAAAGGTTTCAATTAAAACCATTTTGTATTTCTTTAATGAGTGTCTAAATTTGTGGTTTACTCGAATATGAAATAGCCTGAAAAGATAATTTATGAATGAATAAGTGAAAACAGGTCTAGATTACACCAAAATGAGCTATTTTATCTGTAATTAAACATTGTTCTCAGGGACTGGGGAGTATTCCTAGACCCCCGGTACCCCACACAAACAAAACGCCTTCATGCATACCATACCTAGGGGCCCGGATTAGGTCCAGCCCTGGGGCCCGCGATCGCTCTCGCCGGCCCTGCCTATCATACTTTTCGTAAATAAGTTACATACTAAATTCATACATTTCATTCATGTTTAATTCAATATCAGACCTAACATACTTTTTGTAGAAATACTAAATTCATACACATTGTTTCATTTAGATAATCAGCTTACTCATGGCGATGGCCTACATCGCTCCCATAACTTCACAGCAGAGTAGTTTCGATCATGGATATGGACAAGGGTTAGCTGGGTATGGCGGACATGGATATGGACATGGCAGTCTTGGCGGACATGGACATGTTACACATGGCAGTTTCGGCGGACATGGACATGCTACACATGGCAGTTATGGCGGACATGGACATACTACACATGGAGGTTTTGGTGGACATGGACATGGAGGACATGGTAGCTTTGGCGGACATGGACATGGAGGATTTGGTGGATATGGAGGTCATGGACATGGACATGGGCATGATGTTGATTACCATGTAAGTACTTTGATTATTCATAAATTATAGACCTACATTATTAATCAATCACTGAATAATAATCTAATCAATCCTGATCATGTTATATGAATCAATCCACAACCCACATACAAGAAATGATTATGTGGGCATCATTTTCAGAAAGAACTACAGAGTGTTTCAGGAGGAATGTGCAATACTTCTCAGGCTGATTCCTTACACCAAGTAGACAAAAAAGTTCCATGGGATCAACCCCAAAAACGCTTTGTTACCGAGATAACAATGGCGGAAGATTGAGATTTTTAAAAATATAAAAATTTTTCTAATTTTTAGAGGCTTTACTAAGGTTCTAAAATAATCAATTCCTATGTAAAATTAGCTGAGGAATGCAATGAAACCAGTCTGAAGTCTGTAACTTCAACGGTTATTGCGATAATTGAGAAAAATATGCTAGAAAACGCCATTTTTCAACAATAAGGGTTATAACTGGATAAGGAATCATAAAATTGTATTTTTTTATTGATTAGATTAGATTAGATTAGATTTCTTTATTCAAATAGATAACAAAATTCGGCTTAGATTCTACATTGTAATATAATATATGAGTAAGACAAAATTATCCTATAAATTTCACAAAATAGAAACTTCTAGTAAAAATACAATAAAACGGTGAAGTAATGAATGCAAAATTTATACAAAATTTTAATTCGAGGTTCTGCAAAATGAATAAGGAGTGTAAGTTATCTAAGTGAAAAGGCGAAGTTTAGACATATATATGTCCATTCTTGGGAAAGGATAATAAGGATATCCTTTCCATTAACACTTGGCCTTGTGTGGAAGAGAGTGATGGAAGAGAGTCGGATTCTAAAGAAAAAGTTAAATGGCGGCGATTGTGTAAATCTTACCCAAATCTCAGAAATAGCGATCAAAAATCGCAAAATCGCTACTAAACACAAATTCATCACTTTTGTCAATTTCGCGATTTTTGATCGCCATTTCTGAGATTTGGGTAAGATTTACACAATCGCCGCCATTTAACTTTTTCTTCAGAATCCGGCTCTCTTCAACTTCCATTAATAAAAAATACAATTTTATGATTCCTTATCCAGTTATAACCCTTATTGTTGAAAAATGGCGTTTTCTAGCATATTTTTCTCAATTATCGCAATAACCGTTGAAGTTACAGACTTCAGACTGGTTTCATTGCATTCCTCAGCTAATTTTACATAGGAATTGATTATTTTAGAACCTTAGTAAAGCCTCTAAAGAATTAGAAAAATTAATATATTTTTAAAAATCTCAATCTTCCGCCATTGTTATCTCGGTAACAAAGCGTTTTTGGGGGATGGTCCCATGGAACTTTTTTGTCTACTTGGTGTGAGGAATCAGCCTGAGAAGTATTGCACATTCCTCCTGAAACACTCTGTATTCACCAACAGATTTTATAAACTTACGGTACATAAAGTATTACAGCAGTCATAACTTTTTATAAAGTATTTAATATTTTTGAATAGCCTCCAATCATTTCATTATATTAATAAAGTAAAGTTTTAGAGAAAGTAGCGAATAAATATAAAACAACTTATAAAATTGATGAAACTTGTTGGGATTTGTAGGCATTAATAATTGAGGAGAAGCTTAATTCTAGTTGAATAAAACTTTATCAAACATACAATAGGAGTAAACTATGTAGGCTATGTATTTATTTATCTTATCAGTGCAATATCTTATCAGATATCATCTGAATCAACATTATTTTTATTCTATTTTTTCGATTAAAATATTTTCCTCTACACATCTTGAATGCCTTTTCATAAAATTTAGTTCAACTTTCCCACTGGACACAGGTCTCTCCAATATGTATAATCATTCCTCTGCTTCATTAAATTGAAAAATATACATTTCAAAACAAGAGTATTGAATTTTCTAAGATTTCAAGTGTTCAATTAAAATCCCATTTTGATAATAATTCGTTGTAATATAATAATCTATATCTATATAAGCGAAATGGCACTGACTGACTGATTCATTCACTGACTGATTCATTCATCACCAGAACTAAAAATGCACTGAAGCGAATGCGTTCAAATTTGGCAGGCATGTTCAGTTGAACGTTTAGACGCGCGCTAAGAAAGGATTTTAAAAACTTTTCAAGGATACGCCAAATATTTAAATTTTTCTATAGTTTTCCGGCGTTTTCTCAATTTTTTCAAGAACCAATCGTTAGAAAATGTTGATATTTGGTAGGTAGGTTCAGATAAGGTCTAGAAATGTTGTGTTCAAATATTTTTTAATTCCGTTCAAGATTACGCCAGTAATCAGGTTTTTCAAAATTGTAGATGTTTTGCGGGTTGCATATCTTTTGCCTTGATACGACCAATCCTTACTATAAATTCAATGGTTCAGTAAGATTATAGATAAACTAATTTGGAAGATATTGAATCAAGTTTCAAACTATGTCCGGTATAGTTCCCAAGGTTACGCTCAATATTAGCTTTTTACTATTTTTCAGAGTTTTTCTTGGATTTTTCGAGAATAAATTGGTAGAAAATGTCGAAATTTGGTGAACAGGTCCAGATTAGGTCTAGAAATGCTGTGTTCAATGAATTTTGAATCCCTTCTGAACGGAATTTGCAGGCGAGCGAAGCGAGCCTGTTTTTCTCAGCTTACACTGACAGAGGTTATGCAGGCGAGCGAAGCGAGCCTGTTTGCCTCATTGAAACTGCTGACACTGTGGGGGGTCCAGGGGGCGGAGCCCCCTGGCTAGGCGGAGAAGGCGAGCGAAGCGAGCCTGCCGGCTAGTTATATGATAAAATAATGAGAAATTACTCAAAATTCTATATTTACCGAAGTAAATTTTAACGTTTTTTTTCTCAACACTTCTTAGTTTTTTCAATAAAATTCTTCCTTGACTTTCCAAATAAGATTTCAATATTAATATAATTTATTTTTTTACAATTATTCTATTTATTTTATTTGTAAATTCATTCTAATTATTTAATTTTTTGTTAATTTATTCTATTTATTTTTTTATAGGCCAAGCCCCAATACAAATATGACTACTCAGTGCACGATCCTCATTCGGGCGATGTGAAGAGCCAATGGGAGCACAGAGATGGTGACAAAGTTTATGGTGGCTATGCCGTCAAGGAACCCGACGGCTCGGTCCGCCATGTTGAATACACCGCAGATAAGCACAACGGTTTCAACGCTGTGGTAAAAAAAGGCAAGGGGCACCACTGGCATGTCTACGGTGATAAGGGACACGAGCATGATAGCAGCAAGGGAGATGATGCCAATACCAATTATTATTAACTATCGGTACAAAAATAAATTGGGAAAAATCAAGAATGGTAAAGGACTTGAACATGACAGCATAGCAGTAAATGAGATGATAGCAAGGAAATATATTAGGAAAAATAAAGAGTGGTGAGGGACACTATATCAATATTGATAGCAGCAAAAGTGATTAATATTTTAACCACAGGCTGTTAGATTGAGACTCCAATCTAATTATTACCTTCATGTTAACTACTTTGAATGCGAGTGATCTAGGATCATACAATCTTCAAAGGAGTGAGAGTGATTGAAAAAGAAGTAATTTTCAAAGTACATCCATATTGATTGTTATTATTCCCAAGGATATGCAACATAATATGAGTGCCTCGAAAAAACACAAAGTACGAATTAAAGTAGAGTAAGTTATAGTAGCCTACTCCATACGAAGGTAATATTCCAACTTAATGTAATTGAGGTAATCTAATTATCCAGCTCTTTACTCTATCATGATGATGGCTATATGTCATAGCTCATCATAATTATTATCTTTGAATTATGATCATCCAAGAACACCCCAGTTTAGGGTATATTTAAAAAAAGAGTTCACTTGAAATTGTTACAATGAACTGAACAGTAAGTCATTGAATTCTATTGTTGAAACTAATATAATAATATGATGTACAAAATAAAACTTGATTTTCTCTATAAAACTTACTCATTCATTCACACACAATTTCTTGGACATTTTTATAACTCGCTTTCAGAAAAGTTATTACCAATTCAATTTCAAAGCCATGATTTCTGAACAAACCATTATAGAAATATTTTGAGAGTTTCTTTAATATAGGGCATAAGTTACCTATAGGGGAATTTTAGCGATTGAATCTATAGGAAGAAAATAATACTCCATATTGCGTACTTAACACAGAATACACACAATATATATAACTTTTTTTGGCCTTAGATAGCCTACTGCTCACAGATATTCAGCTAAACAGATATATCTATAGACAACTTCTGTTCACCTGAATTATCATTATGTCTTCAGCAGAGCCGTAGACAGGAATTATGGGCCCCGGGCAAAATCGCCTGACCGGGCCCCTCATAGCAGATTTATATAAAATGTTCCCATGTTTTCGATTTTATAGTTCCTATTTTCAAAAGAGTTGGAACAAGGAGGTGACATCCTACCACCGAAAATTTCCAAAACTCTCACTTGAATTGGAGCGTTTTTAGCAAATCTGGGCAATGATTTGTAGCTGTGAGTTTTATAAAACTAATTATACAATTTTAAAGAATGAATAAAAATGGCAAAGCTTTTTTGGACCAGGCATGGTTTTCACCATTTCAACAACACTGTATAAGTATAATCTACATAGTCCTAAATTTTCCTCAAGTTTTAAAATATCCGGTTCAAGAATAAAACATGATTCAGAATAAAATTGCATTTTGTTGGAATAACAACTCTTTACAATAACATGTAATATTATGTTATTATTTTAAAATTAGTAACTGACAAAAATAACATTAAAAAATAAAAAATTATTCTTGTTTCTAATGTTTTTTTCTTGAGAAAAAAGGTATTGGTGCGTTGCTCCACGCGTTCCCCCTGAAATCAAGCCCTGGTTAGTATAGTCTGTCTAAGCAAAGAAGACCCTTTGGCAAGATAGGAAAATGACTCAAGCTCGGTCAATATTGGTTTCTAAAATTATTGATTTGATCTACTATTGAGACTACGTTTAAAATTCTTGAACAAAAATTGATCAAGCTGGAGTCATTTTCCCATCTTGCCAGAGGGTCTCCTCTGCTTGGACAGATTATATTAATTTATAACAACTACAAACCCGGGAAAGAGAACTTTCTGGGGCCTGAACTCATGGGCCCTTGGCGACTGCCAGGTTTCCACTCAGGACGGACTGACTGGGCCTGAATAAATAGGAATATATATATTTTTAAATATTCAATACGTGGAGTTTCGAAATTTATCCCACTTATTAGGAATTTATGGTATGTTTAAAATAATTAATGGTTGAGTAGTTCAAGAAATCAAGTTAATTTAAATCTAGTTGAAAAAAGATAATTTTCATGGGCTAATTTTTACGAACTTGTATGATTTATTAAAAAAAATTTTAACCTGATTTTTCCGGGCCCCTGCCAACAATTTATGGTCCCGGGCCCCGGGCAAATGACCCGAGAAAACCCGTCTGTCTACGGCCCTGGTCTTCAGTGACGTTCTTCTTCGAATAAGTGAGTTAGATTGAAGAGCTGAACATAAGTCTTTTGAGCAATAAAATGTTATACCTAAATTCTTCCAGATTATACAATAAATAATTATGGTCATTCATTTTGTTGACCACAATAAAAATAAAAATATTCAAATGAAATCTATCTCAGCTCCAGATACATTCCCAATAAGGATTTTTATCTCTTATCATGATATAAAATATAATTCACAGTCTCATTATCATAGTACAGTAGTAGGCCTATGCCTACAGAATAGATTATTATAGGCCTACCATATTATATTCATTGGTGACCACAAAGAAATTTTCAAAATATTCAAATGAAATTTGTTTCACTTTCAAATGAATTTTCAATAAGGGTTTATAGCTTTTATATCATAGATCATTATTAAAGTTTCATTGTAAGTAATATTGTGATGGTTGAGGCTGGAATAAATAGTCTCCTATTGCATTTTGAGGGCCCACATTGAAATACCGGTAATCATAAGGCGAATGCAAGTTATACACTGTGGAAGGTTGTCTTTGACGTATGTAGTATTGAGGAGGAATAACACCTGACGCTATATGAGGTTGTGACGCTATAAGAGGTTGTGGCGCTATATGAGGTGACGCTATAAGCGGTTGAGATCGACGGTAAGGTCTGATGGCTGGATTAGGCGCTGGAACTCTCATTATAGCATATCCGTTATCATAGCCCGCCAGGTTCCTCAAAGTTATAATCCCTGGACCATCAGCTCCTGTTGGAGAAAGTAATTTCCCATATTATTAATGGGAAGATTTCATCGTCTGTAGACGATTGTATTTCGAGTCGTTATAGATCAAGAAAATTAATTATAAAATAATTTATGGCTTTATAGATTTTATAAAACCTATATAATAACTTATACAGTATCTTAAAAATGCAATTGAACAATAACGGTACGGACAAAGGTAGCATCCTTATTGCATTATAATTTATTTATTATTGATTATTCCATATGTGTCTCTTCATCCTTCTCAATCATTCTATTTTTGAGTCGCAACGTACAATTATTTAATAATTTGCAGCCTGGAAAATGTTAGTAAATGTACTGATTGAAATAATTTTCTTTGAATTAGTTTCCAATAATTGAACTTTTGAAAATCTTTAAAAACATTCCAGACGTATCGAATAATTATAGAAATATAGAAATTGCTACCTTAATAATATAGGTCGATATTATTCTATTGAAGTTATAGCTATGATATAGTGCAATCAAAATATACCTATATCTTATTCAATTTTTGTAATTCTATCACTTTGAAAGCCTTTAGTCTTTTGTGAATATGAGACATATTTTCGACGAAGATACTCTTGCAAATTCAGTATATCTAAATTAATAATTTTTACCAAAATCACTAGGCTACAACACTTCAATCGCTCAAACCTTTTCTCAATCTATATAGCTCTACTACATATTATATCATGAAAATATTTTTACTCACCAAAATTCGGTTCAACAGGCGCAATGAACTTAGTAGGTGTCGTGGCGGGAGGCCTCACAGGTCGACTAATTCCTGGTCGACCAATAATTCCAGGTCTCGAATTGGGACCTATCTTGGAGACAACCGCGCTGAATCCGCTCTCACCGTCGGCGACGTAGTTGACCACCCTCAGCGAGCCGTCCGCCTCCACCAGACTGTACTGTCCCCTCACCACGTCGCCCTCACGCTGCTCCGACTGCTGTTTCACGTCGCCCGTGCCTGGGTCGTTCACGCCGTAGTTGTAGGCGTAGCGGGGGTTGTCCTGGAAAGGGAAGAAATTGACATTTTAGAGGAAAATGGTTAGTTGTGATGTGATTGTAAACATCATAATTCACTCACTCATTATCACATTTGCTTAATATACTTGCTATCAATTGTAACTCGCAATTGTAACAATAAATAATAATATGTTATTGAGGCGGTGACATTTTTTTCAAGGACTAGTGTAAATTGAAAAGTGAAAATTTGTCCTGAAAAAGGAAATAATAAAATCTATTGGAAAATTGTAGTAAGTTTTGTAGTTGTATATGTTGACGATGAGGTGAACTTCCTTCAAGGCTTCATATAAATAATGAAAATTCATTTGTCAACTCAGAATTCATATGAATATAATGTGAGTTTGTCAACTTTTTCATAAGTACAAGTGTGTGTGTGTGTGTGTGTGATATGATTGAACTGCCAATAATTATAATACATGTACTAAATTACATGTTATTCAATATTCGAATATACTAATAATGTTATTAACAAATTATTTGAAAATCACGAGGTATTCCATTTTGAAATATTACCTGTCGATTTCAAGTCCATGTCAATGAATATATTTTTTGAGATGATAATTTTTACTTTCTTTTGTTACTATAAAGGAAATGGTTCCACCATAATATATTATAGGTAGACAGTATGTAGCTATTATAATAGTTAATTTACACTTGAAAATGCCTCTAGTGAGTACAAAACATTTAATTTTTTTTAATAATATAAAAAAGGTATTGTGATTGCAATTTTCATTTACCATCATGATAGGTATAGATTGAAGGTTAATCTAAAGGAGGCATTCCCAAGCGGCAGAGCTGTCCCAAGAGGTTTGAGCTGCCCGGCTCTATATTTGCTGCTCGAGCGGTCCGGCTTTAGCTGCACTGCTCTAGCCATTACAACTCTATTCACATAGGTAACATATTATAAATAATGTTCACTATAAGTCATTTAAACTATTTATTGATTTATTATACAATGGTAGCCATAATAACAAAGTGAACATTTATAATAAATATATAGTTACCTATGTGAATAGGATTGGCATTGCTAGAGCAGCTCAGCTAGAGCCGTGCAGCTCGAGCAGCAAATATAGAGCCGGGCAGCTCAAACCTCTTGGGAATGCAACACCATAATGCTATCAATAATCTAGATTCGACTTCTCTCCTGTAACTTCAAGTTTCATTGCTGTGACTGTTGTAGGTCCACCTTTAACTCTTTAGAAGAATTAATATGATAATATTTGTTTCCTGTTTTTTTTTATTGTATGATAGCCGTGTTGAATAATTATATTATCTTGTTTTTCTTATAAAAATGCGTTGTAAAATATTGAAAGAACGCTAAAAAATAGTGAAACTTTTGGAAATCGTCTCAAAAGAGTTTAAAGTGATCATTCCAGAAACAGCCATATCATTTTTTTATTTACTGACCTACATTCATTCATTTAAGGATATGGAGAGTGAGCTCACTGATCTCTTCAATAATTTTGGATTGACTAGAATCAATGTATAGTACCTAATAACATTGTAATACATTCAAGGAATGTATCAACACGTAGCCTACTTCAGAAGGGTTTAATTGAGAAGAACACTCGACGACACGACAATAATAATTATTTCCAAAATAAAATTTGTTGATTGAATATTGATGTAGTGGAATTTTTTCATAATGAAAGAACTAAGAAGTTGCCTAAATCCACTTTATCTATTTGTATTGTGAATAAAGTGGATTTAGACAACTTCTTAGTTCTTTTATTAATTAGGTATTTCCAAATTGTCTCACCTCGTCAGTAGTGTCCATAGCTCTCACTTCTTGAAAGCCATAAGGCAGAGGGATTGCAGGCGTACAGTTGCATGATTCATAGAGTAGCCAAAGTGTCAATAAAATCTGGGGAGAAACAACAACAATAAATTATAATCAAAGATGGAAGATGGTCAATATTTGCAGTTGCAGAAGTCCCTTGTCTATTTATATAGGAATATAATATGGAGATTCTAATTAATTATTATCAAAGTATAGACTGTCCAAACGAAGAAGACCCTATGGCAAGATGGGAAATTAACTCAAGCTCGGTCAATATTGGTTCAAAAATTATCAATTTGATCTCAAATCGTAGGAAGCAATTTGATCTACTATTAGGACCACATTTATATTTCTTGATCAAATATTGACCAAGCTGGAGTCATTTTCCCATTTTGCCAGAGGGTCTTCTTTGCTTGGACAAACTATAACTACAGTATATTTAATTAATATACAATTGATATTGGCTGTGATTATTGAACTGTGATGAATTCAGAATAGTAAGTAGGAGTTGTCAATCTGGAACAATGAAAATAATATTATAATATAATCAAGTTATTGATAAAGCGATAATAAATATACATTTAAAATATGTATTCGAATATAGTAAAATACTAGATAAATGATTAGTTGAAATTCAGGTGTAATAATACCTTAATAATATCCATGACAGCATGAAGACGTGCGAAGGAGATGTGTTACCAAGCACGAAGGATGCCCGCTATTTATATGCAGGAACCGCACTCAAGGCTGCTACCGTACTGCATTGTTTTTTAATAAACAAACATAACTGACAAATCCATCCTCTTATTACAAGATTGCTCACTGATTATTGTTGTATTAATTTTCTTCTAATATAAACAATCCGTTTGCAGAAATTGCAATAGATGCGGAAGGATCAATATTTCATAATCATAAAAATTAAAAGCTATCAATGAATTAAATTAATTTTAAAAGTAGAGAAAGACTTTATTGTTATAGGGATGAATATAATTATTATATATTCAAAGGAAATGCATTTCTGGATTTGGGAACGTTATTTCATTTTCAATTTCTAATACCGTACTATATCATTCAAATTATAAATAGCTCACACAATTTATTCATTCAATAATTGAAAAAATATAATATGATTTCTTGATCCAATGTTCTTATTTATTGATGTTTATTGTTCATGTTTGTTTTTGTTCTTTTTTTCAATTGATCTTGTTATTTTATTTTTATTTATTGTTTGCTACCCAATAAAAACACGTTTCTACAATACACTTGGTAAATTTCTCAAATTATAACGTGTTTTTTATGATAAAAATATAATTGAAATTTAAGGCAGAGTGTGAAAAGACGAAATATTTTTCCAAACTATAGCTTAAGTAGGAATCAATCTTTTTTTTGGAGTAGGCTATTAAAATTCTGAACAGCATTTGAGCGTAGGATCCAAGATCAGAACATGGCTTGCAAATTGAAACTATGCAGTGCCAAGTCTGCTTTTGATTTGTCACTTTCTGGGAATTGTCTCATGAGAATTATTTGCTTCGTTGTTTGATTTGTTCTATAGACAGCAGTGAGAATATCTAAGATATTTTGTGACTTATATTGATGACAGACCATAGGAATCTCAGATATTTTATTTTTTCAAACTCATTGAACTTATTTATTCAATTATTTATTCTACTAACTGACTATTCACTATTCTGATATCTATATACTAGATATGTAATCATACATACAGGCTACAACTTTAGGGTGGTAGAGAATCAAGATGATATAGAATTAAAGTTATTTTTAAATTCATATTGATCAAATAGCCAGATATCTCAGATATCCAAAATAAATCAATTTTATTATGAATTACCCAATCTTATTCCACTGGAACATTTGAATGTTTCTAGATACTATAGACTAGAGAAATAAATAACTTTTATCAATAATATTATTGTCATTTTTCCATAATTAGTTCCATTACATAACACTTCATTGTTTCAAAATAGTTATGAATAATTTTTCCTTAGATAAAACTTCAACATCAACGGCATGTTTGAAATGTAAAATGTTGATTACGAGTTTTTGCTATAGTAAAATAATATATACAGACTTAGCTGAACTATTCTAACTCGTCTGACTGCTCCTATCTCCATTTCATTCCATGAAAATTTTATTAGCACAATTTATAAGACAATAAAGAACGAATTTTTCCCGTTATACTGCATATACCTATTAGTAACAGAGCTCCAAAAAATGATTAATTACTATTAGAAAACATAGAACAATCTAGACAAGACCTTGACCTGACTTGTATGGGATTCTTTTACATCTGTTATCCACTACTGATCAGTTTATCCATCCTGTCATTGACATAATCATAATCAAGCAGTTAGTAAGTGGCTATAAATGCATTATTAGCATAATTGTTATGGTACTACTACCGAATTCACACGTCTAGTTGAGACCTTAATGATCTATTCATGTTGTAAATGATATAGGTAACATTATATAGACCATGTTCTAATAATACTCCATAGTAATTTCACGGATATTAGTTTTTATCTGGAGCTTCTTTGAGATTCTAATTTCAAGTTGTTGAAGAATTGTATAAGATTGGTAGATAATTATGATAGGCCTACTAACAGATGAAATGAATATGCAAAATGAATGAAAATATAAAAATTCTAATGGAGTGGTTGAAATAAAATACATAGGCCTAATATACACTATTTCAAGACAATTCAGTCTTCTAATTAACATTGGTTGAATTCGATTAATGGTTGAATAATGATTACACAGATTCACCAGCAATAATGTTTACTGAACATTAACAACACTAATATATTGAATAACTGTCTTGAAAAAATAAAAATAATCACTTTCTCGAATAGGTGACCTAATTAAAAATTAATACAAGCTGGCAAAGCATTAGGCCTATATTATTAAAAAATAGTAATTTATTCAAACGAATTCTATCCACTACGTTATAGAATAATAAGGTTATTCGAACGGTGATAGTAGCAATGAACTATTTTTTGTAATTATCAGGAATTTTGGAGGATTGTTTTCAGTTTTTTCTGTACACGATATTTTTGATCTCTCATCCTGAGACAACTCATTCTAACTTTCATCCCAATCACATCTTCTTCAGCATGATTCTCCTCTTCATTATCTCTGTCCGAATCTATTTCCATGTCAAAATTCACGTTGTAACGGAAATGGCATCCTGTGGGAATTTGATTAATAAATTAATTTTTTAATTATGTGATAAGAGATAAAATGATTATATTAATATGAATTAGAGTACTATAGGCCTAGTATAATGAATTATCGGTGTATTAAATTTAAAATTATAGTTTTAAATAGGTGTATTTATAATTCAAGAATAAAATTCATAGATATTGTACATATTATAAATTAAATCAATTGTTTCAATTTCTTGTTTATGTAATGGTTCAACATGATGAAAATCTGTACTATAAAACTTATTTCATTTTAGAATAGCGGCTTGTAGTGACATTGGAATTTCATTTACAAATAATTATAAAACTTTCAACTTTACAAGAAGAAGGTCTACTTGGAATCTAACTAATCAGAATAATATTATAGGTACGGTTTGTTTAAAATATTACATTACAATACCACTGCTATAGAAGATTACGGTCTCCTCCCGAAAAATATATTGACTGAAAAGACCAGATATGGATAACTAGCACAATATATTACCCTCAAACTAAGGGGAAAAATTATGTTAATTTTCCAGCATTGATCAATGTTATCAATGAATAAGTCACTATCGAGCTAAAAGTTACTGCAATATTGAAAAATCCATGAATATCTTATAGCTAGGAATTGCGTTTGAAAAATGACTAAATTTACTTGGAATAACTCACTTGGAATGACAGCGGTATTCGACCACATTTCAACAATCATCTTCAAAGGAAACAAATTGTATGCTGGAGGCGGCTTGGATCCCACATCAAAAATATTGTGCAGCAAAAGTACTTCAGCCGACTTTCGTTGATAAGGGTTGATACTGAGCAGGCTAAGCATCATTTCTATAACGCCTTCATCTTTTGTAATAGCCTCAAGTTTATCCTTCAAAGAAGATTCCAATCTATACCTGTAGGCAGTGGTTTCTTCATATTCAGCATGACCCTTCAACGACCTCACAGCATCCCATGTTTCTTCAGATATAAAACCACAGATTTCTGTAATTTTTTCCAACTGATCAATCTTATTTTTGCCCTGGAATAGTACTTTATTTGACCACAGTTCATAAGCCACACATCCCACAGCCCATAAGTCAACTCTTTCACTGTATTTTCTTTCTCCCAGTAGAATCTCTGGCGCCCTGTAATGCATTGAGCCGACTTGATCGGTAAAAATTATTGAATGATCTGCATAAAAAGGAGGCCCTTGACATGCCATTCCAAAATCACCGATTTTCACATAACCATCATAGGAAAACAAAAGATTTTTAGTTTTTATATCCCTATGAATGATGTTTTTTGAATGTATAGCATCTAAACCTCTCAAAATATGACTGAACATTGTTTTCTTCTCAGGTACCTCAACCACAATCTTTTTCATAATTAATATATCATGCAAATCTGTAATACAAAGCTCCATAACAATTGAAAAAACATTTAATTCTTCCTCTAAAAAATCGTGCACTTTTATAACATGCCTAGAATCATCCAATTTCTTTAATATATTCACTTCTTTTTCGTTTAAATTAAGCTCGTTATGTTTTAGTATTTTGATGGCAAAAAGTTTGGCATCTTTGATTCTACTATCGCTTCTCAATTTTGCTTTATAGATAGAAGTAAACTCACCACTAACTAAATCTCCGAGGAATTCGTATTTTTCTTTCGGGGCTGTGGGAAGAATTTTTGTGACAAATGCTACTTTCTTCGAACTCAAAGTCATAGTATTGTGAGGCTGAAATAACACTTTCATACAATAGAATTACAATTATTATAATGTATGTGAGCCATTTATGAGATGGACTCATGAAACATATAGAAAGTTTCCAAAACAAATCACTCTTCATATAGGGGTCATCTGTCGACTGATTTAGCCTAAACTTTTAAGACTTGTATTCTTGTCAGATGATGAATGATAAAAATAAACTACTATTAATTATTATTTAGAAATAAAAATATGATTTTGTATTTTTATTTTTTTAACTATTTTATATAGGATAATAATGAAAATATTATCGTGTAATAACGGCTCCAGTAGGCCTATTTCATATTATTTTTCAGCTATTACTTTTTTTGAGTAGGCTTGAGTTGAGTCATTGGGTAAATTGTTATCTATTATTATTTTCCCAGAATAACTGAAAAGCTTCTAAATAATAATGTTCACTTCATAATATTTTTAAAGGAATATCCTGATTTCTCTAAATATAAGTGCCTAAAAAAGCTTAAAATCATTATTTTTTGTTTAAAAACATCAATAAATTGTATTATTGGCGGTGAAAACGCGCTCCTAGTAGAGTAGATTTTGAACTCCGCGCCAATAATTGCATCAAGTGGTACCAAACTATTGTTGTTCTATTCAATTATGTTGATTGGCAATTTTCAAAAGAAAACAATAAAATTAAAAATGATTATTGGATCATAAACTCAAATTAGATAATAATAAATCGAAGTACCTTCCATAAAAATCGGGATTGTGAATTGAGATAATATTGCCTGTTGATATTGACAGTTGGTAGAGCACTCTTGCTGAACGAATGAGGAGGAGAGGAGGAATGGAATCTTCAATCTTGTTTGTTTCGCCTTTCGCAAGGTAAAAGTTTTCGCAATTTTGTCGTCGTTGGTGTAAATATTCTTATTTTGAATTCTCTTCATCAAATCGATAAGGTATTAAACTAATCTAACATTATTTTATCCAATTCTTTTCTCATTGTATGGCAAACCTTATTGAATAGTAATTTTATTACTCAGTTGGCGAGTGTTTAGAGGTTAAGCTAGGGGGTTGCTTGGAATTTTGAACGATTTGAGCAATAATATCTAGGTTTCATAAGTTGCTATTCAATATACGTAAGAGATTTTGTTAGAGAACTAATATTAGAGAATCGATTACTTTTTATGAACAGATCCATTAAAACTTGAATTTCAAGTGCCAAGTTGAACTGCTTCAACTGCTGTCTGCAGTTTATGCTTTGTGATGTTTCAATTCCTGTTAGGGCAGGCCTGAGAAAATGTAGATTATTTACTCGGGTGTAAAGCGCCTTGTACACGGGGATTGTAGTATCGGCCAGTTGACTATAATCTAGCCAATCACAGCTGTTGTTGTTTCACTCAATGATAAGACAACAGCTGTGATTGGCTACAGATATCCAACATTCCAACTGGCCGACACTACAACCTCCGTTTACAGGGCGCTTAAGTGTCGTTTTAGGGGGTCTTAGACGAGACGTGTACAATCACTTCTTATTTACTATCTTCTATTTACCTTGGAGGCGCTTGTGAGCGTTTAGACGAATTATTAAGAAGTAACTTTTATATGTCAGCTAGTCGCAACAGCTGTTAATACCTTTAATACCTTCTGCTTCATCCATTACCCTCACTCGTGGGATCGATGGCGTCATGTCAAATACACAAAAAACACGTACTTTCAAGATGGCAGTGTTACCAACAATAACCATAATCAATTGATATTCATATCATCTTGCATGAATTCATTCACATTGTAATATGCCTTGCCACACAGTAGTTCCCTCATGGTTCTCTTAAATGCAGTCTCATGCAACTGCTTCACTGCAGCAGGCAGCTTATTGAAGAATTTCAAAGCCGATATCCGGTAAGCAGCCTGTGATCGATAGAGGCGTCTCCTGGGGACATCAAACAGCTAACAATGCCTGGTGTTATAGGCGTGTATGCTGCCACGGGCAGCCAGAGTGTGCTGGTTCCTCTTTACATGCACCAAGCATAGGAGAATGTAATGGCTAGTGACCGTCAGCACATCAAGGCGGGCAAAGATGGGCTTACAGTGGGCAAGTGTTCACTGCCTGTTATGATTCTAACAGCTCTCTTTTGAAGCCTCAGGGCATCAGCAGCCCCTGCCGAATGACCCCACAGAAGCAATCCATAAGTAATGTGGCAATGAAAAAGAGCATGGTACATCATCACCAGATACCTCTTGGTCACCAGGCCCCTCATCCTGAGCCACAGAAAACAAATACGGGAAAGACGGCTGGTTACCTGCTGTATGTGACTGTTCCAGCTGAGTTTACAGTCCAAGACAAAACCCAGCAGCTTCACAGGATTCTGAGGGTCACAAATTTCCTGTGACAAGCTACAAATGATCCTTTGGGTCTTGTCCTCATTCAGCTGAAATTGATTAGCCAGGAACCATGTTGTGGCAGACCAAAGATGCTCCGCAGATGCCTCCAATACCCGCTCAAGTTTGGCACCCGATGAAAGAAGAGAAGCATCATCTGCAAACATTAGAGTTGAACCATGATTGTCAAGGTCATTTATCATAACTAGGAACAGCGTGGGCCCCAACACCGAACCCTGAGGAACACCAAAGGACACCAGAAGAGTCTGGGAGCTTGCACCACCAAGGGAGACCAGCTGAGTCCTACCAGAAAGGTATGATCCCAAGATGGAAAGGGCTGAATCCCTCAGACCATAATAACTCAGCTTTCTGAGAAGAATGCTATGGTCTACACAGTCAAATGCTCGGCTCAGATCACATAGAGCCAGAGCAAGAGATTCACCATCCTCAAAGGCAGCATTGATTCGTTCAGCTACATGGTCCACTGCACCCACCGTCGATCTCCCAACTCGGAAGCCAAACTGCAAGTTGGAGAACAGGCCATTCTCCTCAAAGAAAGCCTCCAATTGAGGCTTAATCACTGCCTCAATCACCTTTCCAAAGACAGGAGTTATGGAGATTGTCATTGTTGCAGTCATTTATTCATTTTCAAGTGAAATTATACACAATTAGGGTAGTTGGAGTAATAGAGTAGATAGTTTATAGCTTTAGTAAATAGGTTTCAAATCCTTTCTCCAGTAGTAGTAGAAGGTTTTGAAACTTGTCACTAGGAGTGCTGTAGACTGTAACTTGACCTCCTACAAGCTGGTAAGTTGACAAGTCACTTTCTACATTCTGAACACGTTCATAATGTAGCTGTCTCGGGGCTTGTTACTTACCTGAGGTTTGCTACTGTCCTATAACCTGGCTTGTTAGTGTTTAAACAAGACATGTAGCTAGCCGCCAGTAAGAAGCGGCTTGCTGCACGTCTTGTTTAAGACCCCCTTTACTGGCCAACCTCACTAGAGTCAAAATTCCTGTTGAAATCGATTCAGTATGTTATTCTGATGACAAATTGAAAATAAATAGCCGTTGCTGTCCAGTAGTTCAAATAAATCCTACCATTGAAACATATAATCAACCAAAGTATTATTACTGGAATTTTCCCTAACGCATTTAAAACAGCCAAAGTGATACCAATTTTCAAATCCAATTCCAAATCTGATATGAATAATTATAGGCCCATATCATTGTTAAGTGTCATTGCTAAGATACTGGAGAAGTGTGTGAAAAAACAGCTACAGGCTTATCTTGAATTCAATAATTTGCTCTCAGAAAGTCAGTTTGGCTTTAGGAAAGGTAAAAATACATCTGACGTACTTTTTGCAATAAATACATTTTTTGCCAAGTCCATAGGTGATAATGAGAAATTATTGTTCATTTTTATTGATCTAGTAAAGGCATTTGATTCCATTCATAGAGATATATTATTTAAAATACTTGAGTGCATTGGGGTAAGAGGACTTGCTTTGAATTGGTTCAGATCTTACTTTGAAAATAGGACCCAAATAGTTTCAATCAATGGTCATGAGAGCCAGCAGCCAAGAGAAGTTGACTTTGGGGTTGTACAAGGCAGTACCTTAGGACCTCTACTGTTTCTTATTTATATTAATAATTTAGACAAATTGAACATAGAGGGAAAGCTCTTTTTGTTTGCAGATGATACAGCACTCTTGTATAGAGGCAAAGCCTGGCAGGACGTGTTTGTTTCAGCCTCAAGAGAAATAGCAATAGTTAAAAAATGGTTCAATGAAAATTTCCTGACAATGAATGTCAGTAAAACCAAATGTATGCCTATTGTGCCTCGATCCACGCGAGCACCTGACAACAACCTCAAGATTGTCCTGCATGCATGTGGAGACGAAAATAGTGTGTCATGTGATTGCCAGGTTGTTGAGAGGGTTAATATCTACAAGTATTTGGGTGTGATAGTTGACTCTGGTTTCACGTGGGCTGAGCACACTGAGTATTTGAAAAAGAGACTTAGGAAAATGTTATTTGTATTTTCTCAACTGAAGAATATTTTAAATCAAGATGAGATCAAAGGAGTATATTATGCATTTGTCCAGTCTGTCCTACAATATGGTATATTGGCCTGGGGTTGCACTCATAAAACTCACATTAGACTGCTAGAAGTAGTACAAAAACTTATTATTAAAGCAGCATTTGAAAAGCCAATTAGATACCCTTCCTCTCAATTATTTTTAGAAACAAAACTATTATCAGTAAGGCAGTTATTTATTAGGGAAACACTGGTTTTTTTGTTTTCTAATAAAGACCTAGTCATAAACCCAGTAGCACATGACCATCTTACCAGAGGTTCAGTGAATCTGGGCCTAAGGTTTCAAGAGTCGTTTAATCTATTCTATACACAAATTCTTGGTATGTTGCAAATTTTATTTATCGTAATATCCCACCTAATATTAGAAATCTAAATTGCTCAAAACAAAGATATAAGTTAGCTGCTAACTCTTGGTTGGTCGATATAGGTATAGAAAATGCTGAAAGACTTATTCATACAGAATACAACAGGTAGGTTTTAATAAAATTTTTAATACAAAGCTATTACAATAAAAATTAATTTAGCATTGTATCAAATGACATCATTCTGCTTCGAGCATATTTGTATTAATTGATTCAATATACAGTAAATTAACAAGTTACTGTCAATTTCAACTCTATATTGTTCATTTTTTATAATATCACATAGCAGATTTTTGTATTCTTCAACTGTAGTTATTATACTTGAATATTTTTATTTCTGTTACTAAGTCTCATTATTCATGAATAGCTACAACAAAGTTTATTTATAATGATATTATTAGTTACTGTCCTTCAGCAATTGAGGTATTTCTAAGAAGTAATATAGCGTAAGTTATGTCTAAATGTATTTATTCTATAATGATGAGAACTTGGTGTCACTCATAGGTTTTTGCAAACCCATGTGACACCAAATCCAATTTTATTGTAATTTTGCAAATAAAATTTCTGATTTCTGAAATCAAGTTCAAAGTTTGGCCTGCGGACCCACTGACAAGTTTGATAACTCTGTTATTTGAAAAGTTGAAAAAATCACTATGAACAGCAAATATTAAGCACTAAATACCCTATCATTACCCCACTGCAAATACCCTACCCCACTCCATTAATCCGAGATTGAACAAACTTTCAATAATTGACACATATTTCATTTTTGAATTGGGCATTATGTGATTAACTTTTCTAGTGTAGTGTTGTTGAATTTTTTGACAATGCTATGATTGCCTTGCTGAGTGAGTGCTCTGCTCCTCACTCACCAAGGGTTGCCAACTTTTACTATTCTGAAGGATGCATTTTTTCCAACTCACGCTCCAACTAACCCAACCTGAGCTTCAACTAACCTAACCTGAGCTTCAACAAACCTAACCTGAGCTTCAACAAACCTAACCCAATGTTCAACTAACCTAACCCAAGCACTAACTAACCAAAACTAATCTCTAACTAACCTATTATAAGCTCTCACTGACCTAACCTAAGCTCTAACTAACCTAACCCAAGCTCCAAGTAATCTAACCTAAGCTTTAACTCACCTAACCTGAGCTCCTTTCAACCTAGCCCAAGCTTCAACTAACCTAACCTAAACTAAGCTTTAACTAATCTAACCTAACCTTTAACAAACCCGACCTACAATTAACCAATCCTCACCTAACCCCTAACTAACCTGATTTGAGCTTTCACCAACTTGCCCAAAGCTTAAACCAGTTTTACCTTTAACTTACCTAACTTTTAATTAATCCAATCTAACCTTCAACAAACCCAACCTAAGCTTCAATCAACCTAACCTAAATTGACCGACAGCAAAAAAAGTAACTGTTACAAAATGTTGATTCAAGTTGTACAGCTTGTTGGTGGTCAACTTTTGTAGTATCTCAAAAAGTGTATATAAACATTTTGGAATTAACATAGTAGTAGGCATCAATTCGAACAGTTCACATTGATATTTTTTAATTAACTCGGCAGCCATAGTTTGAGGTTAGTGACTTGAAGAACTTGAGTTTGTGTGTAACAGAGGTGAAGCTGTTCAACATAATGTGAAATGATCATGAAAATGGTTATTTTGGTACTTTAATTTGAGTAATTTTATACAGAGAGTTTGTGTACTTGTGAGCCATTTTCATAGCTCCCACAGACCATAAATCGATTCCAACAAGAATTTTAACTCGCGAGGTGGGCCAGTAAACGGCACTTTAGCCTTTACTCGTTTCAACTTGCAACCATCCAATTATGTGAGAAACCCAATTACTCTACTTACGATGTCCATTATTATGTAATTTAAGTAAAAAAATTCCTATAGGCCTAAGTGCCTGTTTTACTTTTAAATAATAATTTGCTTCATAGGCTATGTACCTATGAACTATCTGATATCATTTCAGGTTTTAATGAAACTGAGGTAAGTACACCTTCCTTAACTTATGGTTTCAACCTTGACACTTATTTAATAATGGCTCACTTGATATTGTTTGGGCTAATAGAGACTGTATAATAATAGTGTGGGCATTGACTGTGGCACTTTTCATTGGTCAGCTCGTCAGCTCGGCCAAAGGTTTGCCAATTCTCATAAGATTTACATTGAAATCATATGTTTTTCTGAGATACTCACTTCTCACACGGAATTGCCTCTGCTAGTTTTAGTTTCTACATTTAAATTCTTATAAATAAAAATCGAAAGTGAAGGAACTATTTTGTATGCTAGAAAAGTCATTCCTTATGATATTTCTATTGAAAAAAGTTGGAAAAACTAGTGAAATAGTTCATGTTTGCCTGTAATCCACACCATAATTCAAAAGTATGGCTGCTAGCGGGAAGAATTTTATCTGAACAAACTGTTATGAAGCGCTTCACACCAATGGCCACACTATGATTATACAGTCTATAGTTTTGGCTATATATCATTAAATTTTGTTTATGTTGGGTTATTTTTTGTACCAGTCGGTTTTAAGCAGCGACGATGAAGAACTAACCTTAATCAATCATGTAATTTGTATAATAGCTGATGTAGTCTATTGATGATCTAAGCTGAGATAATGTTTTTGTGTTATCTAAGATGAATTAGTTACGGTTAGTTATTGATAGTTATTTATGGCCGTTGCTTATATCCGACTTGTGCCGTACGGTACCTTATTTCTAAGAAGTTGAAGACATTCAAGTTTCTTTTGATTTATAGTTGATTAACTTATAGAGGCATTTTAGTTGATGTTTTCCTTATTAAGCTTACGTGTGATGCCGGGTTACTTGATTTTTCTGAACTCGTAGTCTAGTTATTTATTACTTTTTTATTTTCAGGTCACTGATCAACTACAAGGAATAAAGGAATATCTTTGATGAATATGCCAAGAAAGCTTGTGCACCATGGGTGCTGTACTGGAATTTTTCTTTCACAGCAGAGGAAATGCAGAAATCTTTTCAGAAAAAACAGGGACCTAGGAAGAGCCTACCGTCAACTTTCCAAAAGTTAGTAACATTCATTTGTGTATCTTATTTCAATTGTAATTTCCACATTTATTCAGTGAAACTGATCCATCATCTTTGAATCTTCCTGTTGGAATTGTTTTCTGTGAAGCTCCTTATACATTGTTCAGTTTTCAGTATTTATAAGTTACGTCCATAATATGATACCACCAGAGACACGACAAAGAAGTAAATAATAATAATAATAATAAGTAAGGTAAAATAATAATAGTAAATAGTAATTGTTCAATAATCAATTGACAATTGACAAACAAAGGAGTAATAACAATAATAATAAGTAAGGTAAAATAATAATAATAGTAAGTAGTAATTGTTCAATAATCCAGTAAAAGCTAGTCACAGTAAGAAAAGATCGAAATTGATATAAAAAATGAACTCATCAACCTGAACTCACTGAGATAATACAATATTGAGGAAAACCCATTGATGCATTCATTCAAACAATTACATTCAATTTATCTTTTGTAGGATTCAACCATTAGAGTTATAACTCTGTAATGATGCCAAATTGTATTCAAGGTTTTAAATAACTTTCTAACTTTCTCATTTTTTCGATTTTTGCAGGATATAACGACTTGAAAGCAAAAAACAATGAAATAATCAGACAGTTGCAAGAGCAAAAAGTTCTAAATAGAAATCTTGAGAAAGAACTGCATTCTCAGAATAGTGCATGGATGAACCATGCAACTTCAATGGTGAGCCTTTATTAATAATATGTATCCATGTAATTCATTTGTATAATTGTGATTGGCAAATGATAACAGGCACTTCGCTTAAGCATGCAGTACACGGGGACAATTTAGTGTCGGCCAGTAGACCAGTGACCACTACTAGCCATTATCCTAGTAGGCTACTGTAAGTACTGATGTACGCACTGCATGCTGATTTGAGAATTCTCTTGAATTTTATGTCAGATGATCGATTGAATCATATATTCTTGTTGCTGATTCCATTAACTACAAATATTGACAATAACGATACCTACAAAATAAAGCTATAATTTTTAAAATTCTTAATGTATATTTTAATAAGTTTGAAAATGACATAATCTAATTTATTACAGGAACGCATTAACATGGAACAATTTATTAGATCGATGAATGCCACATTTCAAAATATGTTGACACACACAGTTGAGCTCACCAAACACATGTCTAGTGGCAAAAGCGCCGTGGATGGTATGAGAAGTAATTGGGTACCTACTACTGCGAAGCCAATGAATTCGAATAATGGTAATTATCAATTTATTATTAATGGTAGTGAAATATTTGAGTCATTCTAGCTCAAAAAACGGGTCAAGATGGGACTTATTGCAACAAAGATGTTTGATGGAAATGGTAGCTGTCACCTTTCTATTCAACGTGTAAAAAATCCCACTTTCAACTCGTGTAGGGAAGTTGTTTTTGGCTACCATATTGGAAAATGTTGGTACATTTTTCAGGTTTCTAAAAATATCTTGAAAGAGATCAATTTCATCAAGTTTACTTTATGAAAGATAATGAAATTATCTTTAATTTGAGATATTATTGAGTTTTTCAATCAATAGCATTTAAGATATCTTATATTTTAAAATTTTGACTTTTCTCCTATTTTCCATTATCATGCTTCTCTTGATGTTGATACAATCAAAACTCAACACAACTACATTCTGTTTACATTAAGTTACATATATTCTGTTCAAAAGCAGGTTTCCAGTGCATCAGACATAAAAATGTAAATTTTAGAGCTGTCTAAAATCTTAAACTGGGAACAAAATTCAAAACGATAGTGGATCGCGAGAAAATTTAGTTTGAGTTTTCCATCCATTTTTCATGATAAGCTCAATATAGCTAAAATATATCTAAAAAAGTTTAGCTGAAAATATCCGAATTCGGGTAATGTATT
Source organism: Sogatella furcifera (assembly GCA_017141385.1). NCBI lineage: Eukaryota > Metazoa > Arthropoda > Insecta > Hemiptera > Delphacidae > Sogatella > Sogatella furcifera. The sequence goes on from CM029556.1 coordinate 18,320,890, forward strand.
AAAATACCAGACGAATTAACCATTATAACTGTATTTTCTATTTTTTTTAATCAAATTTTATTAAATTCAATATTAACGTGATGATTGTGGTCGTCATTTTGGAAAACCCTATTTCCTTCAAAATTTTAAAAAATATCTTGTTTGGTATTGAAAGATATTTTGAGAAAACCGAAAAATATATTGAAATGTTCCAATATGGTGGCCAAAAAACAACTTTCCGACATGATTTGAGAGTGGGATTTTTTCACGTTGAATAGGAAGGTTTCAGCTACCCCAAAAACATCTTTGTTGCAATTTATTCCTAGATTGTGCTCCTAGCTTTACAGGCATTTTGTAAGATAGAAGAAATTTATTGAAACCTTTTAGAACTTCTTGTCAAATTGCACTTTATTTCTTGAACTATTTAACAGAGTTTATTCCATCCCTAGTGCAGCCAATAAAGTGTTTGTTAAAATATGAAACCATGATCCTGAAATATTAATGGTTGGAGGTGGAACTCGACGGCTTGAAGTTTTTCTTCAATATTGTGGATTGGTGCCACATTTGCTAAACGATAATTTAGTTGAATTCCGCTATAGACTACTTGACTCTATTTATTAACAGCTGGCATTGAGTGGGGATTGACAGTAGTGTTATTTCAGGTATACCGAAACCTACATCAAAGACTGCTCCTATTCGTCCTATGGTTCAGGGCTACACTGTACATCAGCCATCTATTTTTCTTCAAAGATGTACTGTGCCAGTACCAACGTTGGAAGGTATATTGAAATTATATTTTGAAATCACGAGGAAAAATTATACCCGTCTAAATAATCATGTGACAAATCTGTCTTCACTTTCTAACCTTCTACTCCTTACTTTTCATTTTACTCAGATTTTTAATATCTCTTCCCCCTTTTTCCTTCTCTAGACTCCTTTTTTCTATATTTCTATTCTCTCTTCTTTCTTCTTCTTGAAGTGAGAAATCTATCTTCACTTTCTGAGCTTATATTCCTCTCTCTTCTTTCTATTCAGATTTTCTATATCTCCTCCCTTTTCCTTCTTCCTACCCTTACTTCCAATTCCTCTCCTTCCAAAGTGAAAAATCTGTCTTGCCATTCTACCCTTCTCTCCCCCACATTAATTTCTCCTACCCCCTTTTCTGAATTGAATTCACAATTTCTTCCACCTCTTTGCCTAATTTTCACATTTCCTTTTTATTCTACACTCATCCGCCATGAGATGTAAGATTTTCTAATATTACTGGCGCCAAAAAATTGGTCGGTTTCGTCTGTCTCTTGTAGCCTACGTGATGTAAGCTACTGACGTTGCGACGTAGCAGCTGACATAACAATTGGGCCTAACTAAATGACAACTCTTAATTGACATCAGCTGTTGGAGTGCATTTAGGGTACGAGCCCGCCTAACTTTTGACGTCAGCTGTAGGCGATAGTAACTGAGTAATGATGAAATATACTAGGCTATACTCAATTCACAAAGTGTTAAATCGATAATCGAGTATTCAATCATTAAGGTGATTTTAGGTTTTCAAAATATTTAGGATAGATTGATGGGTCTCAGTTTCTCCATACAAATAATTTTAATAACTAAGATTACTAATTTACTATTAACTATCAACTAATTTACTCCAATTACTCGGTGAACAGAGTTTTGATATAATTATAAGTAACAATAGTCTGTCCAAGTAAAGGAGACATTCTGGCAAGATGGGAAAATGACTCCAGCTCGGTCAATATTTGTTCAAAAATCATAAATTTGGTCTCAAATTGTAGACCAGAATGTTTCCTACAATGCTGACCGTGCTGGAGTCATTTTCCCATCTTGGACAGACTATAACATAACAGTAACATGGTAATTCTAAATGATGGACCCATTTTTAAATCTTTGTAGCCTATTTTTTCAATTAAGGATGTGACATAAACAATCTTTGAATCAATGGAAAGAGGAAAGTCAGTCTTTGGTTCTATAAGCGGCCGGTAGAGCTCTCGCAGCAACAAGCCACCACTGTTTAACATGTGCAATCAACCGTGCTACAGCTGGAGGCCACATTGAACATCAATATTGAAAAAATAAACTTTGAATCTTTCTCTTTTCATTGGTATAAAGATGGTTCATTTTAACTTACATCTCTACTTAAATAAATACAACATTTTGAAAACTGTTTCATCATTTAGAATAACTTTGTGCATGGATTGCAATACAACTAACATTATGATAATCCTTACTATGCAGTTTCTGCACAAGCGGAGAAGACACGCCATTACAATACATTTAACATTCTAACGGAGTGTTCACCTTACGCAATCTTTTCCACCTTTACATGTTTTTGAAGAAAGGCTCAGAAATGTTTTGGTGGAGTTGTGCCGTTACAAGTTGGCGGACTTCCTTGATGCTCGTATCATTAGTAGAACCGTATGATAAATTAGTAGAACCATTGACATGTCATATGCCGCATGAGCATTGCTCACTGGTTGCAGCTTATATGTGACGAATAAAATAAATATACAAATACCTGTCAAGATTTAATGTTTGATTTAATTCTTTATCTCATAACAAATTTTTTCTATCGCATAAACTCCTGTTCTCTTTTTCATTTTTTTTTCAAATTGCAGAAGAAATGACAATAGACAATGAAATGGATGATCGGCTGGAAACTATCTTTGAAGAAAGCAATAGTGAGGTGAGTTCAATTTCGTAATAATTATTTAATTTTAATACTGTAATTTATAGTTTTTTTAAATTCTGTTGAGAGGTCTTTTAATTGAAATTTTCTGCTTGTAAAATTGTCACACTTTTCAGTAAAAATGTTGAATATTCCTGTTTAAATTTCACAAAAACTCCTAAAAAGTTTAATTTTCTTGGCAATCATTTTCTTAAGCCTTAACATACTGGAATAATGCAGTTTATAGTTTTATTTTCTCGAAGTTGACTTTTATCTCACTTAGAACTGATTACTCTGTTTAACTTATTTATCTTTATATAATTACAGGTGGATTCAAGCCCCGTATCAACAAACATGATACAAGATATGGTACGAGAATCAATCAATTTCGTTGTGAGTAAAATCTAATCTATCAAATTGGTTATGTAGCTACTACCTCCACTTCAAATAATTTTATTCATGATACATTATAATACTCTTTCAGTAGTTGTGAAATTGGTATTGTGGTAGTTATCCATAATTTCATTTACATTATAATATGTTAAAAGTACTAAAAATTCAGTCAATACTGTATTATATTTAGTGTTTGTAAATGTGCTCAATATATTCGACGTAGTACTTACAAAGAAAAAATATTTATCGAATCCTGTGTAATATTTTCTTTTACATATTTTCAAATTTCACGGATGAATAGTCCTATGGGGTTTCCCTTATAACGCTTGGCTACTTCATGCGATATTCTAAGAAACTAGCCCATTTTTCATCTTCAATTCTCATTTTTCTAAATTTTCATTGAATTCTTAGCTTGATAATTCCACCATTATTCAATCTATTAGCTCTATAAATGTATTCAATTTATTTTCACAGGGGAATGCCCGCAAAAAGAGAAGTAGACTGGGGCGTATGGGATTCCGTCCCTCTAACAGTGAGTACTATATTATTAATTCTTTGAAAAACTTGAAATAGAATTCTATTCTCCGATTCTTTTACATGTTTTACACTTGTACATGAGCATAATAAAACCACGCACTAACTGTATTCACGATCACTTGGAACGAAGTAAACCATTTTTGCTTGTGTGTGCGTTTGAAGGTAGGTTTTCCTTTGTGTGAAACGGTCCGACGTTCGGTCGCAGTCGAACAGCTAAAGCCAATCACAGCTTTTGAATTGTCATTGAACTTGAACATCAAGAGCATTGATTGGCTAGAGCTGTGGTCGGACTGTTACGCATAAAGGAAATCCTACCTTTACACGCACATACACACGCAAAAGTTTGTTTAGTTCGTCCTAAAGCTCCCTGTACACGGGGATTGTAGTGTAGGCCAGTTGAATATCTGTAGCCAATCACAGCTGTTGTTGTTTGACTCAATGACAAGACAAAAGGATGAGATTGGCTACAGATATTCAACTGGCCGACACTTCAATCGCCGTGTACAGGGCGCGTTAGTGATCGAGGATAGGGTATAGAATCCATAACATTTTCTGATTGTGAAGCCCAAACCACATTCAAATCATTTTTATTTCAAAAGCTAAAAATAATTATTTATATTTCTTCTTTTGTCTTCACCCTACTTGAACTGTTGATTATAGTAAGCTTAAAAACTTAGTAGATACTAGTGACTTTCACTTTGACAACAGAACTCACGATTTTTATGCTTGTTGGACGCGTTTCGTGAGTTCTGTTGTCAAAGTGAAAGTCACTAGTATCTACTAAGTTTTTAAGCTTACTAATTATTTATAATTATGGTCGTTTAGTCATTAATTTATTGACTAAGAAGGAATTTGAGGAGTATGAGGAGTAGTCTGCCTTTTGAAGGGCTCTATTATTATCTCTGGCCTTGATCACCGACGTACGTACCCCAATTTACATTGAAAAAATTATCGCAAATCCCTCATATTTGATTGCTGCATTAGTTTTCATTCACAATGGACTGCATGTCGGTGATTAATCCCAGTGAATGAATATTCCACAATAATAATTAATTAGAATCTCAAATTATTGCTACATAAATAGACAAAGGACTTCTGCAACTGCAAATATTGGCCAATGTACTAATAGTCCAGTCAATAAAGCATTATAGAGTGCATGAAATAAGCCCCAATTTTTGACCTCGGGGATTTGTTTAGACTAGTTAGGAGGTTAACATGCTAAAAGTCCCCGGACCTGGGGGGGGGGTGTAGAAGGTACAATTTTTCAGTTATTCGCATAAAACTGGAAAACGGTTGATCATAGAGAAAAGTGCTCTAGATAGAAATTAAAAAACTGCGTCGATTAAAAAAAAAAGAAAACGAAAATCGGCCGAATAGGAATTTTTTACATTTGATCAAAACTCCCTTTTTTAAAAAATCCCAAAAAATTGTCCTAACTGCTTTCAAATGTGATGTAACTCATAAAGTAACAATAAATCCACTACCCCCTCACCCTAAAAGTTGTCGAGCATGAGAAGTAGAGTTCAAATATCATATCAATATTGATATTTGACCCATTTTTGGAAGTTTAAGGATCACTTTTCCAAGAATGGAACTCCTCCAAATTCAGCTACAGGTGGTTTTTGTCAATATTTTGATGCTAAAATATACATACGAAGTAATAACTATATTGAAGGTGGTGTCTGGTAGTCTATATAGATCATTCCTCATCAGAATACTCATTTTACTGCTTAAAATCTGGACTATTTGCAGTTTAAAGGACCCTTCAAGGATAAATCTCGCTTCGCTCGCCTGCAAATTCCGTTCAGAAGGGATTCAAAACTTATTGAACACAGCATTTCTAGACCTAATCTGGACCTGTTCACCAAATTTCGACATTTTCTACCAATTTATTCTCGAAAAATCCAAGAAAAACTCTGAAAATTCCGAAAAATAGTAAAACGCTGATATTGACCGTAACCTTGGGAACTATATCAGACATAGTTTGAAACTTGATTCAATATCTTCCAAATTGGTTTATCTATAATCTCGCTGAACCATTGAATTTACAGTAAGGATTGGTCGTATCAAGGCGGAAAATATGCAACCCGCCAAACATCTACAATTTTGAAAAACGTGATTACTGGCGTAATCTTGAACGGAATTCAAAAATATCTTAACACAACATTTCTAGACCTTATCCAAACCTACCTACCAAATATCAACATTTTCTACCGATTGGTTCTCGAAAAAATGAAGAAAACGTTGAAAAATTATGGAAAAACTAAAATATTTGGCGTATCCTTGAAAACTTTATAAATTCCGTTCTTAGCGCGCGTCTAAACGTCCAACTGAACATGCCTGCCAAATTTGAACGCATTCGGTTTAGTGGATTTTTAGTTCTGGTGATGAATCAGTCAGTCAGTGCCATTTCGCTTTTATAGATCAGATTTCCTGATTTGAAATTGTCAGAAAATTTGCGCAGAAAATTTCCCTGTGGAAGCTACAGTTACTATATATAAGATATATGTAACTTATCAGCTACCGGTATTTATAATCAATTTGTATTAAACATTGAGTGTTTAATTTTTAATTTGTTGATCTTGACGTTGTCCATTTGATATCAATAAAATTATATCTATTTTATTTATTTATTTACTGTTCTATAATCAGCTTTACTTATTATTTTAATTTATTATGAGTTTTCACTTTAATCTAGCTAATGAACAGTTCATTTCTAACATAATTTCATACGGGAACTCACACTGAAGAAGATTTTTCACTGTGGAAGGAAGTCAAACCTTTTTGAAATTCTTATACTCTGAAACGTATTGATTGAACACTCAAACGTATTACACACTTGTAGACATTTTGACTTTTCCTATCACTCTATTCATATTACACGAGATCTGTTCCTATTTTAATAAAATTACATTTTAATTGGTTTAATGTCAAAGCAAGAATTCAACTTGAATCATACCATTGGAATTGTTTTCGACTGTTGTAAAAATTGGTGGAGGAGCAGTTTTGGGCATGTATAAGTTAGGCGAGTCGCCTGCTCTTCCACTTGTTGTTGGCAGTGACGTCTTATTAATATCTCCAAGATAAGACACCATTATTTTCAATAAACCATTTCTGAGGGCAGTCTTGATTGAGCTCTCAAGTCGAAAGGATCTTGTTGTTTTTCTATAAACCCAATTTCTTCCTCGCTTAACTTAACTTAAGTTATATAATTATTATTAATAAATGAAGAAGAAGAAGAAGAAGAAGAAGAAGAAGATGATGATGATATTGTCATTAAATAAAGCTCATGAATAGACGAAAAGTCTTGTGAGCTTCATATTCTATTGTACTATGATATTCTGTATTTCTATGTATTGTGTTCTTCAAACAATGTAAAGTGTAGAAATAATAAATAAATTTTAATTTGAAAAAATTATTATTGTCTCTCAAAACCCGGTATCTATATTTGCAGGCAGTGAAACACGTTACGGAGGTGATACTATAACTGAGAGAAATGGTACTGGTCAAGTTGAAACTCAGGATTCTGCTGAGAATCTTTCACCAGTTATGAATAATGTCATCAATATTCGGCAAAGGAATGCAACAGTAAGTAGAAATGTCATTTATGTACAGCAGATTTCATTTGATTTGACTGTTGATGTATGACTTTTATCAAGTCTTAGCTCTGTCAGAACAGTCTTCAAGTGCTTATCAAGTCAAGATCAACCCCAGCTGGACCAATTATCACTTGCAGACCGCTTGCTGACAGTTTCTGACAGAGCTGAGCATGAATATGAATCAATCGTCATCCGCCATATCTAATGGAGTCTGCGTTAGCTCTAGTTCGAAAAATCATCTGAAAGTTATGCTACAGACTGTCCAAGCAAAGAAAACCCTCTGGCAATATGGGAAAATGACTCCATAGTTGATCAAATTGTTTCCTACGATTTGAGATTAAATTGATAATTTTTGAACCAATATTGACCGAGCTGGAGTCATTTTCCCATCTTGCCAGAAGTCTTCTTTGCTTGGACAGACTATAGTAATAATTGTTGACGTTATCTTATGAACAGAAAACTTTCAAAAATTTCTCTTGGCTCTCATTTCATTCATCATGCAAGAATGCTTAATTCTCCTAGTTTTATCGAATATGAGTTGTATTCAAAGTAAAAAGTATCCATTGAAAATTTTATTTAGACTATCTACTTATCTTGAGGGTTGTGTGAAGGAGAGATGTTGAGAGTGGGGACCTGGAGTCTCATACTCCGCTCTTAATAGAGAAATCAATCTGATTGAAATTATTAGTGTTTGTACATACATTTATTTCATTTCAGAAATATAATTATACGATTTACTACTTAATTTCCAAAAACTCCATTCAAATTCACATTTTATTCATTCTTCGTACAATTCACATTGTTCAAGGAACACAATAAAAATTAATAATAAATTTTTGTCCATTGTCCAACTAAACCTCGACTGTATAGGGTAAAGGTAGCATATCAAATCGAATTCTATTGAATAAACCTATATACTCCCATCCATCAACAAACCCAAAATGTCAATGCAGAAAATTTGACAACAATACAACAACTGGAATAATATCATTATTTTAAATAAATATTAGCATTCGTCCTTCTCTTCTCTTTTTTATGTAGTCGTTTTTATTCTTCCAGTTAGGAATTGAGACATATTTCATTTACTGAGCTATTGAGCAGTGTGTGTACAGTTATAATCAAGTTATTTACTTTCAAGAAGATATAGTCTGACCAAGCGAAGAAGACCCTCTGGCAAGATGAGAAAATGACTCCAACTCGGTCGATATTGGTTCAAAAAATATTGATTCGGTCTCAAATTGTGGATCAAAATGTTTCCTACAATGAAGATTAAATCAATATTTTTTAAACCAATAGTGACCGAGCTGGAGTCATTTTCTCATCTTGGCAGAGGGTTTTCTTTGCTTGGACAGGCTATACAAAAGATGTATGTATTATGGGTACGTTGTTGAATCAATATTGATACAAGACGTTCAAGACCATTACTTTTTTATTCATTGTTTAATTTAGATACATTTGTTTTGATTCCATTGTTCAGTTTTGATTCATTTATGAACTGTGTATCTTTTTGAAAGTAATTTGAACCGTTGGCAAAAGACTTCAATTGATTCTCAGCTCTGTCAGGTTAGTCGGCGATCTGTCTTCGAGAGTACGTTGAAACAATAGCGATCCCACCTATACTAATTCGCTTTCGGAGACGGTTTCAGATTGTTCTGACGGAGCTGAGCATAGTTACAGTCATGAGCTATCCGCCTTAATTTTTGGAACCGTGTATAGTCTGTCCAAGCAGAGAAGACCCTCTGGTAAGATGGGAAAACTACTAAAATATTGGTCAATATTTGTTCAAGAATCATAAATGTGCTCTTAATAGTTGATCAAATCGTTTCCTACGATTTGAGATTAAATTGATAATTTTTGAACCAATATTGACCGAGCTGGAGTCATTTTCCCATCTTGCTAGAAGTCTTCTTTGCTTGGACAAACTATATCGGAATGTAGGGGAAAATATCTCCATTTTTTTATAAAATTTGGCTGATTCCAAAAAGGCGGTCTTATCTGTTCGTTATGCGCTCCAACAGCTGATGTTTCTAATTATAATTGTCATTTAGCTATGCTTAGATGATGTTTTTGGAATCAAAAGGTTGGTAGGTTACTTTACGTCACAGGTGGGAAAAAGTGAATTGATGTACAGCATGAGATAAGATAGGGGCACTTCACCTGACAAGCCGCCAGTGCATTACATACAAAACCGCCTACTTTTTTAGCGTTTTCTATTCGCACCTCTTCAACCTTGTTCTATGAATAGTAAATTATACTTACATTATATGTAAGCTCTATATATTATTATATAGCTGTAGTCTATTTTCATCAGTTCAATAACAGTGATGAATGATAATAATTGTTGGAATTATTTTTACCAATTTTGAATGTTCTATTTTGCAGAGCGTTCCGTCTTCCTCGCCGAATTACAGGAGGCATGCCTCGCCTCGATGCAGTGACAAAGAGCCGGTCGTCAAACTGCAGAAATTGGATGTTCCTCATCAGAATTTGTATCGAAGTAGCTCAGAATGTCACATCTTGATCGAGGAGGATAAAGATGAGGTTGCTGAAAATCAAGCAGCAGCAGCAGCTGAAGTGGATCCTCTTGAAGGAACCAGCTGGATGTTCTGTAATACTCCGCATCAAAGAAGAGTGGACCGTAGACGTAAACAAATCAGTGTTCCCAAAAACAATGTGAACGTTTCGATTGTTGTTGATGATGATGATGACGACGATGACGATGATATTGTTGAAGCTTCCCCAGCTTACAATACGGGCAAAAATAAACAATCTTCCATTATCAACAATAACAGTGTTGTTAAATCAAAACAAAATGTTGTCAACATATCGAACAGCAGTACCAAGAATTGTTCGGTCGTTTGTGAGAAAATAATCGATACTTCCGATAATTCCGATGTGGAAATTGTAAGACCGGTTACTACTAAAACCAACACTGAAACCGCGAGACCAGTTTCAAAATCCAAGACTGACTGTGTGGAAACTGTGAGACCTGTTTCAAAACCCGAGACTGACAATTTGGAATGTGTGAGAACAGTTACTGAAACCAACCCTGATCTATCAATTATGAATAGCACTTCAAGCATTTCTGAGTTCAGAGGTTTTGATGATGAAAACTGCGGAAGAATCTCGCTGGTTATTTTGAATGAGTTGATTGACAAGCAGCAAGATCTTCAGAATGAGTTGGATGGAGGCAATTCGAATGACCTTGTAGAGACAGTCGACAGTCAGCCTTCCATCGTCCCTGAAATTAATTGCAGTACAATCACTAAACGAAGAAAGGTGAAAACTGCCACACCGGCAAGCAGCAACAGGAATGATAGTCGTGAAACCAGTCACCGTGAGACACCCAAAGAGTCAATGTAAGTGCAAATATGTGTTTTCATATAGCCTAGTTTCCCAAGCAAAGAAGATATTTTGGCAAGAAGGGAAAATGACTCAAGCTCGGTCAATATTTGTTCAAAAATTATCAATTTTTGTCTCAAATTGTATGAAACATTCTGATCTACAATTTGAGATCAAATTTATAATTTTTGAACCAAGATTGACCGAGTCATTTCCCCATCTTGCCAGAAGGTCTTCTTTGCTTGGACAGACTATATGCATAGTTCACATAATACTATACAGTTTTCAATTGATAAAAATCAAATCAAAGTACCCTTCAAAGGTACGATTTGGTTTGTGCGTTACGTAACGACCGTCGGTCATGGTCGATCGGCTGTAGCCAATCACAGCTCTTGTTTCATTTTGTATAATCTTCGAGATTTAATAAGAAAAGTTGTGACTGGCTACAGCTGATCGACCACGACCGACGGGCGTTACGTTACGCACCAACCAAATCGCACCTTTAATTGTTTCATTCGAACACAACATGTTTTTCTCACTGAATGTTTACAATTGTTTATGTGTTCATTCACACTTTATGTCTCTTGAGAAGAGAGCAGAACTTGTGTCCAAATAGAAAATACTGAAATATTATATTTTGATTCGATTTTTATCTATTAACATACATTTACAGTAGCCTTGGACAAAAAGGAAACACTGAATATTTATAACTGAGGTTTGAGGTAATTATGTAACTATCAGAGTTTGGATTGTCATAAATCCCAAATCGATAACTATTGATATCTCACTCGAAACGTGGTTGACACTCGGTTTGAACTTGAGGTTATTACAAATAGGAGTACTCCGATTTAAAAGAACTAGGTGAGAAGGCAGAAAATTACGTTGTTTAGATCAGCGATCCCTACACTCAGTGAGCTCCCTAGGTATCATAAAGACAAGGAAGACGCAGCATCCGCCATTCCGTTTCAACAGCTGTTAATCGCTCAACATGATTGGTTTGTTCATAATTTTTCATAACATCAGGTGTTTAGTTCATTTATGCTATTATGAATTCAAATTTCGCGCTACTATTTAACCACAGAATGGTTGATGCTGCGTTTATCCCTTCTTTATAAAGCCTAAGCTTACAAAGCTCTTAACTGTCACATTGTAAATAATAATGAATTATACCGAGCTTTGACATCATAACGAACGAACGAACGATATGAATCATATAGGATAGCTCATACAGGGTGGCGCACAGAAACGGGAAATTTCGAAGTAACCATAATAAACCAAAGAATATTTTACAAAACATTTTTAATGCTGAAATTGTGTTCGTCAAGAGTGGAATTTTTAGAAAATCACATTTTAAACATCACATCTGTTACGTGTTGTTCATTGCGCCCACCACATTCATTCAATCGATTTTGGTATCATTCCCATGTGGCTCGAGCTGTCCGGCTCTAAATTCGCTGCTCGAGCTGCCCGGTTTTAGCTGCGCTGCTCTAGTCATCACAACTCTATTCACATAAATATATTATAGCCTATGTGTGTCAGGTATGTTATAAGGGCTATAAGTCCTCATAACTTGGTGAACATTCTTAATATAGTTATGTGAATGGAGTTGTGATGGCTAGAGCAGCGCAGCTAGAAGCTAGAGCCGGGCAGCTAGGGCAGCGAATTTAGAGCCGGGTAGCTCGGAGCCGCTTGGGATTGATACCTTTAGTCTCCCAAATCGAATGTGTTGTGAATGTGAATGGCGCAATTGACAACACTTAACAGATGTGATTTAAAAAAGTGATTTTTCAAAAATTCCACTCATGAAGAAGACTTTTTCAGCATTAAAAATGTTTTGTAAGATATAATGTGGTACATTCAAGAAACCCAAAGGAAATTGAACCGTGGGTAAATTTATCTAATATACTATACATACCTCAAATGGGGAAATCATCGCATTGGATTTGCCTGATTACGTTATTTCACGGCGCTTAGATGTAATTGACTTCCATGCAATTGTTTACTAGTATTAAAATTTCATGTTATTCTGTTATTTTTAGCAGAATAAATTTTATTTGAGCTCATTTACTTCAGGACTTCCGTTAAAAGTATTCAAGGTTATGCTAATTTGGTAATTTTCCACTTTATTACAAATTTATTATGGAAATATATCATTTTATTCAAGTTTTTAAGTAATCACGGATTTATTGGACCAATACTGTTGATGAAAGAATTATTAGATATTGCAGTACATCAACTGCTGCAACAATATAATAATAATTAATTCGAATCTTCTCTCCTATTATAGCAATATAAATAGAACAAGAATATACATAGAATGATAGTAGAATGTTGCATTCATCAAATCTCGCCTGCTATTTAGATTAGTGAATTGGTCAATATTTGCAGAAGCAGAAATCCTTTGTTTTATTTATATAGCTATTATAGAAGATTCGAATTAATTATTACTGTATTACAATACTTTCGAAGTCGTATTACAGCCTAATAATTTAAATACATTGAAAACATATTTCCTTTCATTTGAATTTCCTAAAACTTTATCTGATTATTATTTTCAAGTGGAACTATTGTTATGAAAAGAAGATTGTGTGTTTCCTTGAAACGTCTTTCGCTAAACAGCTGTAGGAATCACAATTTCCTTAACACCCGAAAGAAAAGTTCACTAGAAAATAATCGGGAAACAAATAATAGAAAATCAAGAAAATCCCAAACAGGGGTGAGAAAGAAGTCGTTTCTACGAAATAGACGGTAAAAATAATTCTTATCAACTCATTCTTATCAACAGCTTATCTATACCCTATTCACGATCACTTGAGACGAAATAAACATACTTTTTGTATGTCTGTATGGAATGGTAGGTATTCCTCTATGCAAAACGGTCCGACGGTCGACCGCAGTCGAACAGCTGTAACCAATCACAGCTCTTGTCTTGAGCTGTGATTAGCTGCAGTCTACAGTCCGTGATTGGCTACAGTCCAACTTGTCTCATCTCAAAACATTTTTCATGAGCTGTGATTGGCTACAGCTGTTTGACTGCGGCCGACCGTCTGACCGTTTCGCATAGAAGATTCTATTCCATTGAACTCACTCATACGCAAAAAGTGTGTTCATTTCGTCCCGAATGATCGTGAATAGGGTACAGTTGATTAATAATTTTGTATCGCTTTGTCTCCTATGTGCCAGACCAATATTGAAAAGTAGTATGCCTATTCCTTGTATTGCTTGTAGAAGATTATTGATAGCTGTAATTCTTTGCCATTCAATACAAAAGGTTTGATTTATTGTACTAGAGACATTGTATCTGTATAACATCATTTGTTCAACATCATCAATTTATTTGTCCAACATCATTTGCGTATTTGCCAAAAATTTGTAACAAGGAAACTATATAACTTTTTCATTATTTTCTGAAATAGGTATCTATAATTTAACACAGATTTGTTAACTCGAATTTCCAAAGAAAGCTAAATAAATAGAATTACGTTCTTAGTAAAACTGAAAATATTGACCAAAGAACTAAAAAGCAGAAGGAATTTCGTCGAATGAAACTCTTCAAAAAATCTGCCCAGAACGGGATTCGAACCCGGATCCACTCGGTTGCCGGCCGAGTGGCGTTACCTCTTTGCCCACCGGACAGCCTCATTCAATTATGATATTCGAGCAAAGTATTCATTCCTTCAAAATGGCAGCTGTTCAATGTTGAAATGTAAACAGTCCCACTCTTACCATCTGTCTGTCTCTCTCAATCTGGCTAGCAAACATAATTTCACACAAAACTTTTCAGATCTGCACATGCGCAGTCACACTCTGGGATCAAGTGACCATCTTGAAGGAATGTATTATTTGCTAGACAAGACAATACTATAGTTATACCGACCAAGTGTAAAAGTTGGTCAACTGCAATATCTTATAATTCTTATATTCCATCCATAAATGATTTTTTTTTGTTTTTTTTTAGGAAGAACAAAGTGTCTGAAGATTCAAATCAGAATTTGTCAACAACTTCGAATTTCGATGAATTTGGTGAGTCCATTGCTCATGCTTTTTATCTTTATATATATATTTCATTTCCTATTCATTCATTTGCATTTATGAGCATAGGTTATTTTTTGTATGAAGCTGAAAATTATATATGATTCCTGTGCAAGCCAGACATCTATTCTGTTGGAATTGAGCCCAATACTGTCACAAACAAAACTTTATAAGGATTAACACTGCTAAATTATATTAAAGGAATCACCCAGCAGATTGAGAATAGTGTTATATGAGAAGTCAGAATATCTTAAAGTTTGTGATGAGAGTTTTTAATACGTTTAACAGCCTTTCTCAATTATAGTTGCAAAAGGGGATTAATTTTGAATCATCTTCTGAAGTAGGCCTATAATCCTTATAAAATTATGTTAGAATTGAACTGCTTGTTCATTAGCCAAGTGCTAGATTGCAGTAAAATTGATGATAAAAACACTGTACCATTTCAAGTCAATATAGCTATGTGTGCACGGATCAATTTCCTTTCATGATATACAACGTTATACATGAATCAAATGGAACATAATAAGTGGGCAGTAGTAGTTATCCATTTGCCGAACAGCAGAGTCATGTCACATAATAACTTGCAATAATAACACATAAGTAGTGATGTAAAATACCCGGGTATTTGAAACTCGGGGTAAATACCCAAAATTCATAAATACCCGGGCATATTGGGTATTTATTGAATCATTGATGTTTGCACCCCTGAATATGCTATTATTGGCATTGATGATATATTGGCATAGTAATAGTATTGTTATAATATTATAAAACTCATTTTTGTTCTCTAATTGTGCAAAATTAAATTATCTATTATTCAATATAAAAAACGCATTGATAACTCCAATAAAACTTCATTTTGAATCAAATTTTGAATATAGTGATAGTAGGGAAAATTTAAAAAGTGATTTTTTATGTTTTTCAATTGTGAATAAATCTAACCTTATCAGCTTGAATTCATGATTTCTACATATCAAATGATAGAGGAGCTTATGCTCTACAATTTAAGCCCAAATACAAATTTTTACTATCAATGGCTACCAAAATATACACATTTTAACACAAATTGTAGCCTTTTTTCCAGTATATGTGAATGAACTCAAAGTACTCAAGGTCGTAAAATTCTTCAATTTTTATCGAATTTAACAAATGATATATGCATTTGAACCGCCTTGATGAGCTGAAAACAATGAGCTATAGTTTGTTAAGATCCATTGAATTTTACGAATGTTAATTAACATTCCTTAATTTATTTAAGTCCTCAATTTATTATCCTTAAAGAGTCCTTCTAACTGGAAATAGCCTGAATTGAGGACGGTATGGTGGGTATTATATTAAAATATGATCTAACAAAAAATATTCTGGTAGAAAACAATACAAGGATATAGAGATTTATTTTGGTCATTATTGTTGAAAATATTGTATTTCTTGTTGTACAAGGAAATATGTTGAGAGCTCTAGCACAAAAAATATACAAGACAGAGAGTTTTATTTGGTCTTGAATTGTACAGAATAAAATTATCCCCAGAGGGATTTTGAATTTTACATTTCTAATGAAACGTACAAAAGATAAAAGCAATAAAAAATTAAAAATTGCAAATTTCAATTTCTCTCAAAAATACAGCATTTTAAAAAATTCCTAACTTGGTTGTCGCTTATCACAGAGGGTTGGATTTGATATCAATCGCTTAAGAATTTTATTTACTAAAACATTGCAATTTAAAATTTTTCTGTCCGACGCTTGGTTTTGGCGTGAGTTGCAAAAAACTAGAAAATGAACAAATTTTCCGTGTTTTTTTGGGCACCCTGTATTACGTGCCACTCAAATTATAGGAAACATTGTGATCTACAATTTGAGACCAAATTTATCATCTTTAAACTGATATTTCTGGAGCTGGAGTCATTTTCTCATCTTGCCAGAATGTCAGAATGTCTTCTCTGCATATACATACTATACGGTACCATAAAAGAAATCTCAATAAAAAACTGAGTAAATAATCTGTTTTATGTTTTTCCAATCACCTAAAGAACGAGTAATTTTGTCCATAAATAACGGCACTATCTGCTCCAAAAGATTGGTAAAATTACATTGTTCTTATAGGGCATGATTTTGCCGTTCGGCAGTTGGCCGTCCACTGCCATCCACCCTTAATCAGATTCGCTCGTATCATTGGCATAATATGATGCTTTCTCAACGAAATCGTCAATGAAGTCAATCTTCATCAATGAAATCATGACAGCACCACATTAGAAAAAAGTGAACATGCTCCTATTGTTATTTCGTTTTATTATAATTTTTCCCTAGAAAATGAATTGCAAGTGAAAAGCGATACATACTAGGTCAAATTCCCCTCTCTTTGAACGCAAAATAATAGTTATTAATAGAAAAAATTTCTTGTTATTTTCAATAAGATTTAACAACACAGACACCCAGTACACAGTACCCGGGTATTTAAAATGTCAATGATGCTCGGAAGTTAAATGCTATTTGCCACTATATAAAACAGTTTTGTTTGCATTTTGTCATCATTTCACTATCATTGAAGGCGTTTGAATGCAAAAAGACAACCAAATCTTCTCTAAATTCAATAAAAATGATAAATACCCAGTTTTTGTGTATTTACCCGGGCCTCGGGTAAATACCCAATTTATATTTACCTACCCGCTGGGTATTTTCCCGACCCACATCACTACACATAATATAAAAATAATTTAATAATTCGGATATCCAATAAAATTCATACAAATAGAACTAAGGATATACTGTCCTTATTATTCGGTCCTACTAAGGGCATATTGTAAGAGAGAGTTTTGTCCTTATTTCTATTTATATAGCTTTTATTGGATATTCGAATTTATTATTATTATTCTTCTTCCTCAGCTTATTCCCGTTTCTATACGGGGTCGCTGTTTCTGGTCAGTCGCCTCCAAGTGTCTCTGTCCTCATATTCACCGCCATCCAGCTCCATTCCCCTGCTTCTCAAATCCCTCTATTCGAATTTATCCTATTATATACATTAAGCGAGCAATTTCTGTATGTATGTATAGTGGTGCCGCGAACAGAAGAGCCTTTGGCAACATATCTGCCATGTACTGCTGCCAGCAGTCCAAATGAAAATTGTTCTACTCTCACCATCCGTCACAATTAAAATATTATTAAATATATTTAATAAAATAAATAATATATTCTTGAATTAATTATATTTCTATTTGTGGAATTAATATGAATATGATTTCCCTGCAACACAATATTTCATAATATTATTACAGTATGGTACTTCTGTGCGGGGTCTGTGCTCTCTGGTGGTAAAAATTGATACTTTGATTTGTAAACATTCATGTTTAGTTTTTGTGGCTAAACACCGCGCATGGCCAACAGATTGTCATGAAAACAAACTGGGAAAGGATTGAAATTAAATAAAAATATAATTACCATTTGCAGGAGACCATAATAGGCTAGGTGCTAATATTCATTCATTTATTTGTTCATTCATATTATGCTTGTTTTAAAACCATTCAATATTTCAACAAACTACAAACAACCTACCTATTTGAGGTTACCACAAAGCTCAGTACATAATTATCAAAAATGTCTGGAGGGAATGTTTTCTTAGTCAGCTGATTTATCAGACACAGCCCTATTCTGTAGATTATGTACGGTAGGTCATGGCGAAGACTACAAAATCATATTGGCAGTTGCAATGTTTACTTTGTTAATTCAGCCTCTTGGAACTATAATTTAGTGTAAAAGCGTTAGGTTGGCTGAAGTGATATTTCCCTAGAAGTTATAGATCTACACTCTCACTTCCCTCCGCCATCTTTCCAAAGGCTCTTCTGTTCGCGGCACCACTTTATGTATGTGGAACCACGAATCTAGAAAACGGCTCTAACGATTTCCTCGAAATTTGAAATGTAATATAACCGTGATGGAAAAATAAGATTGCACCAGGTCTCATGTCTGGGAAAACTCTCTGGCAGGATTAATAAAAGAATGAAATATTTCTTATTCAGGCATAATCCCAAGTACTGCGTATAATGGTTGTTATCGTTAGCTGATCAAAACTATCCAGCTGGAGTAAATGAAGTCACATTCAATTCTATAACACATGTTCATGCCAAAAAATTGTGAGAGGTGATCATATCAATTTTAATTTTTTTTTACAATATCATATTTAGCCTATGTAATTCAACAGTTCGGCCGCAGCTTCAGAGCAAAGCTTGGTACCAGATACAGATATTGTACCTTGGTACCTCGTATTATTACAGACCAATATTCCAGCAGTTCGTTGCTGCATTAACTAATAATAATTAATGCAGTTAACAAAGAATAATTAATTATTCTCCCATCTACGTTGATTGCATCAGCTGTAGCCAATGAGATTAGTGACTCAAAATCTAAATCTAAACGACTCTATACTTCGTTCAATAATTCAGAGAACTGAAAATATAGGCATATAGCTTCCTTTAGTATAAGTCCATGACCTTAAAATTGGCTACTATGTAGAGCTATGTATGCTATTGGTGGAGTATTGAGTATTGGTATCTATGTAGAGTGGGTCCATTTAAAAGCATTGAAATCATTTCCAATCAGCTGTTTTAACGGATGCGTCTCTTGTGTGCGCTCTCACATTTGACTTGCTACAGATCATATCTATCTTGAAACAATAATATGCACCTCTTAAATCACCCTCGCACACTGCATTACCCACTCACAAGTAAAATTAAATAGGTACTTATGTGGGCATCATCCGAAAAAATACCCATTTTCAATATTTTTTTTGCTAATCTCTATCATAACGTAAAATACAAAAGGAATTCCATACGAGAAGTTTCATGAAGCTATTTCATGAAAATTATGGTCAAAAGAGAGAAAAACTGAGTCAACATGCATGATTTGTATCAGTACTCAATACTTTCATATGGAAAGACTGTACCTACAGTGTGACGTTTTCATATTATTAGGGCAGAGCCTTCTATTGAAGGAAGCTATGACTTCAAGGTGAACAATCTTGCGTGAACAACTTGGGTTGCCGAAATTTGGCAAATCCCAAATCACAGTCAGGCATCATATTCACTGCTGCCCATCAAGTCAACACCTGAATCATATGTTTGCTTCAGTGTGAATGGGACATTTGTTTAGCCTAGTCCAAAATGTTTTCAAGGGATTTCTAAATATTATTGAACGAATTATAGTTAACTGATTGGAAGCAGCTGATACTGTTGGAAACGAATCAATTCTCATATGAACGCTCCTTGTAAACGTTCATTGAAGTGTTTATAAGTGAATGGAATTCGCTTGCGATGTTATTGTTAATTCGCAGTGAAAAGACGTTTTTAGCAGGATGACGACTGTTCTATTGGATACAGAGTGATGGGTTATGTGCTCACTCACCTTTTCCGCCCCTAAACGACCACTCTATTATATTCAATAGAGTAGCCTAGTAGATCTTATCTTGGCAAAATCTTGCATCACTGCATCTTGGCCTTGTTTCTTTTACTGAACAATTATAGTGATGTTGTAATAGAATTGGTGTGTCGCCCTGTCTGGGGTTTAAGTCATTAATCTCATTGACAATAACTTATACTGGTGCATGAGAATTAATTCACTTATAAATGTCATTTTTATTACTCTGTTGAATCAATCCAATGTGTGTTTTCATTTCCAGGTTTCCCAAGACAGGAAAGAAGTAGGAGGAATAAAGCGCCATCTTGCTTGAAGGAAATGAGCCTCCGAGAGTAAGATCAATCAATCAAATTTTTATTTACAATTTCAAAAACAACGGGTCCTGCCAAACCCGTAGGTTTTTCGGCGGGTGCCCAATAAAAAAACAATAGAAACAAAATGATGAGATAAGTTCATTATAAATTTTTATGGCATTTCAAAGAGGAAAAAAGACAAAACATAATTTATAAAAAATAAACATAACAGTAAGTTATAACTTCAAACTTTTCAAAATCACATGAATGAGAAAGATTAATGGTGGAATGTATCTATGAAAAAGAAGAATGAGCAAGAAGGATTATTAGTCCATATATTCTAGTCCAAGGATTATTAGATATAAGTCCATACTTGGTATATACTTATATCCATAGTCAATGGTTCTATTTAAATAACTACTTGACAAAATTAAAAAAAATAATAATAATTTTGAAGGTTGACACAAATAATAAATCTACAAAACCCACTTGAATAATAATTTTAAAACTTGAAAAAAAACAACTAAAACCATGAAAAATTTGGAGCCACAATAAAATCACCAACTCACAAGCATATTACAGCTGATTATGAGATATATTATCGCATAAGTATTTAATTATTACCATCAAGGAAGAATAACGTGAACCTATCTTTTTTCATTTTCTTTTCATATCTGAGGATTATTACAATTTAGTAATTGTATTACTTTTTTACGAACCCATTTTCTTGAAGGTTCTTACACTTGTCTTTGTCATTACACTGCTCTTGTTATTGAGTTGAACAACAAGAGCTGTGATTGGCTACAACTATTCGACTGGCCGCCACTACTAACAACGTGTACACGAGGCTTTGGTTCAATAAATTGACTGGCTGTTGGAGTAGTAGACTAAAAAAACTGTCGTTTGGTGAATGATTGTTATTAATGCTCAGCTCTGTCAGGACAGTCGACGAGGGGTCTGCGAGAGCATATCACGACGAGAGTGACCTCAGCTGAGCAGTTTCGCTCATGTAGACTGCTTATAGACTGTCCTGAAAGAGCTATCATAAATAAACTTGATTTAACAACCATTCATAAACTCATTCGAGTATCGTTGAAATCTCTACTTTTAGTTGAAATTTATGAAAACCTAGTATGACAATAAAACAAGTATGAACACAGTATGGATATAGAACGATAAATTGAATTTCTCTTATTCACCGTGTCACTGATTCATTTACTGAAAAAAAACGTTCAAGATTGGAATAAGTGTTGAGGTGGATCCCCAGAAATGCCAGATTCCACTGAGAAAGGACTTGAAAAATTTACAATTTATCAGAGATGTTGTGGAACTTATCCATAATTTAGGTAAGTGGAAACAAAGGTTGTCAGATCCACAAAGTTTATTTAAAATACCATACTTAAGTTTCAATGCTCAGTTTTCCACTGATAATGATGCCCTGAGCATTGAAACTTAAGTATGGTATTTTAAATAAACTTTATCTACGGGCGTATCAAAAAGTTCCTGTTTCAGTTTTACAATCTAAATCGAAATGGCTATCATTTCAAAACGGAATTTTAGGACTGTATCGAAAAACTCTCATTACGATACAGTTGTCACTTTACGACACTGTTCCAGAATTCATTCCGTGTTTCATTTGACCATTTCGCAACGGGCTGATAAACAAGTAAACAACCGACACAGTCAATCTTCCAACTTCTAACCTAAAAACTTCGACAAGTGATAATACTCCATCTTACCGGTATCTGTTCATCAATATTTCAGTTTACATATTTGAATAGTCTAAAGTTTAGATAGTTTAATATATCTTTGAGTTTATAATATCTTAACTTCTATTATAAATTGCTTAAAAACTTGTCTCAAAGGATGACATTGAGAATGAAATTCTTCCAACTCCAGAAGGCAAATTAGCTATATACGGTATGTAGAACGTTTTTATTGTTAATTTGGGCCTATATTTTAAAGATAATTAGTCTATTTCGGATGTAAAAACAACTCAATTGTAACATGAGTTATGAATAGAGGCCTACGGTAGGCTATAACTTACTAGGCTACTAGACTGTTTTTGTTTGTTTGAACTTACACTAAATTCACACTAAGAGCGAATGTTTATTGAGAAAATTCCATGTTTCTTCACTAACTTCTTGTTTTAAATAATTTGTTACAAAACCAATGTTACTTGTCTAGTTGAAAACATTTTCTGTAAAACGCAGACAAGTTTGTTGAGCTCCAAAAATAACGGGAATGGAATAAGCTAAAAATTTTATTTAAGATTTAAGTTGAAAAACAAATGTAGCCTGTTTCATGTGCCTCCTTGCCCAAATTTGAGTCAATTTTTAATTTTGCAGAATAATAATTCTATCTTTTCATTGGTTTCAAGATTCTTTATTGAATACTGTATTTAGCCTTCTCATGTACTATAGATTTGAATTGATAACTGGATGTGAGTTCAATAGTTATTTGTGTATCAGTGCGCAAAGTGTGATTTTGCTGCATCGAGAGAAACAGTTTACGCACAAGCCGCAGGCACAGGCGGTATAGTTTCTCAAGTGCAGCAAAGGTACTTTGTGCCCGTATTGGGCTACACATTAAATTTTTCCTACAGTTACCATATTGAATGTGAAAAGTTGAAATTGGATTGAAATCGTCATATCTCAGTTATTTATCATCAAATCCTGACAAATCAGGCACCATTTTATTCACAATTGAAAGCTCTAAATTTTTGTAATGGTACAGAAGTTTATACAACCTTACTTTTGATAGTAAATTCAAAATTAATATACCAGTTGGCCGTTATTTTGAAAATTTCAACCATTTTGAAGACTCAACACTTATACTTGAACCTGCCAAATTTCATTACAATATTAAATTTTCAATTTTAAATTTAATTTTTGATTCTAAATTTAAAATTTAAAATAATTTTAATTATAAATTTTAAATTTTTTAATTTTTTATTTTTGATTTTGAATTTTTCACATTTACTTCTGTGATAAGACCTGAGGTAGCCTACTCACGAAAACAAATCTTCTAGATTATTTCATTGAAAGTGTCTTAGTTTCGGAACACCCTGTAGATAAAATAGTGTATGCACCGGTTGTATTCAGCCTTTAACGCACTCGATAAGATATTTAGAGCACTCGCTCACGCTCGCTTCGCTCGCTGCTCGTGCTCTAACTTACATCTCACTCGTGCGTTAAAGGCTCTCATTATACAACCGTTGCATAAACTACTATTGTGGATCCCTTTACCTTTGTTTTCTCTTACCTAAACTTGAAAAAATCCTGAAGAAATGCCAAAAATCTGTGTTTTATCACAAATACTATTATAATTATACACGGTTAAATAATTTCCTTTCAACAAGATAAGATGAAACATGTATTGTATTGGATGAAAAGATCAAATTGGGAGTTATTGTATCGTGATTGTTTATTATTATCTGTTTCAGTTTCATTAATAGATATACTGTAATCGTTTTCTCCTAGTAACAGAAGACATTCAGGCAAGATGAGAAAATGAGCCCAGCTCGGTCAATATTGGTTCAAAAATTATAAATTTGGCCTCAAAATGTAGGAAACATTCTTATCTACAATTTGAAATTAGATTAGTTATTTTTGAACCAATATTCATTGAGCTGGAGTCATTTTCCAATCTTGTCTGAATATCTTCTTTGCTTGAACAGACTTTACTTGTATTATTTTATTTATCTTCTTGAAAGAAAAATGGAGCGTGGACACACACCATTGTATATTACAGAAAACTTTATTTTAAACTAGATTTGTTATTGATTTGTTCCGTATTATGTTTTTTTCACAGTAAGATGAGAAGATCGAAATAAGAGCCTTTATAAGCATCCTGGATAGACTGGATAAACGTCTTGGAAATATATCTTCAGTTAATGTAAACATTTCTACACCTTTGAAATGCCTATTTCAATTGTATTGATTATATCTAATTTTAATATTGATTGCATTAATTACATATAATTTGTATTGTATTTGATTGTATTAATGCCTATTAATAATTGTCTATTTTCAATTTTATGTTATTTTCAATTTTCTATTCTCTATTTTGTATATTTTGTTTATTTTCCTATCAGAATACAATACAAAAACACAAGATGGAAATCTATAAAAAAGTTTCATTCTCATATTTCATGAAAATTATGCTCAAAAGAGAGATAATTCATGTGTTGAAGTATGTATA
Source organism: Sogatella furcifera (assembly GCA_017141385.1). NCBI lineage: Eukaryota > Metazoa > Arthropoda > Insecta > Hemiptera > Delphacidae > Sogatella > Sogatella furcifera. The sequence continues at coordinate 18,345,355 of CM029556.1, forward strand.
ATGTATGAATTGTAAAACTCGACTGAATTAGCATGGCCTGTGAGAAGGCAATGCATCTCACAGGCCATGCTAATTCTGCAAGTTATAATCGTACTTGATACAGTAGAACCTCGGTTAACCGTCACTCTTGTGATGGATGATCGAATAGACGTATAACAGAAATAACATAATTTTAAAAAAGGAATAGGCAAAACCAAACAAATTTCAAGTGAATAAGGCAAATTTTTTGAATAATGAAATATGAACTACAGTATAATTTTACTGTGTATTACTGGAAAGACTTAAGGCCCGTAACGACAGTGCGAGGCATTTGCTGCGAATGCCTCAAGGTACAGTCTGTTCAAGAAAAGAAGAGTCTTACTCCAGTCTCCAGCTCGGTCAATATTGGTTCAAACATTATTGATTTGGTCTTAAATTGATGATCGAAATGTTTCCTATAATTGAGACCTGATCAATAATCTTTTAACCAATATTGACCGAGCTGGAGACTGGAGTAAGACTCGTCCTTGCAGACTATACCTTGAGGCATTCGCGGCACATGCCTCGCACTGTCGATACGGGCCATTACATGGCATATTCAATTTTCGAAATAGTCCGTCTTTTTCTGGGCAATGAAAAATTTCGCTGGGCGATGACGGATAATAGTTTTTACTGTATATGGATAGTTAGTACCGTACCTATGATGCAATATTGCCATATTATTACTCATGTGTCTTCTATTAAAGGAGGCTGTGAACTCGTCAACGTGCGATCCGACCTTAGGCCCATTCTAGACGAGTCGACGCGTCGGGAACGCGCGCTCGACAGAAACCATTGTGCGAGATGAACGCGCGTCCACTGAACACAATGGTTTCTGTCGAGCGCGCGATCCCACGCGTCGAAAACGCCGAGTTTCCCACGCTCGTATAGAATGGGCCTTACCATTGAATCAAATCTATCTACTTGATCAAGTCAGCTTGACATGTGTATTCGAGTAATCAACTTGAGTAAATAATTCCCTTTTGTTATTTTTCTGCTTAAATATTATTTGATAAGTATTTCAGAACTTTGGCATCTCTGTTAAATTCATAGATCATGTGTTTGAATTTTTTTACCAATAACAATTAGCAATTTTCTCTGTTTCAACGATTAATTATCAATTCTTATATTATACTATGTATCCTACACGTTGATCGTGTATATTTTATGAAAGTATAACTGAAGGTCATATTCATTATTCTTAGACCAAGGACATTTTCGTTGTAACGACACTATTATATTGTCACTATATAATACGACACTATATTATCACTAAATCTCCTGCTTTGTTGATAATTATATTTTTGTAATAAAATGTGCTAGGTCAAGAAGTGCAATGCGTATTATTATGTCCCTGCTTCCTCTTTTGGTTTATATAGCAGATCTCTTCTAACATTCCATTTATCGATCTGTCAGGCGGTGCATTTTTGAAGAAAAAATTAGTTTGTATTCATTGTATAACTAGTCTTGTTAGTATAGTTATTGTTTTAATTCAATTCATAAATTTATAATAATATTTTTTGGACAACAAGTACCTACACTTTTTGTACAGTGGACGGCCTTGCTTCAGCTGCCTATTTCAGATTTAATGAAATTTATAGTTGACAATCTTCCATGCTTCATTAAATTAATGAGATCATACAGTAGGCGTAGGCTCAATTTATTGAGATATCTATTCATTTTTAATAACAAATCATAATATTTCTTTAAATTTTATTTAAAATCTAAAATTACAAAAAGTAGGTAGGCGTAACTCAATTTGTGGTTGAAGTGCCATGATACAATAGTACAATAATTATAGTTATATCTTCATCTTAAACCAATCCTAAAATTAATGGATATATTGGTATTTAAAAAAATGAAAAAAACGAGAAAAATAACAACGGAGAAAATATTTTGTTCTTTCCAGAAATAATGTAATTTTCGATATTTTGTTATAATCATATCGGAAGGAATATATTATCGATATCACCGATATATCGTAACTCAAGTTATCGATATCAATATATCGGAAGCGAAACATCGATATTTCGGAAATATCGATATATTGTTGCCATCTCGGTTTCGGTTTTTTTATTTTAGTTCAGTGAATGTGCGTGTCGGGTGTTGTTCCGTTCCGTTATGTATGTATGAATTTCTTTGAAACGTTTTAAAGGTTAGTCATGTCCGTCCGTTCAAAGTGGAAAATACATTCACTCTTTCATCTTCATAACAGTTAGCTGTTTCAAAGTGATAACTAAAAGTTTAAATCAAGATTTGTTTAGTCTGATGTGCAAAACAGTAATATTGACTGGTACCGTTATGTCTAGTGCGTCTAATTCTTCACATGTCTTGGAGTGGTCCATCGAGGATGTTGAAAAATGGTTGAAGTTGAAAGGATATGGATCTTGTGCTCCAGTATTTAGAAATCAGATGATAGATGGTCGAGCATTGCTGCTTCTCAACGAAAATGATCTCAAAAGTACCAACCAGTTGGTGAGTATAATGTATCTAAGATACGTAATTCAATTTTGAGGTTAGAAATCGAATACCAAATAAGAGACTCTACATTCCATTTTATGTGTACTTTCAAATCTACTAGCCTACATCCTCACGTCACTCCATCCTTGTAATGAGCTTTCCCATTTAAACAAGCTCTGCGAGAGTAATACAAGTTTCTTACTTCAAATTCACTCAAGTTGAGTTATGTCTAGGGAAATGTGTTGAATTTAGCGGGTAGAACTGGCCCATTCAGCAACTCATGTAAAGATTCAAGGTTTCAAGATCCCTTCATGGTTTTATGGTGCTTCAAAACTTGTTGACTCAATCACGATTTTTTCAATAATCGGTAGTCTACAAATTGGTTTTAGCACCCCCACCCCCTCACTAGATTAACAATTTATAAAAACTTTTACTTTGGAGAATATTACCCTTAATATGATTTCTTATTCATTCGATTTTTCTGAAAATGACGTCGTCAAGACTTTCACAGTGGGTAATAATAGCGGTGATGATGAGAGAGGTGACGATTGAGCAGATTTTCAGGCTGTCTGGACCGATGGCTTGAATTGAAGCCTCCGGCTCATACAGAAGATCAACTCCTGTATCACTGGGTAACACTTCCTCTCGAGTCTACTATATGATATCTAACATTTAAAGCATAGACTTACTTAACCTGGTTAGTGTTTTGATATGATTGGATTCGATAAATAATGTGCTCCACAGATGGCAGATATAGGAAATACAGTAGGACCGTAGCCAAGCCTCCTGCAAATGACAATCGATCCAGAAGTGGCCGCTTGTGGTTAAAAATAGATAGATAGATAGATAAAATGTCTTTATTTTCCACTTTGTACAATACATAAGTGATGTGGGCGAAGTTGAGGCACAAGAGCCCCCTCTTCCACTTAACCCACAGTAAATGAAATAAAATAAAATTAAAAATCATGAATATAATGTGTAAAGAAAAAAATGAATAAGCGTTACCTATACTAGCATATACAATTTGAAAAACAAAAGATACTAAAAATTAAAATTGAAATAATAATTAAATCTATCAAGTATGCACGCACACACACACACACACACATACACTCAATAAGAATAATTTTAAATTGAAAGCAGTCTCAGAAATCGCCTAGCCAAGCCCACCCCCCCTAATCCACTCCACCACAGCCGCACTGAACCGGCGCAGGCTCTCTGAAAGCTTAATGTGGACTGGCAGTGAATTCCAGAGCTTAATGGCTGTAACCTGGTAAGATTTGTTGTACAATACTGTTCTGTGAACAGGAACTACTAGTAAATGGGAACCATGACGAGTCCCTCCTCTACCAACATCACTCATGTAGCGGAACCCAGCTGCCAAGTATTGAGGTGAATTTGATTTTAAAAGTTTAAAGAGGAAGATAAGTGCATGAAGACACCTACACTCATGTAGCTTGAATATCTCCAGTTGGTCGAAGCATTCTGTAATATGTTCGTCACGTTGTAAGCCAAAGATGAAGCAAACACAGTAATTCTGTGCGCGCTGCAATCTTTGAGTAAGTTGAACTGTCATGTCAATAGTAACTAGGTCACAATAGTAGAAGAGAGGGAAAATCAATGCCTTAACCAGCATAATTTTAGTTGGAAAAGGTAGGAGATGACCAATTCTCTTTAATGAGTGAATACCAGCTACTGCTCTATTGCATGTCAAGTTAACGTGGTCAGTCCAGTCAAGAGTATTGGTGAAGGTTAAACCAAGGTTTTTCACATTAGTACTGTAGTCGAGTTGAATGTTGTTGATTACGATATGTGGTAAGTCAGTGAGGTTGAGTCGGGTCAATAGTCTTGATTGGCCAACAATCATGACCTGAGATTTTTTCTCATTTATTTTAAGGCCATTATTCTCAGTCCATGTAACTATGCGAGCAAGGTCTTGATTAGCTTCAGCTATAGCTGCAAACAAGTCATCAATATTAAAGTGTTTGTAGAGCTGGAGATCGTCAGCGTACAAGTGATGCTGTGTTGTAGTCAATACATCAGTCAGGTTGTTAATGTAGACACTGAAAAGCAGAGGACCAAGAACTGAACCTTGAGGAACCCCTCGATTCACTGGACGCCAGCGAGAAGAGGAACCATCAAGTCTCACACACTGACATCTATTCTGCAAGTAAGAACGCACCCATGCAACTGTAGATCGAGAGAAGCCCATGCAACCCAGCCTATAGAGCAAGATAGGATGAAAAATGCAGTCGAATGCTTTGCTGAAATCAATCAGAACAATAAGAGTGAGCTCCCTGTGATCCATTGCTTTCCGGATATCGTCAGTAACTTTCAGGAGAGCAGATGTGGTACTGTGGCCACCTCTGAATCCAGACTGAAAGTCACCAATTAGTTTTTCACTGAAAATAAAGTCACTCATCTGCTTGTGAGCAATGATTTCTAAAACTTTGGAAAGGACTGACAGTAGGCTGATGGGTCTGTAATCAGAAGGAGAGGATGGATTGGGAGTTTTGTTCAAAGGTATAACAATTGAGGATTTCCAGGATTCAGGAAAAACAGAAGTAATAAGGGAAGTATTAATTATGTGAGTAATGAATGGAAGTATGAGAGGCAGCATGATCTTGATGAATTTCACAGGAAGGCCATCATATCCAGCTGCATTGCTTTTAATTCTGTTGATTGCTGTAAGTACATCCCGTTCATCAGCTGCTGAAAAATAGAAAAGCTCTCTCAAGTTGTGAGCAGACAAAGAGTTGTGATAATCACGGGCACAGATAAAAATCTGTGTAAACTAGGATCTAACTTGGAAACTATGGTTATTGGATCAGCGCTATGTCGCTGACGACTAGCATACGGCCCCTTTTTTACTGAACTTTTTATGACAGATTATCAACTTGGTATGATCAAATAGAATTTAGATTATGTGTTTTCACTGGCGGCTCGTGCCCACGAAACAGGTGAAGTGCCCGTATCTTTTACTGTACAGCACTTCACCTGTTTCATGGGCACGAGCCGCCGGTGTGTGTTTTGCATGGCTAAAATTGAGGTGTTCAGGCATACATCTTCTCAGTTCATTTTAGAAATAATTCTAACTTGGTGCTGAAAACCCTGAATACTGGAATTGCAAATCAAATTGAGAAATAATTCCTTCAAAATACAACTATCAATCTGAATCAGTTTTATATGCTGACTTCCTTATCAAGTAACTTGATAATCTTTAAGAATGCTCACCACATTGTCAAAAACAGAATAATTCATTGAAAATATTCACTTATTTAATTATTGCTCAACTAGCCTTTGTCGTCTGCTAATTTAGGAATATACAATTGTGCATGTCATTCGAACTGATGAATAAATTGCTTTGTTATCAAGTTTCAATTAGACTAAAAAACTAATATGCAAGCAGGGTAGCAACTAACTTAGCAATCAGGAGTGATAGTGACGGCACTGAATACTAGGATGAGGTTCAGTAGTTACTCATAGAATTCACCGAAAAACCTATAGAATTGACAGTCATGGTTTAAAACCAATGCTTTTATGCCCTTAGACGTTGAATAAATAATTTTATTTTTCTTATTACCTTGAGGAGTTTCTTAAATGCAAGCATAGTCTAGTAAACACAAAAACGTAGGTAAGTGAAAAAGGATCTCAGATCCACAAATTTTATTTAGAATAGGTTACCTACCATACTTGAGTTTCAATGCTCAGAGCATCGTCATCATCATACCTAAATTATGGATAAGTTCCACAACATCTCTGATAAAAGTGTAAACAAAAAAACTACTTATCCAGTCTGGTCGAGTAAAGAAAACATTTTTGCAAGATGGAAAAATTGCTCCAGCTATTCCAATTTCAGTTCAGAAATTATGAATTTGGTTTCAAATTGTGGAGAACATTATTTTCTACAATTTAAGAACAAATAATTTATAATTTTGTAACCATTACCGGTATTGATCGAGAATAAGTCATTTTCCCATCTTGCCAGAATGTCTTCTTTGCTCGTGGTGACTAGGCTATAACTTACACTAAAGAGAAACACAATACGAGAAATACTCTAACTTTGGTGTAAAATTATTCTAGATGCTTGATATTATGATCTTATCGGGTTAACTTTGAAACTTTTCTCATTCTTAAGTTTTCATCGATATCAACTTCATCAGAAAATAATAATCATTCAAACTAGCCTAATATTAATCATTTAATCTTCTAAGGTTCACGTTACAATAATTTTTCATTGACTTGCCAATTTCTGCTGAATATTCAGTAAAAAAATCATTCCAATGCAGCAATAAATAATTTTGTTCCTATCACTTGCGTTCGATTCCATTTATTGAATTATTTGGCACTGATGTAAATTTCCGCTCTCTGTTCAATGTTGTTGATAAGCTGTCGCCATATTACATTATATTATAGTTGATAACGATAACCAAAATATACTTATGACTGATTGTCTGAGTCCTCATTTGACCCTGTCTGATAATTTTTCTATTGAGAATTCTTTTCTGAAAGCTATAGATTATTATGTATTCCAACCACAATTCCTTATTAATGTTGACGTTTATTTGGCTAATTAGATTGTTTGTCAACAACCATTAAAATATTCTTTAACTCACATAGGCTGTTTGTTTTTGCTCATTGTACATTGCTTATAATTGATAACAATAATATTTTATTAAGTCCAGTTCAATCCAATGCGATAGAATTTCAATAGGTTGACTTTAATTAAGATGAAATAATTTTATTTGGCTTTTATGGTCTGTCCAATCTCCAATATCTCTCTATATTCACTGAAAGAAGATATTCTGGCAATATAGGAGAAAGATGGCTTGTTGGGTCTGATAACCAGGTGGACCCTGGTTCAAGTCCCAAGCGGAAACAATTTTTGACCACAGCACAATCACATAAATACGGCCACCCCATCTTTCGGAGGAGACGATAAGCCGTCGGTCCCGACTACATAAAAAAGTAGTCGTCATCTATCATCCATTTCATTACCCACGCACAAGCCTATGAGCTCATGTGGGCTTCACCCTCATAAAACCTCAACCTCATAAACCTCAGATTCCAGATAAGTAATTGATTCAAAAATTCTAAATTTTGTCTCAAATTGTAGAAAACATTCTGCTCTACAATTTCAGACCTAATTTATAATTTTTGAATCAATATTGATCGAGCCATTTACCCATCTTGTCAGAATGTTTTCTTTGCTTGGACAGAGTATAATGTTATATTTAAATAAACTTAATAGATGAAAAAATGAAATAAAAAAATTTCTTACCTTTTTAAACTTCAAAAATATTATTGTGTTAAAATAATATTTTAAAAGTTTAAAGGGGTATTTGATTTTTATTTTATCTATTAATTTTGAAATAGCCCTGAGTGTAAAGTTTAATTCTCAAATAAACTCTTATTCTCATGAATACATATACCGTATAATGTATGCAACTCAGTGGATTTCTTTCAATTTGAGCATTCAGGGTTAGACAATAAATATCTCTTGTATTTAAATAGAGATGATTAGAGTAATATTTTACTTCCTTATCCTGATTTGTATATTTTCTTAGAATTTATTTTTGTTATTATTTCCTGTAATCATTCAAACAATCACTATAAATAAAACAATTACAATTACAAATGAGACAGTTTTATCAGCTCAATTTATCTGATTTCAGACACTCGGTCATGTGAAAAATTTGGCATGGGAGATTCGTCAACTGAAAGTCGACAGTCGGCAACTACTTCTTGAGCATGGCTATGATCCCATCAATCTCCAAACTATTTCAAGGGCCAGTACAGCTACTATCCAAAAACCTGATGTGAGTAATTTTTAAAAATAATGAATATTATTATCACAATAACTATAGGCCTATAGGGTGAAGGAGCCATTGCATGAAGGGGGTAAGTAACAAAAAGTAAGTTTTGATATAATTGGACTCAGAGTTGTCAGTCCCATATTTATTGTAATTATAAAATTAGACTGATCAGTATTTGTTATTATTTCCTTTAATCATTCAAACAATCAGTATTATTCATGGTATTGAGATATATTGAAGGAATATAGGCTAATACTTGAATAATTAGTCACTGTGTTGTATTATATCAATCTTAAGGTACGATTCCCAAGCGGCAGCTCGAGCTCTAGGTGTGCTGCTCTAGCCATCACAACTCTATCCACATCAATTTATTATAGATGTTTACTCTGTTATTAGGGCTACTAATGTATACTATTAATAAATAGTGAAATTCACCTTTTTAAATTAATTTTCAAGTGAATCTCACTATTTATTGATTTTTATACAATAGTAGAATAGTAGCCCTAATAACAGAGTATTGTAAACATCTGTGATAAAGCTATGTGAATAGAGTTCTCTATTCTTACTTCTACTCTCGAATGAAGGTCTTTGAGCTTGATTAAATCCTAAAATTTCAAGTGAATACAGTTGACAGCTGATATCATCTATACAGACGATGTAGGATGAATTGAATAAAAATTTAGAAGACCCCCTGCTTCTAGATCTCACTTGGATTTCATACGATCTTAATTGATTAATTAATCAATAATTGAAAATTGTGATAGGAAATCATTATCCTTGATTGTAATCTAGTTGCTTTTGCAAGTGAGTTCAAAAGACAATCTGTTTCAATATTTGTCAATCTTATCCAATGTAATGTGTCATAAATGAAGATTGACGAAGTTCTTTTTGATATCTTTCAACTGCTTAAGAAATGACCTCTAATCAATCTATCTATCATAGTAAATGTATCGTAATAAGTCATTGTTTCAATTGAAGGTATTTGAAATTGATATTTCATTCAGTCTTGAGGTGGAGTATGCAATCTTCCTCGGTATCTAAAATAGGTTGCTAAAAACAAGTGTTGACAATGTGGTCGAGGAGTACGAAAGACCTCTCCAACAAGGTAATTTAAAAAAAAACAAATTGCTTTCTGTAAAAAACTTCTGACTGCATTGTCGGTGATAAATCCTAGTGAATATTTACACCCAGCATGGATCAAGAAACCATATTCTATAGATTCGGATGTAGAGGCTAGAATATTCAAAGTACAAACTTTTTAATCCTAAATATATGGAAAAGTATATTTAGATTTTTTAAATTATTAATTTTTGAAAAATTCCAATGATTTAATCAATTAATTGACCAACATAGATGGTGAAAGAAGAAATGGGCCTAGTTCTTACTACAAATGTAGAGTACTACTAATGTAGTTCTTACTAATAAACCTTATCTCCAAAATTTAGGTAATATTTCATTTGTGTTTTTAAAAACTGCTCTTTTCAAAGAATGTCTCGACTAATAATTGAAAGGAACTTATACTGCTTCTCAGCATTGAAATTTGAGATTACACAAATTAAGTATTCACTTGACAGTGAGAAATTTAAACAAAACATACATTTGATGTGGAAAATGCATTTTTCCAATTTAAAAACGCTTATTTTCCATTACTGGAGTACAGGAGGTTGCCCAATAACAATTGCATTTTAAAACATGGAATGAACTACTTTAAAACATAGAATTCAAAGTAACCCTTGTTTGATGTAAATTGAAGCATTTTCAAATTGAATAGGCAATCAGCTTGACTTAATATGATTTGACTGGATATTTCTAGTTTCTACTGAGGTTTTGGATGATATCCAAGAATAATTTATCCACTGAATAAATAAAAATTCCACTAGAGTCTATGTAGTTTGTATAATGTAGTTTTGTATAATTAATTTTTTCATAAATAAAGCCTGAACAAATGGAATGTACCTTGAGAAAGCCAATTTTGCTTGTAGGACTTTTATGTTATTGCTTATTGCTTCTCTCTTACTATAATGAAATAATAGGAATTAACTAAAAAAAAGCTATTATTAGAAAACTTAGTTCTAGAAAATGTTATGCTACTGATTAATAGTAGGTATAATTTCAAATTGGAATGGATTCAATGTATCTTTGATATTTATTCAAAGATCTCCCATTTTGTACTCATCTCGTGAACTGAAATATGAAACATCTCGTCCTAAATACATGTCAGACTTCTGTTTGACACTGTGAATGAAAATAAGTGATGAAATTATCAGTAAAATATCAAAATATGCAACAAAGAAAATACCATCTTTTATCTTTTTTGTACTGTCATTAGTGATTCAAAAAACATTCCATAATTGGCGTCTGAAATATTGTTGAACTAAAAAAAAGTTTGAACGTTCTACGTTTGTCCAGTCACTGAAACGTATCATATTAGTCAACAATGTCCTTCGAATATTTCTCAATCTTTTGTATTGATTGTTGTGTTGAATAATTTATTATCTAATTATTGTTTGGCTACCTAGTTTCGGCGCTGGTTTATTTTCATGCCCGCAGTAATTGGTGGTTAGATAGTAGGCTTTGCTGCGGAATATCTTCAAATAATTAAAATCGAGTATTAATAATAAAACACGATAATCAGTAGGCAATGTTCATAATTACCTTTATTCCAACATTTAGCATAGACTACAACAGACTTTTTGGCCCAAAACGTTTACTCCTGCAATATATAGTCTACAGACAATTATTTAGCGTATGGTCTATGGCTCTAAATAGTGGGGAGACCCACGGGTTGTTCCACTTTGCCAGATCTACAGACAATAAAAAATTAGAAATAATACCAACATTTTTTTAATCAAATTACTAATTTACAAGCTGACTGACTTACAAACGAAAAAAAAACTAGATAAAACATCCAAAAATCCCAATGATATGGAAGTTAGGAGTTGCAATATGATTCAAAAATAAAATAAGGCCAGGTTTTCAAGGCACTAAGATTTTCAACTTAAAAAAAAAACATCAAATTAAGTTAGACTGATTACCGGTAGGCCTATTGGGTATTTTCTTTTAATGATATTTTTGATATGATGCAATCATCATAATCCACTTCATTGTAGATTGGAGGACTCAATAACCTTAATTCATGGAAGATATCGACAAACTTCTTTGGCTGAAGTACCAAACTATAACATGAGTGAGGATTTTCAATTAGGCTTAGAAAGTCCATATGAACTTCCAATAACAGATATTATCTATTCTATAAACCATTGAATGATTTTTTATGATTTCAGTCTACACTAAATTAATTATTTTAGAAATAATTATATTATGTGCGTCTAACTAGAAAAATAATTGGAAACATTCCCATGAAAACTGGGGGGGCAGCTGCCCACCCAGCCCACCCCTGGAACCGCCACTGTATATAAATTGAGTGTTTTTAGTGGCTTTATTGATCAGTAACGTACTAAGTTCCTAGTTTTATCTCCACTGTTGGCTATCTGATCTAATAAACGTAGAAAGTTTGATACATCTCGAATAAATATAGCTTTGTGAAAATACAGGGGTCCACAGGGATAGATTAGCTGAATACGCTTGCTATTTATCTCAGTTTAGTTCACGTAAACTCAATTGAAAAACTTTAAAGCTCAGATTTATATCTATGAATGAAATTTATTCATTTTTTTCTATATTTGATTTGTGCAAACAATATTTTTTTTTTTAACAAAATTCAACAATCTTCATAGTATGTTGATTTCCTGCCATTCGTGATAAGGTTTTGCTTTATAATGAGAAATTACACTTTGCAATTATAGAAAAATCAATTTAGTCTTGGAATTCAACGAATGTTCTGTGTTAACAATGAAACAACTGATCATTTCATGATTGGGGCAAACTGCAGGAAAACTGATAAGAATCTGTGTGATAAGAGAACTGTGCGCAACTGTTCTCATAAAACATGCAAATTGACAAATTGGTGGCGAGTTTCATTTTCAAGTCCAAGTAAAATATTTTTTCTAATTTAGAAAGGCGAGCTCAATATTATAAACTAGTCCTATATAATGCAGTTTTAGAATTGATTGTAAGTTTTGTAAGCCTGTTAAGGATAGGATATTTTTTCATTGATTTATTTTCATGTGCCGTATTTATTTATTTATTTCATCCTCGTTGCTAAAGTAATTTTACCAAACTCAACTTGTATAAGTTAGTAGAATCTCTGAGTTTATTCAAGAATAATATGTTATTTTTTGCTCTTCAATATTGTAGCTAATTGGGATAAGATTCTCTATCTATGGCCTTGCTGGCATGTTATGATCTGGCTTAAGAACTATATTTTATATTCTACTCTCTATGAATTATTTTAATTTTATAAAGTTAAATTTCATCATGCTTTGGAATAATTATATTTTATTGAACCAATATATTGTATTTGTACGAGAAATTGAAATTTGTGTAAAATATTTAGTTGCTCTTCAGTAATAATTAGCAGAACGTTAATAAAACTGTGAAGTTGAAATATTGTAATGCTAGAGGTTATTTAAGGTCATTGTTCCATGACACGACAAAACAATTATTTGTCTTGCAACTGGATACCAAAACTCGAAATAATACTTACGGAGCTCTTTTCATCGTCTAAATAAATAAACCTCTGAATGTTGTAATGCTTCTCAGAACTATAAATTCATTGAACTCCAGTTCTCATTTTAATTCTAAAAGGAAAACAATAGAACTTATAGAATAAGTATAGTAACAGAATAAGGAGAAACAGTAGATTAATTCAATTTATTAGGAAATCAAGGAAAATGCGCTCTGAATAATTGAAATAAAGTATCACTATTCACTGTTGATTTGATTGGACTCTTTGGAGAATTTGATTGATCTAAATCAACTAAAGTCAGATAAATTTATACAAAGATAAATAACAGAATATTCTCCTAATGTAAATATTCCCTAATAATCAGTAACATTTTTCATTTCATTGCAAATATCACTCAAGTCTTCATTTGATTCAAGAGACCAGAATTATAGAATATAATAATATTATCCAACTAAAATTCATACACATAATATAGTGAGGGCTATTATTTTTTTGATCTAAATCATTATTATGATAGTGTATTATAAATAAATGATAATATTATATGTATTATTACTAGTATTTAGAACCTAAATGCTTTTCTCCAATGCTGATTAAAAATTATTACAAGGGCTCCTTATCCAGAATTAGTGATAGTGAATTTCAACTGAAGCCATAGAATCATCATGTCATTTTTATAGTCACTAAAGCATTTTATTGTCTCCTTTATCTCAGGGCTACTTTTATCACTGTTTTTTTTTTTTTAATTATCAAAGTACCCTTTTTCAATTTTTTTTTTCAATGCATTACATGTTTCGACTATTTTTAGTAATTTTAAAATCAATAAAGCTTGTATATTCTCTTTGTATTCACTGATTTAAAGTGTGATGGTTTCCAGCTCAGTTGGTGGATAGCGAATGTCTATTATTAATGCTCAGCTCTGTCAGGTCACTCTGTAAGCAGTCGCTAGAGCTTAGCGGTTTGAAGCTGAGCTTGTGTAACTTTCGACTCGATATAGTCTCGTAGACAACTCGCTGATTGTCTTGATAGAGCTTGCAATTGAGGTCATATCCGATGAAAAGACAAGATGTTGTCAGACCTACCAGAGATTACAGCTGGTGGGCCTAGGCCCTTCATGGGCTGTTGAGCCAGACATACATACATACATACATACACCAGAGATTGATAATGGTTTAACAACCGAAACCGGTATCTCGAATTTTTTAATAAATCAGTGGTTTGAGAACATCTTGTCTTTTCATTTAATATGGATAACTACCACAATATCACCTTCACAACTACTCAAAAAGTGAAGTCATATCCCATCAGCCAAATTAACTGGAGTGTACTATAAAATCAATTGTATAATCTGTACAAGCGAAGAATACATTCTGGCAAGATAGAAAAATTACTCCAGCTCGGTCAATATTTGTTTATAAATTATAAGTTTGGTCTCAAATTGTAGAGCAGAATGTTTTCTATAATCTGAGACTAAATTTATAATTTTTGAACCAATATTGACCGAGCTGGAATCATTTTCGCATCTTGCTTGAATGTCTTCTTTGCTTGGACAAACTGTAGCTGGGATCTTTCAGCCAATCATCCATGCCAGCTGGAGAACTACGCTAGTGATGAGATGTTTTTTATCTCTTTTTTACGAGTGCTCACGTAATTCAAGGCTAGGATGGTTGTATTTTTTGTCGCTAGACTGATCACCGATCTAACATTGAAATTGAATGACTATCTTATTTGCTCTTCATTTATTGCTGCTAGACAATAACACTTGATAGATAGACTGTTTGACAAAGACAAACACAGCTACATAGTTTTTTTAGAAAAAAAGTTTGTGATGATTTCCTTGATATCGTAGTTTTTTTGTCTTTTTTTCCTCTGCAGATCATACAAGTTAACAATTTTAGTTGATTTTTGAAAAAACTGAAATTGAACTGAAAATACTTTCAGTTCCTATTCCCCAATGTAAATATTGAAACAGTAATAAGATAATTATTTTTAAGGAATATTATAAATATTCCATGTTTACTATTCTTTCTACATTTCATTAGTTTGTACAGTATTTATTATTATTACATGCAAGTATACTTATATATTATAAAAGGCAAAGCTTACTGAAATTTCTGTTAGTTATTTGGTATTGATGATAATCAATTCTTATCCTTATGATTCTATTGACGCTTTATAGTACGGTGCAATTAGACTCGAACC
The DNA here is from genome assembly GCA_017141385.1 of Sogatella furcifera. Classification (NCBI taxonomy): domain Eukaryota; kingdom Metazoa; phylum Arthropoda; class Insecta; order Hemiptera; family Delphacidae; genus Sogatella; species Sogatella furcifera. Next base: position 18,360,439 of record CM029556.1, read on the forward strand.
TCAACATCCAAAGAGAAAGGACGATTTCCACGCCAACTTGTTCTATACAACCCCTTTATTGTTTTGTAAAAAGTTACACCCTTATGAGCGTCGGGGTTTTTGAGGAAGGGGGGGGTGAAAGGTGCAAAATTTCAGTTTTTCGTGAATTGTAGCCGAACCAAGCGTCGGACGAAAAAATTCCATGCATGTTTTTTCTAGAGAACAAAATTTGGAAGAGATTGAGACCAATCACAACTCTGTATCATCAACCGTTTCCAAGTTACAATTTTTTGAAAACTCCATATTTTTCACAGGAATTATTCCGTTACTTTAAAAGTTTGTCACTTTGAATTGGAAACACTTGCATCCGTATTTCAAAATCCCTCTCATCGAAATTCATTTCTCTTCAATTTGAGATCAAATTCACACTTCTATGTTCAGTGGTTCATGTGCTAAAGCGATTTAAAAAAACTCTTACATCCCCAAAATCCCCTAATATTACATTTTATCATAGAAAAAAAAAATACTAAAAATTTTCGGATTGACTCATACTTCTAGATTTTGTTCCTTGAGACCCTAGACTGTCATAAAAATTGTTGATCAAGACTGTCATAGGATCCATGGGGTTGGTCAAAAGCATCCCTTTATTTTTAATCAATTATATTCTCTTATAACTTTTGATTGGTACGTCGGATTCTATCGTTCAATAGCTCATCATTTTCTACCCATCACGGCGGTATAGATTCATTTATTATAATTTCGGTGAGAAACTGAAAAATTCAGATTTGAATGATACCCTTGAATAATAATACCTGCAAATTGAAAAATCCAAATTTTCATATATCAATGCTCCAAATCGGGAAGTTGTGAACGGAAAAATCTAAAACTACCAAGAAATGTAGAGAAAATCTTACTCTTTCAGATGGTCACTATGAGAATTGCAAAACCTTCGACATAAGAAGGTACACAACGGGATTTTATCACACTTTTTCTGATAAATTCGCTAATGTTTTTAATTACATTGAAATTTCTCCAACAATAAGCATTGTACAAGAAATTTCAATATACCATCTTTTAGAGGATAAATCACTCTACATTTCTAGACCAAGAGCATAACTCTACCGCCAATAGTTACCGAGTTACAATAGAATGAATTATGTGTAATTTTTTAACAATTGAAAACGCTGATTTTCCAACAATGTTATCATGAGGAATTCATTTCAGAATCACAATGAATCTTATATGATATTAAAGATCAATTTTTTTCTACAATTTGAGACCAAATTCATTTTTTTGAACAATTATTTAATGAGCTACGTATATTTTTAAAACTAATCGTCGTCTTCTTAAGCTCAAAGAAGCGTTTCAATGTATCATTCATAGTTTGTGGAGCGCCTCTCAGAGTGAGCTCTGAGCTCGACAGTTGGTTTGAAAAATGGATCTAGCTAATTGTGTAATTGTTCAAAAAATGTGAATTTGGTCTCAAATTGTAGAGAAAAATGTACTCTTTGATACTATATATGATTCGCTAAATTTCTTGAATAAAACTTTGATGATAACATTGCTGTAAAATCAGCTATTTTATTTTTACTTATTTTTAATGATGTATTCATCTTTAACTTCGTAACCAATGAAGGTAGAGTGATGTTCTTGGTCTGAAAATGTAGAGAATTTCGCTCTTCATAATGATTATAGAATTAGAAGACAATCCGAATATTTTTAGTATTTTTTTTTTTTTGTATGATAAAATGTAATTTCAGGGGATTTTGGGGATGTAAGGGTTATTTAAAATCGCTGTAGCATATGAACCACTGAACATAGAAGTGTGAATTTGGTCTCAAATTAAAGAGAAATGAATTTTGCCGAGAAGGATTTTAAAATACGGATGTAAGTGGTCCAATTCAAAGTTACAAACTTTTAAAGTAACGGAATAATTCCTGTGAAAAAATATGGAGTTTTCAAAAAATTGTAACTTGGAAACGGTTGATGATACAGAGTTGTGATTGGTCTCAATCTCTTCCAAATTTTGTTCTCTAGAAAAAACATGCATGGAATTTTTTCGTCCGACGCTTGGTTCGGCTACAATTCACGAAAAACTGAAATTTTGCACCTTTCACTCCCCCCCTTCCTCAAAAAACCCGACGCTCATAAGGGTGTAAATCTTTACCAAACAATAAAGGGGTTGTATAGAACAAGTTGGCGTAGGAATCGTCCTTTCTCTTTGGATATTGAGGTTCGGTCTTTTTTGAACTAATTGTCCCCACTATTCCGGTCACCGTTACAACAGTGGTGGCAGAGGCACGTCGCTTATCTAATCTCACCGATTAGACGCTCTCTACCACTGGGACAAACCGCTTCCCAAATTATTAGAGCTATTCAGGGTAGGGCTCTATAAAAAGGGGGTAGACGCACGGTCCGCCATTCTGTGATCAACTTTTAGCGCTAGGTTTGAATTCATATAAATATTTTTGATGATAGAGACGATCAACAGATGTTTATCAAGTTGAGCAAATGAATTAAGTTATTGTTTCTAAATCTTGGAGGTTAATTTGTCATATAAAATGGTTCATTTTGCTTAGCATCAAATTGCAGAAAATATAACCATTCTTATCATAAAACTGAAGTTGAAAAAATACAAATTTACCAGATTCAGGAAGATGAATCTTTTGACTGATGAATTAAAATTTTGACTTGAAAATTGCCGGACTGGAAATTCAATGCTCTGTGTAGTGAGTATAATTTTTTCTAACATGATTTTCATCATTAATCATATGTTTGACTGTCGAATTGAATGAATTCAAACCTGGCGCTAAAAGTTGACCACAGAATGGCGGACCGTGCGTCTACCCCCTTTTTATAGAGCCCTAATTCAGGGTGTTTCCAATATAGGCCGATAAGATTTGTAAACCCACGTTTACACCGGAAATAATAACAACACTATTGTTAATACCTTTAATATAATAAGTTTTTTTTCGTATAATAATAAGTTCCTCACAATTGTGTTAATAACACTCGTGTAAACGTGGCTTTAGTTTCCTGAGTTTCCATTCAATAGGATCAAAAAACTCTAAAAAACCGTTCAGATGATGATTAAGATCTCAAAATATAAAAATAATAGAAGCTGTAATGCCACGTTTACACCGGAGTGTTAATAACAATAATATTGTTAATAAGTTATATGTAAAAGTTATCAACACTCCGGTGTAAACGTGGCATAAGGCTATCACTTTAATGTGACATTTTGAACCACACCACTATAAAGTTGTATCAACTTGCAAGTTCCAGATCATGGTTTTCCAATAAATAAAGAATCCATGTAATAATAAGATATCAATCGACTCTACTATTCATTTTAAATAACTACAATCAAATGTTCTGCTACTGCTATCGTACTTCAATTATATAATGAACGTTTTTCCATTATGACACGGTGTTATAACAGTGATTAAACTAACAAACCTACAAATAACCCGGCCTAAGCATTTTATTTCATTAACATTTTTTTGTCAACAGGTGGACCAAGTCCTGTCCGCGTACTCGGTGAGTGGGGAGTACGAGTACCTGCAGAACTCGAGCCACCACTCGTCAGAGGATGGCCGAGCCTCCGAGTTGAGGCCTGAATTTTCGAAGGCCCTAATTGCGTTGGCCTACCTCTTTGTGGTCACTTGGATCACTGCCTTTGTCATGGTCATCGTGCATGACAGGGTGCCTGACATGAAGCGATATCCTCCTCTTCCCGATATATTCCTGGATAATGTGCCGCATATTCCGTGGGCCTTCCACATGTGTGAATGGACGGGCACTCTACTGTTGGTAATATGGATGTTGGTGTTGCTGCTGCATAAACATAGGTGAGCGATTCATTTTATTGGTTAATGTTGGTTAAAGATTTACTTTCAAGTGGGTACTCAAGATGATATACGAGGTTTTCTATAAGTCAGTTTACCGTACATTGAGCTTGAGTCAACGAACATTGGTCCGACCCAAACGAATAAGATGCTATGGAAACACGTAGTTAGATAGAGCAACGCACGCTGGTCACCTGATTTTCTATTCGCGTTGCTCCATATAACTCCGTGTTTCTACTGCATTTTATTTGTCTTGGTTTCACTAATGTGTGTTCACTGAAGCCAGCTTAGTCGGTAAAGTGACTTATGAAAGATTTATTACAATAATATTTTAGGATAGTGTGTCCAAGCAAAGAAGGCCCTCTGGCAAGATGAGAAAATGACTGCAGCTCGGTAAATATTGGTTCAAAAATTATTGATTTGGTCTCAATCGTGGGAAACATTCTGATGTACAATAAATATTTTTCGGTAAAATAACCTTGAATGTCAGCTGACTGAAGGTCGTTGTCGATGTAAGGGTTAGTCGATCAATAGATAGCATCCCGGTTTGATTGCATTTAATGTCAGCTGTTTTGGGAGTCAATGTCGACATATCTGTATTTCGATGTAAAGGTAGTCTCTCATCTGTTATTTTGATTGGTAAGATCCCTTGTCAAGAGAACTGAACGTTGAAAGTTTTCACATTAATCAGTAGTTGAATAATAAAGGAAAACTGCTTCAATAACTAATTCTTCAACTTTGATAAGATTAAAAATTTTGGTATTGATTAACTGTTAAATAATGATGAACGTGAAATCCATGCTTGAACAATATTATTGTTGTCAGACTCTGTGTAACTTCATCTAGCAGGTTAGCCAGCGCCATCTAGCGGGTGATAATGCAACTACACTAACCTTCTCTGTTAGCCAATATCTGTCGAAAATCAACAACTTTGAATTGATATTGTACAATTTAGGATTATCGTTCAAAAGTTATCTTGGGCTTAAACGTTTCTGGACTGAGAAAATCGAATACACTGATAGTTATAAAGTAATATTCAGTCAGTAAATCAATAAACTATTGACGCGAAGTTTCAATAGCAAGCAGATGGTACCTACTCCAAATTCAGTATAGGCGAACAAGATAGCATAATAAGGTTACTGGTCTAGCTGTTCTTGGAACTGATTAACAAATTTTTATTTTGTTTTCGCATTGATGTTGTGAGTCCTCGGCCTACGGCCTCGGACTTGAAAACCGATTTCGAGCCGGTAAACGCACATTTTCGTAGGTACGAAATATACTATTTTAAACCAATTTTTAAGTGCAGAGCTGGAGTCATTTTCTCATCTTGCCAGAGGGTCTTCTTTGCTTGGACGGACTATAGTTGAGAGTTTCAATACAAACATGTATTGAAAAGTTTTATTATTGAGAAGAACATATTAAGAAGTTTTTATCTTGGAATGTTCTATAATAGGCTACAATTATTCAAATTTCTAATTACTTCAATTTATTTTTATACTTTTATTCAAATATATTCATCAAATGGAACAATCGAATTTAGAGGCCTTGAATCAACACTGGTATGACTGGTGCAAAAAATTGATGCTGTTTCGCCTGCTCCTTGTAAATTCCTAATAATTTATCAGCCTTCCTCATAACTAGCCAGTAATTGGACCTACTAACTACACTCTCAACTCTATTCTCTAGTCAGCTGGTCCGATACAGTTATGCAAACTTCTTGCAGACGACATCAGCTGCAGGAACGCACAATGAACAGACGAAACCGCCTCATTTTTGGCACTAGCTCTACAAGACGTTAATGATATAACACTTTTCTATAGATTGTTACATTTTATACATCTATCATTTTTGAAGTGGATTGAAGTGTGGAGACTGCGCTCCGAGCTGTGAGTTTACCGTTCAATTTTGTTCATGATGATACGTCCTAAGTCCGTTGAAATGTGATACATGCAACTCAATTCGATTCAAGATGTTTGTTCAATAATATACAAGATCGTTCAGTTCTATTTGTTTGAAATGTAGGCTATTATTTTGTCTATTATAATATTCTGTATTACCCACGAACAAGAAAAAATGCTTATGCATGCATCATCAGCGATAAAGAAAGCACTGCAATATTTCTTATGTCTCAAAAAAATACACCCCGAGCTCATGTTCCAACTGAATCAATTTCAAATTAGACTTGAGCTTGTGCATTCAGAAAAATATCACTTCGCATCTGGTTTGTGTTATTCAGATTAGTCTTGGATTATTATTTGAATATAACATTGTTTGTTGACTCAAGCTACAGTCTTGAAACGCTTTGGAACTCTGCCATGCAGCTTTATCCTAGGCAATATTTTAGTTTGAGATTTAGATTTTATTATTTGAAGTCACACTTCATTTCCCATTCTTCACATCGTTATAGTTCTTTGTAGTTTAGTCAGTGCTCACATTGGTATTGAACTTGGAACTTCAATTCAAAACAATTTGTAATCGGAGAGTTTCTATTTTTGGACTTGACAGATTAAGTTTGATGAAATCAGAGAAGAGTAATTTATACAATAGAATGAACATATAAATCTTTAATTCATACAATATAATAAGCAAATATTCAATACAATATAATACAAATCTTCTATCCTTTCACAATCATTGTTACAGTGATGATAGAGCTAAAAAATATGAATTTGTGTATAATAAAATGAGAGTTTAATCAAATGACCAATTGTAAAATTTTCCAATAATTATATTCACCATAAAAATCTGTCATACTTTTAATACCCTCAATACCTTCTGCTTCGTCCATCACCCACTCACCTTTGTGGGATCAATGGAGTCATTACACAAACTATAAAAGAGATCGTAATTCAATGTTTAATGACATTTATTGATGAAAACGTTCATTTGATGAATTTTACACATGCCTTTTCTCATATCCAAATATATTTAGTAATATTATGTAACCTATTATGAATATCTTCACCTAAAACGTGATTTTTCTTGAAAATACATTCATTATTATGCTAAGCTTGTGGTTTGCAAGTCATTAGTCTCCTTTAAAAGTTTCTTGATAGCTTTTCCATCTTGTTTGCTGATGTTTGAATGAATTCACTAGTGATTGTTTAAGAGAATTTGTTTTTGGGACACTTGTAATGAAGTTAGAAACATGTGACCATGAATTTTGTTTATAGTTGGATTTTATCTGTAATGTTGGAACTTTGTTCTATTTGTTTTGAGTTTGACTAATATCATAATCACAAAAAGTTTATTTTTTATTCTGTTTGTTCAACTATCAAAATTGTAAACTCTATGTTCAATGTATTATCACTATGTATTTCAGGTATTGCAGCTGCATATATCCATATTATTGCCTCTCTATTACATTGTCATCATATAATTATTCTGACTCCTCATATTATTAATCCATCCTGCATTGTAACTTTTACAATAACTTGTCCTATCTAACAATAACTTTTCATTATGGTGGTGGTTTCTCAGAGTGAAAATTGTGTAAGTGCGTTATTTGGACATTGCAATCTAAATTGTAATAGAAGTTTTAGGCGAAGCCATGTTTTTCGTTCTTTAATGTATTAGTGTAATCAAATGAATAATAAACTCTATGGTTCCAGGTTCATTTTGGTGCGTCGTTTTTTTGCGCTTTCGGGAACGGTGTTTCTGTTGCGCTGCATCACAATGCTGATTACATCTCTGTCTGTGCCCGGCACCCATCTCCAATGCCAGCCCCGACCCCCCTCTTCCGGACCGTAAGCATTGATCGAATTCATTTTTCAGACTTTCAACAAAATTTTATTAAACACACTGATATTGTCGATTCTTCCGTTTATTTTGGTACAGGACCATGCTTTCGTGGCCACACGATATCAGTGTGTTCTATTTCATTATGGAACGATAAATTTAATGTCAATTTTGCATGTGTTAGATAATATTAGGAGAATAATACTGTATATCTGAAGAATGTTATAAATATTACTACTAGATACCAGTAGGAGTAGGAAATTATATAAATGAAACTAAGAAATTGAAATGATTTCTACTAATTCTGTTTCCAGTAATTCTACTACACATCTCTCATCATTATCCTCTCTATTCCTCACGCACAAGCATAACCATAACAGGAAATCATCAATAATGATGGTGTGTGTGATAGCGGTTGCTAGGTGATTGTGATGTTGATTCATCATCAATATATTTGAAGTATTTATCTGAATCAGGGTGAAAAAGTTTGTCTGAAAAGGGTGAAAAATCTTTGTTGATTCATCTCATATTTTAATTATTTTAAATAAATTCATTTGAATGCCGAATGCATCGTATTCCCTCTATAGCACATCACACTAAGTATCAAATTTTTTTTGTTCAGGGTGGGGCAGGGACGTATCCCTAGTTTTGAGATGACACTGTGAGTATTGGGGGCGTTCTGGAAGAGTGGAAATAGGCTCAAATGACGCAGCAGATTTAACGGTTTCGTTTGGTAGCCTTATAAGTTGTAGACATGGCTTGGTCGACTGAGCAACGCGCTTTTGGTGTCGAAACGTATTTTTCCCGAAATCAGTCTCTTGTTGCAGTGGGTAAATAACGCATATTCTACTTGAAATGTGAAAGTGATGACTATAAACAAAACTCGAACATCGCGCGGCAAATCAGTTTCACATGCCTACATTTGTTGCTGCCAGTCCCATCGGGTGAGCTCTTGAACAACTACCATTTTTACATGAAAGTGAAGTTACTCAAGGAGAATAAAATCAATCTGTGGACGCACAGATTTACTAGATAACACCAAGGCGGGTGCTAGCTTAGGAGCTGAATGTTGAGGAGACCGCAGTATCGATCTCCTGACAAGGCTGATGTTTCCAGGAGTCTGGACGGGCCAAACTCTTCTTCGCAATACAGTAACACATTCACGGAAGTTATTCACCCACAACGAAATGGATTTGCGGTCAGGAACAGATTTGTGACTAGGGGTTTGATAACGAGTTCGCATCGCACGCTGTGCTTCAATAACAAACTAATTTCTGCAAAAATACGCCTCGATGGCAAAATCGCGTTGTTCAGTTGTCCAAGCCATGTCTACGACTTATAGGGCTACCAAATGAAACCTTTAATCTGCTGCCATTTGAGCCTATTTCCACTCTTCCAGCATGTCCCCACCACTTACAATGTCATTTCAAAACTAGGAATACTTCCCCGCCCCACCTTGTATAAATGCTGTCTTGCCTATTGTACTGCTCTAGTGTTATAGATTGGTTTCTCATTGTGTTTTATGTTTGTTCGTATAAATTGAACATGAGCTGTATTCTCATTTACAGCGAGGACTACGCACTAGCCGAACTCCTGTCTAAGATGAAGCAAGCGTATGTGATATGGAAAGGTGCTGGCATGTCGATCCAGGGAGTTCGAACGTGCGGAGACTACATGTTCAGTGGTCACACGGTTGCATTAACCATGCTCAACTTCTTCATCACTGAATGTGAGTTGATCCCTAGAAATATATGGTTTATTCGTTTTCAGAACCTGTTGTTCTTTGATTTGTGTAACTTTGGGGAGATAAATACTGTATAGTCCCTCTTGATCGAAAGTGTGGTCTGAAGAGATGAAGATAAGTTAACCCGAATAATATGGGAAGTAAAGGGAATGAGGGTGGATTTATATGTTGCTACAGATGTTGAAATTCAATCAAACAAGCTCTAAAACGTTCATAAGTTGGGTAATGGATTCACATGATGATTTGTCTAATTGATCATTTGGCGAATGATCTATCTATAAATCTACCATGGTGATCTATCTATTCGTAGATCATTACTGCAACAAAAACAAATATTCTTAAGGAAGGAAATGTTATATTCTTGAAGAAACGGTGAGTTAATTTGGGATTGGATAAGAGCGATACCATTTTAGTTGCAATCCTCTTGAAAATAGCCTACTCACAGTAAAAAATTCTCTTTCGTTACATTGGAATAATACAAATCATATATTACAACCCTTTATTGAATGGTTCAATACCTATCAAGAGCTTATAAAAAGCTAATTAAAAATAATGTTTAAATAGCCGGGAATTCTAACAATCTTCAGCCAATACCTGCTCAATTCGCTGGTGCTTCTGAGAAGTCGGCATTAGAATTAATCTTGTATCCAATAATTTGATCACTTATAAGAATATCTCACGATTTTTTTGCAAAAAAATGTCACAATCATAAACTCATCTAAAATCTACCTATCGTCAACATTGAAATTATTTTTTCTCAAGAGAATCAAATTGATAGTGTACATCAATATCATTTGTTTATTGTGCAGATACACCACGCGATATCTACCTACTGCACACGTTCACGTGGATGCTGAACATGTTCGGCATATTCTTCATTCTCTCCGGCCACGAGCACTACTCGATAGACGTCTTCATAGCGTTCTACATCACGTCGCGTCTCTTCCTCTACTACCACACACTGGCCAACAACCAGTCACTCATGCAGCGTGACACTGGTCGCACAAGGATCTGGTTCCCACTTTTCAGTTTTTTCGAGTCAGACGTCGACGGAATTGTTCCCAATGAGTATGACACCCTGTTCACTCTAAGCCAAAAAATTGTGAATTTCATAAGGCTAGGTTTCAATAAGGCCGTCTTCCTGTTCCAGAAATACTTCACTAGTTTGACGGCGAATACTAACAGCTCGTCACCGAGTGATAGCTCGGCGAGGGAGGCGTTGTTGCGCAAAAATAAAAAGAAAGAAAAGTGAAATAATGTCCGGAAGTGATGTACATTTTTTGAACCGTTTGCCTCGCCGTTGAAGAGCAGTGTTGTGGATGTTATCAAGTGATACATTTTGGTAAATAGTTTGCTAGTTCCCATACAAATTGGAAAGAAGTAGTGTTGTGGATGTTATCAAGTGATACATTTTGAGAAATAGTTTGTTAGTTCCCATACAAGTTACTAATATACAACCAGATTTATTAAACGCTGGGAAATAGTTTGATCCTGTAAAGGAATACTTCTTTTTCTCCACTTCAAGAATTACTCTGAAGATTAGAGTAAAATCTCTAAAATTAGAGATTAGAAGGTAATAACTATACTATAGTGGATGATTTTGAATGGAAATAACGATAATACAGGAATTTTAGTTAGTTTCCTTGTAAAATTGGGTATAGGAGGAAACTACTACAACTATTCTAAACGTACTCGAAACACAATAGCAAAAGTTGGAGTACATTTTATAAGTACTGGAGATATTTATTGAATGATCAATTTAATTAGGTTAGTTCTCGTATAAAATATGGGAATTTTGCCTAAATTATTGTGTAACTATTCAAAGGTACGCTTAGAAGTGTGTAGTGTATGTTATCAAGTGCTGATCAATATTTTTTATAGTCTGATCAATCCGAATATAAATCCCAGGATTATGCGGAAAGCAGTTGAAATGGAAGAGCAGAAATGTAGCTTGATACATATTAGAAAGTCCGGTTAATCTTTGAGATAGGCCTAGGTTATATAGCCTACTATATTTCATATAGTATTGTACTTCCAGATGTATTGTACTGTATTTAAAAGAGGTCTATGACGTTAAATCTGGAAAACTTACAATAGTGGGTTTGGTTTCCTGTTAACCCAATTCAACCTGTTTATTGTAATTATTTATTCATGAAAGAAGAAGTTTATCTATTAGATAGTAAACCTTTTCTGTATAAATATCACATAAATAAACATAATATCACATAACATAAATATCACAGTTCTATTCCAAATTGGATAGAATTTGTCGATTATTTAAAAACTGTCTATGTCTAAGAATGAAAAACTGTTTGAAATATCTTTCATGCTTTAATTTATTCTCTTGTGGAGCTAAGCTTTTGTAAATAAAGCTGAAAAGTATATTTATATTTTTTAAGGTAAAAGTTGATGGTGATGTGATGTTCCTTTCTGTTTAAAGCACCTGCACTTTTATCTTTTTGTTCAGATGATCTGTGGAAATAATGGTGGATAAATATAAAATATCTGGTACCGAGCTTTGCTCTGAAGCTGCGGCCGAACTGTTGAATTACATATGTTATTGTAAAAAAAATCAAAATTGATATGATCACTTCTCGCAATTTTTTGGCATGAACATGTGTTATAGACGTGAATGTAACTCCATTTACTCCAGCTGGATAGTTTTAGTCAGCTAACGATAACAGCCATATACGCAGTACTTGGTATCATGCCTGAATAAGAAATATTTAATTATTTTATTAATCCTGCCAGAGAGTTTTCCTAGACATGAGACCTGGTGCAATCTTATTTTTCCATCACGGTTATATTACATTTAAAATTTCGATGAAATCGTTAGAGTCGTTTTCTAGATCCGTGGTTCCACAAACATACATACAGAAATTACTTGCTTAATATAATAGGATGTACAAAAACATAGCCGACTCCAGTAGACTGTAATAAAACGTTTAAACCCCCCTTATCGATATTGTGTGGAATTAGATATCACATTAAATTATTTATTTATTTGAAGCCTGCTTCAATATTGAAAACAATATTTAATTTTCAAACAACATTACTTTTGAATTAATTTGTGAGATCCTATGATCAAATTAAAGATGTGTATAATGCGTGTAAAGACACGCCTACACTATTCTCTTTACATAGTAACGGTATGTCTTTCCAGCTTGCGCGAACTATACGTATCTATTGATTAAAAATAATGTTATTAATAATTGTTTTCAATGTATAAAAGTAGGCTTCAAATAAATTGATAAGCGTTGATCTGCTTTAAAGATTTGATCGATTCCGAATAGTTTTTCAAATCTGATCAAGTTTTTCCCCTGTTTGGATGAACTATTTATTATTGTATCATTGAATCCTTTAATGATTTCAGTTTCAATAAGAGCTTTGTGGAAACAATAATGAATTATCAAATTTCAGTATTTAAATTTCTTATAGAAATTATTTTAAATTTCTGACGGTGTATTGAGAATGAAGATTTGGTCACAATATAAGTTCGATAGCAGTAGGCTAGTGGAAATTGAATGATTTATAATCAGTTTTAATTATAGTTCCCATTGTTTCGCGATTTTCATTTTACACTTAATATGTAGCATAATCTTTTCCGTCTCAAATCCAATGATATTATTGTAAAAGTCACAGGAATGAGTGGAAGCATTCCATTTTTTGATGAGGATTATCAAGTGAGTCTCTTTCTCAAATTTTATATTAAAAAATTAGAAAAGCTTGCAACACAAATTTCCTTCGTTTTTGTGACTGTTTAGTACCAAGTACTACTTGAAACCAATTTGAAGTAATTTCTTCCTTGTAATAAATGTAGCCTACCTTCTGTCACTCACATTATTGAAAAAACTGCAAGATAGTGGTGCTTAGGTGAATCTATTGTAAATATTTAATTGTAAAGTCGAATTATCTATGTTTTCAAGTTTTGAAACAATACAATTAATTATTCTAGGATTAAAAATCTTGGAAAACTTATAACCAAAGAACAAAATATTGCAATGTCCATTGCTTATATTATTGATAATATATTTATGTATCTGATAATATTCCTGACGATGGACGATATAGAATGATGCAATTATGAACATGTATCAAATTTGTTATTCTAATTATTTATAGAATTGTTATTATTATAGAAGGTCAACCGTGAATTATAATAATGTGATTTATCATATATCCAGATTTCGAAATATTAACTCCGGTGCTTATTATATTCAATGTACCAAGCAATTCACTAGTTTTAGAGAATGAGCTTGCTGCCAATGCCTTATTAACAAGTAGCTATTATTGGGTAAACTATGTTTTGATACCCGTATTTAGTGTAGGCTATTTTATAAAAGAGGGAAATGCAATAGGTTAAGAATTCCATTCTCAAAATATTGACATGAAAGTCGGGCTAGGTTTTAAATTATAACTAGGTACAGTAAAATAATATCGAGTTCCATATCATATTCAAATTCAAAATTAGCGTGGAAAATAGAAAGTTTATGGTTTTTATCTATGTAGAATTCAATGAATGCAATCAAGCATTCAATCAATTGATGTATAAAAATTGATGAATTTTGTTATTAATCACTGTATACGAGAAATTGATATTCGCTGTGATCGATTTTTATCATGATCTCCAAATTTCCACAAAAAAATGTTTATTAGAAATTGGCATAGATAACATAGCTGAGTTATGTTTTTCTATCAAAATAACATAAAAACCAGTCAAAGAAAGAAGTCACTAGAAATTACATTTAATAATACTGATATAAATTCATCAACAAATAGAAAATAAACAATATTTTCCGAAGAATAAGTAGCCTACTAAAAAATTGACTAGTGTTGAAATTGTTTGTTTTGCTTTTTGTCAGTCGTTTTTGAAAATTCCATCAATGGATTTCTGTGTGATACAAATTAATTTCTCGTTCGGTTTGATATAACACCAATCTTCAATACTAATGTAGGAATCTATTCTTGTAATCATTTGCTTTACACACTCTATTTTCTAAATAACTTATACAGTATTTAAAAAAATCTAGTTTGTCATGTACTTTTAGTTAGCTATTTCCATGTATGAGAAATTGTATATTTTTAGATAGAAAAATACTATTAATTGGTCACATTACCATTAAATTAATCGAAATGTGCTAAACTACTTTAAACCATGCTATTTTCCTTATAATCGTATTGTAAGTTAAAAATGGATAGTTTATCATTTTTATATAAAACAAATTCTACTAGAAGTTGGCTCTTGTTATTTGAGTGAATACCTCGGTTGACATTCTTATCCTGAATATCATGAAATTTAATTATTAATAGGTAACAGGAGAGATCACTATTATACTTTCTCATAAATTTGTAGTTTTTGTTCGTGTGAAGAATACGAGTAGGTCAAATACATATTGCTGTAGTACAATTTGTGACTGGTAAAAACACTTTTCCCCTTTTGGCAATGTTGAAAATTGAAGTTGATCGGGATTCTGAAATGAACAAGTCTAATCTGAGGTTCCCATAAAATATACACACTCATTTTTATTCACTTATTACAAAATTTGTAAAACTTTCTCAGGTAAAATACAGTTTCTTACTTATTGCTAGGTAGCATTTATTCTTATCATAATATATTCATGACTGATATTAAAACATAATGTGTGATATGAGAGAATCACAATATCACAAATCAACTAATTCATAAGATTTAAAGGACTTTTTGAATCCCTTTTCTACAGTATTTTATATCAAAATTATTACTTTTTATTATCAAATTTCTAATGTAGATTTGCCATCAATGGGTAATAAATTATACTTCAAAGACTGTATAGGCCTAAGCCCTACTTTATATAATACTGTACAGCCTCTTCAGAATTAAATCTTCAATAGCCTTATCAGTACGGCACATTGACAATCGAATAGAAATAACATAGAAAAATATCATAAAATGCATTTCCGAACTCAATTACAATAATATTCATTTGCTATAGCTTGATATTCAACAACAATGAAGTAAACAATCAACTTTACCCAAGTGTTGTAGGCTAGACTTGAATAACTTCTTAGTTCATTATTCAATTACGAATTCTTCAATCTGGCGTAATTACAAAGCTTCAATTCTAAATAATAAAAACATTGGTCACGGAAGTTCATTATTGTATGAATTAGTAGGCTGTTGGACCTATTGTTGTTCAACTCAAACTTCTTTTAGAATGTGATAAAAAATCTCGTCCAACATCTCAACCAACTGCAAAATAACATTCACGCCTTCAAATAAGAAGCATTAGGGTAAATGAACGGATTCACACTGGACCCAGAAATGTTTTGGAAGCTCTCCATTGAAGTTGAATCAGTGAACAAATACAGTAAATAACATTATTTTTATTACTTGAAACCAAACTTGGATTTTATTGCTCATGTTATAATTTTTATAGGTGGTTTAGTCCTAACTCAACTCATCTCTGAAATAAACTCAGTTTAGGCTCAACCACTACTAGAGATGACGCCTTAATCATGAATAGGCCTAATAGCTACGTGAATTCAGTAAACAAAGAAATAAAATCTCGGATTATTCAATATCTGTTCTATCAATCCACGTACGATTTTTCAATATTACACTTTAGTGTCTTGTACTTTCTTGAAATTTGAGCTTCATTATTTTGATTAGGGCTGTTCAATTCGATTTGGAACACTACTCTGTAATATGAATAGTTCCAAAGTTTTTTCTTATAAAAATTACAGGCTACCAAGGATTTGTTCTAATATTTGAGTAAAAATACATTCATATACAATTAATCCTTACTTTGTAGAGAAAAAATTAATGTTTCTTAATTGTTTTCCATTTTTATATATTTACAAGTCTGGCAAAGTGTGCAAGAATATTATTAGGTATCAATACCTAATATAAGAATTTGGGTTGCAGTGGGATATGGAAAAATAGATGAATTTTGTTACTGATAAACGCTCTGCAAAAATGTCTTCCTGCGGGATCCCATGGGCTTGTAAGAGTGTTGGTAAACCGAGGCCAATCTCCAGTGCTCTGGATAATCTTGACCAGTGGTACCTGGCCACAGAGAAAAGGGTGGCGCCAATGTCCCTATTGAATAGCTACGTTTTGCATAAGGTACCTTGGGTTTTGGAGCCTGATAGCCATTTGAACGCAAACTAGACAAAGAGTGTCCACTGGAATTAGATCCATTGTTTTTAATTGATCCATTACTTTGTTTATGGAAATTATTGTCAGGTTTACCGGCCTTGAACGCCATTTTGTATTCAGGTTTTGATGATTTGTGACAGTTTGCTGAGCATGATGTGTCACAAGCCATGCAGGGACGATTGTTCAACAACTTATTCCTACCATTCCTACCACAACCGTTGTCATTGTTATTCATGTCATTATTTACATTATTGTCATTATCATTTAAACCAACATTTGTCAAATTAGGTGAGCTGTGACAGTGTTTTCTGCGTGACAGTTTCACAGAATCAAAACCTGAACTCATACTTGAATTGTGGGAGTCTTTTTTGGATCCACTTCCTTTCCTACAATTATTTAAATTTTTATTTACACTATTACATTCATTATGCTCTACTCCATTATTGTGTTGTCTACCACTTCCACTCCTATGTTCATGTAGATGTGCAGTGTCTCTGGGACCTACAACATTTCCTGATTGTGTTGTATTTGTGTTGATAATGTCCATAACTGCTGAAGGATTTGTAACACCATACCTACCTCTATGAATGTCTCTTTCAAGTGCTGGTGGAGATGTTGTACCCCAAGCATCACGTGGTTTTGATTGATGTTTTTTGGACTTCCTCCCTTCATTGGTGGGTGAACAAGCGTTTTGTGGGGAAGGTGAAGCTGGTGGGAGTTCTTCCTGAGGTGGTTGAACCAGTGCAAAAACTGCAGGTGCTTTGCTCCCATTACTTCCATCAATGTGCGGAGATCTCTTGGGCTCATCACCTGGATGTGCTGGCTTCAAATCCCAACAGAGTGCCAATTGCATTTGGGACAGTTTCTTGTCCTTCCTTGTTTGTTGATCAAACCCTGATGATGTTTTAGGCCTTGTGAGTAGTTCAAGATTTTGACCTAAATCTTTTCTGGGCAGAACTCCAGCTGTTTTGGGTCTGTAAACTTTCAGTTTGCTGCACTGCGTTGGACCTGGAGTGCCATAGCTTTTGCAACCCACAGCTGCTGCTCTGGGAAGGACATCCAGTGACTTTCCAGGATGCCTTTCCTTCTTCATCTGCAAGGACCTGTATATTGCATCTTCCACTGTGTCTGGGAGTGGATGATGTTTCAAATTTTCCACAGCTAAATTCTTGGCAATCTGTGGATTGCAGTATGATTGTGCTAAGGGAGGACCTTTCTTTCTTCTGATTGTTTCCTCAACATTCTCATGTGGCATGTCTTCCTCTTCTTCTACCTTTTCTCCAAGCTCTTTTGGTGTTTTGCAAGTTCTAACAAATTCTTCAACATCCTTGCGCACTTTTGATGATGTGTTGATGTTGGCTGGAGTTTTGTCACAGGCTGTTGTCTTGGAATAGTCATCGTCAATGTATTTCTCATAGCAGGATCTTCTTGACTTCTCTTCTAGCTCCCTCACTGGACTTGATGGCTCGTTGGATACGTCGACTCCTGAGTCTTTGTCATCCTCTTTGTTGTTGTAGTTGATGCCTGTTGTATTATCGTTTACAACTGATGGTAATCTTCCGTTATCCTTCTCCTGGAAATTTACAAAAAATTACAATAAGATACAGCACTACTCACTTCTAGCAGTTAATCACTTTTAGAATATGATATTCCTCCATTCTGATTATATGATTATTTATACAGGGTGGCACAGAGAAACGTGAAATTTTGAAATAACCATAATAAACCAACGAAAATTTTACAAAACATTTTTAATGCTGAAAATATGTTAGTCATGAAGGGAATTTTTAGAAAATCACTTGAAAAAACACATCTGTTATAAGTATTGTCCATTTCACCTAACACATTCATTCAATCGATTTTGAAGACTAAAAAGTAACATTCCCAAGCGGCTCGAGCTGCCCAGCTCTAAATCCGCTGCTCGAGCTGCCCGGCTGTAGATGCGCTGCTCTAGCCATCACAACACTATTCACAAAACTATATTATGAAAGTTCACTATGTTATAAGGGCTACAAATGTGTAATTAATCAATAAATAGTGAAAATCAATTGAAAATTACTTGGAGAGTGTGAATTTCACCATTTTATTGAATTATTACACATTTGTAGCCCTAATAACATATGTATATGATCAACGTCATTAAGAATAAGATGGCTTTTTTCTCACATTTAATGAAAGTTCTTTTAAATTGAACACCATCATGATAACGATTTTCAGGTTGATAGAGATGAAAAAAAATCAGAAAGGTAATTTATCATTTATTTATGATACATAAAGTTTTGCATCATTCATTAATGAACGACATCCATCTGAGATTTTTCTCTTCAAACTTTATAATCCATGAATTAATAATATTTTAAGTTGGATTATTCAAAATCTGGCTTTAATCCTCCCTTAATAACCCTATTATTCAATTATTACTAATTGTAAATGAATTCATTTATTATAAAAAAAACTCTTATAATAAATTATAAGACCTGAAAACCTTATCTGCATGAAATAGAAATCATTTTAATAACTACTAGAATAATTCATGAAAAATATACAATGTAAGCATGTATATGTAAGAATGTTAATTCGATAAGCAGATATTAATTTGCTTCTCTTAAAAAAACAACTCAACAAACAATAACTTCTAAACTCACTGCCTTTGTTAACTTACTCTTTATCCTGTTTGGTTGCATAGTTTGAAATGCCAAGCAATAACGAAACACATCAGGAAACAACTAAAACTCAAATATTCAAAACACAGGATAAATGAAATTGAAATCAAAATAATAGCTTTGCAAAGCTTCAATTGAATAAAAATGTTGAAATAGTCTCTTTCCAATCTTTTAATTGTAAATCACTCCTTTAAAAATAATTGACAAATTGTAAATGTACCATTCTATGAATCATTCAATCGTGGTATTTTTTCCACCAATTGATCATTTGATACTGAGAATTAAAAAGGATGCGATTATCAAATACTCTGGTATGAGGTTAATTTTATGTAAGACCTCGGTGATAATTTGTCAGTTTTTTCCATTGCTCATAAAAAATTAATTCAAGTTCATGTACGAGACTATTTTTTCTTATATTGTCTTCAATTGACCGTGAAGATTGATATTGAAATAAATTTGAAAATTAGAATCTTCATTCTAAATCCAACTTCTTCAAAAATCAATATTTTCCCAAAAAACATCTTCACATTGTAAATTCTCAGAATGATTTATTTCCCATTTTAAAAAAATTAAAAAATAAAATAGGTACCGTAAATACACTTGTCCAGGAATTCTTCTCTGCGGGGGAATGTATTACAAAATATAATAGGCCCAAACAGATGATCTCCACAATTTTGGCAAATAATTTCAGATTTCTGAAAAAAATTTCCAGTCTCTCCAAAAAATATCAATGTCACGATTCAATCTCTTCTAGACATTCGTCTATTTTCTCTTCCCCTCCTTCCTTCTCTTGCTGCTGTCGTGATTCATCATCTTTCTCTTCCTAAAAATAAAAATAATGAAAAGCGAAAAATTAATATAATTTGAAAACAATTTCTATAAATAATATACGAAAAATATGACTTGAAAATCATAAAATCAATTCTCACACGTTCAAGTAAAACAACTCAGTAAAAATTGCAAATTAATTAACTTGTAAAGTAAATTATTGAAAACCTGGTATTGCGAAGTAGAATAATTTTACAAAAATCAATAGATGCTCATGAATCAACCAACATTAATCTCCGAAGACCCACAACCTATTTTTACTATCATTTCATAAAATAAACTCTAACGATAAATAAATTTATATCCATATAAACCTACATATACTGTAGCCTCTTAGAAGAATAAATACTTCTGGCATATTTCTCAACTCTTCTCAAGTTGGATCAGTTTCAATGAAAGTTTTGACATTATTCAACTTGAGTATTATCATGGGTGTTGTGCTTTTAATAAGTATTATTTTTTTGCTATAGAATTTTTACACGGGTATGATGTTTGATTCCAATCTACGTCTGAAATGCTAGTTAATTTTTCATTTTGAATTCAATTTTTCATATCCAATATAGTTTTATAGTTTTTGTATCTAGTGGGGATGATAAATTCCAAGTGAACAATTTCTTCATCTGAATTACTAGAATTATGAGCAGAGAAACGTTTTTTGGAACAAAATGTCTTCTTACCTCAGGGCACTCAGGCGAAGGCTGTGGAGTGATGATTGGTACATGAGAACTACGCTTCACCCATGACTGTCTTGCTCTTGTGAACGGCTTGTTCAATTCTTCAGCTGCAAAAATCAATTTCAAATAAAAATTGATGTTCTCAATCTTTTACATGAAGATCGTTATAGTACAAAGATTTCCCTGAAATTCTATCTAAACTGTTATGAGAAATTATTGATAGTTGTTATGAATTATGTAAATTTAATCGATAGAATTTTACATCTTGATTCTTTATTGAAATAAAATTAAAATATTCTTCTCTTTATTAGGCGGAGTTTGGACTAGAGGAGAGTCTTTCTTATCATTCAACCTTACGAAGTTGAATTGGAATAGGTTTGATTGAGTTGAAACTTATGAAGATGGGATATGAATCAGGCTACTAGAACATCATTATCAGTAAAACTATTTCATTGCGGAGCGATATTAGAGATCATTATTGTCCAAACTTTGCCGAGTCAGAAAAATAAAGAAGCCATTCTATATTCCTCTGACTCTGATGAGACTGTTATAGGAAATAATACCGTTGTTTTATTTATTGTAAAGTTTGTTAATGGAATTCATACTTTATTCATACATCGATATAACGACTTGAATTGGGAAGGAAAAATAGGCTTAGCCTGTGCTATTCCTCTCCCAAAAATTTAATTATGAAGTCAATATTCTCCAAAATGAGGTTATGATATAATAGCACTGAGTAAACACATAATTTTCAAATATATATTATTTCATAATTAATAAACAGCTCGCTAGTTTTTTTTCATACTAGCCTTAATTATTATTCGTAAATGGAGGTAAGTCTTCCTAATACAAAAAAAAATCGAGTCAAAGTAGCATAGTACATTCTGATTTCTCCTTCTTGTACACAGAAGGGGAAGACAGAATTTCTTCCAGATTCTTGCCAGAATGTCTTCTTTGTTTGGACAGACTATACTACTATAACCTCAGAAAAGAAGACCCTCTGGCAAGATTAGAAAATGACTCCAGCTCGGTCAATATTCGTTAAAAAATTATCGATTTGTCTCAATCGTAGGAAACATTCTGATCTACAATTTGAGACCAAATTAATATTTTTTGAACCAATATTGACCGAGCTGGAGTCATTTTCTCATCTTTCCAAAGGGTCTTTTTTGCTTGGACGGACTATAGGACGTTTTGAAGCCTCACCTGTTTTGCGCGAAATCTTCTTGGGTAGTTGCCAGGTGCCGCGAAAGTCGCCCCAGGGGGAGGAGGGGGCCCTCTGGACGCCGGGCAGCAGATGCCCTCTGTCGTCGGCGATGATCTTGGTGGCAGTACGGTGCGCGCGCGGTCTCTCCGGAAACCACTTGGCCACCTCCCAGTTGCCCAACTTCTTCGGCTTGAAGCTGCCTTCGAACTGCAATAGAAAAATACCATTTTCATAATATTATTATTAAATACAGTACATGGTGTTTCAGAACTCCCTACCAATAGCCTTGTTCCTGGGTGATGAACATATCTAAAACTAAATATATTTTTCAAATCATCCGAAAGTCCTCAATTACTCACCCAGCCGCCATTTTTGTTTTTACATTTTTCTATAAATTTTGAATTTCAAAATTCTGTAGCGACCCTATGAAACTATTTGAGTGGTAAATCCTCATGTAAAATAAGCTGAGAAATTGTATGACACTAGTTATAAAAGTTCGCAACTTTCATGGTTATCGAGATAATGAACCGAAAAACTAATTTTTCAACTCCAAAGGAATAGAAATAGGATAACTTATTGTTAACTGGTATTTTGAATGATGTAATATTGTAGAGAATATTAAATTTTAAAGAAAAAAATGTTCAGTAGGCTAATGTTTGTCTAAAACGCACCCAAACCTCACTAATAATTTTTTTATTTAGAATCTAATTCTATTACAGTAAATTATTCAAAATACCGGTCAACAAAAAGATATCCTATATCTTTTCCTTTGAAGTAGGTAGAAGAAAATAAAATTTTTAAATGATTTTGCTCATTATCTCAATAAAAATCAACATAAACAACACCTAATTGGTTTCATTCAATTTCTCAGCTAATTCTACTTGAGAATTCACCATCATCGAAAAAGAACTACTGTAATTAAAATTTGTGAATTTGAAAAAATATAGTGATGAAGTGGCAAAATATTCCACATTATCCCATCACATTAATACTAATATTATACCATAATTTCAAGGTTGAACTGTAGGCTATAAATTAAACTTTAAACTTAGGGCTATTTACAATAATTGATTGATACAATGAAATAAATCAAATACCCTTTTTTAAAACTATTAAAGTATTATTTTTACACAGACATGTTTCAAGATTTAGCTCATTTTCAATGTGGAAAAATAATACTCAAAATAATTATGTTATTCACGTTGAAAATAGGCTAAAGCTTGAAACATGTCTGTGTAAAAATAATACTTTAAAAGTTTAAAAAAAAGTTATTTGATTCATTCCTTTTTATCTATCAATGTGTAGGCTATAATTATATTTTAACTGAACATTGTAGATCGATAAAGTTTATTGTTTCATTCAATGAATTCTATGCAAGGAGACTGATGAAAATTCATGCTTTCATTGAAATCTCCATCACCGATATCGAAGCTAATGTTTTACCACGCTTCATTCAATTGTATTGTAGTTTTCCTATTCAATCCACAGTCTTGTTAATGATTGGCACATCCTTTGATAAACTCCTCCATGTATATTCTGTGCTAAATAATTAACAAGTCGAAATTTGATTGAGACAACCCTTTCATTGAACAACCCGAAATTATGATAAAATGATCGATCAACCACCAATGTCATAGCGGGGGATGATTGATCAAAATGGGATGGTACGTTAGAAAAAGAAGGGAGTATTTTGGTCACGTGACCAAACCACGGCTGAAGGTGATGAATGGAAAGTGATTGTAAGAACACGTGACTTGAGAAGTAGTGGTTCTATAATCAGATTACAAAGGCACAGATGTAAATGTGACTTGTAAGTACGGTTTGTAAGTATTGTTACTATTGTAAGTATTGTTATTGATAGCACATGCTATCATTTTGATAATTCTCTGTCGGAATGAAGCTACTAAATATCTGAATATTTATATTTTCTCAGGAAGATACTTGTTTGAATAATGAAGTTTCATATAATGATCAATTATTTAGAGAATTCATACGGGATTGGAATTAAAAGGCGGTGACATCCCTTATACCGGTACGGTACTCACTGTTATGAGTTTTGACAAGTCTTTTGAGTCTACTGGATTATATTATTTTTCCAAGATATTCTATTCAGATCCATGTCATGAAAAAATGTATTGCCATTCATTATGAACATCTCTATGTTTAAAGATGTGAAGATTTTTAATCTATTAATCTCAATATAACAAATTACTCTACGTCTCGTTATTCGATCAAGTTGTATCTATAATACTAGAAATAATTTCCCTTTATTCTTTCTCAAGTTGATATATAGAACTATATAGTACGGTAGCTCATTCCCAATAAATTTTTTAATTTAGAACAATATCAATCAATGAATATTAAATTTCAAAATATCCATCGCTTCCCAAACTAATAAGTATTCGTCGTATGACACCTTCTAATTAGGCCTAATTATAAGTAACCAGCTCTATAATTTTGTAGCCAACTTTAATTTTTTCCCCAATTTTAAATTGATAACTCTCCAGTATCTTCCAAACTCAAACACGAACTTAATCAATAACTGGATAAACCCATCCATCTGTTCCATTACAATTACACACAAATCAGACTTTAAGATTGTTTTGGCTTACATTATTATTGGGGCTTATAACTGTTCTAGGATTAAACAAGGAAGAAAAATATGCTTATTATCCTACCCCTGGAAAACAACAATAAACCATCACTTCTGTGTAAATATAGAAGGATAATATTATTTGCACAGAAAGTCTGTCCAAGCAAAGAAGACATCCTGTCAAAATGTGAAGATGACTCCAGATAGGTAAATTTTGTTTCAAAAATGATTAATTTGCTTTCCAATATAGGAAAAAAATTGTTCTACGATTTGAAACAAAATTTATCATTTTCGAGTCAATATTGACCGAGCAGGAGTCATCTTCCCATCTTGCCAGAATGTCTTCTTTGCTTGGACAGACTATAGTACCGGTACAGCCCACTTATAAAAAAGATGATAAATGAGTCCAACACTGTAAAAAGCTGTTGCTCAGTGCAGTGCAGCAAGTCCTTATTTTGCCCAGGGGACTTCCGGCCCAGGATAGATCCGGTGTAATCTATATTCCGCCCCTAATTGTTTGTAAACAGGGGCGGATTGACAAGAGGGATGGGGTTGATTTGGCGATTTAATGCTCCTTGAATTATTGTCTGCAAGCGCATGCTCTAACGCCTGCGCTTAGAGGGATCTTCTCGGCGCTAACGAAGCCAGCTTTTTGTCACAGACTCTTTGTTGAGATGAAGGCGGTACCGTATAGTTATAGTTACTGTACATTGAAATATAGTAATAGTAATGTACGGTATTGTAGTATACTGAATAATAGTACAGTTTTTTTATATAGGAAAGGTCACCCTTATTGTATGTTCATTGAAAGGATGTAGTAAAAGTACATACTGTACCTCGTACTTTAGGAAACTTTACTGATGAAAGAAATATTCACTAAAACAATAGAACTACTCTGTTCAAGCAATGAAGACACTGGCAAGATAGGAAAATGACTATAATATTCAGTATTTAATATACTCAGTCAATATTGGTTCAAACGTTGTAAATTTGTTTTCATATTGTAGATCAGAAAGTTGATTTCCACAGTTTGAGGCCAAATTTATAATTTTTTAATTTATATTGACCGAGTTGGAGTGTTTTCCCATCTTGCCAGAATGTTTTCTTTGCTTGGACAGACTACTGCACATTGGAATATATAGGCTACATTAATAAGAATAATATATTAATAATATAGTATACAGAATAATTTCACATTATATTTCTACATAGAATAGGACACCTCCTCATTTCGCATTGGAAGAATGAAGTTAAAGTACATAAATACTACGCCTATGTATAGTATTATATATATAGTATGTATAGTATACTATATAACTATATACTATATATAGTTCTATGTCCTTATTTCTTAGTTCTATGCACATACGACAGGTCTGGATAAACCCATACACCCTAACTGAACATTGAGAATACTCGTATGTATGTAATATTGTACATAATATATAGAGCAGGTTTCTATTTACCCTCATTTTTCATCCCCCAAAATAAGGGTTAGAAGTCTCGTCACTGATCGTACCGCAATACTGG
Organism: Sogatella furcifera; assembly: GCA_017141385.1. NCBI lineage: Eukaryota > Metazoa > Arthropoda > Insecta > Hemiptera > Delphacidae > Sogatella > Sogatella furcifera. Next base: position 18,386,381 of record CM029556.1, read on the forward strand.
GTGACCTGCCACCCTTAATAATTCGTTGGGGGTGATTGAGGACCAACCTGCTGCGATAGATCGATACAAAGATAAATCATATCTGCTCTTCCATAGAATGATTCTATTATGCTCACTTTACACCTCCATAATGATGTTCAACTTGGTATTAGTTGATACCAAAAAGTTAGACGGTTTCGTCTGTCTCTTGTAACAACCTACCAACAGCTTATGTAACGCATCTATTTCCACATTACACCTTAATAAGGATGGTTGGTTGGTATAGATGACGCAAAAATGTTGGGTGAATTTTAGAATTATTAGAGTATGTTTTTACGATAAAGTAATGTTCATTCGATAGAGTAGTTTCATAGTGTTTCAAAAATAGGAAGATGAAGAACGAGAAAGTATTTATTTATTCTATTCGTCACATAACTGATAAGCCGCAACTAGAGAGCAACGCTCATGCAGAATATTAGACGTCAATGTTTTCACTATAATTGAAGATTCATGTAACCTCATCTCTCAAGGAAGTCCGCCACATTGTAAGGGCACAACTCCACCAAAATATTCCACTGAATCTAGTGTTATTGATTGATTTATTGATTTACAATAACATAATTGTATTACTAGGTCTAGTAAGACCCATTGCATATGAGTATGATTCGATTATTGACAATCTTCGAGTATCTAATTACTCGTATAGTCAGCTGATTCATTTACCAGTTTTGTTGATGGAAAAACCAGTGTAAAAAGAAGTTATTGTGCTGATTTCCTGTAACAATTTCTATTTATTCGAGAGTTGTATGGAGTTGAATTGGAAAGTAGTTTGCTGTAATGGGGTAGTTTTAATAGAAACATTTCACCCTTCCAACTTCTTCCCTCATAATATTAAAATAATATGCGAGTTATCTATGAATCTATGACGGAAGAAGGGTTGTTCAGCAACAATAAACATTAAGAGTGACAACAACCACAAAGATGAATAGGTACTGTTGCAAGCATGAAAGGATTGAACACGTGACTTCTATGTGCTCGGGTCTATTTTGGTTTGCATCTACTCCAAAAATCAAAACACTCATTAGATGACGTGAATGCGGAGACCAAGAGAATTACTTCCATATTTACATTTGAATAGAAACAGAGGGGGAGGAAATTAATGAACATCTCTCACTTCCTTTTCTGCGAGTTGGTTTTGACGTTAACAACTTCGCACTGATTTAAAATTGAAACATATAGTTCTGATTGACTATGGATAAAAATAGAAGATCTCAGTAGATTGAAGAGGATTTTTCAAAAGAGATTGTCAATCTCCCATTGAGAATTGAGAATAAGACATTGATAATTGAGAAAATTCAGATCAACACAATCCATATACCTATTACAATATATCTTTCTGTCTCTCTAAACTAGAACGTTATCTCTCCATCTCTCTGCGAAAGAATGCACTATTACTGTATTTTAAATAGTTGTACAAAGTTATGTTGATCTTGAAATCTCAGAATCGAATTCAAATTTATTCCCCTTTTGCAAAACAATAAAACTGAATTATATATGGGGTTTATGCGATCCAATTCCATAATGAATAATTTCAAATCTTATGAGAAATGGGAGATCTAATCGAACTTCGAGCAATCTGTTGAAAAAATGTTAATATTAGTAGGCCTATTCTCTTCCTATCGATTGCCTTTCGTCAAGGACATAATTGTGATAAATAGCTGTCTTAGCATCCATGATTCGCTAGAATAGATTCCCATATTTTTCTCATGATTGAAAGTTCTATTATATTGAAACCTCAACAGGTTGAATTATTGTTAAGTTCATTTAATGCAATTTCATTAGTCAGTTGTCTCATTTCTGGAAAACCAATGCACAAACCATCACACATTTATACGAGTTCGTGATTCTTTGAATAAATCTCGTGATTCAATCTAGATTCGACACATCATTCTTTTCAATCGTGTGGGATCCACCACTTGCCTCAGAGAATAGCGATGGCAATCTATTGACTGTTCCAATGTGTGATTCCGTTTTATTACCACCGATTTAAAAAATCTGCAGACATCACTACTTGGCATGCCATCAATACGTCAATAATCGAAATTGAAATCTATTTTTATAGCAGTCTGTCCAGGAATAGAAATGCATCTGAAGCATTCGATTACATAGCAGCAACATTGAACTTGGAAAATTCTCGTTTTTCGGTAATTGAATTGTCTGGGTTTTTTTTCAGAAATTGATAGGGAAAATATGCCTTGAATTCTCTGAACTTGAATGGAAATTTCAATATCGTATAGTTTATATTTGTTCACCGTCTGGTGGAAATTACTATGTACAGTAGATAATAGAACTAGCTTCTTCTTACTAATGTATTTGTAACTGCAAATGTAACTATGATGAATATAATATTCTAATACTTGTTATTTCCTTCTGTGATTTCCTACACATAATTTCAAAGAAACTGCTACATTCAATGGCGTACGTAAGCTGCTATTCTGAGCAGTCTCTTCATATTTTGTCCTATTTTCTCTTGCCCTATACTTTTACTAGCCGGCAGGCTCGCTTCGCTCGCCTTCTCCGCCTAGCCAGGGGGCTCCACCCCCTGGACCCCCGACAGTATCAGCAGTGTCAGTGAGTCAAACAGGCTCGCTTCGCTCGCCTGCATGACCTCTGTCAGTGTAAGCTGAGACAAACAGGCTCGCTTCGCTCGCCTGCAAATTCCGTTCAGAAGGGATTCAAAACTTATTGAACACAGCATTTCTAGACCTAATCTGGACCTGTTCACCAAATTTCGACATTTTCTACCAATTTATTCTCGAAAAATCCAAGAAAAACTCCGAAAAATAGTAAAACGCTGATATTGAGCGTAACCTTGGGAACTATATCGGACATAGCTTGAAACTTGATTCAATATCTTCCAAATTAGTTTATCTATAATCTCGCTGAACCATTGAATTTACAGTAAGGATTGGTCGTATCAAGGCGGAAGATATGCAACCCGCAAAACATCTACAATTTTGAAAAACCTGATTACTGGCGTAATCTTGAACGGAATTCAAAAATATCTTAACACAACATTTCTAGACCTTATCTGAACCTACCTACCAAATATCAACATTTTCTACCGATTGGTTCTCGAAAAAATTGAGAAAACGCCGAAAAACTATAGAAAAACTTAAATATTTGGCGTATCCTTGAAAAGTTCCTAAAATCCGTTCTTAGCGCGCGTCTAAACGTCCAACTGAACATGCCTGCCAAATTTGAACGCATTCGGTTCAGTGGATTTTTAGTTCTGGTGATGAATCAGTCAGTCAGTCAGTCAGTGCCATTTCGCTTTTATAGATATAGATTGTCAGAAAATTATGACAGTATTGAATTGGCAATCGAAAGAGAAAAAGGAATGCTTCAGAAACAAGGTGCACTTATTTTGCTCATTCTTCCAGTACTGTACTTGAAAAAATGCAGTCAGGAAAATGTGGAAAATTATAACCATAGATTATTATAGTAGACCTATGTATACTTAGTGCCGGTATGTACGTATATACTTAGCCTATTCTATAACTGCTAGGAGCTCAGCTTGCCAATCAAATACAGAAATTACAACCTCCTCAAATACTAGAAATAAATACTAAATTAATGAGAAACAAATGTTGAATCCTATATCGTGAGATTTCATTACTCTGGCTTCTCTGTTTTATGAATCACAATGTTCCAAAAGTTTGGTCTATTAATAGTTCCATCCTCTCTTTCCTACTTGTTTATCCATTGCACTTTCTTTATACTCACTTATAGGTTCGAAACTTTTCAACCTTTCCTTCTCTCCTCACCTTCGGTCGGAAAATGGAAGGCCAAGAACATTATTTCATAAAACAAGGAAGTTAATAGAAAAGCTAGCGTGACTTTTACTATCAGGTCTTACGATTATAAAGGACATGACATTGGTCTTGAAGACATGTCTTCGTCTTTATCAAGTAGATTATCCTTTCCTTGTTCTCATTCTTACTATCCTACTTCATCATCGTACCTTTCATTACATCCTCTTCTAGTTTGTTGGATATCCCTGTTTCTATCTTTCCTTCATCATTGTACTCTTTGTTCCATCCTTCTCCATTTTGCTAGACATCCTTTGTTGTTTGTTTGTCCTGTCTCAATCTGTGCATAGAATCTCATGTCGCCATGCAAAACGTTAATGCCCTTAATTTATTGCCCATTAAAATGTAGACTATAGAGCGATGCGCTCCTATGTATTGCGTGTTATTGTCTTCTATTAGTAATGATGTGTTCAGTTATGTTAAACACAATATAAAAGTCTAGCTGTATTGGTGCATGGAATCTAGGAGAAAATAGAATAATTCATTATTACATCTAGGAAAGAAAAGGTCTCGGAGAGATTTGCAGGAGTCTTTTTTTGAAAGATAAACCTTGACCATTAAATCGCATGATAAATTGGAAGTTAGATAGAATTTGTTCTGAACCTTGGAGGAGAACATCTTCATTTTCTATGAAAAATATATTCAATATGACTTTGAAGATTCTCAGTATATTAGCATTTTTGAGAGGGCGATTCCCACAAAGAGACTAGTTTTCATCATGATATTGTATTGAGAAAAGCTTCCAAGTAGATTGAATTAGAATTTATTCTAACCTAGATTGGTTAAAAATTCATTCTAAAAAGGAATTCATGGATTTTATCACTTTAGATGCAAATTCAGACCTATACTAAACAGTTATGAATCAAAGATTCCCGCTCCTTTTCTTCAATAATTTGATGAAACCCATTTTAGTGTAACATCATTCAAAACAGGCAGTTGTTCAGAAGTAATAAATGTTTGTTGATCTATATGGTAACATTCAAATCTTGGAAATCACCGCACGTAACAAAAGATAAGACTTAAATTTGTATAGTATAATCAGAAAAAACTTATTCTATTTGGTTTTGTCAAGATAGCAATCAGAGTTCCAAATATTTCTAAATTGGATTCTGAAATTCTCTCATTAGTTTTGACGTTTCAAGTTCACTAGCTTTGATAGTAGATTTTGTTGACTTTTGAAAGTAGACCTTGTCCTAACTCAACTTTCCACTATTTTTAGAAAATCAACATTTCAAGGTCGTTGTTGGTGCAAATTTTCCTATTGCACTATCCTTTCCATTTTTTAAATTCACGCTTGTCCACCTCAAACAAAAAATATCGCATGCTAACTTACGCTTCTCATTCATGCAATACTGAATAATTTCTCTTCATTGATCAACGCTCTCGAGAATGATGGACAGCTTAATTGTTTACTGTAAACTGTGAACCAGTAATCAATAGATGAACTTGAAAATGATCACGGTTTTCACGTGGAAATAATATTAATAATAAAATGAGGAGAGTGTTGATGCCGATCGTGTAATAGGAGGGTTTGTGGACTTGAAGGTGTGTAGTTTTTTTCGACTAAAGCATCGTTATTAACAAATATAGTAGTTATTGGTTTTGTGAATAGGAATTCATTGAAACACATTAATATGATTGATCACTTCAAAAGAGATAATCAATATATTTGGAGAGATTGATGCCTCATAAAAAGTGAGCTCTGTACAAAGCTGATGAAAATATTGCACTCTGACTGTCTAGACATTTAATAGAAATTGAAAAGGTTTGGAATTTAATAGACAAGGTAATCTTATGCAATTCAGAGCACCAATTTTTCATACCCTATGGAAACCTGATGAATCTTATCATATCATGATTTACGAGAGCTTTCCAATAACATTTCCCACATACATTTTGTCAAACCTCTCCTGTTATAACTTCCTCTCTCTTCCGCCCTCCTCCTTCTTCTTCTTTCTCTTTTCCTCCCTATTTCTTCTTCTTTCTCTCTCTCCAGACTTCTTCTTTTTTCCTCTGTCTTTCTCCCTATTTATTCCTCTTCCTTACTTTTTCTCTTCTTCTTCTTCTTTTTGTCTTTCTCTCTCATCCTCCCTCTTCTTCCTCCTTATTATTCTCTCTTTCTCCTTCCTTATCAATCTTCCTCTGTTTCCCTTCATATTCTTTCCCCTTCCTCCTTTCTTCCATATCCCCTCCTTACCACCAGAATTCGCGAAGTTCACATGGTACGAATTTGATAATAGTAAACCTGTAAAGCTATCACCAATTTATTGTCAACTGAGTTTCCGTGCGTGTTTGCAGCGAACAAAGCTCATCCCGTCCAAGTATTCGATATAATTATAGGCCTCTGTATAGAATCCACAATGCTCAGATACGATATTGTTGTTGAACATGAAATATTTAAAGCAGGTCACAATATACGTAACTGTTATTGGTAGAAGTAGATATAAATAATATTTTGGAATAGTTGCTAACCTTATAGAATCGTACAAACACAAGTTGTTAACAAAATAAACTATTGCAACGATAGTTTCTCTACAGTACTGATGAATAGACACTAATTTATTGTCTTCAACAGTACATCTATTAATCATCCTTTGATAGAATAAAGGAAAGTGCACTTTCCAAACCATGGTTTGACAATGTCTTGTATTTTCATTTAAAACGGATAACTATCAAAACATCACCTTCGATCCTACTTTGATTGAGATCACCTCCAACCCTACTACTGAAAGATTAATCAAAAGAAAGTTGACAACAACCACTAAACTATTTGATAACAAAGAAACCATATATTCCCAGAGACTTTTAGACTATTCTAAATTAATGGAGCTAATATCCCGATTGAACCAGTAGTACCTTTTGTTGATAAAATAATTCTACTTGTTTCGAATTAGCACACATACTCAATAGTACATTCAGGACACTTACGGGACTTCAACCAAAATATAGTATTGAAACCAACTCATAGCCTACTTATGTTATCATCCCTCATCATTCTTGTTATCTCATCTCTTGAAAACATAGTACGGTGCAATTAGTTAAAAAAAAAGACCGAACCTCAATATCCAAAGAGAAAGGATGATTCCTACGCCAACTTGTTCTATACAACCCCTTTATTGTTTTGTAAAAAGTTACACACTTATGAGCGTCGGGTTTTTGGGGGAGGGGTGGTGAAAGGTGCAAAATTTCAGTTTTTCATGAATTGTAGCCGAACCAAGCGTCGGACTAAAACATTTCATGCATGTTTTTTCTAGAAAACAAAATTTGGAAGAGATTGAGACCAATTACAACTTTGTACCATCAACCGTTTCCAAGTTACAATTTTTTGAAAACTCCATATTTTTTTCACAGGAATTATTTCGTTACTTTGAAAGTTTGTAACTTTGAATTGGAAACACTTGCATCCGTATTTCAAAATCCCTCTCGGCAAAATTCATTTCTCTTCAATTTGAGACCAAATTCACACTTCTATGTTCAGTGGTTCATGTGCTACAGCGATTTAAAAAAACCCTTACATCCCCAAAATCCCCTAAAATTACATTTTATCATAAAAAAAAATACTAAAAATATTCGAACCGCCATTTCGTAACGTCCGTATGACCGCTAATTGGGGAGGGGCTTGTCTAGGCCAATGGCAGACGTTCACTCTGATTGGTTCAAGCCACTACCAATAGCGGTGCTTGAACATTAGTAGCCTATAAATATGGCTGCTCATTTCTTCAAACTACAGTTAACCTGAGATTGATAATGGTGCAGCAACTGAAACTAGTACATAGATTTTAAATGAATCTTCAGTATGATAATATTTTGTCTTTTGATAAATAATATCTTGTTTTTTAATACTTAATATGGATAACAGATAACTATACTACCACAATATCACTTTCACAACTACTCAAGTCAATAATAAAAGATGAAATTGAATGCGGAAGCATTGTATTGGTGTTATTATTACAAAATTGATGGAAATGATGAATCTAGAATGAGAATATCTCTCGTCAACTGGGTTAAATATATCCTAGGAGAAAATTTATCGAATTGAAATAATCTTATATTAATTGAAAACACATAAAAACACCCCTCAATGAAAACATTCTTCTACCACTGGCGGCTCGTGCCCACGAAACAGATGAAGTGCTCGTATCTTCTACTGTACAGTACTTCACCTGTTTCGTGGGCACGAGCCGCCAGTGTCTTCTACAAAAGTAAAATCTACCTGTAGTGAAATCACCTGTGGATTCCAAGGCAAGTGTGATCAACTTATTCCCAATAATTATTCCGTTTGGCCGTTAAATTTTATCAAACAATTCACAAAAATCATAGATCACGACTTAGCGAGTTTGTCAACAACTGAGCCGCGAAACTGCCCTCAGATAGTCACGGTCACAATTCACGTGAAGGAAGGTAGCTGAAACTGATCGGAATCACTTTATATAGGCTTCATGAAACGTCATAGCCACCCACTGCCCCCCCCTTCACTAAACCGCACCTGGGAACTGGGCCCCCCTCTAATATTTACCACCCCTATCGATTATTTTTCGCGTTTCTCCTCTTATTCCGTTCACTCTACTCTCACTCTTTCTCACTCCTAAATGGGTTTTCATTCCACTACACTTTCTCTCTTTTCTCTTTGTTTCGGAAAATATGAATTATCGTCCTCTGCTTTAATACATGTTCGTCTTTCCTCTACACTCAATCCCCTTTTTCTTCTCTTTTTGCTACTCTACTTCCTCTCCTAGTCGTAAATTCCTTCTGTTACAATATTTTCTGCTCTTGTACATTTTTGTATTCCCTTCATTAACTTATTCTTTTCTCCATTGAATTCTCCCTTCCCTCTCTTTCCTCTCTCCCAACTTTTTGCTTCTCTTTATCTCTTCTAATTTAATCATTGTATTTTCTCCATTCTACATTTCTCTTTACTCTGTCCTTCCCTTCTTCCTCTTCTCTCTCCTTGATTCCTCCTTATTTCATTATCATCTGCTATAGACTTTAGTCCATCTTTGTCTTCTCCCCATTCTGTATTCACTCTCCTACTCATTTTTCTCCTACTTCACTTCTTCTCTGTTTGTAATCCAACCTCTTTCTTCTCCTCTGATTTTAATTCTTCCTTCTTCTTCTTCTTCTCTGTTTCTAATTCTTCCTTCTTTAATACTCTCTGCTCTAATCGATATCATTTGTTTTTTCGTTCTCTGCTTCTCTCTCCTACTTTCCTTCTTCATCACACTTCATTTCCTCTCCTCCCCTTCCCATTTCATTTCATCTCTTCTGTTCGATTCCATCTTTCCATTATCCTATTTTTGACCTTTGTTTTCAATCTCCCCTTTCTCCTTGAAGACTGTTCTGTTGTGATAGTTGACATAAGAACGTATTTCTCGGTCAAACAGTCTAAGTTACGTAGGTCGAGCTTCCAGTTTAATAGAATGGTTTCTATTGCATTCTCCTCAATAAATTAGTTCTATTAGTAGAACAAAATTGGTTACTCAGTCTTCACATTGAAGGTTACTTTGTTATGTTTGTGGAATTTATTTGCTGTTCTATTGGGATAGAAGACCTGTTTTTCTGTTTTTTCTCGATCATTGATTTTTTTCAACTGATTAGGCTGAATTATTGTCAATGTTCTTCCTGATATTTCGGGGTCCAATCAGAGCTGTAGCGCTTTGTAATTCTTTTTGATATTTTAAATTCTAAATCAGTTTCGAATTCTAATCATGGAATCGGCAATCACATAATGAATAAATTATGATTAAATGTAATGTAAATTCTCTGTTATCATAGTTTTGAAATATCTCGGAACTTGACTTGAAAATTAATTAAATATTTCAGTAAATAACTTGAGATTTCAGTAAACTATCAATTTACGAGGAATAATACTTTGAGAAGAGGAACTAATTCCTCTATATTTTGTAATTTTCTCCGGTACTGTATTTTTCTCTCATTTTTGTTTAGTATTCCACCACACTCCCTCACTCTTCTGCATGTATTCATTTATGACTCACTCACAAACAGAATACAAGCAGCTCACAGAATATTTCCTATATGAAAATGAAAAATCGATGTCATGGCATGATGTCAATAGCTGGTGAACAAGAAATTGAAAACTATTTATAAGCGCAATGTTTTTATTCTGTCAATCTCTCAAAACTAGAATAGCTACCCATGACAGTTCCATGTCTATGTATAACAATGAGGAAAGCATGATATTTTCTCTTGGGAAAACTTTACTATGTCGTGTTTCTACTTCATGAATTGCGAAGATAAGTGCTGATTCATGACAATCTATACGTCTATACTATGATCTAGTATTTCATTGAGCTTATTCTACATTACTGAAAATTCATAAAAGCAGATGATTCAAGTTGTCAAGTACCAAACAAATCTTCAAATCTTATTGGACTAGAGTATCGTAACTGCCTGCCTAAAATCGATAATGCTAGGAAGATCTACTAGAATCTAGAAAATTCTTCTCTTTTCATAGTAGTCCAAAGATATTAGACCGATTATTTTGAATAGAATTCTGTTGAAAGTGAGCCGACTATGAAGTCAAAGATCCTTGTAATCAAGGAGGATCGAACGAATCGATGATTTATCATAGTTTAAAAATGATGACCTCTTAACCAAATAATAGATATAATATAATAGATTTATCTACGATTTTTCATTGGAAGAGGGAAATTATAAGTTGAGATAAGTAGAGTCATGATGTATCTCGATTTGAACTGGCATGCTTGATGCTTCTTATTCTCAATAACTTGAAATAACCACCGAATATTTTTATATCGTTCGATTAATTAAATTTATTGATTTTCTATCCAATAAATTTACGAGCAGACAGAAAATTGTAAGTGTCACTTGATCTGTTGAAAAGCCACAAATATTTTTCAAGTTTTCAAGTTTTTTTTCATTAACTTTAACACATAAGAATACGATACATACAATCATATAGTGCGAAGCAAGTATTTAATACCACACTGTTGTGTTAACTTCATAATAATAACAACTATTATTTAGGATAACAGTATTAAGAATAGAAATTAATATATATGGGATATTGCAATCTCTTTCAATGAGATTACTGATTCTAAATTGCCAGTACCGAAAACTTCATAATTAATATGAATTATCCTTTACAAAGTCGAATATGCTTGTTTCTATTTCATGACTTGATAAGAACTAACACGGTATTAAAGAATGTAGGACACAAATCACTCTCTTTTTAATATTTGAATCGAGTGGTTTCATAAGTTTTTAAAAGAAAACTTGAAAAGGAGCAGTAGTGGATAATATTTTTCTACTGGTCTGTGGAAAAGCCATACATTTTTTCAAGTTTTCAAGTGATTTCTCATTAACTTTGATACATATAAGAATACAATACATATAATAAGAAGCTTGTTCAGAACAAATAAAATAAGAACTTTCCAAGATGATGAATGCATTACAAATATCTTGGAGAATTTTCAATTGGAGGTGAAATAATATCCAAATCAGAAATTAAAATCAATCAATTCATGCTATTTACACCTATAAATATTTCAATTTGTCGTTCTTTAGCAGTTTCAAATAATAGCTATTCTCGCTGTTTAATTATCATGATAAAATACCCTGCAACTTTTTAATTCTCACTGATAACATTTCAAGTCTTGAAAGTACAAGCTGAAGTATTGTAACAACAAGAAAATATTTGATCACAAACCTGGTTAGCGCTGAAGTTATAAGCCATCGGTAGAGATTTCCTCCCAGTGGAAAATAATTCAAAGCTGCAACACCACTTCCGAGTAACTTTTATTGAACACTTCGTTTTAAAACAGCAAAATTTTAGTTATTTATCAGATTCGAATGGAAATAAATGCGGCTAACTCATCGTTAGAACCGGCAAAAACAAGGTTTGAGCTGTGGTCGACTGAAGAGGCGTTCATGGAAGCTTTCTGTCCCCATGGCAACGCCACTATCAGTGCTTTCCCCGGTGAGTTTTATCAATGACTAGGGATGGGTCTATAGTTGCCAAGCTCATTTGAACAAGAAGAAATAGCTCGTTTAGGGTGTGCACCTCGGCTACCGATTGTTTGCAGAAAGTACACAGATTATTGAGCCGGTCTTTCAAAATTAATTGAAGGCTCAGTGACCTCAGTCATATGCGGCGACTGAAAGCATGCTAGTTTGTATTCTAGCTACCTAAATACGATTAAGTTAACATCAGCTGTTTACTAGCTTTTTTGCTGAAGGCTGAAGCATAACAAACCAGCATGCTTCAAAATGCCAGTGAAAGCTTCAATTGCTTATGGGTTGCTTATAGACTTGACAGATTCTATAGAAATGAATAAGTAGCATAGAGAGTGACAAAGGATTATCATGTTTAATCAGCAGACAAAGAGGGCGAGTATGGAAAAGAGAACGGTATGAAGAGGAACAAGGAAATAGAAAGGTCAGAGAAAGATGAAATACTAAATTGATGAATTCCTATTGATTTTCCCGTTTATAAGAAAATCATGAAATACCTTATCTATGATAGGGCCTATTGAATTTCCGTTAGAACAACTTCGGAAACTTGCAGTATTAAAATGACTGCAAAGTGACTACAGAATTATTTGATGAGCTGCTAACAATGAATAAAGAAACTTTAAGTTGTGAAGCTGAAGCTCCAAATTGAACACTTATTATCCGAATACTTCAACCTAATTGATAGACTATGGAACAATCTCACTAATAATTCAATTTGTGTGCTCCACCGATGAATACTATTATTGAAACCAATTATTGTTACTCTGACAAATGAGCCGTTCGAACAATTTTAAGAAGTGTATTTCACTGAAGACCAATGGTAATGAAGACTGTAACTCCGAATGGTAGTAACTCCAACTGAATGGAAGACTGTAACTCCGATGGAGGAGTAATGTGAAATGATTTTAAAACAGTTCTGAGCATTTTGTTTTGTAACCTTATCAAGAACATATACACTTCTTGGTTCAACAAAAACTGAATAGATTCAGCAAAATAGATTCTAATAAAATTCGTCTACATAAAATGCAGAACAAACTAGGTGCTTCAATATTACTCAGCAACCAATGTTTTAGAAAACTAAAATAAGGAAACCTCAACACTGAATGGCTCTAATAGACCAAACTATTGAGACATTGCACGGATAAGGATCTAATACATAAACTAGTAGAATGGAATTGAAACGTTAGTGGAAAACCAGTGGTAAAAGATTTTGAAGGGTAACATCAAGAAGGAAAACTGAAGACCCTTCATTGTGCGTAACTTACACGGGAGCCAGGAACTGACTTGCCCGATAAGAAGGGTACAAAGTCATCAGTACACGCATAGTATAAACAAACGTAAACCCTGGAAGAAGATGGAATATTCAGTAAGAGAGAAGATTGAGAGAGATGACTAATTAGGGAAGAAGAAGAAGAAGAAGAAGAAGAAGAAGAAGAAGAAGAAGAAGAAGAAGAAGAAGAAGAAGAAGAAGAAGAAGAAGAAGAAGAAGAAGAAGAAGAAGAAGAAGAAGAAGAAGAAGAAGAAGATAAAACAACAAAAACCAGAAGGAAAAGTATCTTGAAGAAGAGCGATGAATTGGAAAAGAAGAGAGATACTTTTTGAGAAATGATAAGGAGAAAGATATTTTGAAAAGAAGCTAAGAAGGAGTTAGAGAATGGAGAAGACCACTATTACACGAAGATAAAAAGTAGCGAAAGAGGAAAAAATGAGAATTAGGGAGAGACAACTGAATGAGAAAGTGGAAGGGGAACGGGGAACTGAATGAGAAGGAGAAAAGGGGAGTTTGAATAAAGTTAGTGAAACGAACACCTGAAAGGAGATGCGTACATCTATTTAGAGCTATGCATGTTACCTCATTCGCATGCGAGGTAATAAAATGTTCACCGCATTTGACATCATAATATACCCGCAATCACGGAAAACGCTCGAAAATTTATTTTTCTCGTAGGAACTCTGAATTAATTTTTTCAAGGTTGTTGGATTCTCTTTATTTTGAATTTTCTAATTTACGATTCTAGTAAAGAGGTGTTCAGGTAAGGGAAAATAATCTGCAGTTCAGGCAGGACCTACCTAACAAGGATATTTCCAGTTCTTGTTGAATTTAAAAATCTTAGTAGAACAAATCTTCATAAAATAAATCTTAGTATTGTAAATTATCCAAAAGAGAATCCTACTTCATTCTCGATAGATTCTTTGTTTCATTATTGCTGGAACTTATTACGAATCGAAATGTTCATTAAAGGGCCTTTCAAGCTAGTTTCTTCGAAATTAATACTAACGGTATTTCAGCAGCAACATAGAGTTTTTAGTATTTGATAAATAATTGAGTTAATCATAAAATTTGATAAAACTATGGATTTTTAAAATTCTATTACTATTGAGTCATTTAGAAGTATTTTAATTTTGGCTTTGAAATTTGAATAAAAAAGTGATATTTTCAAAAATGTCTCCACCGTTATTTTTTTGTTTTCGGATTTCATATTTACTTATCCAATTCAAAATTGACAAAGTTTTCAATTCTGAAAAGAATAAATTTGTGGTAGTGATAGCATAGACTAAGTATAGCCTACTCTAATGTCTAAAGTAAGTATACTCTAAAGTTAGTATAGTAGACTAATGTCTACTCTACGGTAAAAGTGAATTCAAGCATAAATTATTTGGAATATTTATTATAATTAAAAATGAAATAGAAGACGATTTGTACTTAATGTTTGTGTTTCCACCCTCAAGTTCATTGTTCTTCATTGAATAAATCAAGTTGAAAAAATCGGAGAAGCTCTACAATATATCAACGAAATTCCTCCACAACTAATAAAGCTATAGCATTTCAATCTCTAGTATTTGACTCTTAATATCATCAGAGAGAACAATGCTTTTGGAGCGCACAATTTGTAATGGCGACTCTATTGATTGGAAGTGTGTCGGGCTCAGATTTGGCCCCGCCCCCGCTGGCACCTCATTGGCTGGACCGCTGAGATGGGGTGGCTGAGGGATGCTGGGAATCAGCCAGGGGTTGACACCCTCTCGCTGACTGATTTTTCCCGTTCACATCTCCAGTCAGTACAACGCCAGAGGCTCGATCAGTTCTAGGTAAGTTTATTCCTTCACTCATGTTTCCATGCTATTATTCCAAGATTTTTTTACTGAGAATACTTGATCTGTAATATGGAGCCAGGAAACCTCAATATAGATTTTCATAACTTCTCTATATCACAAAGTAATAGTATGTTATCATTAAACATTATTAATCATTAGTATAATGAACCATGATAAAGTAACCTTAGTAAAGTAACTTGTATTATAGTTAGTTATTGATATTGGATTTATTCAATAGGTACTGTGCGATTCACATACTTTACCCTCCATATAGAATTAATTAATTAATTTCTCTATATTACCTCAGATAAAGTAGACCTTAGTGAAGTAACTTGTGTAGTTAGTCTATAATATCAGATTTCTTAAATACTGTACGATTTAAATACTATAATCTTTTTTTTGTCTACTGCCGAATAAAATTTAAAAAAAACGTTATTTCTTTTCCATAAATTTTTATAGGTCTCAGATCTCTTCACAGAATATCTTCCTTCTTCAAGTATCCTATAGTTATACTGAAATTTCAATTGGTGAATATTAATAAGTGACTTATTTTTTCGAATATCAATCAGGTAGGTCACTGTCACTCTTCTTAGAGCTCCTCATTGATTTCCTTACTTATTCAATAATTCTATATACTTCTCATTCTTCAAAAATTTCTTGATAATGATGTCAATTGACAAAGAATTTAAAGGACTTTCATCAGACTTATGACTTCATAACTTCAATCTGGATTATGAGCTCACAAATCTTATTCACATTACCGAATCAAGAATCAAGAATTTTATTCGTCATCAATACTTACATGAAAAACATAGACATCGTCAGGTATAAACAATAATAAATGCTTAATGGTAACAAAATACAAGAAATAGAATAATACAACAATAGAGAACACTAGCTACAAGACTTCATTCCACTCAATATAAAAAAATTCATCTACAGTGTATAAGCACTGTCTAATTAATATTTCTTTTTGAACTTATACAGAGGTAAGTGCTTGAAACAATCTGGAGTGGCATTATATAGTTTAATTGACATGTAATGGAAATTTTTCTGCGATCTTGTATGAGAATATTGTTCAATCCGAAGTTTATGCCTGTTTCGTGTATTGATACTGTGGAAACTTCTATTTGTAAGATACTTATCCAAATTACCCTGTACATAACATAACACATAAAGTACATACATTGAGGGCAGAGTCAAAATTTTAAAGTTTACAAACAGAGGCTTGCAGTGAGTATTGTATGGCATTTTTCCAACTATCCTTACTGCTTTTTTTAAGAATAAAGATAGATTTGTCCTTCACACTATTTCCCCACAAAATGATACCATACATGATGATGCTTTGGATGTGCGCAAAATATACATTTAGGAGGACAGACGAATCCACTGTAACACTTAGTCTACGAATCATATACATTCCCTTCGCCAATCTGCCTGATAAATAGTCTAGATGAGCATCCCAAGATAAACTTTGATCCAAGTAGAATCCTAAAAATTTCAGAGGAGGTTCATTCATATCTCTAGAAAACTTGAAGTTTAAATCAGTTGTCTTGTCATTGTTAAGGGATAAATTGTTTGCTGCACACCAATCATTAATTATTAAGTTACTACTACATAGTTCATTTTGTAGCTCAGATTTGGAGGCACAACTTATTCTCAAACCTAAATCATCAGCAAAGAGGTAACCATCATTATTTATGTTGTCAATATTAGATGGTAGATCATTAATATAGATATTAAATAGGATAGGCCCCAGTATGGATTCTTGAGGTACTCCGTATTCAACTGACCTTCCACTTGAAGTGATACCATCTTTACACACAAATTGTTTCCTTCCACTTAAATATGTGACTATGAGTTTAATTGCATTTTCATCAAAACCATAATAAGTTAATTTTTTTACTAGAATTTGATTCGACGTTTAAATATCCTATCTCTTTTGTTCCACGGAATAATTCTTACTCAATCCAACCAAGTCACATAGGACGAATAAAGAAGTATCATGATCAGATAATTGTCATGAGAAATAACAGGCTATTGAGCCACCCTGCTCATGACAAGCGGTTTGCTCCATGATCACAATATTATCGCTGAATATCATTCACCTCTGTGATACTTCTTGTGAATTGTATCTTTGAGGTTCAGAATCAATTCACGTGGCTCATCTCATCTCGTCTATCATCATAATCCTTTTTATTGTATCTTCTTCTCCTTTATTACTTTCATTATATTGCCACACAGTACTACTGAGCAAGATCACCGTTAGAAAAAAAAAACATCGAAAATTTCAAACCAAATTGTATTACACTTTTGAAACATTTTTCGGCAACAATCTTCTTATTTCTTATTCCTTCCAAAGTCAAGAATATAGTCGATTACTAAACATTATGAAGCTCAAAAATAATTTCAACTTTATTCTAGAATAAATTTCAATTACAATTATTTTGCTTTATTCTACGAGTTGTACAATGCAACTTCACTCTTCTCAATCACGTCTGAATTTGATAAATTTCAGGAATATGCAAAATATAATACATGACAAGGCGCTTCAATACGACACAATGACCTTTCAATTCTATCATGTATCATATTTCTTGTTTAGTCCGCGCACAATGTACGGTGAACTTTCGTGCCTCTTCTTAGCTTGCGTCAACAATATCTAATTGGATTGATCAAATTGGAGATTGAATACACAGCCCAACATTCTTGATTTCGCTCGTGAATAGTTTGAGATGTGTGTCGGAACACAGCTGAAGAGGTCATGTTATTGGAGTAATAAACTACCTCTCTGGCTCTCCACTACGATAATGTTGACTGAAACTGATTTATTCTTGAAGAATAGTCTTTATGTTTGTTAATTATCATTCAATTTTTTCATGAATTGAATCCAACTTACCTAGTCCTATTACACGTGATTTGAAGACTTTATAGCGCTATTCCATTAAATTAAGAGCATTGTAATTAAGGAGCACTGTTATGAGTAGTCCTGAACAATAACGAAAAAACCAAGCAAAAATTTAAAAAACAGACATTAACTTACAAGTAGCTCTCAATCTATGAAATCTTTAGCCTACTTGACCTTCAAAATTCTAACGAAATTTAAAAATTGTACATTCTTCCATTTCCACTTCTCGATAGGAGTTTATTCAAAACAATACCATCAACACATCACAGTATGAAGATTATAGTCAGAGAAAAAAGGTCAAGTTCAAATCTCCCATAGATCTCCTACTCTTACATCCATCAAGCAAGTATAATTGCCGGCAGTTCACACCCTGCTCAATTTCAATTATTCTCTCACCAAGATCGAATGATTGTAATTTGATTAGTTGATGGAATGAGCAATCATCACGGTTGAGAATCGAATGAGACAATTTTAGCGAAGGAGTCTTCCCCTATGTCCAAGCTTGGTCGATTTTCGTGTCCTGCACACCGTGCTAACAATGCTTGAACATATGCGGCATGCGTTGCAGCACAAAAATCGACTAGAGAATTTACCGAGGGGTGTCTAAATGGGATTGCCGATGACAATTTCACGATTACTGGAGTTGCCGCATGTGTGTGATATGCTGAACTTGAACTAGGGTGACACAAAGTGGCAGAAACGCATGTAAGTAAGGGCGGAAAACGTACGCCCCCACGATCGGTCCCAGGGGACGGACGCGCTCTCCCGCTGGGATTCGAACCGGGTACCTTCTGTTCGGGGGCTTCGAAATTCGATATTAATAGGTTTTGCAGCTCAGCATCGGAATCGCCTGATTTTGGCGGAATCCCTGTTGTGTGTGTTCGAAAACTGTTATCAAATATTGACGGATCGACAGTAAAATCAAGGTGGGAGTGGAATATTTATTGAGATTTATGTAGACCTACTCAAGTATGGAAGAGAACATTCCTATTGAACTGTCATGTTGTATCGCAACAATTGTAACAAACCAGTGCCTCTTCACTAGAATAACCAGGGGCTCCCAGTCAGAATGAATATACAGTACTATCAGATAAATTCTCTCAGAATTTTGAAAAACAATTTTTTCAAACTCAATAGGAATGAAATTATTTTTTTCAGATGCTTAAGGAAGTCTCC
Organism: Sogatella furcifera; assembly: GCA_017141385.1. Taxonomy (NCBI): domain Eukaryota; kingdom Metazoa; phylum Arthropoda; class Insecta; order Hemiptera; family Delphacidae; genus Sogatella; species Sogatella furcifera. The sequence goes on from CM029556.1 coordinate 18,405,407, forward strand.
AGTTATCAGCCGGTGTGGCTCTAGAAATGGATTTGATAGAAATGTTCTCCAGCGTTGACTCTTCAAGACCAGATAGGGAGCCTCATCTGCACAAAAAACGGTAAGTTCCAACTCTAAAAAGTAGTCTTCTCCATAATTATCCCTGTCATTACCCACGCACAAGCCTGATAGCTCATGTAGGCATCACTCTCAGAAAACGAACACTTGTTTCAAAAATGAACAAAGTTTCAAATACAGTTATAAAGTTGTATTTATTAGGGCACTGTGAAACGTTTATAAAGTCTATCAAGTCCTAGTATGCGTAGACTACAATTAACAAGCGCTTCAAAAATCCTGTAGCGTACAATTCATGAACTCGTGTAATCTTATAGAGCTGGTGCTGAAAATCAAGGCGGTTTTGTCTGCTTCTTGTACGTTTCAGTAACTGAACCAGCTGACTATAGTATATTTTGTAACTCTATTCACTAATCAGCGGGTGCGGTGCAAGGTGTATAGAATTCTATACTATTCTATAGAATTCTGCTATTATATACACCTTGGATCCGGTGCAGTTATGCAGACCATTTGCAGACAAAGTCAGCTGTTGTAACAGTAACAAACAAGTAACATACGAAACTACTTCAACTTTTGGCAGGATGGCAGCTTTATCAATGATAAATAAAATGCTGCCGAACTCATTAGACCACCTACCACAAACAATCGTTCTTCTAATCACTTCCCACTTTCCAGTATATTCATTCTGTTGAACCTTGTTATTGTTCCAATTCCATTTCTTTACATGACTGGATTACTGGATAAGTCCTATATATTGTTACTTATACAAGAGTCAAATCAATTCCAAATCATTGAAATTGAATAATTAAGGAATCAATGCAAAAACAATCAAATTGTGCTTCATCATATTATTCACAGCCGGACATGTTCTGATGTACCTGTAGTCTGAGCAAAGAACAATCATTTCAAGCTTGTTGAATTCTCAAAACTAGAATTTTTCCATTTTCCCACAATTATTCTCATGCGTCCTGCTGCATGCGATGAATCATGAAGCTTTTTGGTGATTGCTGTGGCCAGGATAAAAACGAGGGATGTAGGTTTCAGGTCACATATCTCTTCACATGTCAATCATATCGAGATCTTCGTTCGGCCCAGTTTTTTACGGAAATATTTACGACGTAGTTTACCACTGTTATGTCACTCTCAACTTCTTCATGCTTTACATCTTCGTGAGGGGTGTTTTTTATACTTGTGATTTACAACCAAAGTGGTGGATGGTGGAGAATTTATGGGGAAACTGAGAAAAAATGAGAACAGTGTAAAATACTGAGTAATGTGAGTCAGTATTCAGTAATATCAGTCACATCTTCATAGACTTCTTTCACAGAGAATTGAATGAGAAAGTAACTTCTGTGTAGTTGTTGGAGGAATTTATTATTGAATTTTGTGAATGAATAAGACTAGATAATGTCATAATCTCAGATACAAGTTTACTGAATATCGTTACAGATACAGAATATTGATATACAGGTTTCGATTGTTACAACTTAATCAATCTCTGGTAAACTTCCTAAACTTGTAAAATTATTGAAGTAAAAAGCAGCGAAATTTATAATGGCGACCGAGCACTGTTTTTAGTAGTTGAGTGACCAATCAAGGTGAACGTCTGCTATTGGCCTAGAGAAGCCCCTCCCCAATTAGCGGTTCGTACAAACGTTACAAAATGGCGGTTCAAACAATTGAACCCGTATTTATCCATGATTTTTCAGCTATTGTAAAACTTGTTGAGAATAACTGTGTTATATTAAATTGGATGGGTTTCATGTGCTGATTTTCAAAAGAGATTAATTGAACTGGATTGATTTACTCTCTCACGTTTTGTCTGGAAAATCATAAACTAGAAAAAAATCAAATCAGTATTATAAATTTCCTTTACTGTACAAGTTAACTGATATCGTTAACGCTATCATTTTATTATCATTAAAATTCTTGATAATAAGAAATGTCACATTTACACTACTATACAGTGGAGTAAGTTATAAATACTCAAAGAGTTATATATTTGACCAGAAATCATATTTTATCGAGTTTAGATCTGTGCGCCTAAATTGATGTCCTTGCACTATTGTCAAATTCGTTGACTTCTCATTTGAATTAATAATTTCGTTTCGCGGTGATCACAAGATTCAAGACCATGCATTCAAGAAGAAGGAGAAAATAAGAATAATGCATATAAATAGGCATTCATAGGAAGGAAGAATCTAATTATTGAAAAAAAATTGTACCAGAAATGTTATTTGCCATTATAACATTCTTTATAATATTTTAAAAGGCCAACCAGCATTTTTCTCGTCCTTGATTTGAACAGTAAGAGCTGTGATTGGCTACAGCTGTTCGACTGGCCGCTATTACTTACCCCTTGTACAGCAGGATATATTGTACGATTGCGTATCAACTTTGGACTTCTGTATCACTACTGCGTATCAGAAGCCGTCGTGCAGAGAAGTATTTCGACTAAAAACTTGGATAATAATGAATAATTTGTGTTACAGAGAAGGTGGTGGTACACTGACGCGAGAGGAGAGACGTCGAAGACGCCGAGCGACACAAAAATACCGGATGGCACATGCCACACGCGAACGCGTGCGTGTGGAGGCGTTCAACGTCGCGTTTAGCGAACTCAGAAAACTTTTGCCTACTCTACCGCCCGATAAGAAACTATCCAAAATCGAGATACTACGACTGGCTATCTGCTATATTGCTTACCTCAATCATGTTCTTGATGTTTAGACATTAGATTTACAGACAACAGGAGTTTGAACTTGAACTGTCAATGTATTTGTAAAATATCTCTTTCTATCTGTATTCAAAATGTATGTAAGATTTATTTAAGATGTATGTGAGATTTATGTTAGATGTATTTAAGATCTATGTAAGATATGTCCATCTGTCTTTCTTCGAGATGGTTTTCAGCTATTACTACTTGTAATTAATATTCTAATGTACAGCTCCAGTCTGATTGTGAAGTTACCTCTCAATTAGGTATGTTGAATCCTGAGTGAGAAATAATTATTTCTGTATTATGTTTTGTGTGTGATAGGTGCGTAGGTGGTATCAAATACATTTTCAAAATTATGAAAAGGTTTTCTTGTTATTCCCCCAATCCATTCCATCAAATTTTCTAATAATTTGTTTGTACAAATGTTATAGTAGAGGTAGAAGCACCTTCATTTGTATTTGCAGTACTGATATTCAACTCTATACAGTATTTAATCCAGTCAAACTCACAGTAAACACTTAAACTACTAACCTACAGTTCCAAGTTTAGAAAGGCTTATTTGATACATTTCTCTATGGATACTGTATGGTCATACAGTCTCTATACATTTCTCTCCTATGAATTAAAATTTACTTGACATCTTCTTTTTGAATCTCATTTTCGTTATTTAAGTGATTCTATTCCATCAAGCAAGTTGAACCCAAGATGAATAGATTTATTGTTTATAAATAATAATAATAATAATAATAATTATTATTATTGTTTATAAAGATCTTGAGATAGGGTTTACCATCTCCCCAAGTTTCAATGGACGTTGAAATATTAGACCTCGTCAGGATTGCCTGCTGATAGCTTTTTCGCACTTTTTACATAAAAACTCCCTCGTTCGTTAATTTATCATCAAAGCTTTACTACCTATTTCGAAATTCAACCACCTAGGCTTCTAGCTTCATTAAATCTATAATCGGCAGTTTCTGAAAAAAAAATGTTCCTCCAACAAAGAGTGTAAGAGCAGTCCACCATATCCAATGTTACGCTTGAATGAGAGAAATTCAGAAAGACAGTTGATTCGGTCATACGTCTGACTGATATTAACGAGAGAGAACTGGCCGAAAACGGGAGATTGTTCGTAAAAACCCGTGGGATTGAATCAATTCTAGGGTGATTATCCGGGTGTAACTGCTACGCAGTCCGACTGCGATTGATCGCTTTTCTCTTGATTGTTTGTTCGTTTTGCTGGACGTCACACGCATCATTCCATTTTAGCGGAAACGATTGAAGAATGAGGTGCAATGTATTGATAATCTACACCAAATTACATAAAAATACTGACATTTTTTATCATTGATATTATTTTTTTTAATGGTCGAGATTGGATTCAGTATAATTACGAGTATTATAAATTGTAAGAGAGACAGTTTTGGGCATTTCCTGTTGTACTCTTCCACTTATAATGACTCAGTAAAGATGATTATGATTATTATAATTGATAAAGTTGAATCTCTCAGTCTATCTGACTGCCTCTATCTCTTTATATTAATGTCTTGGAGAAAAGTATTCAATTTTTGTATAGTAGGCTAGGCTACTATTCTGAACTCGAATTCATACTGATATGAAAAATACTTTCTATTATAATAATTATTCTATCCATACTACATGATCCTGGAATATGTGTATTTCATGCATATTTCAAAGCTGAATGTCGACGGTTCACTTCCCTCCCAAGAAGATACAAGAAATGATCCGTATCATATTAATTAATCGAATTGGAAGGGATTGTGCTACTATTGGATGTTCTCGATTATTTCCATTCTTTTGGTGTCCTATGTTTGTTCTCGATTCCATTTGTTTGATTGCTGATTCTGTCAATGTGGTTTATCTCATTGATGCATCTTCTTGAACCTTTTTGAGAGGAAATTGAATCACAGCTCAATTACAATAGTGATACTCAACGTAGGCCTATTAAATTACTATGACTGAGTAGGTACAGAGTGCTCTTCTTGTTTGAATAATCAAACATCAACATCGAAAAGACCGAAATGTTCAAATCATGAGATGATTAACATCAATATATTATAATCAATCAACTTGCTCTTGTTCAAGAACCATTCGCCAAACAGGAAGTCTGGAATTTGAAAGGAAGATGGAGTGAGAAAGAGTGAGTGAGGAATAAGGATCGACGTGAGGATCCTTGCAGCATTAGGATGGGGGATTGAGACACAGGTGGCTTTTGCGCTCTCTCCCTGCTTTGGCTTATTAAAATCCCTTGGAACATGCCCATCACTATACAACCCCTTAGCTATAAGTACAACACCTCACATAGACACACTCGCCCAACACATACTATTTTACACTCAATAGGATACAAACCTAACGTTTGGAAAATCTGTTAAAATATTGTCATCATATTTGATCACTATTTTATTTTAGAAGTCGATAGAGTCTGCTATTGACTCTATATTTGCCGGCCGGGTTGGCCGAGTGGTCTGGGGCGTTACAACCTTCAGTCCGCTAGCGCTACCCGGTCGTGGGTTCGAATCCCACTAGAGGCATGGTCGTTTATGCACCTCATGAATCACCCTCGCACACTCCATTACCCATGCACAAGTGAATTTAAATACTTATTTTTAGACGAGATCATTTCGATTGTGAACTATCAACTCTTAGTACCTTCAACAACTCGTAGTATTCATTATCAGATACTAATTGTACATTGAATATTTTAACCAAAATTGGGAAAAAGAGACGTTTTGGACTTTGTCTGTGTTTCAATCCTATTGTATTTCAATCTCGTTAATAAATGAATAAATAGGTTGTCCGAAATTGTTGATAAATAATTGAAGCACATCCTCACTTCACCTGCTATGATCCTCCACTTTATTGAAGCGATTGTCACAGCGGGGTGTTGATGGACCCTTAGACCCTTAGTTTTCGTGAGAGTGAACTTGAGGGTGTTTTAATTTGGTTAAACTATCGTTCCACACCCCGGCTACCACTCTGATATGCTTACTGTCATCACCTCTATCCCTCAACCCTCACAATTCTGCACTTATCTCCTCATTCCCTCTCTGCCTTGTCACTTCTCCACTCACTCTCTTTCTCTCCCATTATTTTTCTCTCTCTTTCACTCTCAATATGTCACTCTCTGTCTATCTTTCTCTGCATGAAAGATTGAGTAGAAAATATTGCACTTCGCACTTGTACCGATCACTCCATGTTAACAACATCCAATTTAACGGCGCATCCAATTTAACCATGTAACAAGTGGGGGTTGCGATACATACGGTACTCAAATTAGCCGATTCAAGAAGGAAATGTGTCATGAATTTAAATCTTCGCCCAGTCTCCATTCAGACAGCGGAAAGAGATTATGTGTCCACTTTTCCAGTAAGTATTGCGACAGTATAATATTATTTCATTTTGATGTAACTTCAATACTTCATCATAATAATAATTATAATATTACTAGCGTCTGGAGAGAAGTACCCGTATCTTATACTGTACGACACTTCACCTTTTACCAAGGCACGAGCCGCCAGTGTCATGATTTTATCTCAATTATTCATCTTAAAATAATTGCTGTTAAATTTCATTTACTTTTAATCCAAAATATGGCTTTTTAATAGGCTTATAGTTTAATGTACTGAGATTGAAATACCGGTACAATATTTCTGGGCCTAATATCATAAATTGGCACATCTTTATGGTAGGTAATGATAATTGAAAAGTGTACCTGGAATCTTCAAGCCTCTAAAATGAAATAAGCATTATAATAATGATCAAGTTAAGCTATGGTTATCATGAATGAATAATGATATTAAATCATTAATAACTAATTAATATTTTTAATTTGCAAGAATGTTAAGGTAGGTTACAATTATTTGATCATGATACTTCTTTATTCGTTCTATATGGCTCAGTTGGATTGAGTAAGAATTATTCCGTGGAACAAAAGAGATAGGCTATTTAAACGTCGACAATGTGAATAAGATTTGTGAGCTCATAGGGCTAATCCAGATTATGAAGTCATAAGTCTGACGGAAGTCCTCCAAATTCATCGTCAATTGACATCATTATCAAGAAATTTTTGAAAAGTATAATAGAATAATTATTGAAGATGTGGGGAAATCAATGAGGAGCTCTAAGAAGAATGACAGTAGCCTACCGGATTGATATTAGAAAAAAATAAGTCATTTATTAAAATAACCCAATTGAAATTTTAGTATAACTATAGAAGACTTGAAGAAGGAAGATATTCTGTGAAGAGATCTGAGACCTATAAAAATTTATGGAATAGTACATTACGCCACAAGCCCGGGAAGGAAAAGTTTACAGTATGAGGATAGTTTCTCAACCGAGGCTTGCCAAGCCTGGGAATAATTCCGAATACTGTAAAAAACTTCCTGGGCGAGTGAGTGTATAATTTTTTTCGGTACACTTCAAATAAATTTTATTAATCTAATCTCATAAATGAACAAAACAAATAGGATTAATCAGAGCTAAGAACAGCTAGACCGGATAATTTACTATTTGCTATGAGCATCTACCATGCTGTGCTCTGGTGGATTAACTTTTCTACGCATTTCAGCATACAAAGCATAGTTCTAAATGGGAAAAACGCATTTATATTTAGAATGGTATTATTTGCTGCTTCATGCATTTCTCAGTAATTAGAACATGATATTTAGGATAGGAATGTTAGTTATTGATAGTATTATAGCTCATTATATTAGAAAAATCCTAGTTTTCAAGTATTTGAGAGCAGACAACCGCAAACAGATGTATTTGAGAGTCGACAAAAACTTTGAGATAACAGCTGATAAGTTATCTTACATGAAAATGAAAAATTGGCGCAAGCTCACATTTATTTGAAAAATTGAATGATATGAATATTCCTTATTAAAACATAATTAATAGAGTTTTTGCGTTGATAGTAACAGCTTATTAGATTAACTAACATAAAAACTATTCATGTACATTACCTCATGTACAGGTTAGAATGGAGCACTCCATGGTCCTACTTGATCAATGAATTCTTTTGCATGTAAACAAAACAATTAGGTTAGCTTCACCTATCAATATTCATTCAATGCAGTGAACCATTCTTTTTATTGATGAAACTTATGTATGGCAACTGGAAAAGTGTAGAACTTGAAATTTCCATGGTGTGTTTTATTTTTACAATCCAGAACACAACAAATTCTCCAGGACATTATTTTAGGTTTAGCCCTATCTCCTCCAATGTTAATTCACGCAATGATCCGAAATGATCTGCCAATAGCGCCTCAATCGCCAAAAATATCCTTTCCACCCACTTGCACACAGTGAATACTAGCTTCGGCTGAGCTGAATCTGGAGTAGGCTGAACTGCCAAGAATTGAAAGTTTGCATCACAAGTTTATTGATTTAATCAATTGGATATTACTTAAAAACTATCAGAATACTCGATTTTCTTAGTCCAGGAACGTTTAAGCTCATGATAGTTTTTGTACGATCATCCTAAATTGTACAATAGCAATACAAAGTTTCTTGTTTTTGACAAATTCCTGGCAGTTTCACAGAAAGAGATGGTCCATTGTAGTTGTATTTTCTCTCGCTAGATGGCGCAAGCTGTCCAGTGTCCACACTTGGAAAGAGATGGTCCTTGCATGGAAAGGACTTCTTTCCGCTCAAGGACAACAGCTGATTGATTATGTATGTAAATGACGACTTCCTAGTCTACATAGTCACTGGTAAGCAGCTTATTTCCGTGAAGTGTAGCGAAAAAGAAATAACTTTACCATTTTATTCGGTAGTAAACCAAAAAATATATGATTATAGTATTTAAATCGTACAGTATTCAAGAAATCTGATATTATAGAGGTGGATCCCATCTGTTGTAAGAGTTCACTTTTATCAATGAAAGCTGTACATACATTCACAAATTTTTTGGGGGCTAAAAGTTATAGGAATTACAATAATACAATGAGTAATGAAAACACAGATGTTCGCCCAATACTTCAAATTCAGGTTACCGTAATGTCACTTATTAATATAATATTCACTCTAATAAAATTCCTCTATGGAAAATTTTAAAGCGGTAATTAAAAAAACAAAAAGGTTGTTATAAGACCCAAAAATTGAAGTATATTACTAACTGAAACATAAATAAAAATCAAACACCCTTTTTTTGAAAACTTTAAAAATTATAAAACACACATACATGTTTCGATAGTAACATTCAATAGTTAACTATTTTTATCCACATTGAAAATGGGCTTAGATCCCGAAACATGTATGTGTGTTTTATAATTTTTAAAGTTTTCAAAAAAGGGTGTTTGATTTTTATTTATGTTTCAATTATTTTAAACAGCCCTGTTTTAAAGTTCTTCATTCATATATTACTAACTTTATTACTATGGTATAGCCTTTATTTGATGCACTACACCTACACCGTATTTTTGAAAATAGCGCTGAGCTGAAATATGGAATATCGATGGTAGGTGTAGTATCGATATTAAAGTTTCGAGTATCGAAAATAGTCTCGAGTCTCGACCTTCGACAGCAGAAAGCCAGAAAGTGAAAGGCCGGGCGTATGCTGAGACGCCTTCTTTCTTGCACACGCACGCAAGCCAGCCAATCACAGCTCTTGTTGAGGACAAGATAAGAACTGTGATTGGCTGGCTTGCGTGCGTGTGCATGATTGCATCTCTGCATACGCCTGGCCAAAGTCTCGTTTCTCGTTTGTCTAGTGTTCCACGAAGTTAGGTTATTTTGTTATTCTTGGGGTAATAATCAAGTAACCGTCTTCTATATGCAGGATTTAGTTCATTAATAACTAGATTATCTATGTCATAATTTTATTTTGCTTAGTTTTTGGAAAGGCCAAACCTCAAAAATGAACCAAGCCGAAGTTACAAAGTTGGTCTCCCAACTTAGAATCAAAGTTGATCCTCATATTAAAAAGTTTCGCTTCAAGGGTGGTCATACAGGAAGGATTTATCGTTTGAGACAAGTTGTAACTGGTCTATTCAAACATGAAAGAATTGAAGCTAATTTTACAGAAATCGATGAAGCACGGGGCTATGCTGAAAGGGTAAGTTTTTTAGGTTATGTTATTAAATTACAGTGAGATTATTTTAGTTTTAATATGACATGTACAATTAATGTAACTGAAAAAAGTCAAAGATTACATGCAGGATGAACCAGCTGTTAATAATGAAACACATCAAGAAGTGTATTTTGTCTTCTGAATGTGAACGAATTAATTTTTACTCGAGTAGGCCAGACAGCCTGGATACTGCATCAAACCTAAGACAATTATTTAATCAAATTAACTCATATTTTGTCGATTGGTTTCGATCATACATAATAAATAGACTCCTGAAATCACATCCTGTAATACACAGTCTAGTAGTATCACATATTCACATTACTGGTGCTTTTAGATCAGATGAACCGCAACCAAACTAAATTATTGTTTCAAACCAGTGGGGCAGGTTGCACTTTGACGTTGATAAATAAGTACAAAGCTAACCAGAGATGAAAGAACAAGCCAGGAACGTGATATGCATATTACCCAAGTTATATAGGCTTATTTTAGGCTGTGCAATGTGACTATTCCAGTCAAATAATAACGTTTTACCAGACAAATGTGTTGTTTTACCTATCACTATCACCCCTAGTCTAGAGACCTTGCCGGATGTAAAGACTACAAACATAGGTACGGTAGGTCCTACTTGTTTAAAAGTAGACTACCATCAATTCGTCAACTTGCAAATTAATACTTCATGTTGACAAAAAGTTGAAATGTTCACATTTTATTATAAACTATTTGATAATTTATTGATATTTTTTAAATGGCTGCTTACCTTTTGTATGAGCCAATTTCTACTAATCTAGAAAAATACTATACAATTTCTGTAAAACTATGTAACTTACCTAGTGTCCAGACTAGTCATGTTGAATTCATTCAAAAACGGATATAAATAATAATATTAATAAAATTTTCAAAATTTGAATACAAAAATCATTCTATTTGTCAAAACGCTAGCAGCTTTATAGTTGATAAATAGACATTTAATGAAAACTCACACTGGATGAAAAAGGAAAATGCTTGGTCTTGACCTTTTGGCAAGATACGAAAATGACTCCAGTTCGGCCAATATTGGTTCAAAAAATTATTGATTTGGTATCAATCGTAGGAAACATTCTGATCTACAATTTTAGACCAAATCTTTATTTTTGAACCAATATTGATCGAGCTGGAGTCATTTCCTCATCTTGCCAGAGGGTCTTCTTTGCTTGGACAGATTATGAAAGCCAATAATTTCCCATGAGATTGATCAAATATTACATTATCTTCTTATTCATGCTCAATATAATAATTGAAGAGTGTAACAATATCAGAGTACGGTATCTATTAATGTTACTTTTTCTTCATTTCTGCCTTATTTTTATGTAAGACTTATTTACATGATATATTAACTAGGCTACATGAGACATTAATAGATGAGACATTATAGTCTGTCCAAGCAAAGAAGATCCTCTGGCAAAATGACTACAGCTCGGTCAATATTGGTTCAAAAAAATATTGTTTCGGTCTCAATTTGTAGATCAGAATGTTTCCTGCGATTGAGACTAAATCAATAATTTCTGAACCAATATTGACCGAGCTGGAGTCATTTTCTCATCTGCCACAGGGTCTTCTTTGCTTCGACATAATATATAAATTTGGCTACTCACAATACTTGCTATACTGTTTGAGTAGTTGATATTGTGGTAGTATATCTCGACGTCTACTGTTTTTATTCCATTAAGTTACTTCAATATTGTCTTTTTGAGTAGGTGTGAACATTTTCTACTATAAGTTAGTTGTGTTTTTATTACTTTATTGTGATGCATTGGCGGCTCGGCTCATGCCCACGAAACAGGTGAAGTGCTGTACAGTAAAAGATACGGGCACTTCACCTGTTTCGTGGGTACAAACCACCAGTGTTGTGATGAGCTTTGGGTTTTCACCTATTCTATTTTATTTCCAGTTGATTTCTGATGCAATAAGACATGGCGACACGCACGAGGAAACAATGGAGGCCGCTTCCTATTGGCTAACTGAGAAACAGCTGGTTCATAAACTGTTCAAAGTGCTGGCTCCAAGATATCAGGCCTATGACATCTCCTACACAAGAATGTTGAAGGTGTCCAACCACCATCCCAATATTCACCCGAGAGCCGTCTTAGAACTGAGAGGTTTGTTCACTCAATCATGAAAGGAGAGTTATAGTAAGAGTAAAAACATGCCAAAAAGGTGAGGCTGCGGGTTAAGCTCATGCTCGAGGATAATGCTAACTTATATAGGCCTACTATGATATAGAAATCATTACGTATGATTAAATGTATAGATGTTTATAATATGTCGCACTCGCAGCCTAACCCGGAGCCTCACCTTATTTGTCATATTCTTTTACTAAGGGTGCTATCTCCAAAGGTATCATTCCCAAGCGGCAGCTTCAGCTGCCACGGCTCTAGCTGCGCTGCTGTAGTCATCACAAGTCTATTCACATAACTATATTAAGTTATAAATGTTCAATTTGTTGTTGGGGCTACTAATGTATAAATCAATACATAAGTGAATCCCACTTGAAAATGGCTGATAAAGGGTAGGATGCTCTGACTATTTATTGTTTTTTTTGATAGTCAATTAAAAATTTTGATAGACAATTTGAGCCCAAATGCGACTTTCTACCACCAATAATTCCCAAGATAGACGCATTTTAACACAAAAAATTGGTGTATTCCCGGTATATAGGAATAAGCTTAAAGTACTTGGGTTAATGAAATTCTTCAATTTTGTCCGAATTGAACATATAGTATATGAAATAGAACCGCCTTTCGAAGCTGAAAACAATGAGCTATAGTTTGTTGAGATCCGTTCACTCTTACGAAAGTTAGGGATGTCCTTAGATTATTATCCTTAAAGGGTCCTTTTAACTGCAAATAGTCCAGATTTTGAGCAGTAAAATGAGTATTCTGATGAGAAATGATCCATATAGACTACCAGACATTACCTTCTATTATATTTATCACTTCGTATGTATATTTTAGCATCAAAATATTGACAAAAACCACCTGTAGCTGAATTTGGAAGAATTCCAATTTTGGAAAAGTGATTGTTAAACTTCCAAAAATAGGTCGAATATCAATATTATATGTTATTTGGACTCTACTTCTCATGCTCGACAACTTTTAGGGTGAGGGGGTAGTGGGGTTTGTTGAGTTATCGTTATTTTATGAGTTACATAACATTTAAAAGCAGTTAAGACAATTGGGATTTTTTTTTTAAATGGGAGCTTCGATCAAATGTAAATTTTTTTCTATTTGGCCGATTTCCGTTTTCTTTTTTTTAATCGACGCAGATTTCTTTAATTTCTATTCAGAGCACTTTTTTCTAGGATTAACCGTTTTCGAGATTTATGCGAAAAACTGGAAAATTGTACCTTCTACCCCCCCCCCCCTCCCGCCCTATGCTCACCCCCCAGGTCCGGGGACTTTTAGTACGTTAACCTCCCAACTAGTCTAAACAAATCCCCGAGGTCGAAAATTGGGGCATATTTCATGCACTCTATACCCGTGTGGACAGGCTTTATTGACTGGTCTAATACGATACTTGAAATTTATGTAAACCTCAAACGTTTATTCCAAGTATGCTGTGGATTTTTTCAATCAATTTTATAATCAAAATAAGTTACCAACTAATCCAAACTATTGCTGTGTATTGGAGAATACTGTCATTAACACTAATCTCTCATTTGCAAAAGCAAACTTAAGCAAACTGAGAAGATTAATTCGAGAAGAATGTATTGATATGGATCGTAGAACAGGAATACAGATATAGTCTGTCCAAGCAAAGAAGATATTCTGGCAAAATGGGAAAATGTCTCTGGTTCGCTCAATATCGGTTCGAAAATTTTAAAGTTGGATCCATATAGCTCTACCATTGTTTTACGTAGTACTTAGAGCCATTAATGAATTAAAAACCTTGGAAACTTATCGCTAATGAAAATGTAATGAAAGAACTAATATAAGATGTTGTCACAAATCCAATTTATTCCTAATTTAAAAAAATTATAGAGATAAAGAATTAGGAATAATGTGGATTTGTGACAACATCTTAGTTCTTCCAGTATGGAAAAATTCCACTACATCAACATAGCCTGTATTTCAATAACCATATTGATTTTTGTTTTAAAATACTGTTTAGGTACTGACTAGTCTGATTGTAGAACAGAATGTTTTCTACAATTTAAGACCAAATTTATAATTTTTGAACAATATTTACCGAGCTGGAGATTTTCCCATCTTGCAAGAATGTCTTCTTTGCTTGGACAGACTATAACTATATTAGAGTAAAGAACTTTAAAACAGGGCTGTTTAAAATAATTGAAAATTAAACACTTTTTTGAAAACTTTAAAAATTATAAAAACACATACATGTTTCGGGCATTAGAACATAATATTCTATGTATAAATAGTTCTATTTTTATCCACATTGAAAATGGGCTTAGATCCCGAAACATGTATGTGTGTTTTATAATTTTTAAAGTTTTCAAAAAAAGGGTGTTTGAGTTTTATTTATTTTTCAATATTAGAGTAAATATAACAGCAAACAATTCTCTTTAAGGTTGAATTGTAGACTTGATATGAAGTGGTAGCACGTCTCAAGACAGGGCATTAGAACATATTTGATGCTGTATGGTCTGTCCGGCCGGTGGGGGGGAATTCTGGCGGGGTGGAGGGGGCGGCTTTGGCTCGGCCGGTATTGGTTCGGGGACTGTGAGTTCTGATTGAGAATTCATGGCTTTTGGGCCGGTATTGGCCGGGTTGAGGCCGTTTTCTCGTCGTACCAGGGTGTCTTCTTGGTTTGGACGGGCTGTGTAGTAGAGTGAATTTGAAACTGGCAACCAGCTGGTAGGCCTAGGCCCTTCATGGGCTGTTGAGCTGACATACATACATACAATTTGAACTTGTCATGTATTATTTTTATATTATAATCATAACCTTCAGGGTTTTCCTCATTATTAGATTTGAATTTTATGTTATTTCAATTGCCAGAATAATGAAATAGAATCTGAAAATTTCAATGCACTGCTAACACACAAGAACTTCTTATGTTGCTAGTGCCAAAAACAACTGTATAATGATCATAGTACTGTATTATTTACTTATTGATTTGTTTTATTATGAGTTTTATGATCATATTATTTTATTTGTAAGTTATACAATGTATTTTTTGGCAATAAAATTCAATTCAATGTCTTTATCACTAATTAATCTTTTGATTTTTTCTCCCATTGTTCACAGGTAACCCGTACCCACCTCTATTCTCGAACAAGAATGGAAACCGAAATCTGATTCACAACGTTCTGCTGGAGGAAGCCAAGAAACAATTTCGTGCTGAGAAATATGAAGAAATAGCAAAAAATCTTGAGGAAAAGGCGGAGGCAGCCAAAGCTGAGAAGAATTCTGATTCAGTTTCCGATTCAGATGCTCAGACTGGAACAGCCGCTCAAACTTTGGTTGAAGCTGATTCTTCTAAAGTTATCGAACCAAAAGAAGGATCTTCACATGCACCAAAAGCCTCCTCATAGATTTGTAGTAAGTTAAGCATTAAAGTAGTTATTCAATGTTATCATGTAGTTATTTTCACACCATCTCATCAACTTTGGGGCTCTTAGTTATTGTAGAACTAAATAGGCCTATAATAAAATGACTCTATGAGCTAAGACCAATTGTCATCAACTCAATCAATCAATCTCATCAACTTTGGGGCTCTTAGTTTGTTTATAACTTAATTGAAGATAGTGAAAGGTCTCAATGTTCTTAGGACCAATAATTGTACAAGACTATATCGATGTTATTGACGTGGGATGACGACATTTGACGGAGACCAATAGCAGTGATTTTTATGTATTGTTTACGTAATTTCATGTTGTTTAAATTCACTTAGATTTTGTGCATTATATTTGATCGTGAGACTGGGTTTATAGATTGAAACTTCGTGCTCAGTGGTTCGAAAAAGTGACACAAAAAACATAAAAGGAGAAAGTTTTCATATAAATTCTGTTGCCTGTACCGTATCTATCACCGATCTTGAAACATGAGCTATCAATATTATTCAAATATTGTTTAGGAAAATAGAAAGGAAATAGTAAGTGTAAAATAAGTTTGAAATAGTAGTGTAAGTTCAGAGTGAAATATTGTTTAGGCATAATATACAAATGCAAAACAATTTTTTTCAAAGAGATAACTTTCAATTTCAGTAGAAAAGCTTCATTGGTTTGTTATAGCCTACAGGATCTTTCCACTAATTTCGTTCTCTTCTAGTGTTATGGACTTGAATTGTTCGACTCTCCAGTACAGTTGTGTCTAAAAAGCTTAACCAATATTCTAACAAAGGAATAATGTGAAGTCGAAGATATCTTCTAGGAACTTCTTCACAGTACTCTAGTAATTTTTTTGCTGAAAACTATAGTTCTTTTTTCATTATAAATATGAGTTTTCACACAGCCGACTTCAGTGGAATATGGTTTTGATCATTATAAAGTTTGTCAATTCTCAAGAGAGTTCTGATGAAATAAATTAAGAGTTTCAAATTTGTGTTAAATACGATTGGGCTGGTCTATCTTGTTCAACTTTTATAATAATAGAAAAAATAGTTCGATTTTGACGTATTTCAATATTCAAACCAGGATATTGTTATTATGATTATTTCAATAATCATCAACCAGGATAGAGGTAACATGTGATTAGCAAGTTGATCCTCTCAACCATAAGCTAGCTTCCGTAACAAAATGTCGGTGTAGAACACCTCTGAATAACATCCATTTAATCAGTTAGAATGTAAATGCAACAATTACTATTCCTCCAGAGAAACGACTGACTATCTTTACCAACAAGTCATTCTCCCAAAGGAGGGTCTGGGTTGATATGTTATGGATTAATATTCATTTTGTTGAATAACTCAATGGTTTATTCATTATTGTGTTCTACTGTATTGCTCTTGAAATGTTGATAGTGAATTTACGAGAGTTTTCAGCAAGTTGCTACTACTTGATTAGTTGGAATGAGTTTGTACTTTGAATAATTATTAAACTCTATCTAATTCACAACGTGACTAGAACTAGAAGCATGTAATTAGTTCATGTCATGTCTTGGGTGAATTCAATTTGTAGTTGTTAATTGAAACTGTCATCATGTTGCAGTGGTGAAAGGCAATAATTACAAAAGTTTAGAATCAACTACTCGGATATTGATCTAGAATTTCAAGCGTTAATTAAATCTTGATTGGAAACGAGGTAGTCGAGGACACTCCTTACTTAGAAATAGAACAAAGAATAAAGAACTATTACTGTATTCTGTAAAGAAAC
Source organism: Sogatella furcifera (assembly GCA_017141385.1). Taxonomy (NCBI): domain Eukaryota; kingdom Metazoa; phylum Arthropoda; class Insecta; order Hemiptera; family Delphacidae; genus Sogatella; species Sogatella furcifera. The sequence continues at coordinate 18,422,585 of CM029556.1, forward strand.
ACTGTGAAAATACTTGGTCTGAGTAAAATAATGATTATTTAGATAGTTTTTAGGAAAGAGATTTTTTCAAGATTTGTAGCTCAAAATCGCGATAAAAAAGATGATTTTCAGAAATTTAAGCTCTTGATGTTAGTTTACAACCACTATAGTCTGTCCAAGCAAAGAAGACATTCTGGGGAGATGGGAAAATGACCCCAGCTAGGGCAATATTGATTGATTCAACAATCATAAATTGGTCTTAAATTGTAGATCAGAATGTTTCCTACAATTTGAGACCGAATTTATAATTTCTGAACAAACATTGACCGAGTTGGAGTCATTCTTCCATCTAGCCAGAATGTCTTCTTTGCTTTGACAGACTATTTGATGTCTTGGGAAAGTATGTTATTGAAGCATGCTGAAGCTGACGCCAAAAAGATAGGCGGTTTCGTCTGCTCCTTGTGCGCTCTAACAGCTGATGTTGTCAGTTATATTAGACATTTAGCTTCGCCTTGATGTTTTTAAAATCAAAAGCGATAATAGATGCTTTACATCACCATTTAGTGGATTACATAATGTACACATTGTACAGGAAGCAGACAAAACCGCCTAACTTTTTGGCGCCAGCTATGGAGAATCCTCATTGGAAATTAGTTATGCAAACGGATTCATCTTTGCATTTGTATTTGATGATGATGATTATGTTTAATATAATCATTATTATTAATAATGCAATCTTTTGAACTGGGTTCCTTCTCCACGTTCTTACTCCTAATGTTTTCCAATGAACATTATTTCTTATTTCCTCCAGAAAAATGGGATTATTATCCAGGTTGATTTGGATTCAGCACATTCTTGCTCTTTTTGTTTTTGAATTTAATGTTTTCTGATCGATTCCACCGTTACCACTGATGTTGTTTGGTATTAGGCCTCATTTATGGATTCTCATTATTTTTATCCAACTGGATATTTTAAGAAATTGATGTTTCATGGAAATTGAGAACTTTATTGAGGAAGTGCCACCAGAATAATAAAACTGTATTGATGCAATTTCAGAAAATTAAGAAACTTGTCAATGTTTCCAAAATAACAATAGGTTTGTTTGATAGATATAGTGAACCTTTGGATCTCCCCACCTATAAATTTAACCGGAAATAGTAATATAATTTTAACTGGAAATGTAATAATTTAACCTGAGTACTCAATTGAACAAAAATTCATTATATTATATCTGATTTTCCATTCTACTTGTCCCATCTTATCCACCAAGTAATATTTGTTTGAAAAAAAAAATAGTTTTTGTTCCATTAACCGATTTTTATTGTTGCAAATTCAACCTACTATTTAATTGTATATCATGTCCAATTCTATCTATCAAATAGGCTTATATTTGTTTAGAAACATAGTTAATGTTTTTATAAGAATGCTGAGCTTAGACAATCAATATTTCAGTTTTGAGATGTGAATACATTATCAGGTAATATGATGATTTGAGGTTGAATAAAAGAACACAGGTCAATTTTCGAGCTTATCTATTGGAAACTTTGAGTACCAGTAAACATCTCACATACACTTATGTTAAAATTTTCAAGTTAATGCAAAAGCACAACACATTTAAATATCACGTTTTACTTACTGACACTCAGCAAGAGGATCGGTTACCAATGCAATATAAATCTGGACATTTTTTCCTAGCTAGAGCGCAAGTAAAATTATAATTACATCCTTTAAGAACTAAATCCTTCATCTTCACCCAAAATAACAACAATCATAGCTAAAGTAACATTAATATCTCGATTCATTAAACCTAGTCCTCTAGAGAACAGTACCTATTATTTACTCCATGAAGATTCATATTATTTTGTGGAAAAATTTCTTAGATAGTATTTTTGTTAGGTTTTAAGATAACAATTTGTTGTGAACAGTTTCAAAGAAATGTACGTTCTGAAAAATCAAAGTTAACTATTGAATTCAGAATAATAAAGAAATGCCGCGCAATAATAAAGAAATTAACGTTTTGTTCATAAACAAGGAAATCAATCGAACCAAAATCATCGAGTCTGGAACAAAATAGAAGACCACTGTTCAGATTACGAAAAGTTCTCTGAAGGTTCATAATCCTTCACTTGAATAATTCAAACTATTCCAGTATAACTAATAAGTGTTCACATATTAAAAATTGACTGCATGTCGTAAAATCATTCAGAAATTTATCTGTTCAAGCTAGTTGAAAATGCTCAAAATAGTTCACATATAGTCACAGTTGACATTCTCTCCAAACCCTAACTGACAATGTACACAACCCTTCCGGGATGGCTCATAACTCTCCCTGAAAAGCTCATAACCATCCCTGGAAATTTCATAATCCTCCCCGGAAGATTCACTGAAATAGTTCACGATCTCGGTCTCAGCATCCTTACAAGTTACACATCAGTCTATTAGAGTCTCAACTTTTAGTCGAGTCATTCTAGGGTTGGAGGTGGAACTAATTTCAACAAAGATGTTTTATGGTGGAAATGGTAGCTTACACCCTCCTATTTAACTTGTAAAAAATCCCACTCTCAACTCGTATCGGAAAGTTGTTTTTTGGCCGCCATATTGAAAAATTTTGCTCATTTTTTTTTGTTTTCTTGAAATAAAGTTAAAACGAAGCGTCGGACAAAAAACTTACTAAACCTTCTTTCTAGTAAATTAAATTTTCAAGAGAATGGTGGTAGAATTTTATCTTTATACTCATCTTTATCTACTCATCTTTGATATACTCATCTTTATCTTTACTAGAAACCGAGTTACGATTTTTCAAAAAATGGGTCAATTTTTAAGAAAAACTATAATTTAGTATTTTCAGTTTTTTTCGCTCTTTTGACATATTCCGATGAGTTGTTCTATTCAAAATCCCTCTGGTGGTAAAATTTTGTCCTCTACAATTTGAGACCAAGTAGACCTTTCTCTCTTGTATAGTTTTTGAACTAGAGCAATTAAAAGATATCCTTGTATTTGAAAAAACCCTATTTTGGGGAGAAATGGTCTCCAAAAAATTTATACCGTGCTTGTATTGATATTTTCTCTGGTAATAATGTCTTTCAGATCAATTTGAACCCAAATACGTGAAATGAAAAGGTGAGAATTTGGAAGGTTTCCAAATATGATGGAAATCATATAAAAAAAAGTATTTAATTTGCTTGTGAATGAGTATATTTTCGAAGTCCTTCGTGATAAAGAAATAAAAATACATTAAAAATGTAGCAAAATTCTTCCTCTTCAATCTCCTATAGATAAGGTTTATGGCATCACGCATTCAGAATAGTTACATCAACTTAAATAAATGGTGAAATTCAATACATCTATTTTCTAATGATTTGTCAGACAATTAATAGCCTCTAAATCAAGAATGGAGCAAGATTAAGTCACGTATTTGGGTTCAAATTGTAGAGAAAGATTAGTTCTACATGCTCAATTGTCTCATTCACCTTTTGAATCACTTTGTTCGATTACAATATGATTGAAACGTGAAATGAGTAGAATTATGGACCATTCTTTACCGTACCTTATAAGAACTAATATTTTTTCCTCTTATTAAACAGAGAATTGTAGTAATATTATATGCGAATGAGAGATAAAATTGTGTTCTACAATTCAAGACCAATTACAATTCTTTATCATCAAGGACTTTGAAGATATACTCATTTGTAGGCAAAAAATACATTTTTTTGATATATGATGGAAAAGTCAATATTCTCTCAAGAGTTATTTTCCACATTTTGACCGAATTTGACATAATATGATATATGAATTTAGACCGCCTTGATGAGCTGAAAAGAATGAGATATGGTTTGTTGAGATCCGAAGACTTTTACAATAGTTAGAGGTATCCTTAGATTGAGATCCTTGAAAGGGTCCTTAATATTGAACATAACCTCAATTCAGCTCGGTGAGTAGCTTATCTGCTAGAAATTGATCTGAAAGACATTATTACAAAAGAAAATATTATTACAAGCACGGTATAAATTTTTTTGGAGACTATTTCCCCCCAAAATAGGGGTTTTTCAAATACAAGGATATCTTTTAATTGCTCTAGTTCAAAAACTATACAAGGGAGAAAGGTCTACTTGGTCTCAAAATGTAGAGGACAAAATTACCACCAGAGGGATTTTGAATTGAACAACTTAAAGGAATATGTCAAAAGATCTGAGGGAACAAAAACTGAAAATACTCAATTATAGTTTTTCTTGAAAATTGACCTATTTTTTGAAAAATCGTAGCTCGGTTTCTAGTAAAGATAGAGAGATGATTCTACCACCACTCTCTTGGAAATTTTATTTACTAAAAAAAGGTTTAGTAAGTTTTTTGTCCGACGCTTCTTTTAACGTTATTTCAAGAAAACAAAAAAATGAGCAAAATTTTCCAATATGGCGGCCAAAAAATACACTTTCCGACACGAGTTGAGAGTGGGATTTTTTACACGTTAAATAGGAGGGTGTCAGCTACCATTTCCACCATAAAACAACTTTGTTGCAATAACTTCCAGGTTGACCCCTGTTTTGAGCTAGAATGACTCGACTATTTCTTCTCAGGCTACCGCAGATATCAAATAGAAATACAGTAATTCAAACTCTCAGCATCCTCACTGTTAGACATAAAAAATGCATGCAATACACAGCTGATAAAAATAGTCCCTCCACTTTCTCCTTATAGTAAGTTGAACACTAGCCGATAAAAAGAGTCACTCCTTGTTCTTCTCATGCTATAAACTGGTCTCCATGGTGATAAGTGTGCGTGGCCGTTGCGGTGGCTGAACCGGAAGGGGGCCCTGAATGGGCGCAGGGGCGCCGCCGTGTGTGGGCGCTGGGGCGCTGCTGCGGCGCCGCTGGGCGGGAAAGGCGCGGTCGGTTAGGGAGCGCCTCAGACGCGACAGGGTGGGGAAGCGGAGGGCCTCGTCGTAGGGTGGGGGCGCGTCGCCGGCGTTTGCGGCGGTCTGGTGACGTCCGCGAAATGGGTCGTCGGGAAAGATCTCCACCAGTGGACTGGCGTAGTAGAGGGGGAGTCGGTGTTGAGTGGATGATCTGTGGAATGAGAACATGAATTATTTATTTAATTACAAAAATACATAGTGGAAGAGGCACAGTCCTTAGTACCCGGTGTATAAGGGTGTATAAACACTGTGTCCTTAAAAAACACAATTTTAATTAAAATATAGCTCAAATTTCTGTTCTAATTAGTTTTTAGAAAAACTAATTAGTTCTAATTAGTAATTTTGAAAAAGTAAGTTAATGAAGGAGTTCTTAATTGAGGGTTTCATTCTTTCCAATAAATGATGATAATTACAGATTAAAAAATTATTCTTGAGAATCTTTGATAATTATAATAATTTCTTTGAAAATCTTGTGAAATACCTTAATATTGGATTATTTTCCAATATTTCCTAATATAATACTATGATAGGCTACTACTTACTACTTACATAGTGAATAAATCATGAAATGCTATCAGGATTTTACATGATTGATGATTATTGGGGTATTTAAAAATCATTTCCATTTTGAGTTGTAATTTTACTATAGTCGAGATTTTCAAAATAGATGCAATATTTTTCAAGTTTTCAATTTGTTCTCTTTGGTGTATTATTTCACTTATCAAGTCTAAATTCAAAATTTATAAAATTATTCCTGGGCCGCCTTGAATTATTTGTTTGAAAAGTGATTACTCAGACTACATAACTTTTACCAAAATGCGGAAGGTAGATAGTTGTGGTGAAACCTGTTTCTTATCTCCCAAATAAATTTAATTTGATCATGTATAAATGCATCTACTCGTATGAATGAATGAGATGAATTTATTGACAAATCAGTAAAATCACATACGGAATTTTTACTGATTGTCAATTATTGGCCAAATCCCTTTTAAAAATTGAATTTGTCAATGCTGTACTGCTGTAATATTACACTTGACTGATTCTCTAATTTGAAAGCTTCTGCAAAAACATGTTGGTATTGAACTCATTTCCAAACTGAAAAATCAGCTAAAGCCCTTCCAGTATTTGACTGATTTACCAGTTCTGAAATTAAAATTTTATGTTCAGTATTCAATACACTTCCAGTTATTTGAATGATTTTATGAATATAAGTAATTTTAATTCAACTTAACTGAAATAATGGTGGAATCTATTCAATTTCCAATTTTTTTCAAGATTGATATATTTTTTAAACTGCGCTACTAAAATGAAAATACTGAAAAGAAAACTATGAAATTGAATATACAATATTTCTAACAATGTATACCGTACCTAACTAAAGTGGTTTCAAACTGTGCACTAGCTCTCGACCAGGAAGACCGATGACCGTGGAAGTTGAGTATGCTGCCCCACGAGCGGCGAGCAGAGCACTCTTGCGACGGCACCTGTTCACTATTTGTTATATTGTTGTTGTTAGTTGTTGCCGCTAGAGTTCGCACACTGTACGACGACACTGCACTGGGTACAGGACGCTGTCCCACTCCGTCGTCGGCGAGTAACAATGCCTCATTTGGCACTTGACGTAGACCCACTCTGTCGGCGATCAACAATGCATCATTGTGAATCGGCACTGGACGTTGTCCTACTCCGTCGGCGAGCAACAATGCCTCGTTGTAACTTGGCGCTTGACGTAGTCCCACTCCGTCGGCAACCATGAGTAGTGCCTCGGAATAACTAGGTACTAAACTGACGTTTTCCCTGATACACCATTCTAATTCATTACTGTCTGCCACACTAGTTCCACGTGACATTTGTCCACCGGCGCGACTCAGACAAATTTGTGGTGCCACTGACGGTGTGGTGGCAACACTGGTAGTTGTGTCGTAGTTCACGCCAAACAGTTTGGTAACCTGCAAAAACAATAGAATAAAATTATTTTCATTCTCATTACTTGTATTTGGGGAAAATTGTAATGAAAGTTTGTTCAAACTCAATTGTGAAATAACACTATTTTAAATAGTGTAAAAGAATAGTATAATAGGCTATTATCTTTATGTGAATTGCTATAGAAAATATGGTTACATTAAAGACCATTAAATTACATTACATTAGGGACCACTAGAGAGATGGCAATGAGAATAGGATGCAATCATATGGAGTAATGATTGAATTTTTGGTAGGTGAAATAAAAATAGTAAGTGAAATAAAAATAGGCCTAGTGTTACGTTAATTGTGATTCGAAATAGTCAAATGCCTAATCCTTGAAAGAAAGAAGAAAAAGAAGAATATGGTTACATTGTTGGAAATAATGTATTATTGTCTTCTTGGATATATCACTAGTAGTACCGTAACTTGATTCACACTGATTTATCACCATGAATTACAACAAGAATTGTGAATCTTCTATTTATTCATCACCTTCAATTTGTGTAGACAAGCTCGTATATTGGGCTGCAATGGAGAAATTGACAACAGTCAGAACGTCTTCAAATAGTACGGTATTGATTTTTATTACTGTAATAATAATTCGTGACTATTCAGTTGCTTCGCTTATTGACATATTTCCCCAAAAGGGTAAGTATTAATTTGGGAAATGGGGATATTTGGACTGCTTTAAACATATATATTTGTTTGTTAATTAAACTTTCTCTTACAGACTTGTCAAGCTACTATACTTTTATCCGTATAAAAAATACCGGCATAAGACCAACCATAGTCGCGTCTGTTAATTGATAGAAAAATGTGGTTTATGAAAGTTCAAAATTTGCCCCTGTTTCCAGTCACCTATATCTTGTAACAGTGCAAACATAAATAACTTTGCTCAGTAGGTACCAAGTGACTCAGAACTAATTTTTATCAAGACAAATCTTACATTTTTTATGAAACCACACATCACTGTTCAAAAGAAGAATCTATGTGGAGTGAAAAATTCTTCTTAACTGGTTTAAGCTAAATAAACTCACTACTCGAAGTAAAGGTCAGAAAAGTGCAATTTTCCAATCTTTGTGATGAACGATGAGAAATGCATCGAAAATATAACTGTGTCATAGATCTATTCTCAGGCTAAAGGCAAACTTTGACCTTTGACATTTCAATCTGTCGGTGGTAAGCGGACCAAAGATTCTTTATTAATAATTCACTGCGTTTAGCAGTCAGTAGATTTGTCAATGCTCTGTTCTCTCTATTATTTAAAAAATGCTACGAATCATCAATTACTTATGGATCACTCATAAATAATTTTACTTCAATAACTTTGTTAACAATTTAAAAAATCTAATAATTTAAAAAAGGAAAATGTACTCTATTACTAATTATCATTTCACTTTGAGTGGGAAATGAGGATATCCATTGTTTTTATGTCAAATTTTCTAATTTTCCTGCCAAGGTATTGGAAAAGGAAGCAATAAAGTCCATATGTATAACTGTGTATAACTATGTATAACCATAGGATATTGCAATGTATAACTAGAAATTAATGAATAAAAATATGCTTGTCTATATATAGCTGACGCTAAAAAGTTGGGTAGTTTCGCCTGTCTCTTGTACTTGATAAAACACGTTTCAAGTTTACATTTTTTTATATAATAATGTATCCATTGTCTTTTTTGACTTGAAAACATCACCTCTGACTTGCTGATTACATTAATGTATTCACTCCAAGAACTGAGTCATCACTTAATCAAATCAAATATTTTAATTATATTCGTGAGATGAATAAAAATCAGAGTATCTTTTTTTGTTTTTATTGGAAAATTACTCATTCGATATTGATATGCCTCTTAAGATGGGGAAACATATCACGTTCCAAGTGATTCTCATTATATTCCACCTTCATTAGTGAACTGAGCAGAACTTAGTTGAAAATTGAATGTTATGATTATTATTATATTAATTGATAGAACAGCAGTTATGTTTCATTCACCTATATGTGTATTATGAGATAAATAATGCTGATTGAATGATTCAGTGGTAAAATGATAGTAGGATTAAATTTAATAATTTAATTATTAATGAATAAATGATTAAATCAATTCAATTGAATAATTTTTTCCTAGGAACAAATTCTTTTCTGAAAACAAGATACAGTACATGAAGATAAGGTTTAGGCCTACAGGAAATAGATATTTCCCCACATAGACTAGATCTAGATCCGTGCGTGGCGTTATAGTAGGCTACAAACCACGGCATATTGAATGGGGAATAGAAAGAGTAGTAAATTATAGAAAAAATGAGTTGTATTTAAGCTATTGCACTGTTGTCATTGTATTTTTCTACATTAGATGCAGATACAATCGAAATTGAAAATTAAGATATTGTAGTGTATGTAGCCTATCTATCTATAGTGCGTGGTCGAGCAAAGAAGATATTCCTTCAAAATGGCAACTGTTCAATGCTGCCAGCAGTCGAAATAAAAATAGTCTCCCTCTTACCAGCTGTATCACCTCACATCTCACCAGCGGTACGTTAGCAGAAGTGATTTTACCCTAAAACTTTTAGATCTGCGCATGAGTATAGTTACACTTTTCCTTTCAATTAGCCATTGTGAAGGAATTTTTTCTTTGCACAACTGGACCATACTAGACGATAATCATCTTTCGGATTCTGTACTGGGTTTTGAATGATAAAATGATTATTTCAATTAACCACCTGATAATGCACATATGCAGTGTTGTATTCGAGCAGAATCCTCAGCGGCCAAGACAGCAGTAGGAAGGAGCACAGCCAGAATACGGGTGCGCGCGCATACCAAGGTGGACGGTCGGGGTCGGCGAGGGCGACCACGTGCTCCCGGAAGTGAGTGACGTCACTGAGATCCAGACCCTCACGCATCTCCATGTAGTCGTCGTGGCGCTCCTGCTCGGCAAAGAAGCGGCCGCGCTGCTCTTCGAACTCGGCGGCCGCTGCTACGTTGGCGAACGCGAAGCCTAATAAAAACCAGGATTATTGATCTTTAAAACAATTGAAATCAAATATTCTTCATACATGAAGTTGAATTCTTCAGTTTCGTCAAATCAAATAATTTATTGACAGAAAATGCACTTGGTATTCTTGGTCCACTTGGTAAAACGTCATTAAATTTTAAAAATCGCATAAGTTACAGTCAACATAAAATTCATTGTTCAACCCAGTATGTAGAAACCTTTTACATCAATCATATTATATATTTAAAATTGAGAATAGCCTACTCTTCACCAATTTTTAAAAACGATTCACTTCCATATCTTTTATACAAAGTGACACACGGGAGTCGGGCGGTTTTCAATGAAATAATGATAATAATACTCGTCCATTTTCAAATTATTGTATATTTCTTACACGAAATCATTGCACATTATATGAAATTTCAGTTGATAAGGCTCATTCATTACCTGCAATATTTTATTTATGTGTTAAAAATAATGCCAAGGTGATAGGATAGACCTATCACCTTGACATTATTTCGAATTGAGGACTTAACTTTCTTCTCAAAAACCTCCATCACACGGACTCTTTATATTTATACAATAACTGTATTACTGTCCAGTAACTGAATCCCTGCAGTGATGGCAGGAATTTCTTGAATTATTGCATTTTTCAACTCATCCAAATTTCGTGGCTTGTGAGAGAAATTACTGCTATTACTGCAGAAATGTTTGTCCGTGTCAAGGAGGATTTTGAGGACACATCTTCATGCACCTCAGCTCTTTATTGATTGGCATAATCACAGAGAAGGTGATGAACTATAATAATAAATTACCTTCTCTGTGACATTACCTTTGCTAAACCGAATCTTGGTGATTGGTCCCTTGGTCTGATGCAGCACCAGTTTTCTGGAGATGTCTTTCACACCGCAGTAGGCGAACACGAAGCTAGAGCCGGCCGCATGCGAGTTGACGCGTTCGTAGTAGACCTGTGTGGACGTGAACGAGTCGCCGTTCCTATATCTGGTCACCTGCCGCTTACGTCTCACATAGTGATAGCACACTGCTTTCCACCTGAATCAAATTATTTTTATTACAGTTGAGAGTTTATATTCAAAGGGTTAAATGATTTTAATAGAGTACCTATATAGAGTGAAGTAAAATAAGATAAATTGAGAATCAAGAGTTATTAAATATAGATAATAGAGTTGAAGACACATGTCACGTGAGATGTTGTGATACTTGAACATAATTAAAGAGCACAAAATTGTCTATATCACAGAAAATTTCCTGTGGTATAGGCCTAGACAATTTTGTGCTCTTTCATTAGATAATAGAGTATTCTATTTCCGTCTATTTGCCGTCGGTCCCGACTACCTAAAAAATAGTCGTCATCTATCATCCATTTCATTACCCACGCACAAGCCTATGAGCTTATGTGGGCTTCACCCTCATAAACAAATTAACAACAACAAACAAATTCATCAAAATCTGATACAAGACGTTTTGGACACTGGTTTGTGTTTTCAAAAAAAAAGTTTATCAGTTTCTGTAAAATGGATGAATAGGATGAATAAAATTAATCAATTAATCAAGAAATTTGTCTGTCATAAGTATTTACAAAGAAAATTTATTGACATTATCAGCAACAAATAAAGACAGCATGTGGATAATTAGTAATTACTACAATATCACCTACACAACTACTCAAGAAGTAAAATCAGCTTATTTATTCCAATGCAGTATTAATAATTTTAATATGGGGTGGACGGTGGGGTTTGATTGAGTTATTTAATTGAGTTGCTAGATGAAAATAATAAATAAGAAAGCATTGAACACATTTTTCCAAAGATGAAAAATTGGATTTGTTATCTCCTAGGCTAGAGAATTAAATTTTCATAGCAAATAGATGTGGGCATCTGAATCAACTTCTCAGGTAGAGATGTACGTACGAACAATAAGAAAATGAAGACTGGAAATGGTATTTGTTCCACCAAAATATCAATTTGGGAACTATTGTTCTTATTCCAAGTACTTACTCTAGTAATTGAATTATAATAATTTTTTAGGAATTGAAAAAGTAACATGATTTCAAAAAAAATAAAGATTACATTTCCAATACTTTATGCAAAACATATTTTGCAAAAATATTACAAATAGGCCTAGAATCTTAATTTTGTAAAGGAAAATGTTTTTTCCTTGTAAAAGTTAGAACTCAATTTTCTCCCAAGATTCAGATCATCGATCAGATTCTGATCTTACTCAACTTTCTTGGATACAGTAGGTAAGTTATACTAATTTTAGTTGATACATTCATCAACTTCTAAATTCAATAATATTCCAATATCAAACTGAATGATGATTCTCAATAAACCCATATTTTCAATCAATGATAAATGAATAAAATAATGTTATTATAAATCAATAATTAAATACGCAGTTCCATTTAAAATAAGTTTATTTAATCAGCGATAATCAGTGATAAAATAAACATATTCAAAGGAGTACGGTAGGCCTGTGATTTATTATACATTATTGTTTGTAGCCCCAATAACAAAGTGAACATTATAAAAGTTATTTCTTAAGAAGTAAATAGGCTGATTTTGAATTTCACATTACATAATAATTATTATATTGTAAATATTACAGAATATTTAATGTTATGGATCATTTATTTCAAGAAATACAGTAATGTTGTTTCTCATGTTATGATATTTCTCCTATTATTTCTTGACAAGGAAGGCTACAGAGATTGTAATAATGGAAGTTGAAAAATTTTTCTAGAAAGCTTTTAGATCCCAATAAGCATTCCTCATTTCCATGAAGCCACCTTAAATTGAAGACAAATCTGAACATTCCCTTTCGTCAGAAGTTACTCAAGTCTCTCAAGTCTGCTGCTTTAGTATTGATAAGAAGTGCAATGAAAACAAAGCCATTGAGAATATGTGTCAAGGGAGGCTGAGAATTCTCAAAAGACATTTCGCTTATCTGGATGAGGGACCCTTTTGTTTTGCATGATGTTTTTGTTTCTTCAAGGAGAATAAATACTTTTGAAGCGAGGAATTCGCCGCTTCTTGTTATCTCACGTTCCATTCATCCAATGCCTCGATCTCTGCATTTCATTAACAAATTATCTCATTCTTACTTTGTATTTGTATTCCTTTGTCTCCCTCTCTCAATTATCTTTTCATTCACGTAATACCTTCATCACTCCTAGTTTGTAAGTCTCTTCTATTTATTAATATCTCTTCTAATTAATCTATTAATATTTTTAATGAACATCAATCACTCCTATATAGCTTTATATGAACACTATAGCTTTCCTCACCGCAAGTCCATTATGTTCATTCATTAACTTATGTTTCTTTGTTTGTCAATGGCGCAACATCCATTGGCCTAGGCCTAGGCCTAGGCCTACCAGCAGGTTGCCAGTTTCATATTCACGAAACTATACAGTCCATCCAAGCAAAGAAGACAGGAAAACGACTCCAGCCCGGCCAATACCGGCCCAAAAGCCATACATTCTCAAAAGAACCCACAGCCCCCGAACCAACACCGACCGAGCCGAAGCCACCCCCACCCCGCCAGAATGCCCTCCCAGCCCGGACAGAATATACAGCAGGCGAATAATCATCAACCAGGATAGAAGTAACGTGTGGTTAGCACGTCGAACCTCTCAACCATAAGCCAGTCTTCACAACCAATCATTAACTTATGTGTAATTGAATATTTCAAATTTCATTTTGCATTGTAATCATTCCATAGACTTTTCCATTTCTATCCTATTTTATTTCTCTTTCCAAGATCAAAGAAATATATTTTTGGCAGCTCTTAAATGAAATGACAAGATGTTGTTAAACCACTTGAGTCAGTGGTTTGATAACATATTCATCTTGTCTTTTCATTTAAGATGGATAACTATCGCCCCCACAACCACTCAAAAAGTTAAAAAAAATTATTTAATCTTATTTATTGTTTAGTTATATTTATTTTTTAATTATGATATTGAATTATGTAGCCTACAAAATTTTTCATCGAAATCGGGATCGAGATGGTGAAGGGCTTGTGCCTCTTTCCTCTTCTCCTACCATTATTATAATTGTGTGTTTGTCTCTGAATAAATGAATGAATATCGAACTACTTCTGTATATTTCACTCTTTTCTTGACAAATCTTATATTCTAGTTAATTCCATTCAGCCAAAGCCTCTTTGGCTTTAATACTCTTTCTTTAATAACAATCATGATTAAAACAACATTTTCCACTACCGGTACCTCCTTTTTCATACTACCTTCATATTTTCTCACTCCCTTTTTATTAGTTACATCTTCAACTATTCTTTTGTCATCTCAATCTTCTATTTCCTCTTATTGTTTTTCATCTTTCCTACTTCTATTTTTTCAATCTTATTCTACTCTAAATAATTATTATCCTCTCTCTTTTCAACCAACTCATCTCTCTATTCTCCTTTCTTATAATACCCTCATTTCCCTTTTTCCTTATCACCATTAAATGGTGATAAATTAAAAAAAAATTACTATCCCTTCATGTTGATCTCTCAATAGTAACATTCATTCAAGTCATTTTCGTAAGTTTCCATAGTTTATACTCAGCAGTTATTAAAGCAAGCGATGTAATTAATATTATATTTTTATTCTGCATAATATAGGATTTGGGTCGATGTATTTTGTAATTTACATGAATAAAGTAAATGAATCTGAATCTGAATTCATCATTCATCATTTATTCAAGAATAATTATAAACTTAGTTGAGTGCAACAGGCTAAGCCCAAAACTGCTCCTCTACCAATTTTTACAACAGTCCAAAATAAGGATCATGATCATCAAACATTAACAGACTCATCAACTCTCCTCACCATTTCATCATAGTTTGCCTTAATCTAAAAATCTAATAACATTTTATTCGCCGTATAGCCTAGTTGAAAAAATATGAAAATTGTAATTTTCTAGAGTTTAGTCTAGACAAACTTCAGAAAAGATTCAATATTATTGTACACGTTTCTCATTTTTCATTCATCTCCAGATTATTTCATCTTATCATGTCTCACCCCTCTATCTCTGTCGCCTGTATCGGCTCTCTTTGTATTCCCCTGAACGTTAGCATTGTATTATCTCAGGGACGAATGAAAGATCGACCTCTAGGCGGCATTACGTGTCTAGGGTGATAAAGACGCCGCGCCGTACAAGGCTATCCCATTCCAAAACCTCCCAAAAGGGGAAATTCACCTCCCCACCATAACAGGGAGCCCATGGGGGGGGGGGAATCCGGGATCAGCCCTAGCACAAGTGGCACACTTCCCCCTACCCCTCTCTAGAATCACATTTCTCACAGTTGGTTACTACAACACTGATACTAGACTACTCTACTTGATGTAACTTCCTAATTGGAATAAATTATATTGCCTATCTTATACGTGTTACGTCAAGTGAGAAGCTACATGAAATAGATTTTAGCCACCTATCCAGGATTCTATTTCGAATGTCTGCTCAAGAACTGATAACAAGTTGAGCTTCACTTTTAGTCAGTAATTTATGTTGCAGTCGGAGCACGTTTGAATGAACTATAGCTGATTGTATTGCAAGATCAAGTGAATGAGAATAGATAACTTTACACTATTTCGAGATTATAGCCTAATTGAAAGGATACTGTACGTAGCCTATATTAAATTACATTTTTATCGATGCAAATCGGTGAAATCGAATTAGTGAAGATGTGAAGTAAATAATAGCTTACAAAACTTATTAAATAACTAATAAGTTATAACTTATTATATTAAACTGTCATTGAATAAAAAGACTAGAGACAACATAGTGTTGAAATTGATAAACCCAGAACAAACAATGAAGAATAATATAGTAGTCCCAAGGTAAAACTAATTAAATTAAATGTATTCGGATAAAGAATTCAATTCATTTACACATTCATTTAACATGATGCCCCACTGATTTTTGGAGAACATGTTAGGAAAGCATGAACATAACATGTAAAGTCACGTAATAAGATTATCAAAAATCGGTAGGCTACTCTGTTTTGTTTGAGACTTGAATCTTGGCAAGTTACATGGTTTGGCGCTAGATGGCGTTAGCGTGCTGTTTCACAATCGCAGTCCGGAAGAGTTTCCTTATAGTCCAGGCAAATTAGACTATAAAAAGCTAAAAAATAGCTAAAAATTAGACCTAGCACCTAAAAAATGATGGATGGCTGGAAATTATCTTAAACCACTGTGGGCATCCCAAATAAGTATGTGAATGAACACAAAGTACTCATGGTCGTAAAATTCTTTAATTTTGGTCTAAGTTAACAAATGCTATATGCATTTGAACCGCCTTGATGAGCTGAAAACAATGAGCTATAGTTTGTTAAGATCAATTGAATTTTACGAATGTTACGGGTGCCCTTAATTTATTATCCTTGAAGAGTCCTTCTAACTGTAACTGTAAATAGCCTGGATTTGAGGACGGTATGGTGGGTATTATATTGAAATA
The DNA here is from genome assembly GCA_017141385.1 of Sogatella furcifera. Lineage (NCBI taxonomy): Eukaryota > Metazoa > Arthropoda > Insecta > Hemiptera > Delphacidae > Sogatella > Sogatella furcifera. The sequence goes on from CM029556.1 coordinate 18,438,922, forward strand.
TGATCTAACAAAAAATATACTGGTAGAAAACTTCAATACAAGGATATAGAGATTTATTTTGGTCATTATTGTTGAAAATATTGTATTATTTGTTGTACAAGAAAATATGTTGAGAGCTCTAGCACAAAAAAATATACAAGATAGAAAGTTGTACTTGGTCTTGAATTGTACAAGATAGAATTATCCTCAGAGGGATTTTGAATTCAACATTTCTAATAAAACGTTCAGAAGATATAAACAATCAAAAATTGAAAATTTTTAAATTTCAATTTCTCTAAAAAATACAGCATTTAAAAAAATTCGTAACTCGGTTGTCGCTCATCACAGAGGGTTGGATTTGATATCAATCGCTCAAGAATTTTATTGACTAAAACATTGTAATTACAATTTTTCCTGTCCGACGCTTGGTTTTGACGTGAGTTGCAAGAAACTAGAAAATGAACAAATTTTCCGTGGTTTTCTGGGCACTCTGTATTATGCGCCACTCAGAAAGCGTCGCAAACTCATATTAAACTTATTTGGGATGCCCACAGTGGTTTAAGATCATTTCCAGCCATTCATCATTTTTAGGTGCTAGAAGTCTAATTTGCCTGGGCTATTATTCTATCATCCTTTTCCAATGAGTGACAGAAAATTTAAAAATACCATCAATAATGGTGAGAGATATACGAAAATTATAACAAGCTAAATTGATATATTGATTTAGCGTTTAGAGGTTTAAAACATGGAGAAAAATTAATACTTATTCTTATATAAGTTCCTCTCACAATAAGTTCCAATTATTGAAGATAGTCTCCTTGAGATAACAAATTAACTTGTTTGTGCTATCTCAGAATTTATTGGTTTCTTGCATCATCCCGTACCAGTAGCGATTGCTCAATTGAAAAAAGATCTATCAATAAATAATTTTGGATAAATATTGCTTTCTCACACAATACCGCAGGGGATTCCAGCATAGAACTCTTACTATTTAGAGTTCTATGAATGCCAGTTGATAAGCTATTAATTGAATTATAAGTTCAATTATTGAAGGACCATCCTTTAACCTTCCACATTGGTTTATTGTATTATGTATCAAGCCTTATGTTTTGAAATTCTCAATGATAAAATAATTATGTAAAATATCCCAGATCATAATCAACACTTATATGTTATTATGACAAATTTTAAAACACGAGGCTCGATACATGATACAATACACCAATGTGAAAGTCTTGAACAATCCAAAGTGATGATCTTAAATTTTCTTTAGTTTTCATCTTAATTGAACTACTGGTGACAACTATGGAAATACTTTATTAACTTACACTTTCACTTATTTATCTAGATACGCTGAAGATGTGGCTCATTTTCTCGGAACGCCTCCGACAAGCAACGATATCGTGAGTACTTTTATTAAAGTAGCAGTTAATAACAATATTATACTCATAGTCACTGGCGGCTCGTACCCACGAAACAGGTGAAGTGCCCATAATATCTTTCACTGTACAGCACTTCACCAAATTCGTGGGCACGAGCCGACAGTGCTAATACTGTAGTTGGTCTCTACATCACCCCTTACAGCCAACCCGTTCCACCACATGGCGTCAAGTTTACCATATCAAGTTTATATATAATAGTGAGTATGCGTATAATGAGAGGAATTTGTATGTGCAATGGAAAAGCTCTTGATTAATCTAACTAGTCGGCAGTTGGTTTAATATGTTTCATTGCCTTTGTGTATTTCAACTGTCTAAAGTGAAAAACATCAGTGAATAACGCAATCTATTATAAAAATAATCTTATCAATAAATAATATTATGATTAATAATCTCATATCCATAATGTATCTGGATATATAGTCTATAATCTTTTAAGAAACATAGACTCTGTACAGATTACAATCTGTAATCTCACCAGACAATGGGCAGAGCCTGTCGCATCTGATGTACTTTGTGTAGGACCGCAGCGGCGTCCTCACGATACCCTAGCTGGACGCGAGCAGTGCAGTGCCAGCACTCGACCAGGTAGACCAGGTACAGCATCGCCATGAAGGCCACGGGGATGTAGATGTAACCCTCTTCGCACGGTGACATCTGCCGCGCCGAGCGGATAGGGTACAGCGAGAAGTTGATCACTACCTGCAACAAAGTACTTTTTATCAGATTCATCATGGTTTTTCATCAGATTCATCATGATTTCATCATGGGTTTTATTAGATTCATCATGGTTTTTCATCAGATTTGTATTAGACCCATTAGATAAATATGGATGGCAGATAGATGTACTGCACAAAATGGAAAGGAGATAGTTGCGAGATGAGTACTGGAGGGATAGAGAGCGATGGAAAGTGGCATTGAAATGATATAAAAAAATTCTATATTGGGCGGAGTTAGGACTAGGAAGTCCTTTCTACCACTAAACCTTGATTGGCAACCTTTCAACCTTTTCTCGGCATTCGAGAAGCGACTCTGATGTTAGATGGATTCAGGCCTCTTTACAAGGCGGACTCTTGATACCTAGTCAAATGATACAAATTGTCAAAATAAAATAGTCTAGAAAAAAACTATAAAGGCATCTTCCTGATATGAAATAGTATTTTCAAAAATGTATATTATTAGGGATACATTGAACTAGAAAATTTGGCTCTTATTTTCATATAAATCAAATCAAATCAAATTTATTAAGGTTTTCAAAAACAAAACATATTACAATCAAAACTTTTGACTTGATTAACTGATTGAAGTATCATGAGGACTTCAAATAAACGTCATGTCTCTTAGATTGTTTCTAAGTAACTACTGGTCTGTGGGGGTGACTTTGGGACAGGTTTCCTAGTTTTCAATCAATAATTATGTGAGATACCGTATTCTTTTACTTCAATGTATGAAGTACTGTCAAGTGAAGTCAATGGCTCAACACCCCATGAAGGGCTTAGGCCTACCAGCTCGTTGTCAGTTTCATATTCACTTCACTATACAGCTGAGGTGAATAGTCACCGCCTTCTATCCGAGTTGAACAATAATATTGTAGTCAAATATTGACTACAGTTTCTAACTGATACATTCTGGAAGAAGCCAGAAATATTATCAGAAAAATTTTCTCTATGAGAAAAAATCCATCCGCTGTTTTAAATAACGAGTTATTTGGTTCAATATGGTAAAAACGTTTTTTACGCTTTGTTTGGTCTTATTTGATATCCAGAATGATAAAAAACGGAATGGTTATAGAGGTTATTATCATACTTAATTATAATATTTTCAAAAACAGGAGATTTGGTACTGTATTTTCTAGAGTAAATACTACCTCATGTTGTCTGATTCGCTCATATGGTTTTATTATTGTTGATACGATTCTAAGCACATTAATTATATTCAATTTGAAATCACCCATCACATTTAAGCCCAGCAGTAGAATTTCTACCCAAATAAATATCTACCATGAAATCTACTAATAACAAAGCAGCAATAACACGAGACAAAGCGAGAGTTGACAAAAAATCAACCACTTGAAATATTCAAGCCGTTGAATATTCTTTTCGAGAGACCATCTCGTTGTTTCCACATAATTCGACTTGACCCCCCTTTTTTTCAGCCGAGATTAGTGGTGGGAGTAAAATGTAAATTCGTCGGTTTTGGTGACAGACGGGTCAGAGTGTTGGTTTTGGTTATGGTGAGAGGAGTGTGGAGAGGGGGGGAGGGAATTGTAGCGGTTAAGGGTTGTTTCAGTGTGTAGAGTGTAACTGAGGGGGTGAGAGGAGGGGGTAATGTCATTATACATGACATGAAGTGGCAATTATAAAGCGGCTGCTCAAAACATACCCCTTTCCACTGTAAGCTTCAAAATCCTCTTTCAGTGCCCCTCTACCCACTCTCTTCTATATATCTCCTTTTGTCTTTATTCTTTCTAATTTACCGTGTCATCGTAGTATTTCTCCTCCATTCTCTTTTTTTTATCTCCTACTCATTCTCCAAATTCTCTCTATTGTTTTTCCTCTATTTCTTACATCTCTCTTCCTTTTTCTCTTCCTCCTTCTCTTCTCTTTCTCATTTTTTCTCTCACTCCTTTTCTTTCTTGTTTTCCTCATTCTTCTCATGTATGGGGCTGCTTTCTCTTTCCTTTACCAACCTAATTACACTCTCTATCTCCTTTCTCTTCTTATAAATTATTCTTCTCTTTTTCCTCCTACTTATTCTTTCTTTCTCTTTTATCTTTATGCTGCCCCTATTTCATCACTCGTGCTTCATTCTTCCTCATCCCTTCCTACTCCTCCTTCTCCTCACAACAACACCTCTTCCTCTTCCTCTTCTTTCATTCTCCCATTTTCATCTTTTCTGTCTCTTTCTACTGTGTTCTCCTTCTTCTCCTCTTTCTCTCACTGTTCTCTACTTTCTTTCCTGTTGTCTCTTTATTTCTTCTCATCAACCAGCGTTTTTCATACTTCTCTCATCTTTCTTAATCTTTTCATTTTCCCTTCTCTTTTCTCCATTCATTTTTCAGACTTTTTCTGTTCTTTGATAAGCTCCTTCCTTTGTTCTGTCCTTCAATCAATTCTCCTCACAACTTCATCAGAATCATGGCAAAAGCATATTCCAATCACTGTGCGGTTCACCATGCTTATATGTCTACACAATCAGGCTGTGAACACACTGCACTCTTGTGTTCGTCGAAATACGGCAATGTCAATAAGTGCATGCATGCATAATGCATTGTCGTTGATGAGACAAGGAGGTTGATCTGGCTGGCGGCTCGTACCCACGAAACAGGTGAAGTGCCCGTATCTTTTACTGTACAGCACTTCACCTGTTTCGTGGGTACAAGCCGCCAGTGGTTGATGAGCACAAGGAGATAGAGAGTTTGTGATTGAATAGACAGGAACAAGGATAAGAGGTGGAAAAAATATACCTTGGGTATAGCAGAAGCCAATGAAATTGGCGGATTTGGAGGGACTGTTAGCTGTTATCAATGCTCAGCTCTGTCAGGATAGTCGACAAGCGGTCTGCTAGAGTATATCGAGTCGAGAGTTATTGTTTATCGCTATCGTTTAGCGGCGATTTCCCGCTTTGCACTGGCGGCTCGTGCCCACGAAATAGGTGAATTGCTGTACAGTAAAAGATACGAGAACTTCACCTGTTGCGTGGGTATGAGCCGCCAGTGCCTCTTTTAGACTGTCTTGACAGAGCTAAGCATTACTTGAAGTCACTGGGCAACCACTTCTTTTATTTGATAATCAACACCTACTATGTGCACAAAATATCCACTATTTTTCTCTATTTTTTCGAAAAGTGAGTTATGTGTGTATCTTATTTCACCATCACTAATTTCCATTCACAATCAAACTTTGCACTCATTTGAAATTAGAAAAACTATATAGTTTCGGAACAAAAGAAGCCAAAAACGTTCAAAACTATCAAAATTCTTCAAATATTTCGATCCAAATTTAGACAATTTGAAACTACAAAGGTTGCTGTAGATGGAATTCAAGTATTCATTTATTGTCCACATTACTAAGCGAGGTTGTAGTGATAGAAAAAAAGAGAAATAATCAAACACTTATTTCACTTCTTCTCCAAAAAAGTGGAAGAATCTCAAATAAAAATTCAACTGAGTCGTTGTCGGTGTTGTGGAATCGTTCCATAGTGAAATAAAACACACTGATAATGTCAATTCCACCGTTTGAACGGTAGACAACGCTCACATTAACATGGAAATGCAGTAATAATGAAAAACTCCATTCGAATTCCAAATACATGAGAATGTTCAGGGTAAGAGCCTGAGAGGAGCGTAGATGACCCATCAAATATCCATAAATGACCCGGTAATGAAACATGAACCGGGATCTACAATCGTTTTGAAAAAAGTGTGAGAGAGTGAGAAAACTTTTAAATATGGAAAGAGTAGAGTGTAATGGAGTATTTTTCAGAGAAAGAGATCTTTTTCTGGTCTGATGTGCTCAGAAAATGGACCAAGAAAAAAATCGTTCATGGTAAGAGAGATGCACGAAGGTGAGGGATAGTACCAACCATGGTATAGTCTGGTCGGAGAAAGAAGACATTCTTGCAAGATAGGAGAATAACTCCAGTTGACCAGTTAAGTCAATATTGGTTCGAAAATTATAAGCTAGGTCTTAAATTTTTAGAGCAGAAATATTCTGCTCTAAAATTTGCGACCAAATGTATCATTTGTACCGATAGTCATTTCCTCATCTAGCCAGAGTGTCTTCTTTGCTCGACCAGACTATATAGGTGGGATCGTTATGGGAACGATGAGGTGCGGAAAGAACAACAATTCAGAGCTAGGGAGGAGTAATTTGTGGTTTTTTGGTTGAAGAGAAAGAAATGGAATGTGACTGATAGAAAGCGAGGGGAAAAAAAGGAAAGAGGAATATAAATGGAAAATAATTGAGAGTAGAAGTGAAGGTTGCGATATTTGTACTGTGTTAGTGGGAATGTGTGATGTGTAGAAAAACGTTCCGAGGGGAATGCAAAAATGATGAAATGGAAATCGAAAAGAAAAATTCGGAGATTCATTTTTTGATAGCGAGTTTATGGAAATTTTAGTATGGAATATATAGAATCCAAGTATTCATTCATTCGTATGGTATCTGGGATGTGGACCTATAGAATATTTTACTTGTTGGATCTTTTCCTCTCTACTTCAAGATAATAAACAGCTTAAAAGAACTACATCTTTCAACTCCAGAACTGAAATTTTAATGGTATGATCTGGAACTCACAGTTTTAACGTTATGTGGTACTATTTATTCAATTTAATCAATTTATTCATTTATTCATTGATTTAACAGCACAAATCATAGAAATATTATTATAATTGGGATAGAATACTATATTTTCTGTATATTTTGATAGGGAACCACATTTCATACGCTTTAATAAGCAATAATAAAATTCAGCATGAATTTATAGAAAAAATCTAGTTGACTTAGACTTGGGATTATGAATACATAATCAGATCAGGATTCGTCAGGTAGTCCTATCATTTGGACTGATAAACGCCTAGTGAGCCATGCTTTTCATTCTAAACAATTTCCCAATGAAAGACATTACATGCCATTACATTTGGTCACGTGATAACATGGGTCATAAAAGGAACTGGGCCAGGCCAATAAAACTGAACGGAAAGTGAAAACCGGATGGAAAAGGTACTATACCCTTTTTGATATAACTTCCTACTTGGAAAACATTGTGTTCCCTATCTATCACGTGTTATGTTGATTCGGAAGTTAGATTCAATAGAGTATAAATTCGTCCAACCTTTCCTGTTTGAAGGGGTTTAAAGGTTTTAGAAGCATCGGGTTCCATTTATCGATCAAATGCTGGTCGAATAGCCAAAGGCATAGTCTGCCCAAGCAAAGAAGACATTCTGGCAAGATGGGAAAATAACTCCAGCTCGGTCAATATTGGTTCAAAATTTATAAATTTGGTTTCAAGCTGTAGGAAATATTTTTTCTAAGATTTGAGACCGAATTTATGATTTTTGAATCAATATTGACCGTGCTAGAGTTATTTTCTCATCTTGCCAGAATGTCTCCTCTGCTTGGACAGCCAATGGTAAATAGTGGGGAAGGGCGGAAACACTTTATAGCGGAACATTAATTAGGCCCTTGTGTGCTCTATGGAAGGTAAACACTGTTACGAGATAAGAGACTCAAACTCTCCAGTGCTAAATACAACAATAACATTGTAGCCTTTTGCGTGTGCGTGTTCGTACGTGCGTGATAATAATCCCCTCACAATAGTATGTGGGATGCCACACTACATGGTTATTGTCCTTTATCAGTTCTTGTTCGAGTGGGATTGTTACTTAGTAGGTACGTGTAAATACATGATATACGCGGTTTAGGAATTGGAATAATTTGTGGCATTCCATATAGTAATTTGATATTGCAATACATTGCTTATTCAAAGCTGGAAATTTGTGTATTCGGATATTACAGAATAATTAATCCATTATTGTAAAATTCATATTGAATTGGATACAGATGGGACTATCACGTTTTGTGTGGGGGAATAGGGGAGGGGACTAGTTGTGGAATCATTCTGTAGTGAGTGAAATTTGACAATGGTTGGTTATTTTTTCACTCTGATCAATAAAATACTGTGTAATTAGGCTGGTGAACCCTCCGTTGTCCAAACTAATCAGGAGTATGAGTGTCCAATCAAGCTACGGATATTGATAAGAATCACATATTAATATACAATTAATATGAATTATAGACTTGATACACAGGACTACCCTGTAGTACTGATCTAGGTTTCTGGTATAACCATTCTAGGGTTTTTAATAATGATAAATGTTTGATAAAAGTAATCTGTAGCTTTTTAGAAAAATACATCCATGTAGGCTACTCCTGAAATTTGTTCAAGAAATAATGATTCTGTTATTGATTCAACTATAGTAAAACGCCGATTATCCAAACTAATTGGGACCGGGATCAATTCGGTTAAGCAAAAATTGTGATTGATTACTCGATATGGAATTTTAGGAAAACAAACTGTTAAACTTGGAATAAACTTTATTAAATTTGACAAGTTCAGTGAAGTGATATGGAAAACAAAACAAATACTGCATTAAACTGCAGTTCAGTGAGTACAATGCAAGAAGAACAACACATTGCCTTGCCGCGCTACGATCACGTCCTAAACGCTGGTTTCTAATTAATTATGCACCTATTGATTTACGAAGACACAAAAATCATAATATGAATTGAGAGAAAAGGAACAGTCTCAACTAAATGGTTTTCTACCGGATTTAGAACAAAAATTGGGTCCATAATAACGTTACGTTTTCAAAAGATTCCAACTCAGAAAATTCCTTTTAAATATATAATTTTATAATTATATTCTAAGTGAATAGATGGTTCATGTTAATGTTCGTTTAATCGTTTAATTGCTTATCTTTGTAAATGAGAAACTTCTTATCATTAATGATTCTGGTAAATAATATCCTATCAAGTTTATCATAAAACGTACCAGGCTATTCCAAATTGAATTTATGAGAGACTGATAAACGTTTTTGCCTGTTTTATAACAAAGTTTTCTGAAATGAAATTAACCAAAATTTTATCATTGCATTCAGTTAATATTTTAGGCCGGAATCGATTACAAAATACGCTTAGATAACTCAGCAAAGGAGAAAATGTCATTTTGTCAAGAGATATTCCAAAATTGAGTTATGGAAGAGATGGAGTAGAAATCACATTTTTATTCTCATCGCTGAGAGGAGAATGAACGCTTTCCTCTGATAAGGCAATGAAAGTTGAGAAATTTAATGAAAGCGTATCAACGTTCATCGTTTTATCAGTTAATTTCCCTGAGTTGAAGCGGTTTGCTGTTAATTTTTCCACTAATAAACTTTTCTCGTTTTATTAGTTTATTCTTATTGCGAATTTCTGGGACGTTATATAGGACAGTTAATTTTCGGAGAATCCTTGATTAAAGCTGTATTACTGCGCTGCGTAATCAAATTACTGGTTTATCATCGAAACACATGCTGCTCAATATGGGTGGTTGCTGAAAATCTATTCTGAATTAGGATAGGATTAACTGATTTCAAATTTAGAGTTGAAAGAGCTAGAATGATTCTGGAAAATCGTTCTTATAGGAACGATTCGTTTAATCCAAGTAATCGTTAAAAAAGAGGATTATTAAGTGAAAAAGTTACATTATTACTCTCTCCGTACCGTATTCTTGTTTTCATAGAAATACTAATAATCGTTGATAGGATAGTAATCTTGCCGGCCGGGTTGGCCGAGTGGTCTGGGGCGTTACAACCTACAGTCCGCTAGCGCTACTCGGTCGTGGGTTCGAATCCCACCAGAGGCATGGTCGTTTATGCACCTCATAAATCACCCTCGCACACTCCATTACCCACGCACAAGTACATTGGAATACTTATGAGGGCATCATTCGCAGCAAAAAAAAAAAAAAGAAAAAAAAAGAAAATCATAACGTCATAGGTACAAGGGACGTAAGGCTGTGAAATGGGAAGGCAAGCACCATTGAAGAAAACTTGATTAAAATTCTGGATCAAATAGTTAATTTTATGAAATATTTCTGTAATCAATCACAGTATTGAATAGTAGTGAATGAATACGTAATAAATACTGTAATGAATTTTTTATAACTCTAATGAATCTCATTTATGTACTTTGTGTGATTTTCCCAATATTTGTCACACGATTGTAGCCTTCCTGAAAATTAATACCACATTATTTTCCATTATTATTTACTGATACCTCATACCAAGGGATGTCCAGCTCTGTGCTAATGCCAGGAACAGGCTACACTACTTTACTCCTATACTTCTCCTACTTTTCATAATATACCCTATTTATTTATTCAACTTCCTTCGTAAATATCAATTACGCCAAGATGTGCACTGATTTTCGAGCAGGGAAATTATCTCATCATCCAACAACCCAGCAAATAAAAATTACAGTAATTAAAATACATGGTTGGAACACCACCATGTTAACCTCAGTAGCTAATAGAATCTTTTAATCAAGATGATATGATGTAAAATCTATGCTTTTCACTCTTGAGGTTTAAAATTTCTATGATTAGAATCACACAAATTACATTTCTTTCACAGTGCAAAACCTCACATATGAGATTCGAAAGGATTTCCACCACGTTACAAAATTCCATAATAGAGTCGTGTACATGTGAATCACGAAGACACTCCAAGTATCAGGATGGACCACAGCATTGCCTTTGATAGTCCCACATCACAGAATCTAATTCAAAAAGGCGAATACCACTCTGCAAAGCAATTCGCTTTCACCCACAAACGCAGGAATCCGGCAAGAGAGAGACGGAAAGAGAATTACTAAAAGATAGTGAGTAAGTGAGAGAGAGTAACTGTTAGATAGTGAGAGAATGTCTATGAGAGAGAGAAAGAGAGAGTCCTTTGCTTGACAAATCTCTCCGGAGAGCTCTTTGACTCTAATCCAGGCTCAAGCCTATTCCTGTAACTCAGAGTTACAACATGATGCCTTTAGGCTGAGATTCGATTGACCCTTACGCCTGAAATAATAATCCGGTTCCTTTGGAGCAGGCTTGGTTTTGGGTATGGAAGTTATTAATAGTCTACTGTCATCGGGTAGAGGATTATTATTATATTTAACAGTAAAATTCATAATAAATTTGGCTGGTTGAGGAAGCATTTCCAAGCGGCAGCTCGAGCTGATTTGAAGTACCCTTTTCAAGTCATTATTTTGATTATTTATTGACTCATCATATTCACGTATGGCATATTTTAATTAATTTCACAGTCTTTGGTCATATGGTATCCTAAACTGGGGTGGAAGTAGTCATGTTTCTGGGGTTCTTCTTCTCCAGAAAAAAGGTGTGAGGATAATAATTGGGGCCGCATTCAGGAACATTGTAAACCGTTGTTTTGTTTCTCTTGGTGTATTAACAGTTTACAACCAATAAATTTATGTTGTTGCCCAGCATATACACAAAAATAAGGTATGCACAAAAGAGGTATGCTTCACTCATATAACACCCGCCAAAGAAAACAACTTGAAACTCAACATACACGTTTAACAAGAATACAAAGGTTCCATCGCGTCTTAGGAACAAAAATCTATAACAGGTTGCCAGATTCAATTAAAAATCATCCTCACTCTTTGTTCAGCAAATCTCTATTTGGTATACTGCGTGCAAACCCTTTCTATTCTTTGGAGGAGTTTTTCACACATTCTTTTTAATTAATTGTTGAGAATATTTACTGACGTTGCCGATGACTGTATGGTCCGATGGCAAAAAAATTAAATCTATCTATCTATCTTATCTATTAGTAGCACTAATATCAGAGTAGAATTTTAGAATATATTTTTATGTGAATAGGGTTGTGATAGCCCGAGCTGCCGCTTGGGAATGCTACTTTTAGCGAACCTTTAGATTAATCAAAAAGTAATGCGACTTTGTCAGCTCCTTGTGCGCTCCAACAGCTGATATTGTCGATTAGAGTTGTCATTTAGCTATGATTAGATGATGTTTTTCAAATTAAAACAGAAATTGAAATTAACTATATAGCCTACTATACATCAACTGTTAGTAAGTTAAATCACGTACAAGAGACAGGACAATAATAATTTCGTGTAAAAATAAATTTCTCATGTACTTCAGTGATGGAGTTGATACTAAATGTTATAGTCTGTCCAAGCGAAGAACACATTTTGGCAAGATGGGAAAATTATTCCATCTCGATTACTATTGATTTAGAAATTTTAAATTTAGTCTCAGATTCTGATCTAAAATTTTAGACTAGATTTATTATACGGGAGTTTTTGAACCAATATTGAGCTGGAGCCATTTTCCCATCTTGCCAGAATATCATCTTTTCTTGGACAAAATATAGCTTGCAGTGAAGGATCATAAAATAAACCACACATTTTTCTCAATCCATATAACCCTTATCCAATACAGAACCAGAATATTGCTCGAGTAATCAGGACTCTAGTGCTCATGCCATCAAAAAACCAATATCGGAATAATATTCATCTTTTATCCCCAGGGAAGTAACGTACTCTTTCGACCTTCACTGGCTAAATGAAGCTAATCATGACCCACTTCTGAAAGCATCTCACATTGCATGAGTAAACTGCGTAGCCTTGAGATGGTCTGTCCAAGTAGAGAAGACATTCTGGCCAGATGGGAAAATTTCTCCAGCTCAGTCAATATTGGTTCAAAAATGATAAATTTGGCCTCAAATTGTAAATTTGTTCTTAACTACAATTTGAAAACAAATTTATAGTTTTTAAACTATTATTAGTTGAGCTGTAGTCATTTTTCCCATCTTGCCAGAATGTCTTCTTTGCTTGGACAGACTATATTTGCTCATCATATCGCCGTATTTTCTTGTCAAGCTGGTGTTTCGCTAATGCTGTGGGATATCTCAGGGGGAATATGAAAACGTCGAGTGAGAGAAAGAATAAGAAAACCAAGAAGCATTAGGAGCAACGGAGAGAAAAAATTAGTAGGCATTAGGAGTATGCCTCCTAACAGGCAGATGGATATCGATTCCTCTATTCAAGATACACATTTTCCTGACATGCTGGGAAACATCATTAAATAAGGTATTGATTTCTCACCGTGTTATTCAAGGGGCATCAGAATCTTTTTCATATCAACTCTCGCGTACAGCATTTCCTCCACGTAGCGTCTGATTACATTCCCTTCAGCCATATTTTTTCTACACGGTGGGGGTTTTTCTTTTGGTATTCATCTTTTCCTGCAATGTTCACTTCAGCATATTTCCACCTCCTCCATTTTTTATTCCTACACTTTTATTCCTCGACTCGTTTCAGTTTATAGAATATCTTATCCACCAAATTCAGGTCCAATGTTATTGAATGAAATTTTCAAACTTCAAATTTCTAACTTATCCACTCTTACTTCCAAAGCTAAAAATACTTCTTCTCTTCCTCTCTGATATTGTACCTTGCACTCCACTTTACTTCTTCTTCACTTTCTTCATCCTTCCACTTTTCCTCATTTTCTCAGTTCCATGTCTATTTCACCTTTTCATTCTAAATCTTTATCTTTCATTCTCATCCTTCTCCTTCTTCTTCTTCTTATATTTTTTTCTCTTACAGTAGAACCCCCATAATTTGATAACCACAATTATTTATCTTAATCCTTCAAAAAATTTCCTTAAAACGCACCCTCGGTATTTCAAATTTCCTATAACTCAAACCAGAATGGCTATCTCTTAAACTTCGAATGAGTGAGGTTATGCTGTTTTTCTTTCTCTCTCTGTTCCTGTCCATTCCCCCTCCTTCTCCCTCCCTCTTTTTCTTTCCTCCTTCTCTTTTTTCCTCCTCTTCTCTTCCACTTCTTCTCACTTTCCCTCCTTCTCTCAAGGCCAAGTGGAAAGAACATGCTTATCCTTTCCAAGAATTGACATTTCCATTTCCAAACTTCACCTCCTCGTTTAGATATTCTAACTCACAATAAGTATATAGGATCACAAACAAGTAACAGATTGTATCATAATTTTTCTATAATCATTTTTGCATTCATGTGCAACCCCTCTTGTTGAATAAATTTTAGATTCCATTCTTTTTGAATGGAATAGAATAGAATAATGATTTATTGACAAGAATAGAAACAATACAAGCATGAATTATCAAACAAAAATACAATATTCTCTTATAACTATCAGCTGAATTAATTATAGAATAACTTACCTGTAAAAATTATAGTGCAAAATAACCTTATAGTGTAACCTGTAAGTATGATTATTTTTCCCAACTTCTCTATTCCCCTTCTTCTCTTTTTTCTTTCTGCTCTCCTTTCCTCCTACTCTCCCTCATCCACTCTCTCCCTCCATCTCTACCCCCTCCCCCCATTAATCCCCTCTTTCCCTAAGTGACGAAGTGTGCCAAATCCCACTCTTGCATATGCATGAGGCGACCACGCTTGCCTGAAAACACTTGCAATGTGGCAACGGCTTCAGCAGAATTCCTGTTCAGCTTTTGACAGTATGTAAAAGCTCCTCCACTTCGTCTCTTCTCTTCACAACACAACATAACGAGCTCTTCTTGTTCCCTTGCCCTTGTCGCCATGGAAACTCTGTGAACCGATTCGAACAGGAGATGACACCTGATTTGACACCAGCCAGCCTTGAAACAGCATTTTGAACTATAGGAATTTGAAAGTTCCATTCGAGAACTTTGAGAATAATGTCACGGAGACTTCAACTATGATGCTCTATAGTGTTTGAAAAGATTGGATGAGTGTAGTCCAATGGAAACTGGAACAGTAGAGTACCTTCTAAGCCCAATCTCCGCACAAAGAGGATTTGCTGTTTTGTCAGGCTTATCATAAGAATACAAATGAGTTTTCATTCGAGATCAGCTGATTTGGCAACGTTGCATCAAGTCTCACTGGACTACTTTTATCTATTCTACTTTTAAAATTACCTTTCTATTCTAGTGGATGACCCCTGATTTGAATCAAATTATACTTGAAACAGAATCTTGAAAATCTTACTAATAGGAAATAGTCTGAAAATAGGCATTGAGCGCTTTTCTCGTGTGTGAAATTCCTGTTCCAAACATTGTTTGCTCTCAAAACCGCGAGAAGTACCCGCTTTAATGTATATTCTTTCAAAAATCCAAGGGTGCATTCATAATGAGTTATCTTTATCTTTCAATCCATCATGATGTACCTTAGACTCAAGACGGTGGGAAAAACTTGATACTTCAATCAATCAATCATTTATTCATTAATAAACTATTACAATCATCTATAATGATAGGTATTATAATCTGAAAGAGAAAAACTAGGCTCAACCTGTACTATTTCTCTTTCAATTTCAATTGGTAATTATGTCCAAAAGGTTATGTATATGTCACACACTTCAAATTTCTCGTCCGGGAATACTCACAACAATAATTCAAAAGTAAAAACAATTTTGAATTTAGTAATGTTAGAAAGCCAAAAAAAGCACTTGAAAATAATTATAATTCCAATAACATGGAATAAAATTGAAAATTTTAACCGAAAATTCACAAACAACCACGAGCTACTCCATAACAGCTACTTGAACAGAATATTCTATTTGCGATTATAAGTGACAATGTAATGAAATCTCCTGTATTCCAATGCCATACTTTCATTTTGTTCAAGTCAAAGCGAAGCTTCCTTGTATCAATCACCTCGCTCAAGTTTTGAAAAATAATATAAAATTTATTGAAAAAAATAATGTTGTAAAAAGTTAATTTCAAAGTGAAATTTGAGTTGATCTTTATGTATTGAAGCTTGGCTTATATAGTACGTTATTAATGGATGTATAAGTTTAGTAAAGGAAGAAAAGGAAGAACTTAAGGCTGAAATCATGAGTGATGAATGGACCGACATTTTAGGTGGGTTCCAAACAACCTGGAAAAATTGAAATATTGGACTGACCTTTGTGACGTGAGTGAATCGACACCATGATACAGCTGCCAGACAGCCGAGAATTAGCGTGGTCAGGATGAAACATTTCCAATTGTTCTCCTTTTGAAGGGTACCGCAGATCGTCTGCTCTATAGGATATTGCTGAAAAGAAAAAGAAAATTGTTTATCAAAATCAACTCTATTCAAATAGTGTACAAAAAGGTGAAGTAGGTTTAACAGGCTCACGATAAAAATTGTCCATTTTCCAATCTAGAACGAAGTCCAATCAAGTTGAGTAGCACATGTCATTCTCATTTTAGAAGAATAATTTCCTATGTAAAACGTTGTCGAAATGTAGTAAAATTTCATTTTAGAAGAAGTATAATTGAATTCACCTGAATGATTAATTACAGAATTGTTTTGTACTGGCAATTGGTCTCTCGGTGAACGTGATGTAAAGTCACGAACACTGTGGACTGCTCTTGGATGGGTGACCAGTATTTGGCCAAGTACACATTGCGAGGTGGAACTACCTGTAAGGGTCTCCCCACCAAAAAAAGCTATAAGAATATTTTTTTACAGAATTGTTCCCTCTACATTTTATTTAAACATTTAATTCTTTCTATTCATGTTTAACTCAATTTATTACTTGTGATAAGCTGCGCAATGTGAGAAGAAACAAGCATCAAACAACAGACTCAAAACTGATTCAATCCCATAGATTCAAGAGGATCAAGATTATTTACATTCGAGAGAATCAAGATTATTTACATTCGAGAGAATCAATATTCCTGGATTATCTTCTTCGAACAACCTGTTATTGTTGATACGCATTTGAATAGGGTTTATTCATCATAATTACAATCCAAATAGGCTATATCATCAATACTCTGCAAAACATATACATATAGTTACATATATCCAGTTCTATTATTATCTACTAGCGAATCTATTTGTTCGTTCATGCTTCATTGAATGATCCAATATCAAAGCTGTTTTCAACAGCCTGTTGGCAACAGGTTTATATCGTTAGAGTAAACATAGATATAATAAGCGTGAAAATCGCTGCGTGAATGCAAGCAGAATGATGCGATCTCCTCTTTGATAAACGTGAAACGGCTCTTTTATCAGTGCTATGTACCTTCGTATTTTCATTTTTTCACACCAGCATTATTTTATTTCATTTCAAGCGTGAAGATAACGCCTAAATCCATAGAGCTCTGCCATTGTTCTATGTAGGGCTCAAAGCCCTTAATGAAATAAAAACATTGAAAACTCTTCGCTAATGAAAAGATAATGGATTATAGTAGCATGAATCTCAATACCCCTATTGATTTTGGCTTGAAAAAACTGTTCAGGTACTGACTACATGCGAATACTGTCTGGTCAATATCTATATTATTAATATATTATATATTATTATAATATAGTTGTCTGATATATGTCTTATCAATATATATGTCATATCAATATAGTTGTCGAATATATTGTCTGATACTGATATCACAGTATTATAAACTCGAAAATATAACAGGAGGTGGATTATTGTATTGAATAATAGTTTTTCATCTATTGTTCCATTAAAAAAAAGCAACAATAATATTGATGATTACTTTTTATAGCACACTAGGGAGAATTATCTAATATTATGCTGAGTTTGACTTGGAGAATTATAATCAATTATGATCTATCCAGTATTATATTTTATCGTGTAAGATTGATTAATCATTTTCAAATAATACTGCACTTTCTGTAGAAAACTACCTAAACGTAATACTGTCTACTAGCTCATATACTGTCTGGCATGAACTCTAGGATTCAAAAGAACAATGATTGGGTTCTGTTGAAAAAGGTTTCTCCGATCAGTTAAATTTACCTCTGTTGCAATGAAATATTGGTAATTGTTAATGCAAATGAGCCTTTTGTATTGCTTCTCTTCAAAAATTGATGATGGAATTTATCCAAGGAGATAAATTATGCACCGTAATTAGCATTTGCATTATTTGCCCTCTTTCTAATTGAAGTTGAAATAATAATAGATATAGGATATTCAGTTACAACAACTTTCAGAGCTGTAGAGTTTATAATTCCATAAATATTTATCTCTATCCGCATAATAATTGCTGAGCTCTGAGTACCATCGATAAAAAATCGAACCATAAATTATTTATTCAAATCTCTAGCGCTCATTCCGTTTCAACATCAACATATTAATTCATTTATAATTCAAACCAAAATACGAAAATATCCTATCCAATATCATTTTAGGGGAAGCTCATTCCGTTCCATTTAGAAGAGAAGCAAGTGAATGTAATATGAGAGAGAGAGAGAGAGGGGAATAGTCTGGTAACAGGAATTTTGACAATATATAGGATCCTAAGTCCAGTATTTGGAAGTCATGAGAGTAAATGTGATCTGTGAGAGAGAAGGAAATAGCCTGGTAACGAACATTTTGTAAAACATCAGGTCCAAAGTCTTGTATTTGGAAGAAAAGCAAGTGAATGTGATATTCAACAGATAGAGTGGGATTTTACTTTTTATAATAGAGAGACTAGAGGTAGTGGTTGACCTGGTCTTGTAGTTGTTAAAACTACAAGTTTATTAGAATTTCGGGATACCGGATGTGTTTGTTACGCCCTTATTAATCTCTAAAGAACTAAAACCTATACACTTTACTAACACCTATACTAACACTTTCAATTATAGAGTAAATTCTTGTCATCTGACAAGAATATAAATCTTATTATCTCTCTTGAAATTCGAGTAAATAGTAGAAGAAAATGTACTGACGCTTGAGCAACGCCATTGGCAGTTGATAGATCACGAAGAACAACTGCTATTGGTCTAGACAAGCCCCTCCCCAATGGGCGGTTCATACTAATGCTTCAGTAATGGCGGTTCAGACAACGAATAGAATAAGGAAGTGTTGTTAATCATTGCTATTGAAACATTAAGCGAATAAACGTGCTTCTGTACTAACTTTTCCTGTACTATTTTAAACAATGTATTTCGAAAAAAAGTTTTTCTGTTACCTGAAAACCCACTCACTTTGAAATTTAACATCGATCCAAAATATTTACCAAAGATCGATTGGAAGCAATGATTTGTTACATCACCAAAGAGCTTGATGTAACAATACTTTACAATGTTCTCTCTCAAACATTGTGAAACACATACAAGGGGGAAGGTTTGATGTTAATTTTGTAATTATTATCATGGAAGCCATTAGCCATAGACTACTCGAACTTGTTGAAAGGACTGAGTAATTCAGTTAGCTATACAGAACATACTGTGTACTGATAATCGTGATCACATCTACTCATATGAAAGAGTCACAGA
Organism: Sogatella furcifera; assembly: GCA_017141385.1. NCBI lineage: Eukaryota > Metazoa > Arthropoda > Insecta > Hemiptera > Delphacidae > Sogatella > Sogatella furcifera. The sequence goes on from CM029556.1 coordinate 18,458,154, forward strand.
AAGCATTTAATGGATCACAATATCCATTTGAATCACAACAAAACGTAAATAGATATCATTGAAGCATTAATTCATAAATCTTGATTTAGTCATTTCATCACAATCAGCATGAATGTTTTTCAATAAATTGTAACATGTCTCTTCAACATGGCTCAATTGCCAGTTCACATTTCTGTCAATACTTCAAAATAAAAGAACTATAACAAGCATTAGCAGCGTATTCCATTGTTCACCAAGTTCTTTTATCGTAATAATTTAGGTTTTTCTCAAATTGTGAAGAGTCGCTGCAATAAGCGTTAATTGCATGTTCACATCTTAAAAAGTGAATAGTCCACAAAAAGCTACAATAGAATATCCCGTCCTTTTCAGTTCTAGTAAAATGGGTATTTATATCAGTGGAACAGAACAGAAACGAATAATTTGAGACTTGTAGACAAAACAAGTCAGAATTTTGAGAACCTCAAATACAATTTCTGCGCTAAATCTGTGTTGCACGAATAGGCTATGTAGGTGGAACTAAAAGCACGCTAAATTTTAATTCAAACCGCCCTCTATTTCAAATCCTGTTTCATTTTACTGCATCGCTGGTGAAAATCTCATTGAATACTGCATCGATATTTGCATTAAGACCGTAATTTGTGGGAGGTTTTCTATATGTGAGGAATTAGTCTGATTACGATAAGTCCTGCATTGGGTAATGCTTGGTAATGATTGGTCTGTATAGTGTACAAAACATTGATTGTGTACAGCCCGCACAATTGGTTGAATTGATGAGAGGTACACACAAAATTCACAATATACTATGGACTAGAAATTTGATCTCTTTTTCTTGAAGCTTAATCCGGGGATTTCTAGTCTGGGGAAGGGGAATTCTTTTCTCTCTTGTGTTGAGACAAATCTTGATGATAATTTATTGTGCTGTTGGAGAACTGAACACGTACTAATACATTATATACATTATACAATACATATAATATGGTATTATGTGACATTAAAAAAATCGTAGTTTCAAATAAATCATTTTCAAAGTACAGAAATAAACTTAGTACTAAAATAAGAGAAACCGTAATAAAATCGAGAGAATGTTGGAATCAGAATCTGCAATAGAAATTAGATTAGATTAGATTTCTTTATTTATTTAGATAGCAACAAAATATTTATGATTAGTTTCTAGATTACAAGAGTTGTTATTGAAATCTATAATTTTTACAAGGTACGCACTAATTTCGATATTTCACACTTCAATTTTCACAGGTTATTCTATAATTCTATAATCTATTCAACTAAAAGTTACAAATGAATGCAAAAATCATAGAAAAATTATCCAAACAATATGCTTTTTGCTTGCAATCTTACTTGTTGTGCATTAAAATATCTAAATGAGGATAGGCTCTGAAAATGAGAATATGAGGAGGATTTCATGCGAAATTTTTTAGATGCTAGAATTCTACAACAATTTTCCTCTCCTGCTACAACGTATTAAAATGTGCAAAGTTATTAACGTTTGATGTGTATCCGCCTCTGTATTTTTTTTATATATACCAGCGACATACATTGTTACTGAATTTCCAATTAATACTGCTTCTACTCGACGTGAATATTAATTAAAACACTGGGAAAGAGCTCGTTTGCATCTCCAAAGTTACCATAAAAACCTAGAGCGCAGCAGGTGATGTATCAATAATGGTCATTCACCAGAAACATCCATCAGGCTGTGATTTATTATTGAAAAAACGACGAGAACTGCTATAAATTTATCTCGAAATGGAACGTACACAACTGTGAATTCCAATATCGATTTTATTAATCGATTGCAGTACACTTGCGAGAGTTCTGTCGCTGTTCACAAATATTGACTCAGTAACAAAACAATTCCGGTGAATTTATTTCTCGTTTTTTTCTGAACCCTTTCAGTGAACAAAGCTTTTTCGTCAGCTTCGAGCGAAAAAATAATAACGGGAAAATGCAGCCGAGGTCATATGAAAGGTAGTGCTGATAGATTTTTCCGTACGGTGATGAACTGTTCCTAGTTTTGTTGGCAAAATGAAGTTTTTATCAAAGCGCTCGCTATTCCCCTCCCCCCCCCCATCATCCCTTGTGCTTTTTCCACCATCCTTTGTAAGCCACGAGTGTAACCAGCTACAGTCTGTCCAAGCAAAGGAGACATTCTGGCAAGATGGAAAAATGACTCCAGCTCGGTCAATATCAGTAAAAAAATTATAAATTTGGTCTCAAATTGTAGAAAACATTCTGATCTACAATCTGAGACCGAATTGATAATTTTCGAACCAATATTGACCGAGCTGGAGGCATTTATCCATCTTGCCAGAATGTCTACTTTGTTTGGATAGACTATACCCTCCCCTGCATAAATCCTACGCGCGAAGCTTTTCAAAGATCTGAAAAGTTGCCCTCAGCAATACTGGTAGAGTCCGGCTAAGCAAAGAAGAGCCTCTGGCAAGATGGGTAAATGACTCCAGCTCGGTCAATATTGGTTCAAAAATTATTGATTTGATGTCAATTGCAGGAAACATTCTGATCTACAATTTGAGACCAAATCAATAATTTTTGAACCAATATTGACCAAGCTGGAGTCATTTTCCCATCTTGCCAGAGGCTCTTCTTTGCTTGGCCAGACTATAGAATGGCTCCAGCCGATTTATAACACGATATTCTGCGGCACCAGTCTTCTAACTCCATATTATCCACGGGTTGTATTCTTGAAAGTATAAATAGAACTTGTAGAGTTTATTACTTGGATTGAAGTTGTGTTCCAATGCGATCGTTTGAACGAATAGAACTTTTCATGTGGATTTTCAACTTTTTATTTCGGCTTTTAAAGATGTAAGACGAAGTCAGTCATGAAAGCTTTTATCCAGTTTATATGATGGGTTAATAAATTCTTGGTCCTACCTATCAAATATCAAAACCTGGTTACATCTCGTATGAGCATTGTTGCATGTTGACTACTAATTCGCAGGATATATGGGATTACATTGATTGAGAATATTGAGGTAGGTGGATGTATGAAAGCAATGCCTTTGAGTAATTTGTTATAACCGTGTGTAGCGGCTAATGAACCACGTGTACCGTAATTGCTTCGTCGGGCACTAATCTATCACGAGTGGTTTGAAGAGACATGTATGCTTCATCATCTCTGTACCACGTACACGTATTATTACCCACAGGAATATCTAATCAATGATAATGGTGATATCTGTTGTTGATACTGTTCTTACCCAAGGTTGAGTTTAAATGAATAAGAATGAGTTTGTGATGAATATGAATGAGGTTTGAATTAATATGAATTTGTAGTAAAATGCCAACAATAGTCACTTAATGTCACATGATGCTAGAGGTGTCCTCTCTATCTACAAGTTCAAGTAATTGGAGATTTGTCTTAATGGAAAAAGGATATGAAATGAAATGAAATATCCTCTATTAGGCGGAGCTAGGACTACGAAGTCCTTTCTACCACTCAACCTTAATATAGGGATATCTGATACGCTTGATAATGATAATTCAATACAGACAGTTTTACCTTTTATAATAATTTTGGTGATGATAAGTCCCATAGCACACTTTAAAGGAAATTCTATACGATTAACAAT